>CM063717.1:7660777-8293277 GCA_032441835.1 Slavum lentiscoides | reverse complement strand
TATATAGAATAGTATTACCTGACGTAACTTTAATGTTTATGTTTGTAGTTATAAAAAAAAAACGTATTAAAAAAATCATATACACACCTTAACGTTAACGGGTAGTGAATACGTTTGATTAGTCAATTTTTAATTTTTAATACAATAATAATAACGGAAAACAATATACGTTTTCTAATTATTATTATTATAATACACGTACATTACATATGCGTATTTTGCAGATATATTTATGTACCATAAATTCTATATATGTCTAATATTCTTTAACTCAAATCTGATCGGTATATGGTTTAATTTTAATATTGTCTTTTGTACATTATGGACAATTGAGTTTGCTTGAGGCCAAAAATTTCAGCTGTACTATAACTAAATGACTCGCTGCACAACAGGTGTAATAAAATAGTAATATTAACGAACGTTTACGTCCGCGTTATTTAATTTTTCACCGTATTCTAAAAAAAACTAAATAAAGGTTTTTATTCAATTTTGTGTCTAATCAATATTTTTATTATGTTTTCGTATGTACTTAGTCGTCGAAATTTTGAGTAAATTCCAACGTGTTTAAATAAATAATATATATATATATATATATATATATATATATATAAAACAACGTATAAAATGACATTTCGTTTTTTCATTTAATTATTACAGATCATATAATATTTCTATATAAATACCATGTAATATTATACGAATAGTGTTTACTCTTGTTCCCAACAAGAATTTAGAAATATATATATAAAAAAAAAATTCGAATTTGGGTTAACAATTCAATATAAAACGTTCTTATTTAAACAAAAAAAAAAAAATAATAACAATATTTTGGTACGCATTAAAATATTAGAAATATTGTAAATATTTCTATACGAGTACTCGTATGTTTGAATAATAATAATTATAAGTGTAATATAATATATAATTATTTACTAAAACGAGACGACCACTCTATAATATTATATTTTCCGACCGTAATTACTGTATTGTTGGTATATTTAATTTTAACGAACTATACAATATTCGTTAGTAATATAAAATATAATAATAGCCGCTATATATTCGTATATTATATACAGTAACGAATATTAATATATATATTATTTTCTCCTATACAACCGATAATAATAAATAAATAATTTAAAACGAACGAAAACACAACGTTAAATTATAATATAATATAGGTCGACAATAAATAGTTCTAAAAATAATATATTATTTCTTTCTGTATACATAATATATATATATATAATAACTAATACGATATTATAGGTTACACTTTAAACGGCGAAAATCAAATACGTTAAAAATAATAATATAAAGAACTCGAACGATTTCCAAATATCGATATTTAAAAAGGATTATCAATATTCTATAATCATACGAAATATACGTGACTGCGGGCACAACCTAACGCAACTCAACCCATTAACGTCTTTCCACGTAATAGCTATACTGCAGACTATTTCGTTTCGAGCAACTACGAGTATGGGTGTTAATAACGTTTGTAAACTTCAATAATATACATACGTATATTGGCAGTGGCGGCGTGAAGGGGTTAATTTGAATCACGCCATTGAAGAAAAAATATATATAGGTGTGTGGGTAGTTCAGGTAAGTCTATAATTTGGGCATATAATATTATAATATAGAATATATAATGCAGTGCCTATAAAATTCTTGTGTTTTGCTACTGCACATATAAGTAGATATTTTCTTTATTATATACCCCTTCAAAAGACTACTAAAAATATTAATTGAATTGAATACCTACCTACCTACATATAATATACGTCATACGCATAGAGTATACAATCGATTTTTACTAAATTTTTTTGAAATTATTTAAAAGTATATAAAAATTAAAAATAATAAATGCTCAGCAGGAACATTACGACATAGTTTACATAGATTTGTAGATACAATAAAAATAAATTTAAATTTCTTTTATTTTTAACAATATAATAATTAAAATAATTGGCTAAAAACGTACTGCACACTTGTCCATTTGCTACTGCGCATTCGGTATATTTGCTACTGCACACAATTTTTAGGCCCTGACATAATGTAATACTTTACTTGTTATTTAACATTTAACATTTATAAATCTCATTTATCTAAAGATATTACGTATTATTTTTCTACATTCATGAATAGTCTTATAGTAAAATAGTACTTGCGAATACAACGTCGATATCGAAAGATTAAATGGTGTAGGTAGGTGGGTTACATATGTATGATTTGTGATTCGAGGGAAAAATACATTGCGCCGCCACCGTATATTGGCGCTCAAAAATATATTATTTCGTACAACGATATGTAATATAACGCAGTGCGTATTATTATACCGTGTTATTTGACGTAAAAAAAAAAAAAATTTGAATACGTTTATCTTTTAATAATTTAAATAAATTGCTATATATATATATAAAAAAAAATTTGTTTTTCATATTTCGGAATATCTCTCCGGTCGCGGATAAGAGACGAAACGGATTGTAAATATTCCGTTGTTATTTTTTCATTATTTTTTAATTTTGAATAATTTATACTCTATAATAATAATAATAATAATAATAAAACCGTATACTAATGTAAACGACCCGATCGTTGAACTCGTCCAAACATGATATAAAACCATGACAATATATTTCGACGGTGCAGCAGTATTATAATAATAATATACGATGTTCTATAACAGTTCGCTGCGGTGGTGTACGCGCCGACTAAATCTATAATACACCTTATATTGAATTCATCAAATATTACCACGTCATAGTGAATAAATAGTGATAATAATAAAATATATAGGTACTCACTTTGGTTATATTATTGTATGAACGTTTGTTGTACATTTTATCTCGATAAATCTTTAAAATAATATATTATCTGCCTTTGGTCAATAAATACGCGATATTATATGATTTTTTTTTTTTTTATATTTGTAATCTATTGAAATAACGTTAAAATTATAATTGCAGTTCATGTAAACCAATTAAAACGACTCGTATTGTGAATAAATGCGATTTAAAAACAAATAATTAGATTTTTTTTCTTTTTAACTATGTTTAGACGACGAATTTATTGTATAATTAATATCTATTATATATATAAATACGCTTATCGATAAAATAAATACATTTTATAAAAATGAAAACAATATAATTAATGCAGCTTTAGATAAGTACCTATACGATATACATATATATACATTTTTATAATAATGGTATTGTTGACTATATACCGAATAAAACGTTATTCGTATACGTCGTATATATATTATAATTATTATAAAATATGTACGCGAATAAGAAAAATGAAATCGTACTCGACGTTCGACACATTTTTAAATAATTTAGTCGGGTTCTTTTTCACTTGGAAAGTTATGAAAAAAAAAAATGGAAAAACTTGATTTTTCCAAAAAAAATATAAAAAACTAGTGTTTCCCGGTATTAAACGACGAAAATCAGTGTGTGACCATCGAATTCCGTAACAAATCCGAATATTTCAAATCGAAATTCTCACGACTCTTTTTAAAGCGTCTCAAAACGTTAAAAAGGAAAAAAACCACGCGCGTCTTTTGAAATATATAATTGTCGAAATTTCAGAAAGAACGTCTGAAATTAAAATCGTCAAAACCCAGAGTGATGGCGTCATTTGAAAGGTATACGTTTTAAATTAAATATTATATTTGGCCGGCTTTTTTTTTAAACTGCAGGTTGGCCCGTGTAATAGGTGGTGTGGCTCTACTGATGAAATTCGAAATTTTAAAATTTAAAATTTTGAACAAATTAAAAAAAATTCGTGAATTTTTTTACCATTTAAAAAACGTGATAACGACTCGCTGGAAGTAACACACTGGAAGAGAACGGAGTTGTTTTCGCTGTATCGAACATTTCAGACGGGGTTGTGGCCCGCGTAAAAAAAAAAAAAATTGAAACGACGCCACTGTGTTAAAAAAAAAAAAATCCGACGTGGTTTTGACGAGGCCGTATCCGCTGCAGCAGCGTAACCCGTTGTATTTATCGGTTTTCAAACGTTCCTTAAACGAGGTTTTTTTTTTTAAACCGTTTTACTTCCTTCGACTATAGGAAAACGAATTTCTGTCACGGCGCGATACGCGCCTCGTTAAATCCCGTATACCAGAGGCGCATTTTCGAATACACGAGACTTTTATTTTTTTCGATTTAAACGCGAATACTGGGCCCTTTACGGTATTGTGTATCGAAATATTCTGATATATCGTTACAGCCCTCCTGGCGGGGGGCTGCGCGTTTTTATTCACGCGAAAATCTATTTGGTCGTGCAAGTATATATTGCACGAGAGCGGATTTCGCCCCGTTCCGCGCGTTACACAAATTTAAATTATCTATTTTCGCGCCGTCTGGGTTTTCGTGCAGGGATTGGATCGGCAGGAGAAGGGTCGGCGGGGTTTTCGATTCGAATCAAAGAAGGAAATTAGAAAATCGAGGGGAGCGAACGCGCGTGTATTGGACGAAAAAACACACACGGTTTCCGCGGGTACGGTACGGGCCGCGTCCAATGACGGCCGTACACGGCTCTTGACGCTGCAGGGATTTTCGTCGCCTTCTCCTCCTCGTCGTCGTCCCTCCTCGGTATATACCTGCACACGGAGAGGAAATAAATAATTTTTAAACTGCGGAAGTACTCGCGCGCCGGCTCGTACCCGTCGCATTTCCACTTTTCTCGCACACTGCACTGTACCGCGGCTACAAATCCAAATCTCGTTTATTCGTCTCGTTTTCTTTTTTTTAATCGAACACTATATTTGCTGTGTACCTTCGAGCACATTTTCCCGTCCACCCTGTCTACCAAACCGCCTTTGGGACGATAAGTTTTTTTTTTTATAATTCACACTCAACTGCTGCAGGTAGCAGGAGCGCAGCAGTGGCGTGCCGATTGTGTGGCATGACTTTCCATCAAATATAGCGAATCCCCCAAAAAAACCGTTATTACAAAATTTTAGAAATACGACGAACTTGAAAAACAATTTTTTTTTTTTGATTTTCTCGTAAAATCGCTTTAAATAAATTTATATTTAAATACACATATTTTATAGATTATTTCATCTGTTAGCAGCGCAGCGTACTAGTAGCTTGTCGACTATCACATCGCGGAACGAAAAGCTTACTTATTTCAACAAGCTTTTTAATGTTGAAAAAATGCATTGTTCGACTGCGGTAAGTCTGTCAGAAGTACGCGTACTGCTCTTTTATTATTTCTGACGATTTCTGTTCGACATCTGCAAGTTTAAAAAAAATTGTCAAACGATATTTAAGAAGTGTATAATGACCGCGAAATCGTTCAAACGCGTTACTATTTCAATCGAACAAGGGAAACAGCGCGAGAGGTTAACTTCGAGGTTTCAATATCGGTAAGTATGCTGAAGCGAAAACATGAAAGAAGACATTTTGATAAAACCGGCCTGAGACACGTTACTTTGAATACAAATTTTTAATTTCGTTATTGCTTTGTTTATATTATTTGAACCAGAAAAATATGTTCAATAAAACGCGATCATTAAAAACAATCGTATACTGAAAACGTTTTCAATTGTTTATAACCTGTAAGCAGAGGCGGATTTAGAGATAAATTTTGTGAGCTTATACCCACTTCCCCTCGAATTTGTAAAACTAAAGGCCGCTGGATTATTTTTCCACAGGCATTAGAATAACCAGCAGCAGGTCCTACAGAAACTATACGAGACGTACCTACGCGTTGTGTTTGTCTCTCTCAAACACGAACTCGCAACGAATGTTAATTTTTGTTTTCCGTTTTTTTTGACAGACAGCAATGCGGTTGCGTCGTGTGCAGATACATCACTACCACGTTGTCGCAGCCATCGTTTATAAATGCAAACAGTAATTGGGAGCCAACAATAAAGTTCACTTCAATTCGCCTTCTGCGTACAATTTGTCTTTAACCTACAAGGTATCGACGGTTCAGGAACGTTCGAGCACTCGGGTCCCTGGGGTAGTTTCTTCTGACAACGTTCTCTCGTTCGGATCCTGTCTGAGCATCGAATGAATCGTCGTCAAGAAATACGCTGGCAGATCATTGCTACATCGCAGCCAGAATTCGTCGCTTCTGCTCGTAATCGTCCGGCAGTTGACTTTCTTTCGCACCTCACAGTATATTATAACGTCTTCTACGTTCCCTCGGTCGGAGCACTAACGAATTAGTGATTAATGGAAATTATTATTCTTACGTCTTTAGACTTTTATATATATATATATATAAAAAAATGTCTTGGTTACTTCGTCGTTATCTGTCATATCACAAATATATTAATAATGTAGTATTTCACAGAGTTAATCAATAAATAATTTTAAATTATTTGACAATAATCGTGTAATAAAAAAATATTACAGTGACGGAGAATCTCGCTGCAGGGAAGGCAACGCTGTATGTATGCTGTGTGACGACTGTATTATTATAATATACGCGGAAGAATTTCATCATAAACTGTAACACGTTCTCGAATATTTTAATATGTGCAATGTGTGTATAATATATATTTAATAATATTAAAAACGTATCCAAAAATGTAAAGATTACGGCGTAGAGATATGAAAATATATATATATATGTATATTAGACATTAGTTTATGTGTGTGTGTGTGTGTGTGTGTGTTTGATTATTAAACGGTAAAATTAATATCATTTATAATGATAACATTTAATTACATATATATATATATAATGTTTAATTTATTAAATTTGTCGCGCCAGCTGTATGATATATTTCAGTTTATATTAAAACATTTAATATACATAATATATACATTTAATTAAAGTGTGCACGGTGGGCCAGAAAAAACATCTTATTATTATTGTATATAAACTTAAAGCTACGCGTTTTGCGTTTATAATAATATATAGTTCACAATTATAAATTCATAGCTCGTTTAAATATTAAAACCGAATCAAATAAAAATATATAGGAATGCTCGTGAACTATATAATATATAAATTATACACATTATGAACACGAATCGATTATTATTTAAACGGCTCCATATAGATTCGAACGTTTCTTTAAATATTAATATATAAATTATATGACATTTTAAATTGAATTGATTTCGTTTGGAATCGAACGAACTCGTAAAAGTATAATAATAATAAATTGATATTCCGAGGAATATTTTGTTCGTTCTTTAAAAAATATTTAAATATATATATATATATAAAAATACGCAACGTTTTTAGCAAATTTTTAAAAACGTGATTGATTTTTTTTTTGTCCGCCCGTTTATAATGTATACTGCAGGTATAGCGATCATTATGGTTTGTAATTTTTAAAAATTGATTATTTTCTAAATATTAAAACACAACGCTCGTGATAACGACGCGCAGTATTATAAAACGATAATGAACATAATATTATTATATGACTTTTGTCTCGAAAATCCTTACACGTATTTTAACAAATCGTATACGAATAATAATTGCATATAATATTCAGCGCGTATCAAGTAATACTACTGCGACTATACGTATTATTATATATATATATACATTTATTTTATTTTCTTTCTGTTTTATAAGGAAAATTTAGCGAACAATTTTTTTTTTTTTTGAACGGAGAAATCCACTTAATCGCGGTAGTTTGCAATCGTTTTAAAGTCGATAAAAATAGAAATAAAATTTTAAAAGCGTCCCTATATACTCGTATATAGTATAGTTATAAAAAAATTATTTTAAAGTCAAAACTAAAATATTATCTGATAAAGTAGTGTGTGTGTGGATGAAATAACAAGTAAATTTATTCGTTCGCGTTAAATCAACGGTAAAATTTGCGCGGTTACACAATATAGGTAGCAACGCGTAACCAAAAATATAATACGTATATAACGGGCTAATGTAAATGTCTTTGTTCGATAACGAGAGAAAAAAAAAAAGTGAAAAATGTATCGAACGATTATCATTGTAATCAACGCTGGAAAAAAAAAATTAAAAATAAATCTAATATTCTGTAGAGAAAAAAAAATCTCGCGATTAACGTTATATTTTATTCAAAAGTCGTATACGTATACGGTTTGCCGGTATAAATGTACGTGTTAAACATTATTACGCGTATGCGTGCCTCACACGGTACCCACTCGTATTATAAATATGTGAATTTTTAAAATTTACGTTTATAAATAATACGGTAATAAGTAATTATTACTAATTACACGAGCGGTGTGTAAATATATCGCGTACTACACGCGGAAAAACTGTCACGTCGATGCCAGCGACTATAGTCGTTAATTATTAAGAACGTGTCACGTCCAAAATTTGTTATTTTATAATTTCTCGCGGGCCCAATATTCTCGCGAGCACGCGCTTTATATATTATATAAATTATTTATTTTATTCGTAATATGTGTGTATATATATATATATATTGCAGTGTTTTACACGCGAAAAGATTCGAAGCCGCTATATATATATATATATATATATATTATAATATAAAATCACGTTCTCGGGGAGGGCGAAAAGCACGGGAATTTATTGAAGAATTTATCGTATACTTTAATTATTATAATTTACTAGCTGACCCGGCAAACGTTGTTTTGCCAAAAAAAAAAAAACAATCATCAAAAAAATTTTTAAAAAAAAAGGGTTTTTCCAAAATTTTTTCGTAAAAACCTTCTCCTGGCAATTACGAACAATTAAAAAAAAATTTGAGCCAAATCGGCCCAGCCGTTCTCAATTGATGAATTCTTATACATTTTTATATATATATAAGATAAGTATTGATTATAGTAATATAAAGTAACAAATATAATGTACTGTTATAAGTACTTACCGTAATGCTTACCGTTGCACGCGCGTTATGTGCAGTAATGCGCTGAATCAGAGGTCGAGGAAGCAGTGGCGAAATTTACGGGAGTGTTGGGTGTGCAATTCCCGCTTTTGTTGGGGCCTCGAGATTTTTTTCTACTCGAGTATTATATAAATAGACTTTTTTTTAAATTTATTTTTTATTGATTAGAAAAATTAATTTTTTCAAGGAAAAACCAATATGCACGTATACGTACATTGTCTTAAATCGTGTTATTAATGTCAGAATAACAGTTTAGCAAGTAGGGGCCCCATTATAGAAATTTTTACACGGGCCCCTATTATGGTCGAGTTGCGCCACTGCGAAGCAGGTCGAACGGAATCAGACAAGGGACGAAATGGAAATTCTACGTGGAAAAAAAATTAAAGAGCCGACGCAAGCAAATCATTTATTCGTTTATCATTAAACCGTTTATTCGGTAACGATTGATGCGGTAAAATATTACCAGACGTGGTAAAAGTTTCTAATCGCAGTATTGCGTCCATACGCGCTTGCTTGACGAGTCGCGCGCACCACTCCGTCTGTAGTTCTCAGACCGACGTTCAAATCTCCACTAGCCGCGCATAGGTTATGTCGAAACCCCGTCATCGCATAAATTCGGTGCGAGAACTGTACATAAGCTGAGCGTAAATCATCGACGTCTCGATGATAACACTACGTATATAGTGTGCAGTCCATGTATAACGAACGACTATACCTTTTGCATTTTTCACACTCGGCTACTCCAGAAACTCTCGTTTTTCAGGTCTTTTAAACGCTGCACACAGCAGCAGCACGCGACATTCGCAATACATTATATTATACGAACGTCGCGGTCAAACCGTGTTTCAGGTACAGCGCGATCAGAGAACTGTGTATACCGGACGACTGCGCAGTATCGTTTTGAAATCACGAGAACGCGTGAATTATTTTATTATATAATACGCGTCAAAACTCACTGTTCATTACGAAAAATACCTCACGATGAGCACAGAAAACGTAAATAACACTTTTATGATTCACCTGCACAGTTCGATCCGAACCAGGTTTCGTTATGATATACGTATATTCGTTAACGTTTGCTGCACGACGTCACTCCCACCTGCAGCCGTAAAGACGCGTTTAAAGACACGTCCTTTTTGGATAATCCTGAGATCTCAGGCAGTATATTTATCGAATCGATATTGTATAAACGCATTAGCTAACAACGATAAAGTATATATACGTGTTTTAATCCGATAAATTACGTATATTTTGGTATTTAAATGTTTAGCTTTGCAATAAAAATACTACTATACATTAATTATTTATTAAATGTCTTTCCGCCGATGATGACAGCTACACATGACTGATTATTATTATATAATATCGGTCGAATCCGCCGTTCGCAGTACGCATTAATATTATTTTTACGACCATTAAATTACGTGGACTGTCCTATTTCGTTTCACCTAATACAGCTTCCATAATACATCTTTTTTAGGACGTTCTACGGCGTTCACAGGCCCGAAATTCCCTTGTTTCCGATTTGTTTATTTTTCCAGTCTCGAAATTTGGTTTTTGGACGACAACGAATTCTGCACGGTTCGATCCCGTACACTGCAGTACTTGACTATATAACATACGAGTAAAATCTTTAGGTTTTATTTATTAAAAAAAAATTGTGTTCGTTAATATTATAATATCCTCAGGTTACGTTAATTGATACATACATAAATATAGGATTTTCAAAGAAAAAAAAAATTAATTACACGATCCGAACGTTGTTAATAATAATAATTTACGAGTACCCCACCTATATATATATATTATTCTTTAAATAAGAAAAATATAAACATTTACATTTCTTAATGAGTTTCGGACTTTGTGTTACGCGCGCGTCTATATACACTTCTTGATATTTACTTTATTATTATTGTTGTTATGCGGACTATCAATTATTCAAATGGGATTTATTTAATAATCTTAAATTTACTTAAACTAATGTCTGTCTTTTTAACAAATCACTGTCAAGACGTGTACATACATTTTATATAATAGACGTACGACGTCTATCGTCTATATCTATATATATATATATATATATATATATATATATAAATACGTATACAACGCGAGCACGGTATTATATTATTCATTGGATTGTAACGGATTGTGTAATACATTAATAAATGCGAAAAGAAAAAAAAAACTACACAAAATCACACCGAATCGCACAATTTTCGACACTTATACGTATACACTGGCGTTTACCCTGCAAGTGTTATACCCCGCGTACCAGGTTTCGCGCTCAAATATACATATACATTTATAAACAATATGCTATATTAACATAAACTTATTGTTAACTATTTGATTCGCACGCGTAACACGTTTTTATTAATTTTTTATTTTTTTTTTACTGTTTTTACTTACGCACTCGCGGTTTAAAAAAAAAAATTTAATTAAAAAATTCTACGTTAATTTTGGAACAATTTACCGTTCGTTTCACGTAAAATTTGTCGATTATAAAATGTATAACGACTAATCATAAATAATACAGTAACGCAATATAATATATAACATAATAATAAATTACTAAACTAATAACGAATTATCTACGTGGAATAATATCAAACTGTTCTCTGCAGTTTTTATCCAGTTCCCGCTGTCACTCAATTAAAATAATAATAATTAATTGCCGTCGATAATTTTACAAGAAACAGGTAACAATAGCACAATGAGTTTACCCATTCGAACAGTTAAAACTCAACAAAATAATATTGTTTTTATTCTCGTTTATTTTTACTAGAAAAAAATAATATCTACTCTTACGAAGAAACGATCAATTTTTTTTTCCTGATATTATTTGATTTTTTTTCTAACCATATTATTGTGTAAGTATACACACTTTACAATAATTGCTGTGCAGCAGAACAATAGTAATGAAAAGTGGTTTATATGTTATATATATTTTTTTTTAAACGAAATATTAACAATCGTCGGCGAATTAATGATTTTTTTTTTAACTCGTTAAAATTAAGTAAACTAAATTTTTTGTAACCGAGTTAAAAGATAATGTCAATTAAAAAATCAATTATACTCATTAAGTTAACGTAGTATTATAAAGTTACATTTTTTTTTTTTTTTTACGAAAAATTATTCACTCTTTTTATACGTTTTTATGACGTTGTTAGACATGTACTCGTTCTAGGCGTTATCTTGACAAATAAACGTTGGACAATAAAAATTCAAAACCAAATTATACAGTAATAATCAGTCCGAAAATACGTTGTTATCGTTCGGATCGTATTCCGACAATAGCATATATCGAAATACTTTTTAGACATTAAAAATTAATCTTTTAGTATCTAACGCTGTACTCTAAAAATGTTCCAAATTTTTTTTATTTTTTATGCGATATACGTATTACTATATATATGATATCGCTAAAATACCTGAATCGAAGTCGTATAGAAACCAAATATACTACGTCCAAAATTTTTGCGAATAACGTAATACTATATATAATATTATAGTCGATAAGGCGTTATATATAAATATATATATATATATATATATAAACTAAATGTCTAAATGTGTAAAAAAGAACACGATTACATAATAAATATATTAAATATGCAGACAGAGGATCGTTGCGTATTTTCCGTTTATTTATTACGTATTTAAAAAATATTTGTAGTTTTTTTGCACGTATATATATATATATATATATATATATATATATTTTTTTATACATATAGATAAAAAGGAAAAATATTTGAAGAAAAAAAATTATATATACATATATATATTGAGCGAGTCTACTAAAAAAAAAAAAAAATTACGTAAACTATTTCCGAAACTGTAGTATATAAATATAAATATACATATATATATATATATATATATATATATATTATACAGTGGCGTATTTAAGGGAGAAACAGGGTCCTCCCACTTGTTGTGTTTAAATATTATAGACAATAATTTATATTTTATGAATACAAAACCAATATGTTTTATATTTTACACGGATTACAATTTGTAATTATTACAAATTATTGAAAATTAATACGAGTACAATGCATGAAATAATTTTGAAAGTTAAATAATATTATCAAATTAAATTTTTAATTATTCGAAATGCCTTTATTTTATCGTTAACTTCGTAATTTTTTATTATTGAAATGTCATTATGAGAACACCTGTGCCCATTTTAAACGTTATTGTTATTCCCCCCCCCACCATTAAACATTTCTAAATACGCCCCTGATATTATATTTAAAAAAAATGAATTATACTCATATAAAATATAATATACGTTTTACGGTTTTTTTTAACGTAAACTGGCAGTGCATTTAATTACACGCACACGCCACGTACCTATATATATATATTTTAAATATTATTATTTAAATACGTGTATATATATATGTAATTACTCGGAATAACGTATAATAATCTATACCATAGAAATGTCAATAAAAATTACATATCTCCGTGGCTATACACACTTGGGGTAATAAAAACTAGTCGAACGCATTCGACGTTCTTCGCTGGGGCAATATACGCTG
Organism: Slavum lentiscoides; assembly: GCA_032441835.1. Lineage (NCBI taxonomy): Eukaryota > Metazoa > Arthropoda > Insecta > Hemiptera > Aphididae > Slavum > Slavum lentiscoides. The sequence goes on along the minus strand of CM063717.1, from coordinate 8,279,888 downwards.
TTATTACAGACTTTATATATATGTATAATATACACATACATATATAATACAGTAGGCGAGCACAAATAATACAGTAAACTATATATATCAGTGGCTGTTATAAGGGGGGCAATAGGTGGATCACCCCCCGCCATGGAATTTAATATTTTAAATTTAGTATATCTCTGACCTAACAGCACCGGCTTGTGTCATATAAGTTGGTCCAATTATGTTATGGTTATAATCCACTTTCGCCCCCCCCCCTTTGAACATCATGTATAAGGCTGGAATTACTACTCAACCGACAATCAGTGAGTACGATATGCGCTGATCATCAGTCGTGTTCGAGCGTTAGTGCATAGCTGACTTAGCTTAACTCGGTCGGTCGTGTACAGTGTAAACAAGTAAACGTGTAAACGAGTGTACAACGAAGAAATTTGAATCCTTAAGTTCATTTCATTTTATCGAAATACGCGAAATAATATTATTATTAACAATAAGAAAATTAATAAATAATAAATATTGCATACGCGCGTACGATCGGTCGCTCGATCAGCGTCAAACTAAAACAGCAGCATATACCGGCAGCGAGGCAGCCGACCGTAATAAAACGAGAAAAGAAAGTAGTCACCAGATAGCGCTACGACAACATAGAGGGCGTGGCTTATAAATAGCGGTCCAAAACCATCGAATCGTTCAGTGTAGTCACGGCGGCGGTCAGGCGTGAACAACGTAGTCCGACTGCGCTGTGTGTGTGTTTGCGCGTGTGATAGTCTGCCACGCCCTCTATGTTGTGTCGTAGCGCTATCTGGTGACTATTTTCTTTTCCCGTTTGATTGTTATTTCGTTTACGTTCCATGAACGCTGTTCTTCCTTTTTCTACATTTGCATTGCGTCTCGGTACATTAATAGATTTTTCTTCTTGGTTATTACTCGTCGATATGAATATTTCATTGGCAGAGGGGATTGGATCTATTTTCGTCCCTCCCCTGAACATTATGTATAACCGCCATATATATATATATATATAAACAATAGAGAATTAATTAAAAAAATAATTAGGGTTATAAAGATACAATTTCCAATGGAATTGATGAGAAACAAAAGTGAATAAGATATATAAATATAGCCGCAGTTGCACGATTTATCTGACTGCTTCACGACTAACGCGCGTACACGCAATAGCGTTCTTTGAAATGCGTAAATCGTAAAAACAATACACTAATTTCTACAAACGTATGTGAATACTATTCATACACCTGTATAATTGAGGTATAGTAAAAACGCGTAGAAAATTCTTATTTTCTCTCTTTCAAAATATCGATCGGCTTTTTTTTTAGCCGATTTTCAGTTATATAAAGTACGAATCGTACGGGAAAACATCGTTTATAAAAGTTAAACTCAAATTATTATTACTCCCATTCTGTTCGCGGTGTATTTAAAATACGGCGTATGCCAAGATTACGCATTTTTGATTATTTGCCCAATAAAACTCGTTTAGCTATATTATAATATATATATATATATACGAGTGTGGAATAATTACATTTACTTCCAAGTGCCTGGCGTATGCGTATAATATTATATAAATAACTCTGAAACCGTTGTAACGTAACGTTTTGGTGTGTGTGTGTACAGCAGCCCGTTATTGTGTTTTATGTTCGTCGTCAAACGGCCGAAACAATATATTTAAGATTAAAATAAAATATACTCGCTGCCCTCCCCTCCCCCCAATAAATAATATTTGTTCCCGTCTGAAATAAAATCGAATATTTCGTTGTTAAACGCGTGTACTGAGAAAATGATAAATTTAGAGAGAGAGAGCGCCTTTCGTTTTTCGTTTTAAATTCGTCTCCAATTCGACTTTATTTTGGGGCTATCGGCGTACGAACAGGTACAAAAATGTGAGAAAAACCTTGTCGGACACCGGCGATTATACGAAATGATATAATTGCCGTTCCGACCGGCACGTTTTTTTTTGTACACCTAAAATTCTGCGTGAAAAAAAAATCCAATTTTGTCTATAAAACACTTTTTCGTGCTGCACATATTCCGATTCCGAGTATATCCGCGGCGTATTGAAATAACGAAAACGAATACTCAAATAACAAACCCAGCGCAAATAATGGGCTACGATCGAGTGGAAGACGCTCGACTATTAACATAAATGAATTTCGCATAGCAAACGCCCATAAAAATCTTTTTCGAACTCGATCGATTTTCATCATTGATCACACCGCCGTTCCGTCGAGCAAATACGAGGCTTTACGGGATTTCGTCTGTCAAAAGAACTATTTATACTTTTCATATTTCGACCGCCGATTTTCGCCGCTTAAACATCAAAACGACGCCAAAAAGATGATTTGAGAATACCGCAATTCGGAATTATTCAGACGCCTGTTACAGATTCTGAAATAAAAATCCGTTTGTGTTCAACGCGACTCGTGAAACGTCTTAATAAGATTATCCTTTAAATAACAATACAGTCGAGCAACGTTTTTTTGTAACGACAAAACGCGTATGAAATGTACAGCCGTTATACGATTGAAATCGGTTATGTAACGAATACTTTTAGAAAAGCTATTGGAAATATGCGTGCGTTCGAAGAAACGGAGAGAGAAAAATAATTCGGAATATTTTTATTTTTTTCTGATAATTAATATTAAAAAATGTATTTGTTTTTATTTTTTATTAGAGCGATTCGATTTTCGCTTTCCTAATAATAGACAATAAGGTAAAGGTTATAAAATATATTTACATATAATACGCGTATCTGAATAACAAAAAAAAAAAAATTAAATATATCGTATTAGGTCTTTATATAATCGTCAATCGCCAATACGCTTCTAACGCGGTTTTTCAATATCGACTTTTAATATTTACATCGATTATTATAATCGGAAAAATTATTTGGTGACCAAAAAAAAAAACAACGCGTTCGAATATTTATTATATATTTTTTTTTAAATAATTTGGATTTTAGAACGCTGCAATGGCAAATACATTTAAATAATTTTATTCGAATCGACGGATTCGAATACACTCCACGAGACAATAATAATTCCTATACACATATACTCGCGACTAATAAATTATTTTTTGAAAATAATATATATAAACGTATATATACACAATATATATATATATATAGAACGCATAAATGTACATATAATATATAGTCGAATATTGCGTAACACGCCTAAGTGTTTTTATGTGACGAGAAAACATTTGAATACATATTATAGAAGAATAAAAAAAAAAAAGCGTGTTTTATTCGTAAACTCAGTGCACGCGTAAAAATACATATAATAACCGGCCCTATGTGTGTACATAAATCAAGATGATAGCGCGATTATTGCACTATTTTCGGAAGAGATATATACACGTCTATACAGAAACGTGCGCGCGCGCAATAATATTATATAAAACGTTGGAAGTTTTTCGGCCATAAAAATACTTTATTTAAGACGTTATTACTTTTTCGATCATTTATATATATATATATATATATATATATATATATATATAAATGACAAAGTCTAACTGTGCAGGGGCGTCATTTCAGTTTTAAAATAGGGCCGCGCCAAATTTTTAGGCAGGCCGAATTATTTCTCCACCGGGCCATACAGTGATAACAGCATACGTTATTTTATATATATTGTTAATGAAATCGCAAAATTATAAGCCAGGTACATATATTTTTTCCCAATTGCACTCCACAGAAATAACACCTGAGATATATTATAATATATTTATTTTGTCCAAATAGCGTATTACAAGAATACGAAGAATACTAACACAGTGCAATCTGGAAAAAAAAAATCTCAATTTTCCGTAAAATAAGCGAATGAAAAAACCGTCTATACAATAATTGTATAGTGTTCCTGTTTAGATTCATAGAGGAAGTGAATTATGTATATTATTCGCGTATTAAATATAATACTTACTATAATAATAATTATTGTGTTTTATCATTTTATAATTAATTTAAGGTACTAATTTTGATTTTATAAGTGTACAAATATAAATTAAAAGCCAATATTTTCAGAATAAAAAAATGTACCGAAGTCTGTAATCATCTTATTCGTCTATACCATGAAAATATGTTTGAATTCTATATATAAATATATATATATATATGAAACACTGTTAATACACCAGATGTTTGATTAATATTATACATATTATGACATAATAGGCTATTGATAAACGATAATATTATAATTTGCGAAATTAGCCGTACCGGCGCAGAATATAATATTTGAGCCGGCCAAATTAATGCACGGGAAAAAATAATAGGGCCGCCAATGCGATACCCCAAATTGCGCCCCCGCGTCTAAGAACGTGGAGATTCGACGTTTTCGTGTTGAGATAATGCGCGGGTCGGTCAATGTTTTGTCATTTTTAAAACCGAAATTCTGCAGAAACACCCGAACGGGATATTGGGCACGGATTAGGGGAAGAGAAATAAACGGGTTAATTTCTAAATCAAATCGTTCGAGGTATTATTATAGAGTGTATGGAGGTACGCGTTTTTGCCGTGTCCAAAAACTGAGCGAAATATTCCGATTATCGAACAAATTTCGAGAACAATAATAATTGTTCGGGTTGAATGTACTGAAGGGTTTAAACGTTTTTTTTATTTTTCGAATAGAACTTTTCGTAAAACGCCTGCGCGACTGTACGAATATACGTTTTGAGCACTTTTTCGAAGCGAAGTCGTTTTTTTTCATTTATATAGGTATATATGTATTATATAATTCATTGTAAAGACAATAAAATAGTTGTATTTCGTCGCGATATTCGCTTCTACATATTTTTATTTTTAATTATTCGAACGCGCGTGTCGCGAATGCGCCTATATACGTACAGTATATACGCACTATTTGTGTCAAATCGTATTTGCAATGTAAATAAAATGTGCTGAATATTTAAACGTCGCAGTACAAACAAATATAGCGTCGGCATTAAAAAAAAAAAAAACCGAAAATTATTAAATAAAACTGACATAACAAACACACACACACACACACACCGCGGTTTACTGTTACAGCAGTGTTATTATAGTTCGTTATGCGCGCGTGTGTTTATTTTCACAAGACGAAAAGCAATTTTTATTTTTTTTTATATAAATTAAATCACATTTAAAAATTTGTTCTAAATGCCTGATATACTCGTAGTTAGGGAAACAAAAAAAAAGGAGACTCCGGTGGGCTGCAGGACATGCGCGGAGAAAGGAAGGAACTTTAGTTTGGATGGTTCAATGTGGGAAACCGCAAGGAAAGAGACTTTTGGGACGACTACGACTAAGGTGGTAGGATCAAATCAGGAATGATATACAAGTGATGGACCAAAATGCTGAGTAGCATGTTTTAGCGACGGATAGGGGGAAGTGGCAAGAAATGTGTTTGAATGTACGACCTTAATGGTCGATTACAGAGAAGAGAAAGAGAAATTAAATCACATTTGTAGGAGGTAGTCCGCTTTTATATAGCTCTTATAGCGCGTCCTATACGCGATATACGCCTAAGTCAATTAGCCTGAGAATACCCGCCAGCAGTTGGATTCGTTATTAATTCATTTTTTTTACTACTACTACTACGGTTTAGTGCGTTTATAATTCGCGTTTATTAAAAAAAAAAATGTACGACTTTAAAGGGGGAATTTGTAGTAATAACGACTACAAAATATAAATTACATTGAGGAGGGGTGGGGGATTTCAGAATTTTTAACCCAGATCTATGATTTATAAAGCGTAGTAGGCCAAACATTTTATCGTCTATAATATCCCCCCACACGGACGCGCAATAAGGAGTTGGCTGAATCCTTCTAAATCACGTAAAGTTAACCGTATAACGTTTTATTTTTTCAATTACACGAGGTCTCTTGTCTTAGCGCGACACTAAATTAAAAATAAATAAAATAATACTACAATATAAAAAACAATTTAAATTGTTCGAATTTACTTTAAACGAGATTACACGAGAACGCGTATAATTATAATAAGAAACGTTATACATATATATTAAGTTATAATCGATAAATATACCGGGAAAACTTAATTATTTGTATTAAAATTAAAGACCCTAATAGAAAATATAATTTTACGAATAAATATTTCGCTTTTCACAAAATATAACTATTAGGATTATAATATTCGTGTGATTTTATAACGAAAAAAAAAAAACATAATTAATTTTCGTTTAAATTAAACGGTATGACCTGTGTACGTATATATACAATATTTTTAAGCGCCTTTATTTATAAACATATTATCTACCCTAGAGGCGATAACAAAAAAAACTAAAAAATAATTTATAATAATATTATTATAAATGATAAAACAAAGTACAAACTTAATAATATTAATATTATTGTTTTAAAATTATTTCTAAAAACTGTCGCGATATCGTGTAAGATTTTAAAAGCTAAACCGTACGAGGTCAATACATTCCGAGAATGGGTTCCATAAAATCCACTGGAAATCAAACAAATACGTTTTGTACGCGATGACAAATGCAATATTACTGTATAAATTCCGTAACAGTTTGTAAACGAACGTCACGAATTGTTCGAAAATCATTATGTAATAACGAAAATAAACGACATTTTATTGCCGAAATAAATCTTATATATTATACTACCGTATACTAAAACGTCTAGTTAAAATATAATATTGATTTTTTCTCACTAAATTGTATACTTTTCTACGTGGCCTTAATGATAATCGGAATTTCAAAAAAAAAAAAAAAAATTGAATAAATTGTTTGGAATAAATTATTATAAAAAAAACAGCGTTTGTTTCGATTATTTTCATATACACGCGTTAAGTATTTCGATTTCAAAATACGTCGTATATTACAGCACTGTGCAAGGTTTTTTTTCTCCCTTGCGATTCCAAGCGTTTTTTTTTTTGTGAAAATAAACGATTGTGGGCGAACGGCGGGTGTCTTGAAATACCTCTCGCATTCGTCAATACACAATATATGAAAATATATTATATTTAGAAACACGCGATATAATAATTATTTTAAATATTTAAAGAAAATCAATTTGATTATTCACAGAGCAAACGTGTATTGTTTATTTTTTTTTGTCGTTGTTTAAAAATCTAAAATAAAAACCAATCGAATATACATTTTTTTTCGCCCCGTTGTCACTTATATAATATTTAGAAAAAAAAAATTTTGTTGCAATAAAAAAAAAAACGTTGTGAAAGCTCGCAGTAGATTGACTCGCAGAGACGCGTGTCGTCATGGGAACGCAACGTTAATAAACAAGCGTGTGCTACTCGTTACCGCTAGATGGCGTTGTGTATTATCTCTCGGAACGTTTTATTTCCCCCCCCCACCCGTCACGCCTTTTTATCACGACCGTATTCAATGGCTGCACTAATGAGACGAAGAATTGACTTTTTCGGCTCCCCTCCCCCAAAAAAACAATAATAATTCCAAAGGATTTGTTAGAGAAGAAAATAAATACCGAGGATTGATTAAAAATCCGTAATTTTCTCATATTGAATAACTTCGCGGTATAATGAGATACTTTTAAAAACTTTACGCCGAAGAACCGCATAATTTTGAAAAAAAATTTATGGAAATTCTGTATAATATAAAGTTATTACACTACGGACATTGTATGATATCGGTAGATCAAATTTTGTCGTGGATTTTTTTTCTTCTCAGCGGAGAATTTCGATTTTTTTTTAGGGGGGGGGAGGAGGTTTAAGTCGCAGTGCCCAGTGGAAGCCATCTCCCTGTTTCCTCCGGTCGCTCCGTCACTGCAGACGATATTATTATCTATCTTAATACGTGATATTGCGATTATATGAATAATAAAGTATAACACGTGGAAAGGTTTTTTTCTTATTTTTTTACTCTAATTATAGAAAATGTTAACTTTTGACCGAATCCAGTTACGTTTTTTTTTTTTTATAGTGTTAATTTTAGGCAAATCGAAACGTAAAACATATTAGCCAGTTTCAATTTAATTTATATAATACGTTTTTATATTGACTTAATTTTAACGAGGTAAAAATAAAAAACCAGGTCTGCTAGGCCTTATGATAAATTCTTATTCGCTGTACAGTCCGGTGATTTTTGTTCCGTCATCGCACTATACCTACATAAAATGTAATTAATAATTTCGCCTCTGATAAAGAAAAAAAAAAGTGGTATATTCGTCAATTTATCGGTCAGAGTCATATCAAAATAATAACTAATTTTAATCAACTTTATTGTTTAATCAAACATGAATATTATTTTTAAAAAAATAATAATAATACTTATAAAATAAAATATCATAACTCCAAGAGATGGTGGCGATCCACCTATCGTCCCCCCCAGATATCCACCACTGCATAATTATATAAATATATTGTATTTACAATTATAAATAAATACAGTCGATATTTTGGATAAATAAATTTTGAAATTTTAATCATTAAAATCGGACCCCTCCCCTTCATAATAAATTGCTGCAGTCTTAATGAACGGCAATGTTATAATATAATTCGTTATTACGCGCGGTATTGTAAATTTTTATTTTTTCCTAATATAAAACCAAAATAATTATTCAATCGAATATTTACATATTTTCGTATTCGTGTTCTTTTTTTCCGGTTCTTTCTCTGGAAATAAACGCAATATATATATATATATATATATATAGGTACTGCCAGTATATTTACCTATATATGTACAGACGAGACATAATATTATTCGAAAAGGGTTATACGCGTGTTTAGTCGTTTCACAATGTTTGGCGAACAGTTATTGTTTCTATTTTTTTTTTTTTTACCGTCGTTTAATAATAATTTTTTCTTTCTTTCTTTGTCGTTGTATAATATATTAGCTTTTTATAAATATACCGCATTAGAACGGTAAAAATGAATTAATTCGAATAGAGCAAAAAAAAAAAACGCTCGGTACAGTGAGAGCGAGAGGTAACACAAAACGTTAACCTTGATTAGCATTAATAACGATAATTATTATTAATGCGATACGTTTTTTTATTTTTCAATGACGATATGTGTATTTAAACATTAGTGCGTTTGTGATTAATAATTCATCGAGAAGTGCGCGCGGTCACAAGAAAAGGGAATTTTTTTTTTCTATACGTTAACCCGCGGTATACAGTCATCATAAATTTATTTACGGAATTCGTTACTGCGTATACGCAGTAAAACACAAGAGTGTCTACGTTTTTAGACTAAAAAATATGTAAAAAAATTCGTAGGTTTTTTTTAACCCGAATACAATGTCAATCGCAGTGCCGTGTAGGTAATGTCGGCGGAAATTTACGCACGGAGAAAATAACGATTTACAAGGATATACTTCGTTCTTCTGAATTTTCGTTTTTATCATAATAAATATTATATTGTCCTTCTCGTCAGCTGTGCCTACTGCAAGTAGACGACGCGATCCTATACTTTTGTACACGTTCCAACCTTTTTGAATATCCGAAACGTTTTTTTTGTAACGCCGCCGTTATATTATAATGACTTATTATATGTACTATATAATATGGTCTCGTCGCACTGCAGCACCGCGCTGTTGAGATAACGCGCGCGCGTTTCCTTCCTGTTGAATAAATTGATAAAAAAAAAAAATTTGAAACACGCGCGAAACAAATTCGTCTTTAATTAAATACTGTAAAATTAAAAACGCACTCGTAAAAACGAGTGTAAAATATTCGATTAAAACGTTTAAACAAATATATCGGTAAAATAGACGACGAAGAGCGCGTATAGTAAATATAATATAGGTAGGTATATATATATAATATGTGTTCGAGAAAAACGTTGCAGCGTAATTATTTATTATCTCAATATACACATATATATTTTACAACGAGCGTTAAATATATGAAAACTCTTTTTTTTTTTTTCCATTCGATCTTACGCCTTTTTTTTGTTCTATTTAAATATTATTGAATATTACAGAAATCGGTTTTCGGCGAGCGAACAGTATTGAATAATTTTTAAGTTTTATATACGCATATACCGCGGTATAATATTCAATATTTAAATCGAAGAAAAAAAAATGGCGCATAAAATAATAATAAAACTTTTTTTTTTTTATGAGGAAAAAAAATCTCGCGACGAGATCTTCGAACGGATATCTCGAGGGGTATACAAGTCTATCAAGCGAGTCGGTTTGAATTTCGAGTATTTTTAGGCTTATATTTTTGGACGTACAAAAACGAGTCGTATATATTATAATACGTGCGCGCCACTGCGGGATTCCAACACGTGGACAACTGTTTTCAATATGCTGCAGTGTATATATATATATATATATATATATATACTATATACCGCCGACATCTGGTCCGTTCCGACAAAAGAAAAAAGGGGAGAACAGAAAAAAAAAATCCTTAAATATAACGCGCGTTGGTGTGTGTGTGTGTGTGTGTTTTAAGGAAAAGGATAACGCGAGTAAACGCGTAGCGCGAAGGGACCGACGAATGCGAGAGAATATAATAATATATTATTATATATAGGAGAGCGTTCGGAAACCAGTTTTTCGCATTCGCGCAATATAATCTTGGTAATATAATGTACATATATACGCGACATTACTATTCGATATATTTTGCAGGGATTTCGATTTGTGTTCCGACGGAGTCGCAGGGTCGGACGTGTGAAATACCGGATTATATAAATAGTGAAAAAGGATTACGAAATACTATATGTTATTATTGCGATATTATTATGTCGAATAATATTTAATAATATCGCGTGATTTTTTTTTTTTACTTTAATTCTCTTGTCACGTTTATAATTTTTTCCGCTAAATTTTCTTCGTTTTCTTTTCAACGCTTTATCGCCTCCTGACGACGGCTTTTTGTCGAAACCGCGGTATTATTTAGTATAAACAAACAAATTCGTATACTTATATATATATATATTTTTTTTTATTTGAAATTTCGCGTTGCAATTCGTTTCAACAATTCACACACAAAAAAAAAGTTTACGGTAATACTCTTCGGCTCGATTGTATATATATATTCACGTATACAAATGTATACAAATTTTTTACTCTCTATATATAGTAAATTAATTTATAATTTTTTTCGCGCAATTATCGTTCTCTATTCATTTAATTCTTAGCGTTTACTATTTTATTATATTGTTATCCGATACACTGGCAGTGTTGACGTTTCTGCTCGAAACTTTCTTGGACCGCGCGATTGTTGAAATTTGTTAATATATACGCGTAACCGCGATATAATATAATATCGCGCGTTTCGGTTTCTGTTCGTTTTCTAAAAAAAAAAAAAAATTTTTCATTCATTTTCATTAATTGTTCGACCGTTTTTTTTCTTCTTTTTTACACGCGTATCGAAAAATCCAACGCGTATACATTTATTTCCTATACGTATACAATTATTATTATTGTTGTAATTCTAAAGTATATTTCTTTATACTATGTAGTTTTTTTTTTATTCTTACGTCGCGGAATATTTTTTGTAAAAAAAAAAAAACGATATAAATAGGAAGACGATTTTACCGAGAGTTTTTCAACAGATTTCCGCATATACGTATTACGTTTGTTAAATACAATTTTTTTAAAAAAAAAAAAACGACCGATTCGAATCGAACACTTATTCCGAACACTTTCCGCGTCAAAAGTATGATATCCTTATAATAACGAGACGCTGTGTTTAAATACTAGTAAAAAAAAAAACTACGTATCGGTTATAGCAACCAGTGCCGATCGTGTGTGAGCTTCGTTTCGGGACCTAACTTTGTTGGTGAATAAATTATTAACGTTATTGTCAGTGCGGGCAACGGTTGTCCCCTCATCCCCCCCTCCGCTCTGGACCGTTATATTTAATTTAAAATTATTAAAAGTTTTTTTTTTTTTTTTTTGTGTTAGGTTTCTGGGTTTGAATATCGCGCGCGTCGGGAAATCATTAAATTTAAAATTTCTTCCTAAAATATGTTATTAAAGAATCGTTTTGTTTTTGAAGTTGAACTCTTTATAGACAAACCGTACTTACCACCGTTGGTCAAATGGAATAAGTGGATTTCACGATAAATCTCGAACAACGTGCAAATGTATATTTATATTATTATTAATACATCGATTATAAATAGACATACAGAAATGTTAACCTTTTATTATGAAATCAAATACTCATCGTATATAAAACTAAAACTTTCGGGGATCAATTCCGGGGGCCTAAATCGGTTTTGGAGGGTCTGGAGCTGGTGTGCAATATGCACACGCTTCGCACACCCGGTAGTATTGCGGCCCTGTTATAGCAGCGCGTTATAAAACGTCCTTTAATAATATATCACACACACACACACACACACATTTATTTTTTTTTTGTGGAACGATAAGAAACGATATATTATATATTCGTTATTTTGTGTTTCGTCCGCGGGCGGCTTGGCTGCACATGGTCACCAAATGTTTTTTTTTCCCCGTGGTAAAACCTATACAAACGCGAGTTTTCGAGGGACGTATTGATATAGTGCTTCGTAAACGCGGTCGTCTCGTCTCTTAAGAGGACGCTACACATCTCGGACAAGAGACCGCAGAAAACTGGTTTTTGGCAAACATAAAACACCGGGGCTATATAACAATCAAAACGATCGAATTTCGGGTACCGCACAGAAGGAGCACCTGATCTGCGTCGCGTAGCTTTTATACATTTTTTTATAAAGTCGTTTTAAATTAAGTAATTGACCGTTAGACTTTTATGATTTTTTTGAAAAATGAAAACGCTACGGACATATAGATTAAGTTCTCGACTATGTGGTTCCGAAATTCGGCGTTTTCCTTTTTGATTGTAGCCCCGGTGTCATTTGCGCGCAAACCAGTTTTTACAGCACAAAGTCACGGTGATTTGCACGCGTTTTACTTTCAGTATACAGCATCCTGCTCTTGAGGCAGGATGCCTCGAGAGCAGGCGGACGGACACGTAGCGCGCGACAACGGCTCTTGCTCGGACCGAGTGTAGTCATTTTTTTTTTTTGTAAATATCGAGATATTTGTATTTTTTTTAAATTTTTTTTTCTTTTCAATCGAAAATCCGGAAAACGGAAACGTCGGCCGCGCGTCGCGATAACGTTTTTCTAACGCGTTGTTCGACGCGGTTTTCAGTATAAAAACGAGATAAAAAACGAACGAGAGCAGGGGAATACCGCGGTTTAGGGACCACTGGACGACGGCGAACATGTGTGCGCGCTCCGAAGACGAGAGGGACGGGAGTGAGCACGGCGCACAATATTACGCGGTCATTATACATATTATACATATGTAATATTATCATCATCTGCACCGTATATACCGCGTCGGTACAGCGTCGGTGCAGCATCCATCGGCCGAGCTACACATACTATGTTCGCCGCGGTCCGTGCCACACGCCAATATATTATACTCCCGTAGGTCGCCCGCGTGTGTATATTTACCTACCGATATAATATAACCGCGCGGTTACCGTTCTTATATTATTATTATACCGTTGAGCGCAAGGCGCGGTCGAGAACCGCGAGAGCCGCCGCGATGCACGCCGCGGCCGCCGCCAAATTTCGCGCGCTAACGGCTCCGCCGCTGCTGCTGCTGCTGCTGCTGCTGCTGCCCGCACCACGGTGTCCGAGGTGCTCACGCCGCCGTATTTCAACTTGGCCGAGGGCCGTCGGATCACGGCCACGGCCACGTGCGGCGAGGGCCTGCAGGGTCCCGAGCTCTATTGCAAACTGGTCGGCGCGAATTCGGAGCGCAACGTGGACTACGAAGGCAACCTCGTCATACAGGGACAGGTGAGTTACGCGCGGCGAGGATTTTTCTGAAACCATTTTTTTTTTATTATTTTTAACGTCAAAAAGAAATTAAACTGATTCCGTTCAATATACGCGCGTCCCCTGCACAAAACGTGTTCCCATAACGCGGCATCATACTCTCAAATGTCAACGGGATTTTCTTCTGTATCGACTCTTGAAACGTTTTTTTTTTTTACAATATTATGGGTGCACTCGAATCGTGTATAAAACGAGCTCCGCCAGGTACGAAAAGAAACAAACGAGATGAAAACATTTCCTTTACCCGATTTATTTAATTTCCTTTTTTTTTTTTTTTAATAATTATATAGATTTACGAGGCGATTTACAGAAGACGTTTTTAAAAAAGTTCGATTTGAATTGTTTTTATATTCGTATTTACACTTCCTTCGGCCCTTGTACGGGCCGTAAGAAAAATATTTGTATTCCATTAAACACGTTCATGTTTTGGTACTTGACAGCTCGGTATACGCTCAAGAACACATCGGCACGTCCCGTACACACGTTATGTACACACAAAAAAAAAAAACCGAGTGCCAAGTGCGTTTTGTTCGTCATAAAAGCAAAACGGTTAAGACTAACGTAACGCGGAATTACCGGTTTTTTTTTTTGTGAATTTTTCACGTTAAAATAAGTAGTTTCTTTCGATTCTCTCCTGTAGAGATTACCACCGTCTCGGAGAGCACGGAAATCGACAACCCGAACAGTCGATGGAAATCGCGTTTTAAAACGAGCCGACAACAATCGTCTCGATAAACGTTTACACAGATGAGCTGCGAAAACGTCGACTATAATACAATATAATAACCGATTCCCGTTCGAGGTTTATAATAATATAAAAAAATAACCGTGGAGCTTTGAAAAGAAAAAAAAATAGTGATTATATATAGGATCATCGGTTATTGGATACCGTAATATTTTTTGTTCGCGTCGAGATTCGTTTTAAAAAGTAGGAAACGTGTGTAGAACGCGCTTTTTTCTTCGCCCGTTAACGAAAAAAGAAAATTGTAAAATTATACTTTTATTCGAAAACTGTGAACAAATCCGTTATGTTCGTCTTAAACGCGAACAATTATTGGAGTTCTCGAAATCGTCGAGTTTTCCAAATACTAAAAATACCTTCACGTATTGCGCGGTGTAGTTTTACCTTAACTATAATACGCGTATTATATTGGTATACGTATATAGGATTATTATTTTCTATACACTATTCGGATGCGTGAAACTTAGGTTTCTATATTCGAATATCGTTATTAAGCGGACAAGGCACAAACTAATTTATGTCTTGCGCCGATGTCATTTGCGGTCTAGTCAATAAATAAATATTGTATTCGAATCGATTCGTAAATTATTATTATTTTGTATTATTTATTATTATTATTATTATTATTGATATTCGAATAGATTTTCATAAAAAAAAAACGGCGTAAAACTCGGTGTACGATTTCCATTTGGTTTAGGGGGAATACGAAATCGACGAAATTCATAAAAATAAAAACTATACATTTAAAATACGAAAATCGTAATTTCCTGTTGAGCGCATTTGGATTTTAATAATTAATTGCGACAAAGCGTAATGTATAATTATTACTATATACGTATGTAGTTTGTGCGAAGAAAATAAACCGTTAATTATTTTTAAAAAAATAGTAAAACAATTAATTTATCATTATTTTATATTAATTTTTTTTTTTTTGATACAAAGTCGGTAAAAATAGACTAATGAGTAATAACGATAATTACGTAGATGCGCGCGTATTGAAAAACAGGCGAACGGGAAATTAATGTTTATTGGAAATTAAATAGTTTATATCGGTAAATAATAGTTAAACGTCCTTATATGGAGCGCAGCTATTGTAAGTAAATCGTCTTAAAAACTATGTTTTTTTAAAAATATTATACGCGATAGTATGTACCGCGGCGAGTCGGTAATATAAATAAAAAACGAAAAAAATAGATGACAAACTATTTGATTTCGATATAATATTTTTAGTCGAAATAACTTGTAATATATATATATATATTTAACGTCGTACGTTTTCCGAATATTGTAAAAAAAAAAACCGAAATTTTCGTCTTATTTGTTTGGGGAAAATTGAAAAAAAAAAATAAAACCAATCGCTATAATTGATATTATTTACTATTATTATATTAAATGTATTATTATTATTTAATTTATTTATATATACTTAATTTTGAAATAGTCGTTGGAAAATAAGAATTTTTTTTTTTTGTACGTTTTAAACATAGTTTGTGAGTTCTCGTCGAAAATAATAATAGCGTGACCTGCGCCGAACACACACAAAAAAAAAAAAAAAAAAAAAAATATTACTCAACATAATTTATTAACGTCGCCGGTAATTTAATTATAGCTTTTTATACCTATTATAATTATTAGGGAACGTAGTTTTCATAGTCAATCCGATTCCGACGTGGCCATATAGTATATCATTTTTATTTAAACGCGTGTATGCATATATGCCCACTTTCCGCGAATATATATATATATATATATATACCATAACCCGGGTTCAAAATCAATATTTACCGAAAGAAAGAAAAAAATTTACACCTAAACGAACCCTTAAAAAAACACCCTTTACTCGATACGTCGAATACGGCAATTTTTTAACGCGAAATTTTACATTCGTAATAAATAGTAAAAACAATTTTTTTTTTACTCTATGGAGTTTATACAAACCGTGTTCCGGTATATAACTACACACGCGCGTGTCTTTGTCGTAAACTTCCCTTTTCATCTCGTCCGAATAATATTAACCTGGTGAAAGTCAAACGTTTCGCAAAACCGTCTGTGTGTGTGTGTGTGTGTGTGAATTAAACAATATCCCATTACGTCGTATATATAATATAATTAAAAATGATTTATTATCGCGGTATAGTCCTCGTTTGATTCGATTAAAAAGGGTTTTTGTATAGGCCAATGTACGCGTACAGTTTATGAAACTGTATATTGTGTCGTATGCCCGAAACATAAGCGAATTTATTGAAATCCAAAACAATTTTCTGTATATATTCATATATATGCGTGGAAAATTAAGTAAAGGCAAACGCGATACACTGCCATTGACCGAGCAGGGATTACTCGATCGGTTGATACGAGTTACTCTTAAATTGTGTGTACCTATATATCCAGTTGAAAAATACGTAAAAGACACTTTGGTTACAACTGGTAACAATCGTCACACTAACAAAGTTAAACGAGTTATTTATTTTTAATTTCCTCAAGAAAATAACGATATTACACTATAAATATTTGTTCGTACACGAGCTAGGGAGGTTAATTTTAAAAACGCATTATATAACTAAACTTATTAATACACCCCCACATCGGTTTCAAAATATTATACAAAAAATATATATAAATAAAAGGGCTAACTATAATATATTATATATATATTACGCGTTGACACGGGGAAAGCGGATTATACAGACAGTGCGATATTAAAAAAAAAATAAAATGTTTCGTATTATAAAATAAATTAATACGCGCCATTAACCGCACTAACAACACTAATACATAATATGTACTAATCTTTTGTAATATTACTAATACGAAAGGTGAAGATAAAGAAAAACATAAATAGTTCGGCGTATGAAATCACACGTGTGATTAAAATTGTTCTGTTCAAACTTTAAACTGATAGACGAATGATCGTATAAAAGTTTAAAAAAAAAAAATGTTTTTATTAAGTATCACTTAGGTCTCGTACATTAAACATATAGGTATTCCGATATTTAAAAAATTTACAATATCGTCAAATTATTGTTTAAATGCCGATTACAATAGTTACAAATATGTAATCGAGCATAACCGATTACTGTCCGACCCTGCGAACGAGTATATTATTGCCGATTTCCATATAAAATAACGTGAAATATTTGCAGAAAAGCGATATTTATCTACGCACATCCCGTTGGAACGTTTTGAAACGAAATTTTTGTTTTCGAATAAAAAAAAAAACCTTCGACATCATTATAATACGTGTAATTATGCGGCGTAGAGAACCTTCCACTCACGTACACGACACGTAAAATATTTTACACCCAATTTTAAATCATAATCCGTAATATTATTAGTCGATTAATAATATCAGCGTTTATTGTTAATTTCTTTTGTTATTCAAATGCGATGATATTCATCGAATCCGTTTGCAGGGCGTACATAAACCGAGTATTTTTCTCCGTAAAAATAATTTTATAATAAATACAATTATTATTGAAATATACGCGATAATTTATAAAATATAATATGCGCTGGTTTTTTTCTACGATATTGTTAAAGTATACCGTACAATTATGTATAAAATGACAGTGGCTATTATATATACACAAAATATATATTATTATTAAACAGTCGACGCGTTTTTTTTTTATATGTACGTTTTATTTTTCTAATATTACCGGCTGGTATTGATTTCGAAACCCGTTCTGACCCAATTGTTACTCGTATATAATTAATACGGAAACTTGGTCTCGTGGATTTTTCTCAATAATTATTTAAGCGTTACAGCTTTATTTCTTATTCAAATCCAACTTTCTTTCTCGGATAATTAAAAATCATTCGACTGCACACGCCCGTTATCGCGCAAAACATTTGCGCATTTTAATATGTTTTCTCGATACGTTGGCAAAACACTAGATCGTGTCATACACGCGTTTGAGAATAATAATAATAATAATAATACGCGCAGATATTATTAAATGTTGCGTACGTTTTCCATTAAATACAAAATAATTCGAATAATGTGAGAAAAAAGTATTCGGATTTTTTTTTTCGGTGCAAATATCCGTTGCATCTCCAAATAACAAATAACGGTTAGGAAGAAGAATCGTCTACTCCGGAAAATAAGATTCGATGAAACACATTTTCTGTAATGAAATATTCAAACGCGTTACATTTTGTCACGGCTGGACGTGTCGCGGGCAAATTATATACACAGCGGCACGTTATAATATTCAATTGTAACGTTTCGCTTGAATTATAAACGCGAGAATATATTTTTGACTATAATAGTAAGTACTTTAGGATTTTTGCGACGGTTTAGTCCAAGTCGGTGAATAAAATACGATCGTCGCTGCAGGTCATCTTGACTTACAGTGGCTTTAAAAAATTATAAAACAGTTAACGTCCCAGCCTCCTGGGAGCCGGACCACCTTGTATTGATATTCGGTTTTCGAATGTTATTTAATAATTAGTAAACCGTGTGTAACAGATTCTTAACGTGTGGCGATATTATATGAACGGATTCGGTCTTTGCGAAAATATTATTCATTTAAAACGTATCTACGTTAAAAAAAAAAAAATTGTCCTTGTAGCGTTATTCGATTCCATTTTAATAGCCTGTACAAAAATCGTTAAAAAAAAAAAAAATTCGCCTCTCTATTACGATTTGAATTTTTTCTGGTAAGCCCTCTTTACCGTTTTGTAAATCCTGAACCCGTGTTCTTGTCCTCCACGCATTAGTCTTGTACAAAGGAGGAAGTTTAAAAACGCTAATAAATAAATACAATAAATCATTTTGAATATTCGTTCACGTTTCAGGTGTGTGACCATTGCGACACGAGTCGTCCGGACAAAAGTCATCCGCCGGAATATGCGGTGGACGGACAAGAAACGTGGTGGCAAAGTCCGCCGTTATCCAGAGGAATGAAGTACAACGAGATCAACTTAACGATCGACTTAGGACAGGTACGTCACCGCGAACGAATCAATTTAATTTTTCAACATAATAACTGGAGCCCGGGCAAGAAAATCGATTATTCATTAATCGCGGTGTGTTGTGTACAAAATCGAAATCGCGATAAAATTGTGTTATACATATTACGTTTCTCGACAGCGGTGTCCGTACCTGTATATAATCCGAAGATTGTATTATGAAAATTAATCAGAATTGTTGTGTTATAAATTTCGAGTATTACGAAAAAAAAAAATTATTAAACGGCGAAAAAATCGTCTACCTAGTGGATTTAACTCGTTAAAAAAAAAAAAAACAAATGTTATTCAATACAAATATATCGATAAAAAATATTTTAATAAACCCCGTGTGTAAAAAAATTTTTTGAATTTGTCGCGTTCAATATTTCTTTACGTACATTTTATAAAAGCGATTATTCCAAAAACATAATAATTAAAAACGTTCGTACGTTTAAAGTTTCCAAAATCGTTTTCCGTGTGTATTAATATCGGTGATTACGATTATTTTCTATAAAACACTGTTCGCAAAATTTCAATTCGGTTTCGTATATTTGTAATTTTTTTTTTTTGGAGTTGGTCGATTATATATCAAATAATTATAATATGATGTGTAAGAGCGCGCGATAAAACCGCGGTATGAACGACCGACCGCGTATACGTATTATTGACTCGTAATCGATTTGCTCGTGCCATTATAAATACCATAGCGAACGATAACCGAGGGGGAAAAAAAAAAATAGTACACGTTAATTTTATTCGCTTTTTTTTTTTATCGGTATATTAATAATATAAAGTTCGCGCACCCGTCTGAACGTCGTTTAAAAATAAACGTTTCTGTTATAAGCGAATAATATTTCTATTTTCATTTTTTTTCTTAAAGTGAATTTTTCCGGGCCAGGACCGGATTAAGAGTGAACCGGGTCATGGTCCCGCGAGCGTTCCAAACGGCCCTAACACTATATATATTTTGTATTACTCGATTTTATCTCTTTTAGGAAAACGTTAAAAAATCGTCCGGTTATGTAAGAAAGTCGATTTTCTTTGCGCACAAAATGTATTGATACTTAAAACACTTGATTTTCTCTATTAATTTGTTTTCAAATTCGGATTGGCAATTTTTCGACAAACGTATAAACACATTACGAATTCGTCGTGACATTACAAAACACTCGCAGTGGGCACAGCGTATTTTAAGCAATTTATACTGGGTGACATTATGACTCCGGGATATCTATAATTTAGTTTATGACTTATTTCAAAATTGTTCACTCGCCCGCGCTCGTGTCTATATAGTTCCCTGGGATAATTTGCAGTGTACTGTAATAATTAGAGTTAGGATGTTGATGACCTAAAAAACACACAAAAATGCCCTAAAAAAAATGCAAAAAAGCCCTAAAAAAAGTGCAAAAATGCCCTAAAAACTTCAAAAAATGACCTTAAAAATTATCTAAAATACTAATTAAGTAAGTGAAATATGATCGGCGTATGTCTGAAAGAGCATTTGTTTCATCAATGTATAACACTCAAAGAGTAAATCTTATCGGAACGCGATAAATGTAATCACAACAAAACCCCCACAATAATAATATTAAAATTATTTTAAATAAATTAAATTTGTTTGCAAACTTGGGTGTAACATTTGCCCTAAAATCTATAATTTGTGAAAAATGCCCCACATTGTACAAAAAGTACAAAAAATGCCCTAAAAGATGAAAAAATGACTTTAAAATGTTGAAAAATGACGTTAAAAAACAAAAAAAATGCATTTATAGCTAAAAATGCAAAAAATGCAAAATAAAATTAGAATATTCTGCATCAAGGGAGCATGAAACAAATTTTTAGCTAGGATAGCATTGTACAGAATAAAAGGAAAAAAAATGCAAAAGTCATCAACATCCTAACTCTAGTAATAATCGTTGTACCTAACTAACCGCTGGGTGGCACTAGTGTCGCCTACTTTATACGTTAAAATACGCTCTGCTTGCAGTGGGCGTGCAGGGCTCCCTGCTCGGAGAGTTTGCATTTGTTTCCATTCTACTATACATATACGTCTTATTATTCCTTCGCGAATAATTATAATTCAATCAATTTCCCCCCACACATAAACCGACACGATTTATTCGCCTAATACCGTTCGTAGAATTTTCATCTATCGATTTTAATTTTTTTTTTTTTACAATTCGATATAAATAATATTACCGCGCTTATATAGGTACATTAAACGTACGTTGTAAAATATGAGAGGAGGAGGAGGGGAGAGAACGAAACCACAAGGTCGTGCAGCGTACTCGGGAGCGAAACGCGCATACCTACCGAAAAAAAAAAAGCCTTCGAATGTCCAGGTGCGGTATTATTAACACGCGTTGTGTGTCGGTCGAAGGCGTAAAAGGTCGTCGGTGCGGTTATCACTGCTGCACACAGTACCCGGCGTACACGCTCGCGCGGTTCAATATCCCGGGCAGGAACCGGCGAGATAAGATTACACACGGCCTACACGCGGCCGCCGCAACAAATTATTATTATTATTACAGTTTTAGGTTCGGGGAAAGGGGGAGGACGTCCGAGACGTTTCGGCTTTTTTTTTCGTTTTTTTTTTTTACTGTAAAACGTTGCTTTATTATTATTTTTTTATAAATAATATAAAAATCGAATTATTTATTACATACGAATCCGCAGCGATTTAAACGAATACGGTTTTTTTTTCCAATATTTCTACACAACGAATTTTCGTTTTATAATATACACATTATTATATATCACACGACGTTAGTGATATACTCTATAATATATTATATATTATATTATCAGAATCACTTCCGCCGGACGATTATTAATAAGCTGGCGAATAGATAATGTAATAACAATAATAATAAATACGCGTTTTTATGAATGCTAATAACTATATATATATATACATATTCATTGAACGAAGCACGAAATATAACACATTTCTATTAATGAATCGGAAAATAAAAGGATTTCGTAAAATTATATTATATACAGAGCGATTGCAGCGTTCGCAGATGTAATATTACATACACAGTGTACGCTTAGCAATCGATTTTTAAAATAAAATAATTTTTTTTTTTTTGATGGCATAAAAATCGCATGGCGACACGCAGAGTGTATTAAAAAATACTTAGTTTTGTCTTTTTTTTTTTTATACATATAGAAAAGCGCGAAAAATATGTTGAAAATTGTATATTTAACAACGAACCGTGCGCGATTGAAAACCCGAAAAAAAATGTTTTTGACTCGCACGTTTCGACACTCGCATATAATTTACAAAAATATATTTATTCGAAATTTTTTGACGTTCGAAATTTTTCAAAACACGAGATCCCGTACAGGATCAGGATGAAAAAATGTTATCCACGGAATATTATTTTAACGGTCGCCGGTGGGCGGTGTACAAATAGAAAAAAATTATCCGCGATTTTTCCGAATTTTGATCATTTTTTTTTTTTTACTGCACTCAAAATCGGGAGTTCAACCCAATAACCTATACGAATATTTCGAAGGTTTTCTCGTGTACGACGTGTACGGGTGAACTATTTTCAACATTAAAAACACTCGGGTTCGAAAATAAGTTAATTTATCGTCCGTTTGGATTTATTCGCTACTATATCTGCGCTCGCGCATCAGTAAAACGTCGTGATACAGTTGGAAATAGTTGTTGGATTGTGTTAGAATTGAGGAGTATACACATTAATTTTAAACGTAAACTCACCCAAACGAGTAGTATACCCCGTGGGAACACTACCTACTGACTGTAATGATTTTCAAACTTACGGCGAGTTTTCCAAGTAAAAGTCAGTAAACGCGTTTGATTGTCGCGTTCGTTAGCGGAACGTCGTCGAATGTAAACGAAAAGCCGTTTTATGGGGAAATCATTTTGTATCAAAAAAAAAAGTTCTAAATGTTTTTAAGCGTCGTATAAACAATCAGTATGTAAATATCAGAATTATTTGTGAGCAGTGTACGGTGTGTGCGTAATGCTACAAGACTATGTAAAAGGCACTTAAAATCGTCGAAAATTGAAAAGCCAACAAAAAAAAGACTAAAAATCGATTAAATATCGTTTTTTTTTTACGAAATTATTTTCGTACGTACAGGTTGAAGGGGGTCAATAAAAAAGGAATATCGGCGTGTATAATATAGTTTTAAAAGGCTGAAGAAAACATACTGTAAAATGAAATTTAATAAAAAAAAAAAAAGCATTTGAAATTTTGCTATTTATTAGACCGCGATTATATACTCGGAAAGTGTTTTTTTTTTCTACACGGAAATATTTATTCGATATTTTGAATATTTTTTTTTTTTTGTTAGGAATTTCACGTCGCTTATGTCGTGGTTAAAATGGGTAATTCGCCTCGACCAGGCGTTTGGGTACTCGAAAGATCGGCCGATCACGGACAAACGTACCAACCGTGGCAATATTTTGCAGACACTGTCGCGTAAGTATACGAATACGGAAAGTGTAAAATAAATATATATAATATTTAAATTTAAATGAATAAAAATTTCGAACGTTTTTTTAACGCCGAAATCGCCGTTTTTTTAATTTTTTAGTGATTGCGAATCGTATTTCGGAAAGGAGAGCATAAAACCCATTTCTTCCGACGATTCGGTAATCTGCGACACGTCGGTTTCAAAAATCGTTCCGTTAGAAAACGGTGAAGTAAGTAACAAGATTGGAAACATAAAATCGGCTCGAAAAAACCTCTGTTGTATAAAAAAAAAAAAAACTTAGTAGTATTTTTTAATAAGACGAGCGTTTTGAAATTTAATATATTTTCTCTGGCCGTTTCTCTCGCCTTTCGTTCAGAACGTATTCAATCGCTTACTATACAATGTGATTCATACATAGATATTCGTGAAACTCTTGGCCAACAGACCTTCGGCAAACAATTTTTTCAACTCTTTCGCGTTACAAGAGTTCACTAGAGCCACGAACGTGCGATTCAGGTTGCTGCGCGTGAAGAATCTTCTCGGTCACCTCATGCCCGTCGCCAGACAAGATCCCACCACCACCAGACGGGTGAGTTTAGAGAAATCGATATCGCGAAAATAATAATTATACGTTTTTTCGTTTCGTTTCGTTTTTTTTTTTTTCCAGTATTTTTACTCGATAAAAGACGTGAGCATCGGCGGCAGGTGCCGTTGCAACGGTCACGCGTATCTCTGCGACATAACCGACCCGACGGATTCGTATAAGCTCATATGCCGTTGTCAGCACAACACTTGCGGTCACAATTGCGAGAGATGTTGTCCGGGTTTCGAGCAGAAAGCTTGGAGTCAATCGAAATACGACAAACTGTTCGAGTGTGAACGTAAGACGACTTTCCTATGAAACCTAAAAGTCTTCGCACTGCAACACCCGGTTAAAAATAACGAAAATTTTCTTTCGTCACAAGTTTTTCGCTTTATTTATTAATTATTTGTATTATGGTAAAAAAGAAAGAAAGTTTCGGGTTTTAATGCGAGAGACGATTTGTGTCTTTTTACGACGAGAAGTTGTTCGTAACAATCCGTCTTTAACTGCAACACGCAATATTATCGTTACTTTTAAGTCGATAATTCACTTCCTGATACGTGGTGTAGTACCTAGATCTAAAGTCGTTTCATAACATTTTTTTTTTTTTTTTGAATCTAAACGGTTGTCTACGTACACTCTTCGTCGCTTTGTTGGTGAAGAAAATTATACCGTACGACTTGTGTAGACCCAATATTTGACTTCGAAATTATATTCTTTCCGGAATATAGCCTTTCCAGTTCATCATTTTTTTCTTGCTCTCCACTCTCCCGTTTCTTTGTTTTTCGCACGGGTCCAAAAATTTTCCTCGAGATTTTCCTTTCAAAAAACCAGCGGTTTCCTTTCCTTTCTGTTTCTTTAACACATCTTTTATTCGTTTTTTTTTTTTACTGCTTTATTAAACGCGATATGATTAGCGTGCAACTGTTTCGGCCATTCGGAGAGTTGCGTGTACGACAACGCGACGGACGCGGCGCACCTGTCCATCGACATCCACGGCAAGTACGAAGGAGGCGGCGTGTGTCAAAACTGCCGGGACTTCACGACGGGTATCAACTGTGACAAATGCGTGTACGGTTATTACCGGCCCGTGGGCAAACTGTTGAACGAGACGGACGTGTGTCAACGTGAGACTATATTATTGATATTATAGGCCAATAGAAAATCGGCGTTGTCGTTGCTTTTTTTTTTATTATTATTAAACGCCGTTTCGTTGTCTTAAAAACGTTTAGCTTGTGACTGCGATCATTTCTACTCGACGGGGAATTGCTCGGAAGGTTTCGGCAAGTGCGAGTGCAAACGGGCGTACGCTCCGCCCGATTGCGACCGGTGCAGCGAAGGGTATTACGGGTATCCGGATTGTAAACCTTGCGAATGCTTCCTGGACGGGACCAGAGGGAGACAGTGCGAGAACACCGGCGGACAGTGTCCGTGCAAACAGAATTTCGGCGGGAAATTCTGCTACGAATGCGCCGAAGGTTTCTACGATTTCCCGGCGTGCAAACGTGAGTGGCATAAAATGTTTTTGACAATGACGCGAATATACCGGGTTTTCACTGTACACATTGCGTGTTATCGGCAGCGTGCGAGTGCAACGAAATCGGCTCCAGAAATTCCATATGCGATCCGAAGAGTGGACAGTGTTCGTGTCACAGCAGTTACGGGAATCATTCGTGCGATCAGTGTAACCACGGATACTACGGATTCCCCACGTGCTCTTGTGAGTAAATTGCGAAGGAGGGAATATTTAACAATAATAATCTGCATTGTACAACGTTTTACCACGCAGACTGTAATTGCGATTCGATCGGTTCGTTGCCGGAGGTGTGCAACAAATCCAACGGCCAGTGTTTGTGCAAAGAAGGATACGCCGGACCCAGGTGCGACAAATGCTTGCCCGGATTCAACGGATATCCGGACTGTAGGCCGTGCGGTTGTTCGGAACGGGGAAGTGCGTCTTCCATATGTGACGCGTCCGGGAAGTGTCCGTGTTTGCCGAGTTTCGCCGGGAGCACTTGTGAAAAATGCAGTCCGGGATATTATCAGTATCCGGAGTGCAAATGTACGAATAATCGATTTCCCGAAAACGTTTTCAATGTTCGTGATGGGGTTTTTTTTTTGTTTCAGTCTGCGATTGTAACAGTCAAGGATCGATCGGAGTGTCGTGTGACAACGAAGGGAAATGCAAGTGCAAACCGAATTTCACGGGAACTCGGTGTGACCAGTGCAAAGAAGGTCTATACAATTTCCCGTTTTGTGAAGGTAAACAACGAGCACCCATATAATTCGTTTTATGACCGCGAACAATGTTATTGTCGAATTTTTCCCACACAGAATGCAATTGTAATCCCGCCGGTGTTCTGGCCACGTTCGCCGGATGCGGATCGTTGCCGTTGGGAGAACTGTGCCAGTGTAAACCTAGAGTCCACGGTAGAATATGCGACGAGTGTCGAGAACTCTACTGGAATTTGAAACCCACGAATCCAGACGGTTGTCAAGGTACGTATCCGAATGGCGTTTAGAACGCGTGATTCAATAATAACAACCGTCTGATTTTCTATTCTGCCCCGGGCCAGAATGCGATTGTTTTATGCCCGGCGTGCTCAGCGGCGTCGGCGTTTGCAACACGAAAACCGGTCAATGCGTTTGTAAACCGTCGGCCACGTCTAGGAGGTGTGACGATTGTTCCGAAGGATTTTACAGTTTGAACGAAAACAGTCTGTTCGGATGTACAGGTGAACGAACGCGAATAAGTTGGACAATTTTTTTTTTTTTTTGTGTCGACAATAATGTCTCGTCTGCTTGCACACAGAATGCGGTTGTAACGTCGGAGGATCGGTGAACGAGAAATGCGAGAAGAACAACGGACAGTGTCTGTGTCAACCGAGAATCGTGGGCAGGGCTTGTACCGAACCGATGCAGTTACATTATTTCCCGACATTACATCAGTTCTCGTACGAAGCCGAAGACGGCAGGACTCCAGCGTACACCCCGGTCAGATACGGATTCGACGAGAAATTCTTTCCCGAGTACTCTTGGAAAGGTTACGCCGTTTTCTCTCAGCTTCAAGTGAATACAAAAACCGCGTAACAACGGTGCAGTGGCGGAGATTTTATACAATTTTTTTTTTTTTTTGACCACGTCTGTTCTAGAGTGAAATCGTTCACGAACTGAACATCGATAAACCGTCGATTTATCGAATCGTGTTGAAATACGTGAATCTAAATAACGAAACGATTGTGGGATTAGTGTCGATTACACCTGAAACGCCGAACAACATCAATATCGAACAAAAGTTTATGGTAAGTAAATCGATATAAACGCGGCGCATTTATCGAACCACCGTCCGTTAACATAAAGACTATAATTAATTTTTTTACTCAAATAGGTGCAATTGAAACCCACAAAAGTACCGACGTTTGTGACCGTGTCCGGAGCTACTGGAAATATTCCATCGCCGTTCGTGATGAATCCCGGACGTTGGGCGGTCACTATAAAAATCGAACAGAATTTGTTTTTGGTCAGTTTCGACGTTCATATCGGCGTTACCCATAATAATAATAACATAACACGGAATCGATAAGTACTATATAACGTATTGTTTTTTGCAGGATTACTTTGTGTTTTTGCCGGCCGAGTACTACGAAGGAGACATTCTCGTCGACAAAGTGTTAAACCCGTGCGTAGTCGATAACATCGGCGTCGGTCTGTGCAGGCATTTCGATTATCCGAGTATCGTTACGTTCGATCAAGTCAAGAGTACGTCTGCAAAGACGTTGAACGACGAAGAACCGGTGGATTTCATCGAGGACTTAAAAGTATATTAAAATACAATAACGAGTGATTGTCGAAAAATAATGTTTCGTGTTTTTTCGTGTGTGTGTGTGTGTGTGTTTTTTTTAGCAATTGGACGTGTTGGGCATTCCGAAATTGCCCGTCATCAGCGAGGCGCAACCGGAATTAAAACTGGACATATCGATTTCCAATCGCGGGCCATACGTTCTGTTAATCAACTACGTGACGCCGTCGTCCGTTCAGACCAAAGCCATCGTGGAAATCGAGGTGGACGAAAAGATGAATTCCGGCAAAGCGATATTGTACGCGTGCCATCACACCACGCTGTGCAGGCAGGCCGCGGTAGACGCGACCGGGAAGGTGGCCATATTCGACATTAACAAACCGGTGACCAACGTGATACTGAGAGGCGGCAAGGACCATTCGAGAGTGGGAATCGAATCGATAGTCGCTCTGCCGTTAGACAAATGGTCGTTGGACTACATCAATCCGAATCCGTCGTGCGTGAAAAAAGACGGCAAGTGCATTCAATCTTTCTACCCGACTCCTCCGGACACGAAAAAAGTGGAGTTCAAAGTCGGCAACGAGGCCCGTCTCGCCACGACTGCGCCCAAAGACATATTCGACAACACCACCGCGTTGATCGTTCTCGACCACGAAGACAGCATTGTGGACTTGCCCGGCAAGGTACCCGGTCCGGGAGCTTACGTTTTCATCGTCCATTTTTACCAGCCCGATTTCCCAGGTTAGTGACGCGCTAATTAATATTACGCTAAGTGCCATCGGCCGTTCGCGCGCCCGCGCCCGCTAAAAACTATTGTACAATAACACCACTTTGTTCAGCTTTTGAAATGGACGCTTTGATACACAACGGACAAACGTACGAAGCTGTTTTGCCGGTGAAGCACTGCCCGTCAAACTCGGGGTGTCGTTCCGTTGTGAAACAGCCAAACGGAAACACACATTTCCAATTGACGGAAAACTTTTTGCTTACTTTAAAGGTAATTCCTATTCTTTTTTTTTTTCCTTTTAAAAAAAAGTTGTTTACGATTCGAATGTAAAAATAAAATCATTCATTACGCATATACATGTTTTGGTCTAACGATTATCGACGATAATTATTTGAGTTATACAAATTTTTAACGTAAAATTCCAAAAATATTGGTATTAAAACGTACTCGAATTACAAATATATTTTATATTCGTACGTATGCAAAGAGACACTAGATTATTGCAATATTCACACCGATTATACACGTTTTCAGGAACCAAATCATAAAAGCGTTTGGTTAGAATACGTTTTGGTCGTGCCTGCACAGGAGTATACGGATTCTATAATTATAGAACAGCCGTTCGATTACACGGGCTTGTTCATATCGAAATGTGGAAACAATCATTTTACATTAATACTTCTACCACAGGTACGTCTAAAATTAATTTTAAATACTCGGAAATTGAAAGGCGAGGAGAAAGAAGAATTTATCGGTCCGAGATCTTTTCGTCCGAAATATTTTTGAACTGCTAAACGCTTAATATAAATATAGAATGTTGATTGTCTTCATTATCTTGACTTTTCCGTTTCGTTAAGATTCCACACTATCCCCTTTTGAATTGCACTTTCCTGCTCTAATTATTATTGACTCAACCTCCCATTATCCTTCGCCTGATGCGGTGGTGGTACGCCAACGAGGACTCTGTTAAAAAGATTTTTCAAACGCTCAAATCAAATTTCAAACGTTGTAAACGTCTTGAAATTGTCGAGAATTTTTTTTTTTTTTTTTGGACTCTGTTAAATGTATTATATATAGCGTTATGATCGATGCGGGAACATTTGATTCCAGGTTTTTGCAAAGAGGCGACGTTCTCGTTGACGACCGCGTACAACAGTGGAGCGTTCCCGTGTACTTGTGACTCGGACGGTTCGTTGAGTCACGAGTGCGACCCGTACGGCGGCCAGTGTCAGTGCAGACCCAACGTGATCGGTCGGCGATGCGACGCTTGTAAGACCGGCTACTTCGGGTTTCCGGATTGCAAATCTTGTAACTGCCCGTCAGCCGCCACGTGCGAAACGACCACGGGAGAATGTATTTGTCCGCCACGCGTGGTCGGCAAAAATTGCGACCAGTGCGAGCCAATGACTTATGGATTCGATCCGATAATCGGTTGTGAAGACTGCAAGTGTAATTATTTCGGCGTGGAAAACGGGAATTTGCAATGCGACTTGTTCAACGGATCTTGCGAGTAATTATATTGTCGTTGATAATATTCGGGAAAAAATTGTACACAGATCGTTTCACCTTGTAGACGCAGTGGCGGTTATAAGGGGGCGATAGGTAGATCGCCCTCCCCATGGGATTTGATATTTTTAAATTCAGTATATCTCTGACCTATTTTAGTACCGACTTGTGTCATATAAGTCGATCTAATTATGTTATAGTTATACTCCATTTTCGCCTCTTCCCTTTGAACATCATGTATAAGGCTGGAATTACAGTGCTCGACTTTTTTATTATTTCTATTTTTATTATTTATTTTTTATTATTATTATATATGCCATACGAATAAGTAAAAGTGCTCGACCGACGACCAGTGCCTACAGTACGCAATGATCATCAGTCGTGATCGAGCTTTTAGTGCGTAGCTGACGACAAACACGGTCGGTCGTGTACAGTGTAAATGAGTAAACGAGTAAACGTTAAATAAATAGTAAACGTGTAAAATAAACGAGTAAACGTGTAAACGAGTGTACAACGAGGAGGAATGAATCCTTGCGTTCATTTTTTTCGTTGAAATACGCGAAATAATAATATTATTAATAACAATAAAAACAAATAAAATAATAAAAATTGCATACGCGCGTACGATTGGTCGCTGGGTCAGCGTCAAACTGAATACCCGCATATACCGGCATAGCGCGTCAGCCGACCGTAATAAAACAGGAAAAGAAAGTAGTCGCCAGATAGCGCTACGACAACATAAAGGGCGTGGCAGAAAGGCGGCTTATAAATAGCGGTTCGAAACCATCGGACCGCTCAGTGTAGTCACGGCGGTCGGTCGTGAACAACGTAGTTCGCGTCTGACAGCGGTGTGTGTGTGTATGGTGTTCGAGACTGACCGCTATTTATATGCGCCTTTCTACCACGCCCTCTGTGTTGTGTCGTAGTGCTATCTGGTGACTACTTTCTTTTTTCGTTTTATTGTTATTTCGTTTACGTTCCATGCACGTTGTTCTTCCTTTTTATAAATCTGCATTTCGTCTCGGTACATTAATAGATCTTTTTTCTTGGTTATTACTCGTCGACGTGAATATTTTATTGGCAAAGGGGGTCGGCTTCATTTTAACCCCCCCTCCCCCTTGAACGTCGTGTGTAACCGCCACTGTGTAGACGTGACAAACGCAATGACTTTCGCAAAGGCGGATTGATAAGGACGATTAAATAAGCGTAAACCGTTCGACTAACAATACGATGAATCGAAGTTAACAACATTTTCAATCGGTTTAATTTAAAATTAAAATGGGGGCATCAAAATAATGTTGACTCGGAAAAAGTTAAATTTTATTGTTACAAACTTTTTTGTTAGACGCAAACTGTGAACACATTGTAGTTGTTTCGGTCTTTATGAGTTGTCGATTATTTTTCATAATACGTATACGATAATAATTCGAACTTCCATAAAAAAACATATATTCTCCTCCATTGTAAATTGTCACCAAAACGGGCAACAATTATGATGATTGTAATTTAATAAATAATAAAACGAGTTTAATATATCTACTTTGAATAAAAGTCGCTGGTGTTGGACGTTTTTATTAAAGACCGCAGTCGCCGATTTTTATAAACTTAAAAAAAAAAATTGTAGAAAATCGACTACTGATCTAATAAAAACGACTATTTTTGAAAACAATTTTTAAATTAATTTTCCTTTTCTTTTTAATCGTAAAAAATACAATAATATTATAAAAAAAAAAAAAAATACTGAATAGAACGGAAATTTAACAAAAGCTAAAACACGATTCAGGTGCAAGCAAAACATCGTGGGCCGTTCTTGCGATCTCTGCCGTTCCGGACACTGGTCTTTCCCGTACTGCAAACTGTGCGATTGCGACTACAGAGGAACGACGGCGGACATTTGCAACCAAGTTCGTCGCTTTGTTTATAAAAATATTTAAAACGATTCTGTTTTTTTTTTTCTTACAAAAAATGTTTTTTTTTCCAACGCGCCCGCGCGTACAGAATAATTCCGAATGTTTCTGTAAATCCAACGTGTACGGTCAAGCGTGCGATTTGTGTAAAGACGGCACGTTCAACATCCAAGAAAACAACGACGAGGGCTGTTCGAAGTGTTTCTGTTTCGGCAAAACCACCCGGTGTCAGAGTTCTAATCTTTACAGGACAGAGGTAATAATAAATAACAAGAGACGAAAACGACTGTTTTTTTTTTTTGTAACGCGCCGTGACGATTGTCCTGTTATATAGATTTCCGTAATGGACAACTGGTCGTTGAAAACCGTGAACGTGACTACGAAACCGATCGCGGTAGACGACGCGAGAACGCCGTTGGACCGAATCGACGACGACGTGCTCGGCGTGGACTTGACGGGCGACGAAGTGCGGCAGAAAATCGCGTATTTCTTCGCTCCGGACCAGTACTTGGGCAATCGGATGAAGTCGTACGGAGGTTTCCTCAACTACACCGTGCATTACGTGTCCAATCTGTTCGGCAGTGCCGTCAGCGGCCCCGACGTCATACTGCACGGACACGACACGTATTTGTTTTACTTCTCGCTGGAACAACCGGCGTCCGACACGCCGTTCCCCAGCTACGTGCAAATGGTCGAGCAAAACTTCGTGCTCGTCAACGGGTTGCCGGCCACCAGAGAGCAGATAATGCAAGTGCTGCAGGACCTGGACGGCGTGTACGTGAGGGCGACCTACTGGGAACCGACCGTAACGACCAGGTGCTGTGCTCGGGAGACGCGTTTCCAAGTTCTCGTCATGTGTTATAACCGTGGAATTATGTGTTTCCAGGATATCGAAGATTTCGTTGGAAACGGCGCAGGAAGAGTACGTGCCGTCCAAGGAGATCGCTCTGTCCGTCGAACAGTGCCAGTGTCCCGAGAGTTACGTCGGGTTATCGTGCGAAGAATGTGCCGACGGTTACTACAGGACGCAGACGGGACCGTACGGAGGTTTTTGCGTCCCGTGCCAGTGCAACGGACACTCAAACACCTGCGACAAAGCCACCGGAATATGCGACGTGAGTTATTTTCCGGCAAAAGCGCTCTCTCTCTCTCTCTCTCTCTCTCTTTCGTGGATCTATCGAATTCACCGAGCCGTTTTCATAGACCAAAAAAATTCTCTCCGGATTCGATTAACGGCATTGGTAAATCGGATACCGAATTACCCTTTCCCGGTGAATTGTGTCCCGGAAAAAAAAGACAGTAGGTAAGTTGGGTCCCGACCACCTGCCTACCTTGCTACATATTTATTTCTGTATGTGTGTAATATCATCTGGAAAGTACAGAAACTTCATTATTGAATACCGATACAGTTGAAATTGTTATACATTTGTGAATTTGAAGTCTCTATTTCCTACTTATAGTGTAGTATAATATGTCGTAAGCGTAACTGTGTAGTGACGTAAAATAGTATATTATGTAATAGCGTCAAATCATTTGAAAACGAATGTAATAGCTAGCGAAAAAATAAAACTGTAATTTTTAAAGACCGTTATCAGTTTAGGTTTCATAAAATGTATTTTTGTACTTCCCAGTTGATCATACACACACACACACACACATATAATGATATAGAAATAAATAATTAGTAAGGTAGGCAGGTGGCCGGGACTGCAAATTACCTACTATCTTTTTTTTTTTCCTGGACTCAATTTACCGCTTTCAAAATGTACCCAAATTATCGCGGACCCAATATACCTAGCGCCCCGGTTAATCCTTAATAATTAATTCGACGACAATTATTATTTCTTATTTTTTTTCAAATTTATTTATCCGCTAAGAATTGCAAACACAACACTACCGGCGACCATTGTGAAAAATGTATCGTAGGCTATCACGGAAATGCGACTGTCGGAACGCCTTACGATTGTCTCATATGCGCTTGTCCACTACCAATAGCGTCGAACAAGTGAGTGGTTACTCTTGTTTTACACGTCACACACGCGTTATGGGCGAAATTAAAAAATACCGCCAAAGACCACCGCGGATAGTTATTTTTCTAATCGAAATGTCGTCGCCTGTTTTTTTTTTTTTTAGTTTCGCCACCGGTTGCGAAGTCAGTCCAGACGGAAATAAAATTAGCTGCGATTGTATTCCCGGTTATTTCGGCGCCAGATGTGAATCTTGTAACGCAGGATTTTACGGGAGTCCAGAAACACCGGGTATGTGCGATTAATACTTATTGTTTTCACGATTTAGTCGTTAGTACTGTATATACGTTGGCGCGGCCAGATTTCTAATCAGGAAAATCGTTTTCTACAATAAGAAACGAATATACATTTTACACGTTTGCGGATATTGAACTCGATATATTTTTTATTTCGACTTTTCCAAAATTAACGTATACATTTTTAATTATAATTATTAAGCTTAAACAATAATCAAATACATTTTTACGTATAACTTCGATATCTCGTGATTTTTTTTATTTTTCTTATAATTTATACCGACGCCGACCGTCGAGGGAAGTTCGGTATTTCTTGTTGCAGCCTTCTGTCGACAACTGTTTTAGGTACTCATAAATTTCCGAAATCAAACGAGACGATTTATTCGTTAGTTTCGTCAAAACGATTTATATTAACGAAATTGTATGGTACTATAATTTTCACACCTTCTTGCTTCGTCAATTTTTCAAGGAAATTAGAATATTGTATATATAATTATTTTGTTGTATATTTTTGATAAAATTTTTAGATTCGTGTTTTTTATTATTCTTATTATTTCGAATCGCGTTATGAAAATAAATAAGTACAAAAGCAATTGCTCAACAGGGGGGTGTGATGGCACACCCCTGCCCCGCCTTAAATGCACCCGTGTATTGTATATTATCGGTTTTTTTTCCAAATCGAATTCAAGTTTATCAGTATATTGCAGATTTAATCGATAAATGTTGTAATATGCGCAGGAGAAATATGTAAAGAATGTCAGTGTTCCGGTAACATAAACAAAGAAGATCCGGGATCGTGCGACTCGATCACCGGGAAATGTACACGTTGTTTAAACAATACGTTTGGCGAATCTTGTCAGTACTGTAGACCAGGATTTTTCGGAGATGCCGTGAACCTGAAGGATTGTCAAACGTGTGACTGTGACAAATGCGGAATGGAAAAGTGCGATAACTATAACGGCCTGTGCGTCTGTCAACCGAACGTTGAAGGTGAAAAATGTGACAGATGTGCTGTAAACCATTATGGTTTCGGAACTTGTAAGGTAAACGTTTACGGTACTGATATAATATATTGTACTATATGCCTACACAATTATGACGCGTTGATGGACGTTACAACGCGAAAAGTAGTTTTAGAATAAAAACAATTATTCCGACGTTTGTATTGCGTATAGGGTTGTAAATCATGCGATTGCGCTTTGGCCAGTGAGAGTTCTCAGTGCGACGAGAACACGGGAATGTGTAGATGTAAGCCCGGCGTTGCTGGTAGGACTTGTGATCGATGCAAACCCGGATACTGGAATTACACTGAAGATGGATGCATATGTAAGAAAACAGAATTTTTTTCCTCCCAACTAAGGTCGGCGGTTAAATTAAAAATCTCGATAATACGTCGTTACAGCTTGCGGTTGCAACTCGGAATACAGCGTGGGCGTCAGTTGTAATCCTCAAACAGGTCAGTGTGAATGTTTACCGGGAGTGATTGGTGAAAAATGTGACCATTGTCCCCATCGCTGGGTGTTGATACAGCCCGAGCCCAATATGGATCAAACTACAGGAGTCGGTTGTTTTGAATGTGATATGTGTACACATTCGCTTTTAGACGTGACGGATAGTTTATTCGCCAAATTATACCCCATATCTAAAGAATTTGAAGTATGGCAAAAAACTCGATGAAAAAAAATTTATGTTGTATTTTAACGTTGCTCTTTTTGTTTTTTTTTTTAGACTGTAGCACTTGGATATTTTACTGCTCAGCGACTTTTGTACATAAACGAAACGGTGTCGAAATTGCGACCAAATTTAACAAGTCTCATATCGAGCAGTACGGATCCGTTCCCGTTAAATAAAAATTTGACAGACTTCCAGAAAGACATTGAAAATTTGAATAGAAAGGTACTTATAATATATAATATTACAATAACTGTACAATTAGCTAATATTTGAAATTGATGTTTAGTCGCAGTCAGCTTTGACATACGCATTAGCTTTGGCATCGAACGGTGAAATAACAATTAAAAACGCAATAAACGTGGGCATAGCAATGGACGAAGCGGTGTCTCAAACTAGAAAAGCTGTCAGCGAAGTTACCAATTTAGCACAAAGTCTCCAAGAAGGCGCAGGACCACAAATTGATTCAGCACTAAACGAAGCGCAACTGTTATTGGAACAAATCAAAGTAGAACATCCAAACATGACAGACAAGTACGACGAGTCAAAAACCGCGCTTAACAAATCTACTGAACTCCACGAGAAAATGTCAAAAATTGCAATACCTTTAGAAATTCCATCTCAATCATTACAATCTCTAAAAAATCAAATAAAAACGTTCCAAAACAAAATTGAAGATATTAAAAATTACACAGATATCGCTAGAGAAAAAGCAGCACAAACTGCTTACATAAATGACGCAAACAGGTAAAACGTTTATTAATTTAATTCTTTTTTTTTTTTTTCAATCAAACGTTCAAATACAAACACTACATTTTTATGTTTAGAGACTCATTAAGCAAACAAAACGAACGAATAAGTGCTGTAACGAAATTAAAAGACATAGCAACTGATGCTATGGACAATTTAACAAAAACAGTGAAAGATGCGTTTGATGATCTAGAAAAATCTAGAGAAGCATTTGCTAAGCTTGGTACGGAAAATGAGTCGATAAAAGACACTAAATCTAAAATAGAATCTACAATTGAAAGAGAAACGCTGGTGCTTGAAGAAATACAAAGAGGTCTAGACAGAGCGGAACAACACTCTAATAAACTTAAAGAGCAGGTATAGATTTATTTTATTATCTTTTTATTATTATACCCCATATTTTTAAAATCAATCGAATCTGATGAATTGGTTTTAAAAATGTTTTTTTACTCTTTCGTTTATAAAAATGTAAACATATATTTTGTTTTTAATAAAAAAAGGCTGATTCGATGGAGTCTTTAATTAAAAATTCAACCTCTGCATCTGAATCTGCAATTGCAGCAGCAAACTCGTACAAAAATATAGTAGTAGAAATAGAAAAATCATTAAATGCTGCTAAAAATGCAAGTACAGCGGCTGATGATACTATTAATAAGGTATATAATTGTGTTATATAATATGTATTAGTTTATTCTCAGAATTGTTTTAGATCAAATATTACTTATTTATTTAAAAATATAAAATAAAAAATTACAGTCGAAAGGATTAGACGAAAGAGTTGCTTTGGCTGAACAAAATTCTACTCAGTTACTACAAGATGTTAGAAAAGCCTTAGATCAAGTACAGGGAGGCGTAGAAGAATCATTAAAGAGTGCTAATAACGAATTGTCTAAAGTTTCGAATGCAAAAATGCAAATAAACGAAAGAGAAAACGAGTTATTAAAGTAAATAATAACAAGAGAATAATATTAATTATTTATTTATTTATACATTTTTAATTTATCAACTCTAACAGACGATTAGACCAGATGACATCAGAAACTCCAAATGTTCAATCAGACGAAAACGTACAAATGGTTTTTGCCAACGATGAGAAGTCCCGTAAACTAATTGATAAACTCGAAAGTGTAGTAAAAACATTATCCAACGATCTAGTTACATCTCGACAACTCAATGTACACGCTGATAAAGGAATTAAAGATATTAATCAATCCAAAAATCAGTGTAAGATAAAATATATTAAAATAATAATAAAACATTTGATGTCAAGTATGGTTAACTAACGCGATATTGTTGTGATTCAGTGGACATTGCCTTGTCACTTTTACCGAACGCTACAGAATCTACAAAAATTCTAGAAGATAAACCAGAAGAACTTCAAAAGAAAGGCCAACAAATAAAATCCGACACGGAATCTCTTCGGAAAAAAATAAATATATGTAGAGATATGGTTAATAGGTATTAATATCCAGTTAATATTACGAATATATATATATATATATATTTAATAATTCCTTATTTACGATAAATTATTCGTGTTTTCAGAATTAAAGTAGGTGTGACTCTATCGAAAAATTCATCTTTCGAACTCCGTAATCCGGAAAATTTAGCTCAACAAGGTATAAGTACTTTCGTGTCAATATACTTCAAGACGGATCAACCGGACGGTCTTATTATGTATCTTGGAAACGAGGTCGGCAGTAGTCAAAAATTGAGAAGAGCCAGATCTAAATCTGTAATATTACGACGTTTATAATTATTAAAATATAATTTTAATTAAACGTCTGTCGTAATATTTTCAGGACGATTTCATGGCATTACAAGTCCAAAGTGGCTATTTAGTCTTGTTAATAGATATTGGTTCGGAAGCTTCATCAGTGATCAGCGATAAAAAAGTATCGGATAATAAGTGGTATAAAGCCACCGTTGAAAGGTATTCTTACGCAATAAATACACTTGATAAATATCGAATTAACAATATGATTATTGTTGTATCGTATAGAACCGGAAAAACAGTGAAGTTGATTATATACGAGGACGTTGGGAAAGGCTCGAGTTCTGAAGAAAAACCT
This sequence comes from Slavum lentiscoides, assembly GCA_032441835.1. NCBI lineage: Eukaryota > Metazoa > Arthropoda > Insecta > Hemiptera > Aphididae > Slavum > Slavum lentiscoides. Next base: position 8,240,668 of record CM063717.1, on the reverse strand, counting down.
TATGGCAAAGAAATAATTCTCTCTGGGAACTCCTCTATTTTGAATTTAGATAAAGATCACTCAAAGTTATTTTTAGGAGGTTTACCTGCTACGTTCCAAGCTCAAGACAACATTGTGGAACAGTCGTTAGAAGGTCGAGTAGAAGATCTAATGCTTGGAAGTACTTTTGTCGGTCTGTGGAACTTTGTAGAGATTTCGGGTACAAACAATGGATCAATCGAAAGGTAAATTTTTATATATATATATATATATATTTGAACGAAAATTAATAAATGCTTATTCTATTTGTAGGAATAAATTTACGAATACGCCTAGTAACTCTGGTTATCGTATGAACGGTGAAGGATTTGTCGTCTTGGAATCTAGTCCTTATCAAATGAAAACGAAATCATCCGTTCTTCTGAGCATAAAAACTACATCTACAGACGGATTATTATTTTTAGCATTTAAAGACAATACTTTTATGTCTATTGAACTAGAAGGAGGAAGTATCGTTTATAGGGTTCGTATTTTATAGTCGTGGTATACACGTATACAAGTACATATGTATATATGTATTAATGCATCATTGTGTACCTATCTACAGAATAAGTGATATTATTGAATTAAAAATTATAGCTAAACTTGGGTGAAGACACGTTGGTATTTATTTCTCCGATATTCTACAACGACGATAAATGGCATACGATCGAAGCGTCTAGAGTAGGTAAAGAATCTCTGTTGAAAGTCGACGGAGACATTATTAGTACGGGAGAATGCAGTGGAACTTCTACCGAACTTCAGGTTATTGCGCACTAATATTAAATATTTTGTTTTAAATAGCAATTTTCGTTTCGAAACAAACGAATATTTTACTTTTATTTTTTAGCGCGAAGTACATATATATATATATAGAAATAATTAATTACCGTACTGTTTGCGTTTAGGTTTCTGAACATTTGTACATAGGCGGTTATCCGGGATATCACGAAATAAAAGAGGTAACCAAGTTCAACTACGACGGATGTTTGGACATTGTACAAATTGATTCGGTCCAAGTAAATCTCAACAAGAACGTTAACGCGTACGGCATTATTTCCGGATGTCCAGAAAAGGTATACAATCGATAATAATTTCTTTCGGACGGATTAAAAACCGCGTGCAACGATATATTTTTCGACACGGATTTTCAGATATCCAATCTCGTGTCGTTCGAGGCGGGTAGTAGAAGTTATATAAAATGGCCGAACGCGACCGCGTCGGATAACTCGATCGACCTGATATTACGATTTAAAACCAGTTATCCGGACGGTCTGATGGTGTACGCCGTAGACGGGTCGTCCGTTTTCTCGTTGCGCATGGAGTCCGGAATGTTGACATTCAAAAGCGGAGGAGTCCAAGTTTCTTCCACGCAAACGTATAACGATGACCAATGGCACGTCGTGTTTTTAGGTCACACGAGCTCACAGCTCGTCTTACTCGTCGACGATTTCGACAATTTCCAGTGCGTACCCAATAATAATAACGATTATAACAGGGAGTTATGCCGAACAATGTTTAACGCGATATTGTCAAAAACATAAATCGTTTAGATCTGACCGCGCTCCGAACCCAGTCAGGTTCCTGTTCTCCGACTTTTTCTTCGGCGGCGTACCGTCGGACATTGACGCGGCCGCTTCGATATCTCAGTCGTTCGTCGGTTGTATCAGCGACGTGACGTTCAACGGGAAAATCATTAATTTCGCTCGGCTCACCGACGTACAAGGCGCCACGGTGGGCAGATGTACAACAGGACCCGCACCGTCGTTGTCCGGATTCAGACAGCCCAAGCGCAACAACACGAGTAAAGGATTATAATAATTTTAAATCGAGAAAACGGTGGCGTAAATTCATGTTTTATACGTGTTGTTGTTCGATTAGTGAAACCGAAACCTCCGATACGGGACGACACGGATACGACCATGGCACCGGTTGTTCTGCAAACCACTTCCTCGCCGACTGTTGCTCCGGTCGAAATCACCACCAAACGCACTCCTCCGCCCAGTTTGTGCGCGCTCCCGGTAAATCCTCAAGAAGACACCGCAGACGTGAATACGGCTAATGGATTTAGATTCGGTACGCGTATAATCCGATTCACCGTCGGTGTACGATATTATTGAGTTATTTTATATAAATTCCGCAGGAAACGTGGTGGCAAGTCGAGTGGAATACGATTCGTTGTCCACTGAGGATGGCGTAACCGAGACGTCTGTAGACGTGAAGACTTCTAGCCCGGAAGGTATAATATATTTCGCTCAACAATCTGACGGCGGCAGTGACGTCATGGCTGTTTATTTGAAAGAAGGACAAGTAATAATATATTTTATTTATACTGCAAAAAACGCCACACGGTGGGGGGCAATCGGGAAATTCAAATTCATACGTTAACGAATTCATAGGTTTATTACCATTTGAGTTGTAATTCCGTGCCGTCGACAATCATAGCCCAATGGCCGATAAATGACGGTTTATGGCATTCGATCAAATGGACTAGATCTGACGTGAACGCTCAACTATTCGTGGACGGTATGTTAATCGGATCTAACGATAAGAAAGAATGTCAACTGAACGTATCTCCGCCGTACTACTTCGGAGGTACTAATCCGGCGGACTACGGACGAATCATCCAATCAATAGTAAGTGCGAGACAATCGATTAAAAAAATAAAAAAGATCAAATTGTGTTTTGCCTTCGTTTCGTGAAAACGAATCCAGTTTTTTTTTTGACAAACAAACGGATGAAATATTTACGCGAACGTTGCGATACCTATACAACCGAGTATAAATCCGTATTGTATATAATATTGTACGATTATTATTTTCAGGGAATGAACGAAACGTTTGAAGGGTGTTTACAGAACTTTAAAGAAAACGGCAAAGACATACATCTCAACCGTAAACACGGCGTGTCCAGGTGTTCGCTAAAAGTAGAAGAAGGAGCTTTCTTCTACGGAAATGGCGGTTACATTAGATTATGTAAATGACAGAATTAATTTTTTTTATCGCGCTTTATTTTAACACTTACCACCCGGGGAAACGTTTTTTCTGCAGTTGACAAGTTCGTGGTGCGTAAAGAAATCGAGATCACGATGGACATAAAACCGAGAAGTATTGACGGGATCCTGATGTCGGTGCAAACGTCCAAGAAGAACTTTTTGATATTAGAACTGAAAAACGGATCGATATCGTTTTCCGTGGATGCCGGCAAAGGTCCGATTTCCGCTTCGTTCACACCGGCGTCTCCTCACTTTTTGTGCGACGGCTCATGGCACTCGATCAAAGGTCAGCGCGTTTAGATACTCTAATGTCTCTATTGATGTATCCGACGTTATCAGTACTCGTTTTACCGTCGACGCCAACAATAATAATACAAACTTTTGCAGCTGTGAAACGAAAAAATGTCGCGCTGTTGGGCGTGGACAATATGTTTACGACGCCGGACCAGTTCGGCGTGAGCGGAGCGTCCAATTCGAATTTGAGCAGACCGCTGTTCCTCGGCGGACACCCGTTGAAGCGTGGCGGCCAGACGAACAAATACATGGGATGTATACGGAACGTCGAGATAATTAACCATTTATCCGAAAAGCAAACATTCAAAAAGTTCCCGACCCAGCTGGTACAAGGCAACGTTACGCTGAGTGTTTGTCCGACCATTTAGTCGCACTATACACTATCCGACATAACATATTATATGCGTATATATATATATATATATATTATGTTATTATATATACATATATAACATACAATGTATAGACACGTCGAAAATATATAATAATAATAATAATAATAATTAAATTATTTTTTACATTTTACTTAAATTATATTTCTTGTAAATAATATATATTTTTATTTCACGATTATTATAATATTATAACTAGAGCGGTAAGTATATAAATAATTTTTAAAAAACTTGTATTTATAAACGAAATTATAATAACTGTACAAAATATATAAGTGTTGCGCGTTTAAAAATCTGTTGCAGTAACGCACAATGTGTGCAGTATACTTTAAAAACTAATACGCAAAACAGTTTAATAATAATATCACACATTGTAAAAAAAAAAAATAAATATCCGTAAATAATAATAATATATATATATATAGCACAAAAAGTTTATAATCCACTGTGTCAAATATATTCCAAATATGCATGATATATATATATTGTATTACGTAATATAACGAAAAATCAAAAGTTTTTTTTCACGTACGGTTTTGTAGTAAAAAATTTTCCTACGCATGTTATCGTATATCGGTCGAAAGACAATTTCCACAATCCATTTTTCCAACGTAATTTTTCTTCACAATTATTTTTCCCAATTCCGTTCTTTCCACTACCGTCGTTTTTCTCAATAAACGCGTATATTACAACGCCGTTATCAACAATAATCCGTGTTTTCACATTGTACTCATATATTTATTAAAATTCTAATATATATTTACACATTTTATACACATCTGTATAAAATATCTGACTATCATTTTAATGATTTTCATCACGTTGAATACGTACGACCGGTGCACGGGGTAGGTGTACTCGAGGTACACAAGGTACTCGACTATAGTGTGTATTAGAATATCCGATCTCGTCGGGCTAAACAGAGCGATATAGTATAATAGTCATATGAAATAATTTATTATAGCATAATAGTTATAGACGGGTTAACTTTAAACAATTTTTTCGGATAAAAATTAAATGGAGAAATATTCCATTATTTTTCTTACAGCTATTGCATATTATACGATGTAGGAATAGTGTTGTTATTTTCGACGAATATGTATATATATATTGTCGAGAACGCGTTGATTTTACTGAATAAAATTTAAAAAATCGAGAGGGGAGGGGTTTTTTTTTTTTTTTTTTAAACGATTCGCTTTATTCGCGGCCGAGAAGAATAAGACGACGCAACAATATCAAAGTGACGGGTCGCGGCGCGCGAAATCCGAGCTGGTCCGCGGGAGGCGTACGTTTTGCGATACGCCTGCAACGGACGGTTTTACGCGTATTTTTTGGCAACGCGTCAGCCACCGCGGGCCGGACGGCGCGGCGAAGGACGCGTAAGGGTACGGACGACGGCCGACCAACTCAGTGCCATTTCGTCCATCAGACCTGTCGTCGTTTACCGGTACACACGTAACCGGTACGGACAAGTTTTTTTTTTGGTTCGTTTTTGGAAATCGTCCTTTTTTTCACTCTCTCTCTCTCTCTCTCTGTGTGTGTTCATTTCTCGGACCTCCGCGTTGACGGTCGTCTATTCGCAACATCAGCCCGTTCGATTTCTCCGCGTCTTTCAAGGTGAGTGGCCGGTCAAAAAAAAAAAATTTTTATTCTATTTATTGCGCACATAATATATTTAGCGAAACGATTCCGTTTTCGGCAAACGAATCGTTTTTTTTTTTATTCCTTCCACCCACCCCCCTCCCACAAAATTATCAATATTATTCAAAAACAATATAATATTATAAGCGCGTTTCACCGCACCGGCCCCGAGCGTCCTCTACCGCGGGAGAGGTAAAAAAAAATTTTTTCACTCTCCTGTTGTAGTACTCTCAACGTTATATAAATAGCATAACGGACTGTATAGCGCGCGCCGCCGGACTATATAAATTCGGAGTGTATATAATATAGCGCGCGCGTTTGGCAAACTTTCCGGGTCAAGTGATGCGCGCGCGCGCGCCGGACACACTCCGTCTCGTTTTCTCCGTCCGAGCCCACAAACGTTTATTTGTTATTATAAATAATTACAATTTATTTTATATATATATATATGTACATGTGCAATACGTGTTACAATTAAAACCCGAAATCCGTCAAAACTAGTTTCAACAAATCCCTTTAGTCAATTCTAGTTTTGACTATAGTTATAACTAGAATTAAATATATATAAGCACACTCACCGTTAAAACCAGTTTTAACTTACTTTTGTTCGGTTAGAACTAGTTTTAACTGGGAAAAAGTAGAAATAAGTACGTATTAGTAGGATACTTTATATAGGCGTCATGGGCGTACACAAGGGGAGAGATTTCGGGTCCGGACTTCCCCTCCCCCCCATTGCAATTTCAACGTTTAAAAATATTTTCATAAGATTCAAATTTAAACTTATATTTGAACTTAAATGAAAATCTATTATATATAATATAGAAAAGTGGGTCCAAAGGCCGTCGAGCAAAACTATTTTTTGGGAGGAAAAAAAAATCGCGCGTATTATTTCTTCCGTGGCGTTTCTCTGAGCCAGTTTTACCACCTAAATATATATACCCTATTCCGGATGCCGGGTTTCAAGTCGGTTGTGTTGACTTGGTAGGTAGGTCGTTAAGTTAGGCAGGGAATTAAGTTGATTATTATATATTCGTTATCACGTTATCCGATTGTTATCGTGCGCGTAATTTTATTTTCATTTATTATTATTATATTTATTTATTTATTTTTTTATTATTATTCTATAACCACAATCAAGACTTTCCAAGACCGACACTACGGTCATGTTTTTTTTATCTAAATATCATATGCTTTTTTAAATGTTTTATGCACAATTCAATGGTTTTGTATTATCGCAGCTTAAAAATAAAGCATGACGCCTAGCCCGCGGACGCCATATTTGCCGTAGGCAAACCCGGAGGATCAATTCGCACACCACTTTAATACAATAAAAAATTAACTTAACAATAATAAATTATTGCCCACAGTAGTATAGTTGTTTAATACGCTGCACGTGTAGTAATTGTAATTGAAAAATAAAAAATAAACAATTTAAGTAATTTAAACGGTTTTAAATGGTTTTTTTTGTGTTTTAGACTGTAAATTAATTTTATTATGTTTTTAGAGGTCATAAATGTATTTTTATATAGGGTTTTTAGAGCACCAACATTCGGGCCCTAATTAGTTTATAAACGAACAGAAATCTGTCTAAAAGGCCATTGTGGTTTCAACTCTGGGAAAAATTACTGCATTTCAATACAAGCATTTGGCGATACGCTATTACTACTGCTTATTATTGGTATAGGTCGCACACCAAAACACGGGATACTGTAAATGCGTGCACTAAGATGGTGACTATATTTCGAAAAGGCGGGCGAAAAGCCAAATTAAAGAAGCTTTTTCGCATATACTTCACCGCGTTATTTAAACCATCATATTATATGGAGTGCAATCTCCATATCGTCCTATATAAATCGCGTCAACGTTATGTAAAGCGACGTACATATACCGAATAATTTCGACAAAATTTCTTTTTTTTTTACTTCATTTTCACCGAACCGAAAGGTATTAATGTATTGACGAAGGATAGAAGACGGAAAATCGACATTACTTCGAAAACTTCATATATATATCCGTTATAGCATACCTATGTGGCTATGTAGGCGTATGCAGAAATGTTTCTAGGAGAGCTGTGTATTTTAATATATATAATAACAAATACCTAATCGTTTTATTTCTCATATGCAAAACAATTTACATATATATTAATATATTATATATAATTGAGAAAAATCACCGTATAAAACTTTCCAAAATTACGGAATTTAACGAAAAATTCGAGCGTATATTCAAACTGGATTAATACATCATTTGTATCGGGTACCTCCTACTTACAAATTCATCGCGTCTCTTTCAATAATAAGCGGGGCCGACAACAATATTAGTATTGTCTAAAAACGATCGTACGGTCACATGGTTAAAAACTGTACAAGTATAAGTACGGTCCTACGAGGATGACAAGATGTACCATATACAAATCGCTGCGTGATGCAGTGGCGTCGCGAATATAAAAACCTAAAGAAGCAATGTACTATAATGACCCACCCAACCAATTTCAGCTTTTTACAATGATGTTTTTTTTTCCTGAAAACGATTTTCGCGTGGAAATAATGCTCCGATATTTACAAGTATTTTTTGGTAGCAAATGTTCCACGACGAGTTATAACCAAGAAGAAAGATCTATTAATGTACCGAGACGAAGTGAAGATATAGAATAAGGAAGAACAGCGTGCATGGAACTTAAGCGAAATAACAATAAAATCGAAAAAATAAGTACTCACCAGATAGCGCTGCGACACATCATAGAAGGGCGTGGCAGAAAGGCGCATATAAATAGCGGTACTGCGTTGTTCGCCCCTACTCGCCGTGACTACACTGAGCGGTCCGATGGTTTCGGACCGCTATTTATAAGCGCCTTTCTGCTACCCCCCATGTTATGTCGTAGCGCTATCTGGTGACTACTTTCTTTTCCGGTTTTATTACGGTCGGTTGACGCGCTATGTCGGACGTCGGTAAACGCTGACCGAGCGATCGTTCGTACGCGAGTATGCAATCTTTATCATTTATTTTTATAATTATTAATAATAATATTATTTCGCGTATTTCAATGAAATGAATTTTTTTTTTTTTATTTATCAAACTTGTACTGTACATACAAGTAATAATTACAAATATACATATACATAAACATAATAATATTGACTATTGTTTATATGTATATTTGTAATTATTATTTGTATGTATCTACTGTACAAATTTTGATAAAAAAAAAAATTCATTCCATTGAAATACGCGAAGTAATAATAATTATTAATAATAATAAAAATAAATAATAAAGATTGCATACGCGCGTACGATCGGTCGCTCGGTCAGCGTCAAACTAAACACCCGTATATATCGACAAAGTGCGTCAGCCGACCGTAATAGAACGTGAAAAGAAAGTTGTCACCAGATAGCACAACTACGATACAACATAGAGGGCGTGGCAGAAAGATGCTTATAAATAGCGGTCCGAAACCATCGGACCGCTCAGTGTAGTCACGGCGGTCAGGCGTGAACGACGTAGTTCGTGTCTGACTGCGGTGTGTGTGTGTGTGTGTGTGTGTGTGCGCGCGCGCGCGGCCACGCCCTCTATGTTGTGTCGTAGCGCTATCTGGTGACTATACTTACTTTACCCGTTTGATTGTTATTTCGTTTGCGTTCCATGCACGTTGTTCTTCCTTTTTCTACATCTGTATTTCGTCTTGGTACATTAATAGATCTTTCTTCTCGGTTATTACTCGTTGATGCGGATATTTCATTGGCAGAGAGGGTTTGCTCTATTTTCGCTCCCCCTTTGAATATCATGTACGAGTATAACTGCTACTGGCCGCTGTATGCATGTAGTGAATACGTATAGTTTCAATATTGCGCGTCTGTTATACGCAACTCGGAAACAATATGATTTAAACACCTACAGAGAATAAAGAAGTTACGTTACGCCATAAATACGCGCGTGTTTGTAAAACGCTTAAATTCTTTTTTATAACAAAAAGTTGTTTTTCTTTTGCGATACTATATATAAAAAAATATAGTGTTTTATATAAACGACTTTTCGAAATATTATAATTCGCATAAGCGAGTACTGAGAAAATCAACACTATAATAATTACGAAAAATCAAATATATCAATCTTCAATTCAATGACAAAACGTCATCTGTATATTTGCGATTTCCTTACTCTATATTATAGGTATATTAATGTACAATTATAATAGCGCGGTAAATATTTGAATTGGTCAGCGAATCGTCGTATAGACTGACCAACGCTAATTATAATAAAACGAGTTTGTTTCACAAACGATTTTGTAATCGTTTCCCGCGTGTTTATCGACTTGTCATTACGGATATATGTGTACGTGATAATAACGCGTCTTCAATAAAACGATTGAAACCTCTTGTACAATGTAATTGGATAGACGAACACCGCCAAATGTACAGTTATATAAATTATTCAATAATTTCGTTATCGTTACGTCTAATTCATAATATCACTTCTTTATCATAAAAAAGATATTTAAACACCCACGCGCGTGCATATATATTATATTATTTAAAAATAATTAGAATATTTAAATTTGATTTAATTATATATATAAATTCATTTTTCATTTTGAACGTCATCGTTGAAAAAAGCAGACAAATAAAAAAAGAGAGAAAAAAACTGATTTTTATATAATTGTTTTAAAATATATTGATATAAATGTATTATTTAAAATTTTTTTATTAGCTGAACCTGATTGGAATTCGGAATAAAACCACAATAAAAAAAAAGAAAAAAATGAAATAGAAATGTAAGCTTTTTCGAGGCTGAACGTGTAATTTATACCCCTCTTCCAAATAGTTTATTCCTCTGAAACTCGGTTCCCATTTACTGATAATGTACACACGACCCGTACCATTCAACTCTCAAGGGACTGCAAATACGACAAACAAAAAATATATTTTATTTACAACAACCAAAAAAAAAAATCCATTTTCTTCTTAACGAAATAAATTTTTTGAAATCCGTACAGAACACAGAAGATACCGGTAAAAGCGTTAGAATAAGAATAACAATTTACAATATTGATGTTATTATTTTTTACCCCGATCGAGAAAACCGTCCGCTTTATAACACTATGGCATCGCGCGCGCGAATGACTACTGCAACAATAAACGAGTAAACATTTTTTAACGTCTATATTTTAATGTTATAATTTTTTTTTTTTTTAATTGATTAAGAGTAAATTACTCCATAAATTATTTCGATTTTACTATAAATACATGTAAAACACGCCTCTATACCGGCAATAAATACAGAACTGTTTGAACAAATTAAAAAAGACGTCATATTATAATATGTTAAAATATTCATATTAAATACGTTTGTGTACTGTATAGCTTTGTGTATCTACTTAAATTTTTATTATTATTTTTTTTTTTTAGTTAGGTAAAAATCAGTTCCCGTTGAACCTTTATAACGCAATAAACTTTTATGTTTTGGCTGGATTCTCATTAAAAAAACAAAAAAAGATAGCTTTTTGTTGTTTCATTAACTCGTTTTATTATTATACTGCATATTTATATGAAAAAACTAAGCAATTCAGTAGAATTTATATACCGTTTCGTTCTCGCGGAGCCAAAAAATAATATTAATATTTAAGTTGAAAATTTGTAATCATAACTATAAATTCAATTTAATATACGCGCGTACATAATATATAAGTAGTGTAACTTTTTATATTCAAATTAAGGATTTTAATGAAAAAGGTAGTAATTTTAGACCGACACAAAAAAAATGTACAATATACGTTTATGTAACGGCGAATACATATAACATATACGTTTAGCTGAAAATCGAAACAAAATAAATATGTGTTTGCATATGCGCAGGTTTACCTCGCTATAGTGTCGTTTGTATAGAAAGTAATAGGATACAGGTTATTGACCAACGTGTTATACATTATCGATATCGATTTTATTTTAATACTATTTTTAATGATTTTTTTTTCTATGGTCTATTCGTTCTTCTTCTTCTTTGGGGTTTGTCGGCCATTAAGACCATCCCGTCACACATCCAATTCTCCAGCCATCCCTATCCAGCGCTCGTACTTTCTACTCAGGTCCTCCATTCAGTGCCTCCACGTCTTTTTTTATCATATCTTCCCACCTCAACCGAGGTCTCCCCAGTGGTCTTTTACCAACTGGGTTCTCGTCCATGGTCATTCTTATTATGTTGTTCTGGTTTCGCATAGCGTGTCCAGCCCACTGAAGTCTTCGGTTTCTAATTGTGTTCACTATGTTTTCTTTTCTGAATAGACTTTCCAGTTCATTGTTTTTTCTTATTCTCCACTCTCCCGTTTTACTATCTTTCACTGGTCCAAAAATTTTCCTAAGGATTTTCCTTTCAAAGACCAGTAGTTTTCTTTCCTCATTCTTTCTTGTCTATTCGTTATATAGTTTAATTTTAACCAATTGAATTAAATTTTATATACGGCGATAGACTCAAATTTATGACTATTTGAAAAAAATAATAATAATACACGTCTTCACGTCTACAGCTTTATATAGCGTACCTAACGATGACTGTATCGTTGGCTTTGGACCAATTCGTTTATAATGACGCGTGTAGATTTTATTTGAAAACACGTCATTTTGATACACTGCAAAATACGTATAAAACGTGCCGTTAATAACAGCTCGATGAAACGATAAAAAAAAAAATACTCGAAATGTAATAAGTGAAAATTAGTATTTCGAAATGTTAAACTCGGAAAAAGTTTTACGCGACTTTTCCAACGACACGAATCTCTCTCAATATATTCCGATTGTCGCGGCAAACAGTCGGTAATAATGTGCGTCGATAAATTTTCCGCGCTATTATGGCAAACGGTTTTTTTTTTATTATTATTATTATTATTATTGAAAAACGAAATCGAAAGGCTTCCTCCGAATTCCCCGCGCAAAACCCTCGACTTTAACGATAATTTTTATTAATTAAACAACATAACTGCTGCAGTGACTCGGTGAACTTTTCTTTCCCAGCCTAAAATATACGCAAAAGACCCGCCACCCATGAGCACGGTGAATAGTAAGAGGACGGTAAATTTCTTCTGAATTTTTTTATTTATTTTTTTTTTAAATAATCTTTTCCGCGTGGAATTTTAAAATTATTTTGTAAAATAAACCATTTTCGGTACCTACCGCTTTATAACTTCGGGCGTCATTTCGTTACAATACTTATAATTCTTATAACAATCGTATACGCATATTATTTTACCACGAATCATATTATATTTATTATTGTCTACTAATTTTTGGTTTTTCTTATAAATTTAGGAATTCACAAATTATACATAACTTAATTATAATTTGTTACGATTTACATAAGACTTAATGCGAAATAATAAATGTATTGTAGGAGTTGTGCAAGTGGAACGATATATATTTATATTTTATTTTATTATATATATATAAACTTTTTTTTTTTTTAAATAAAATAAAGCAAATGAATTTTGTCAAAAACTCTATACTGTTACAGTAGACGTAATAACGTTTGAATGGTAGTGTAAAAAAAAAATTTATACAACTAATTTTAGAATACAAACCGTAATAGTTGTGTTCTATAAAGTTGTTTTTCATTAATTATACTGCATTTATGTTTTGAATTTTATGTGGTGACATCATTTGTCCAATGATAAATGTGATGTACAAAATTCGTTTATTATAATACTATACACGAGCACACTCAGGAAGAGATGTTCATGGGGTTTAAACCCCCCTCCCATTGGACCTTTTTTCTGCAAACAATTCGTATTATGTATTCGTAAGGGATGTGAATTTTCTCGTCGTATAATTTATATTTACAATAACGATATAAATATATAATTGTTGCACCAAAATATTATTGATAAATAATTGTAATAATTTACTGATTACATATATATATATATATATATATATAGTGGTAACTCATTGATTTTTTTTTTTTTTTATATCGATTCGTTGAGGGGTTCCATTAACCGCTGAGAAAGTGATAGATGATCTAGCAAAAAAAAAAAAAAACCAAGAAAATTAGATTTCGTATTATAAAAAATAAAAATTGTATTGAATATTTTATTATAATTTTTCTTATTTTATATTGTAATTATTAAAAATAATAACAAATGTCATAACCGGCTAGGAGAGTGTGAGCTCGGAGCCCCACACTTATTTTTCTAGAAATTATCCCATTGAAAATTCCTGAGAAAGCCACTGATATTATACGACCTAAACGAAATCGCGACCAGTCCACCTCGAAATGGCACCTCTATACGTAATCCCTTTGTCGCCGGCGCGCCACTGATATATACTCAATTAATATCGCTTTGGACGTGCCTCGTTCGCAGAATGTCAGAAAGACGGACGCTGTTGAGTCGTCCCCGGACACGGGTCTACGACTGCAACTACAACATCGGCGAGGGTTACTACAAACCGATGATGGACCATCTGGACCGCAAGTACTACGGAGCGTCCTCGGCCACGCCGGCCGCCGTCAGGCCGGCCAGCGGGTTTTTCGAAAATCCCAGAAGCCTGTTCGGTTCGACCGGGGCCGCGTCGGCTTTCGAAGAGTACAGATCGTTGTCGCCGATCAGGTCGCGGCGCAGCGGTTCCGACTCGAGACTGTCGTTGCCCGACGACGAATTCGAACAAGAGGTAACAAATAACAAATAACAACAATAATAATAATAATAATAATAATAATTAGGGCCATAGGCGGAAATGGGGGGCTAAGGGGCTAAGCCCCCCAAATATCTTATAATTTGTATGTATTTTGGATATTTGACTGATTATGACTGATGTTAAAAATGTTAGCCCCCCCAGAAAATTTAATAAATTTTCGCCTATGATTAGGGCCCGGATGTTGATGCCTTGAAAAAAATCCTATAAAAATGCCATGAAAAAAATGCATTTATGACCTAAGACAAAAAAAAATGCCCTTTAGAAATTTAATTTACAATCTAAAAACATTAAAAATTGTTTGAATTACCTACATTTCTTTTTCAATATTATTTTATTAATTACAATTAATATATTTACGTATAATAAACAAGTATAATGATTGTATTATACGTAGGGTTTTAAAATTCCATGAAATTAAATTTTTTGAAAAATAAAAAATGTTTCTTTCCGATAAAAGTAAAAAAAAAAAAAATCTTTTCTGTTTTATTTATTATATAGTATACTTTTTGTATTATTAATTGTACTAAGTATAAATAAAATCCAAGTTATTACAATTATCAACATACGAGTACGTATTATTTATTATAATGTATTTAATATCAATAAGTCATTAGACGAATTTATACGTTTTACGACATACAAAATACAAACATAACCGTAATAATATTAAATAATCGATGAGCAATGATTATACGGACACGATGTTAAAATATCTTCCAAGACCTTGACTACGGAACTCGGTGACATCTGCAGTTATCAACACGCCTGTTTTTTCGTTACATATGCCAGTTATACCACGGATTAGATGAATATAATTAGGAATATTAAAAATTTTTGTATTTTATTTATAAAGACAGTAAACTATTAGAATATTTTGTAAGACCTACCGGGAAAAATTCCCTATACGCGAATATGATGATGTTACCATTATAGTATTTCATCGTGTATGTTACCGATATAGATATGCGCCCAAAGTAGAAAATCGACGGAAAACGTCGAAAGTATAACAATTCGTAAACCGATAGTAAAAGAGAATAGGTTAGGGGTGACTAGTCCGTAGGAAAACGTGTGATTTACATTTTGGAGTGTACCCAAAACAAAAAGGATGTCAAAATGTATATTGTTTGAAAGTCCGATATGTATTTTTAACATCTATTTTTGGCATTGCGTTTTTTTTTAACGTTTATATATAATATGTATACGCGCGGGAGTATATCAATCAAAGAACTCTATACGGCAGGTTATATACAGCGGATTCG
This sequence comes from Slavum lentiscoides, assembly GCA_032441835.1. Lineage (NCBI taxonomy): Eukaryota > Metazoa > Arthropoda > Insecta > Hemiptera > Aphididae > Slavum > Slavum lentiscoides. The sequence goes on along the minus strand of CM063717.1, from coordinate 8,225,387 downwards.
TATAACGCGCGAATACGAATTCGTTTATATCAAAATGCGCCTATATATGACTCGTGAGACTTATTAATGTTATAACTGCAGTTGTATAGCGCGTCTATAAAATATTGAACGTTTTTCGGAAAATTATAACATTAAAAATATTTTTAACGAGATTGTTATAATAATGACCACCGCGTGATCGTCTAATTTTTTCCCTCTTGAACTACTTAAACCGCGTATTTTTCCTTTTCCTCAGTGTCTGTTCGGGTCCTCATCGGTCTACCGAGTTTTTTTTTTTTTTCATACCGTATCCCACACGCGTCCCTGCAATCGTTTACCATTATCTTACTAGATCGCGTTTTCCTCACATCATACGACACGGCCGAGTTACCTCTTATAGTCTTGTATAAATATGGTGACTAGATATAAAAATAAAATTAAACATACATTATAAAACTATTAGCGCTTTCTCTATATCATTAAAAAAAAAAAAACGCTCCTTTGAGAGAATTGGCCAACGCGTAAAGTGGCAAAATAAACATGTGTGTATTAACCCGTAATATTTTCAAAAATAAAAAATTCCGTGTACTCAAAGCGTTATTGTTTAAGGACACTAGGACGAGGCGTCATAAAAAAAAAACCAGTACGTCCGGTCACCAAATATATTATGTATACGATTATTGTGCAGGTGGCCGCACTGCGCAAGGCTCGCGCGGCCAAGGCGGCGGCCGCGCGTACGGCGTCGCTGGAAAAGGACTTCGAGTCGGCGTTCAACGGGTTCGCGTCGGACGGCAAGCCGAGGGCGCGGCTGAACTACACGGAGAAGCTGCTGGACACGGTGGGACTGAACAGCAGGTCGCAGGAGGCGCTCGAGGAGGAGATCTACAAGAAGCGCAACAAGTCGTTGTTCCAGGACGCGGACGACGCGGCGCTGGCCGCGGAACAGCAGGCCAACAACCGGTGGTCGGCCGCGTTCAAGGCGCAGCTGCAGGACGCGGCCGACGAGCGGTCCGCCGACGAGCTGTCGGCCGCGGCCCGGGCCCGCAAGTCCAAGGCCCGCCTGCTGGACATACAGAACGAGTTGGACGGCATAGCGGAGCGGGACGCGGCGCGCCAGAAGCGGTCGGCCAACCTGAAGGCGCTGTTCGCCGACAACGAAGCGCTCACCGAGTCGGTCAGCTCGTTCAAGAAGAAATCGTCGAAAAAAGTGTCGTTTTAAACGAGACGTTATAATAATATTATTGTTGTGTAATAATTCGCACCGCCAAATCCAAAGTGTATACAAAAGTACCCCACCCGTCGCGCGTATACTGTAATAATATTATTGTATAACATAAAACCGCCACGATTCGAACGTTTTTAACCGATTTTTTTTTTTTTTTTTCTAAAACTATATTGAGCATTTTTAAATTTCGGGAGTTTTTTTTTTTATTATTCACCGTTGTGGAAATATATACAACTAACGCAGAGGAAAAAAAAATTATATTCTCGATACCGTTCGGTATAGAATCGCGCTTGTTAAACGCTAGAATTTCCATTCGTTATATTACCCTCCCCGACGTTTTCATAGCAATCCAGTAATAATCATATAATATATCTCGTCAAATCCGGATGGTTCACTCGATTTTCCGCGTCGATACGCAGTTACGTTCATCGGTTAAGTATCTCATAAAATTATAAACTAATTATATTTTTTTTTTTTTCTAAAGTTTCTCGCCAGTGAATGTAATATTTACTACGCTTTTGTATGATATTACTCGATTAACGTCGAGACGAAAACGTTTAGTTTTCAATTATATTATATTGTTTTAAACATTTCAGTTCAGTACGAGATGATGTATAGGAACACTTAAAAATCACAATAACGGCTATACGAAGTCGACGAGGAAACTAATAATAAAGCGAGGTAACCGCGGTCAAGTGGTTTTTCAACAGTTTATTATAAATTTCTTTGTAACTACCAATTAATAACTCATATAGTTATTTTGTGTAAATAATAATGTATACACGATAACCGGCTATAATATCGCGATTGATTATAAAAATTTGATCGGGGTTTTTTTTTCTATACTGTATTTGGCGAGAAAATATTCTACGGACGTTGTACCGATTATTTTAACTCGAAACGGTATATGTACGTTTTGAAAAGGGAAATTTTCGAATCGCGGTGGTTTTGTTCGTGCGGTGTGCCACATATAATATTAAAATACATCATATGCAGACCGTCGTCATATTTTATTCCCATCTCACAAACACTTTTTTTAATTTTTCTTCTCTCACACTTTATAACTTCTACAACAATCTTACATTGGAATAGCTATATTTATATATTCATCACGACGAAACCGTCATATTATATTTTATTAGAGCGTTGATTTTTCTTTTACCTAACCATTTTTCAATTATTACGTTATACAACCGCGTTCAAATTTCTAAAGATTTTTGTCGTTTTTTTTTTTTCTTATTTCTCTGTTGCATTTGTGCGTCGTAATGCTCTTATATATATATATATATATATATATATACGCGCGTGGTATAATAATATTATATAAAATAATACGTTCGAATCGAGATATATCGTGTTTATTGTAAATACTATTATGTCATCATCTTTTTGGACGTATAATATATTGTGTGTTACGAAATCGGAACGAAAAACAAAATCGAACGACGCGAATTATAAATTATGATATATATATATATATATATATATATATATATATATTGTATTTAATATAGTCGAAATATATAATATACCTATCGCATTAGTCGAGAATATTGTATTTAATTTTTATGTTTTTTCATTGAATCGCATCATTTACAGCTTATAATATTATATATGCCGACTACACATTGCGCGTCTTATTATATGTCGCCGAAGTTTGCAGCTCATTGCGTGTGTAATAATAACACTTTGGGGCTCTGTTGACGCATTTTCGAGCATTCAGCAACAATTATTAGCATCGTATGCTGTTTAAACGGTTTTTAGAGAAATTTTGAAATTTAAAGATTGTTAACGTCTTATTATATAGCGTGTATTGTGTGTATATAGTTTTGTTAACCATATATTATATACCTATTACATAGGTAATAGAAGTATTAAATAGAGTTTTTGTTAAATTTCAATATACACATATAGTCGTTTTGTATAATACATATTATATATTATCGAATTACTCGAGTGATGCTTGTATCTGTTATAATATTTGACACAGTATATAGCTGTTGGTACTTATACCGCGTTCTTTTCACAGTTCTATTCAATATATAATTCTGTATGCGTATAACGATCGCATATTCTAATCAATAATATGAATACTTTTTTTTTTTTTTTAACATTTGATACTTGGAAAAATTTCTAAAATAAAAATTACCAATCGTGTAGAATTCAGTTTTATTTGTTGATGGTTCTATTTTACATGTGTGTGTGTGTGTGTGTGTGTGTTGTATTATACAGCAGAGTATATATATTGTGTTGTAAATCTAATAATAAGTCGTCTGCGTTCAAAAATGGTTACAGTTTAGACGTTTTGAGCGTGCAATCGGTCTTTAATGGTCGGCCTCGGTACGCCCAACATGTTAGGATTACGTCCTAATGTTGTCAACGTGACCCTGAAAAATGAATATACATTTTTTATGAAATTCGCCTGCAGTATAATGAAATAATATGTACCATTTAAGTCGCGGGAAAAATATTATTGCAAGACGTTTATCAAGATGATTTCCGGTTAAAATGTTTTTTTTTTTCTAAAAAACCCCATTTAAATCTATTTTTAGAATTTGCGAGTTTGTTTTACGTCAGTCGTTAAAAAAATGTCCGATTATGCGATATACATCTTATTTCGAGACTTTGAATATATCTTTTTATGTTTTATAAAATGTTCATTATATATCATAGTAAAAATAATATGGACAATTTTTTTGTTTACTGAAATAATACCAACACTTTTTTTAAGCCTTCGACGTTTGACTTTTAAAGACTTAAACGGTATTAAGTGGTATTCGACCTGTGTATGTACATATAATTTTCCAGGATATTAAAATCAGGTGCTGGTGCAGTGAAGTGCGGAGATGATATATAACTACGTTAATCTTCTACGACGGCAACTGAATCGATAAATCGGAAAATTTACCTATGTAAACAATTTTGTTTGGTTTCTTTTGGCCAGGGTGTTTTTGAACAAAACGATAACAGCAGCTATTTCGTTGTTTATGTTTTCGTTGTTAAAGTCAGTAGCCCGGCGCAGTTGCAATTTATAGGCTCATCGAACGGACGTAATTTTTTTTTTTTTTGAGGGTGGAGGGGCGAAAAAAAGAAATTTAATACCTATACAATTATTATATGCTAAACGTACCACGGTGTGCCGATGAGTTGATCGTAGTATTGTCTGTAATAGTAGTGCTTGTCGTGGTCGGCCCTGCACACGGACGGTATCACCATGTAATCGTTGAGCTTGGACTTGGTCAGCGGGAAGTCCGACGAAGACAGGCGTCGACCGTCTTTGGTGCACGACCTGAGCACGCGTTCCTCCCACGTCTGCGGCACCGGCACCGGGTCGTACAGTCCCCTCTGACGCCTGTCCATGTAAGTTATGTAGTCGTCGTAGTAATTGTGCTGGTAATCGTATATGATTTTGTACTGGAGCCTGACCGGTCGGGCCCAGTGTCTGAAGATCTTGCGTTTGTCTTTCTCCTCGATCTGTGACCAATAATCATAGCAATTAATGACTCAAATGTACAGGTATACCTCTACGCGTATAAAATATAATATATGAGACGGGCACGCAGAGCGTTCACAAAACGCATACGGGTCCGGAGTTTTGTGAGCAGCTGTGTACGCGCGTACCGTTCGGCGGGATCTTCTTCGTCGGATTATTACTGCGCACTGTGCCCGTTGTAATATTGTATTAAACCGCGTCACGCGCGCGTTTGCACGCACCACGACCGTCATATTGTGGTGTGTAATAATATGATACTCACGTCGTGTTTGTAAGTTTTCCGCCATTCGGCCGGCGGTTTGGGTGCCTCGACCGGTGCCGCACTCGTTACGGTCTCCTGCGACTCTTGTCGGTCGCCTTCGTCCGCAGCCGCGAAATCGTTTGCGGCGGTGTCGTCGTCGAGCAGCCACGAAGAATCCTCATCGGCCATGATCGAGCTGTTCGTACGGGGGACTTCCGCCGTGTGCTTGTTCGAATTTATATAGGTACTACAAAAAAACACAGAGTACAAAAATCCGTAAGAAAATAACAACCGTCGAATACTACTATATACGAGTGTATTATAATGTAATAGGTATACCGAAGACGGACGATGATAATACCGCGTCGTCGCGTATATACGCGATTATAAATATAAACGCGCACGTACCTTAACCGAATTCCAATGCAACCGAGTACCGCGACTGAAAGCACAAATGAATCGATCACCCCTTTGGCCCACACAACTTATAATTCACTCGTGGCCATGAGTATGGCTCATGCCCAATATTTCAGGGATCGCAAAACGCGTAGCCGATTTCCTGCGCAAAGCGCCCCCGAACGCGCACCGCGTAAACCGTGTGGTGCGAAGCGGCTTTCGCGGCTCCGATCGCAACACTTGGAACCATTGAGAATTTAGATCGGATGCGTGTATTTTTTGGCGCCGATACGCTTTTACAAACGTATCGTTGTGTCCTAATTGTCATTGTCAATCGTAGAACAATGCCAATATTTTGTGCGATGATGAAGAAATCCGTAACGGTTTTTCGTTTCATCGCGGGATATTATACATATATATATATATAGTGTGTGATATTTATTTATTGAATCTCGCGGAATATACGAATTTGGATGGTGTGATGATACCGTGTCATATATATATATATATATAGGTTTGCGAATGCCAACGGAGTATATCCATCGAGTGTCGGTTTTTGGTTCAACGCGCAATCGTTATTCGATTATAATAACAATATATAATATCCTACATAATATAATAAAAAAGGAATGAAAATTTAATAACCGCGGTGATCACGCGTGTAACGTTCGCGGATGTCATCACGAAATATAAAAGTCAATAATATATAAGTTATATTCTTATTTTAGAAATACATAATATTATTATTGCCTTTACCATTAGCCAAACGCGGCGTTCGTGACCCCTTTTACACATATATATATATATTCATTCATTGTCATCGTGTGACGAAAAAAAAAAAAGAAAGAATAAAACGTTGGCCTCGGCGGTCAATTTTATATTGTTTAAAATTATTTTAAAAATAAGATGTCGACATAAAAAAAACATTATATATATATATCGAAAAATGCGAAACTATAAATTCTTGGATTTTATTATTGCGCGAGTGAAAAATTGTACACGTATCGTGTGTTATTTTTGTCGGCGCGTTCATATAATATTATATTATATCATTTTAATTCGTCGCAGGGTATATGTTAAAGATGCCGGAATGCCATTCTTTCGTCGTTATTATAATAATTTATATAGACCAATAACGTTATATATTGTGAAATTATAAATGTCTTGAGCATATAGGTACGCATCATATTTTATACGCACGCATTATGATTATGGGAATTTTTTGTTAACAGCGTTCAAAGTATACTATTATTATTATTATTATTATACTGCGCGACGATAATACAATAAATATGAGTTTCGTTCGTTTTCAAATATTGTATCGACGCATGAAAGTTACGCGAAAACCAATAATAAATAATATGCGTATTTTCGAAAAAAATTTTTAAAAAAATGTATTTTAAAATTTTAAATTAATATTTCGAATGGCCGAAAATCAAATATAAGTTATATCTGTACTCGAGTACGTAGCCCTTAGGGACCGATTTATTTTCATTATGGGGACGCGTTACAAAATATAAGTTTTAACTTTATTCGAAAGTACGAAAAACCGCTATTTTCTCTCTTTTCATCGCGTATATATATAATGCAGAGAGAACGCGAGATTACGTCTGCAGTTTACCGTAATATTTTCAAATTAATCCCGTACTAAAAAATATAAATTAAAAATATGTATACAATAGTTTTTTTTTTTTTAAACGAGAGCACGGAATTACTTTTATTTTTCCCGTATCGTTTACTTAGGGGGTAGGTACATATTATTATGTACTCGTTTTCCCGACCACTCGTTATTATATAATTATATTATATATACCTATACATAGCGAAGGAAATTCGGATATTTTAAATATTTAATATATCACTCGGCTCGTTCAAACATTTTTAACTCGCGCGAGTCGCCTCGCAAGCTGCAGCAGACGTTTATAAATGCGGCTTCGGATATGCAGGGGTTTTCAAAGATGAAATATGCCAGAAACGTTTCACTCCTCGTCGTTATTTTTAATGATAAAGAAAACAAAATGTTTTATTTACTTTATATATTATTTCAAAATAATCATTTTTACACACGCATATCCGGTGGACGGAGTACCTACCTCTTCTTTTAGATTCTGAGCGGAGCGACGGATCTAGTGGTTTTACAACGATATTTATTATTATTTTTTGTTTATCCTGTGTACAGATTTTCGACCAGAAGTAGTGCTCCGACCCCTTCGGTCACAGTTTGTTTCCGGTAGCGATTCGCATCTAGTTGGTACTTTATAGAGAGATCATTTTTCGATTTTCTCAATAGTTTTTTTAACGCGACGCGATAAACTACCGAAAAATTACGGAAAACCACTAAAAATGGGATTTCGTCAATATCACGTATAGTTTTTTCGCTATAACTTCGAAAATAATCATTCTATTGTGTTGACATTTTCAACAAAATATTGTATCTTTGTACTACGCAACTTCAAAAAAAATTTCCAAAAGTTTCATTCAATTTTAGGCTATTTTTAGATTTTGAGGTTTTTCATTCATAAAACAGTTAATTTTTGAGTTTTTTTACTTGAAATTTAGACACAACGTCAGACATATATTACTTATTAATTTTGTACGAAAAATAGACAAAGTGTATTACACCGAAGCTCCGCTCAGAATCGTTTTATCGAATGCAATGATTATTATCATTGCTTTCAAATTTATAATAAAAACAAAACTCTAAAATCTTTATCCAAGTAATTCATATTGCTTAAGCGATTATATTCGCAACACCTCGCGGCTCGTTACCTTTTTTTTTCCTTTTAATATTTAAGCGTACTCCTTTTATAATTCTTCGTAACGGGTCGCATGGGAACGGAACGGTACGGAGTCTGCAGGACACTTTTTACAATATTTCATTGAAATTCACTTTTGAACGCGTACCTATGTACCTATCATCGTAAATCGTTAGTTTTTTTTTTAGTTGTGTCGTACCTACCGTTCAATCGTAGTCGACTGCAGACAGATCGCAGTATATGTATGTGCAAACGAGTTGGATTAAAAAATTGCTGCAGGGTAAAAGAATAGTGCGCAGATGAAACAATATAAGCTGTTCAAAACGAGACGAACGAGATTATCTACGACAATATTATTCGTGTACAAACATTTATGTGGACACGCATTTAAATATATAAATTTAACAATTTTTTTATTGTATATAGTGGTTTTAATTTTTTTTTTAAATTGTCATTTTTTTTTTTTTAATTATTCAATGGAAAAATGTAGTTACGACGGCTAAGAGGGGAGAGCGAAGCCCCGCGAGTTTTCAAGACCGTAAAATTTTCAGAGGCGCACGTTTTTTTTTCTATACACTTTTCCACCACCTTTCTAATTTTTTCAATAATCTATAGGTACATAATTATTATTCCTCTGTCATAACAGCTATTATAATACAGTGCATTTAAACTTTAAACTAATCCGTAGAAAACATTTTTTTTTTTTGTGTTTTATATTGGACATCACTACAATAATATATGAAGTGAAAAATGGAAAATAGAGTGGTTCCGAGTGATTTTTTTTTTAATAATATGTCGGCAGGATAAAATATCCGATTCTCATTAATTTTGGTGCCATAACGAGGGGCTTAATAATAATAAATTATCGTATATACGAGTAGTAGGGTGAAAAAAATATATACCTATATTCGGCCGTTCGGATCATTGACATATAGTAGGTATTATACACATATTACGGTTCGGATATTCCGATAAACGCTATTTACAGAACGACACTGACGCTGGTCCATAGACCAATATTATATTATAGGTCTATGCGCTGGTCAATTCTTATCTATCGGTTATAAAAACGTATTTTTCCGGGCGAACGACCGGGTAGATAGCGCGGCTGTCGTCCGTTTGTTTCGCGATGCGCGCGCACCACCACCACCACACGGTCGTTTCAATCGTAACGGTTTTTTTTTTTTACTTCATTTCACCGGTCCTGTACGTCGCGTTTTTTCGCGTTCGTCTCGTGCGTTTTGCCGTTTTACCCGTTTCGAGAATTAATGAAAAAAAAAAAACCGATTTCTATATAGTGCGTGTTAGTAGTGTACTTTTCGATTTTTGTGAAAATCAAATGGCTGCAAAACGGTTGGCGAACGCGGGTTTCACGTCGTCGGCCCCGTGAACGCGCGACGCGAGCTGTTGTTGTAATCGTGCGGCTTCCATCGTCGTGGAAAACTCTAAAACGGTTCCGCCAATACTGCCGTCATGGAACCGGCGTGCGAATCGATATCGGTGCGCTCAATGCGCCTCAACGAAGTGCTCGGCGGCCCGTCCATAATGGCCACGACGGCTTTGAACAAGGAGCTGCTGTTCGACGCTATTATACTGCTGTTCGACGAGTGTAACAATGAATTTATGAAAACCGATCCGCTCATCGTCAGTTTCGTAAACAAATGTGAGTGTTTCTCAAAACGCCGTTCACCGCGGACGGACGTCTTCTGTTGTCCGTACGGAACAGTATTTTTACGTTCGCGTCTTAACCGTACGACGGGGGTGGGTTTTTGTTTTGTTCTCAGTCAAAATGGTGATACCGGAGTTGAAATCTCTACGAGTCAATCGTTTAGACTTTGAATCCAAACAAGTAATCGGCAAAGGGCATTTCGGAGACGTTGAACTGGTCGTCGAAAAACATACCAACGACGTGTTCGCCATGAAAGTGTTGAAAAAAGACAATTTACTGAACCAAAGAGATGTATTGAATAAAATTATTATTCTAAACGTTTTTCGTAAATGATCCCAATGTGTATCGATTTGTTATTTCAGATTGCATTTTTCGAATACGAAAGAGACATTATGGCGTCGTCGAGCTCTCCTTTTTTAACGCAACTGCACTATGCTTTTCAAGATTTCCAAAATCTTTACCTTGTTATGGACTATCATCCCGGTGGCGATTTCGCGAATTTAATCGATAAATTTAACGGCACGTTGCCAGAAGAAACAGCAAAGTACGTGTGATTTTAATTAACACTGTTTTCAATGCCTAATCGATTTCGGTTTTTTTTTTTTGTTAGATTTTATATTGCAGAACTTTTGTTGGCCGTTAAACATTTACACACAATGGGATTTGCTCACCGTGACATTAAACCCGAAAACATGATGATAGATCGTGTTGGTCATTTGAAATTAGTTGATTTTGGGTCTTCGGCAAAACTCAACCGCGACGGAAAAATAATTGCACGTATGCCTGTTGGTACATCCGAATATTTAGCTCCCGAAATCCTTATCGTAAGCATTTAAACGAATCCTTATACATATAATATTTTAATGTTAAATTTTAAATATAAATATATATAAGTGCAAATTACACTTCTAAAAAAAAAGAAAAAAAATCACATATTTATTTCATAAAAAATTAAAAATTTTTTTTTTTTATATATATAGTACTTGGATACATTTCTAGTTGTTTTTAAATATATATTTTCGTATTCATTAGTTTATGCAGTCAAATTCAAAGTCAATGAACGGTTATGGACCCCAATGTGATCTGTGGTCTGTGGGCATTGTTGCATATGAAATGGCAACTGGAGACACCCCATTCAGTTCCGAACAACAAGCTGTTATTTATTCGAATATATTAAACTTTGATAATATATTAAATTACCCTAAATCTCTAAAAGTGTCTTCGTGTAAGTAATTGTTTTGAAAATTGTCAGTGCGCTTACAAATACCGAGAAAACTTATTGCTTTCAGCTTATAGACAAATGATCGAGTGTTTAGTATGCCATGTAGACAAAAGGTTTACTGTTGACATGATGTTAGATTTGGAAATATTTTCAAAAATAAATTTCAATACTTTACACGATCAAGTTCCTCCATATATTCCATCACTTTTATCTGACAACGATGTTTCTAATTTTCCAATACACGAACGAGCTCGTCCAGCCCTTAATATAAATGATTTTAAAGTAAGTCGTAGTGTGTCTACACGTAAAATGTTTTAAACGCATCAACACACGTCTGTTTTGTCTGTTTTGTAGAAACAAAAACAATTTTCTGGTAGAGATCTTCCATTTGTTGGTTTCACATACAGTATGCAAGTGTCGAAGCGTAATCAATCATATTTTATGACCAACAATCCTGAATTAGAAACGTCTATAAGAATGAAGCGCAAAGAACTAGAAGATGCTCAAGTTTTAATACAAACGTATGAAGATAAATTAGCAGAATATGACACATTATTCCAAGAGAACGAAAAGAAGATTAAAAAGATGGAAGAAGAAAACGTGTTATTGCATGTCGATGTAACTTCATTGAGTAGTGAATTGGGTAGATTAACCAAAATTAGTGAAACTAGTGACACTAGTCATGAAGACATTAGTATTATGGAAAAGAAACAAGCGGAAATGGTTAAAGTATGTTAGCACAATTTGTTAGTCTACACGTGCTTGTTTTAAATCATAATATTGTGTTTTAGAAAGAAATTGATAAATGGGAAATTAAAACAATGAGCGAATTGTGTAATATAGAGGAGTTAAAAACACTGAATGAAGATTTACAAGCACAGAATAATGAATTACAATCACAGTATGGCTTTTATTTATATATATATATGTATATTTTTTTTTTTGTATTTAACGAAATATTTTATTTATTTATTTATTTTTATTAGACTATCAAAACATCAACATGACATTAAAGTTTTTCAAACTAACGAAGACCAACTTAACAAAAAAATTGCAAAGCTTAAATCGAAATTAAAGCACATGGTTCGACGGTCAAAACAATTACATGAAGAGAACAGTATTGATAATCATGTTGCTTCATTAATGAATGAAATGAAAATCAAAGAGGAGGTATTTAGAGCAGAAAAAAATGAATTAAATATAGATAATCAATGTCTTAAAAAAAAAATTGTGGCGATGGAAAAAGATTTAGATAATTTGAATTCAAAAGTTAGTATGCAGTATGTTTGTATTTCATACTAGAATTTTGTTTTAAGTTATGTGTGATTTTATTTATAGATATCTCAGTATGTAGAAAAAGAAACAGCTCTTCAATCTGAACATGTGGAAATCTGTAAAAAAATGTCCTCTGATTTTGAATCAAAATTATTTTCTGTAAACCAAGAAAAAGATAATGAAATTGAAAAATTACACGCTAAAATAGCACAACTACAACAGCAGTTTAATGAATCATTAATTTCTTTCGAAAAACACGAAAATGCAATATCTGCCAAAGAATGTGAAAAAGAGGTAAATTGTAATTTAGTTAGAAAAAAAGTAAATATTAAATTATGTTGATATAAAATAAATACGATTTTAATTTATTTATTTTGTTTGTTGGTGTATTTTCAGTTTGAATGTGAATTGAAAAATCGTGAACAAGAAATTCGGGATTTAAAAATAGATTTAAGGATATTGCAACGGAAATTTAAAACAAGCGAAGACACTATTAGTAGTCTTAGAGTAAGAATTATTTTTAATGTAAATTAGAAGAACTATATATATAATATGTGTGTATGTATTGTTAATAATATAACATTTATATGAATTATAGGAATATCATAAAGATGCACGAAATAATTTCAAGCAGGAAATTGCTAAAATCCAAGAAGAAACCAGTTTGCAAATTAAAAATAAAGAAGACGAATTGAAAGTACTACAGGACAAAATTTCAAATCTCAATGAAACTAAAGAATCATTACAATTAAACCTTGACAAAGAAATAGCTGAACGCCAAAGGGTAGATGGAGAATTGTCCAAGATAAATAATGAACTTAAGGTTTGGACTAGTGAAAAATCTTCTCTTGAAAGACAAGTAAGTTAACTTTTTAAAGAAAATGTTTCTATTCTATGTAATTAAATTGTATTCCAGATTCTTGAGTACAAAACTAAATTCAATAATAGTGAAACGAATATTAAGAAATTACAAGAAATAGTTACTGCTCAAGATGAACAGCTTGAAGGCTTCGAAGAAGTTATTTTGACCTTAAAAAACAAAGAAAAACAGTCTTTGGAAAACATTAAAGTTAAACAGGTACATAAAAAATGATTGTTTTAATTTTGCTTTAAATTAACATTAATATATTTTACTTGTTTCTATAAATAAATACAAATTATTGTAGATATGTCTGAAACTATTTTGCTTTCAATTTCACTCTAAAATAAGTCAAATATCAAATTCTTTTTGGATATGTTTAATTCTGAATAACACGTTTATATTTATAGAATGAAATTGAAAAGGCTCGAAATGAATTACGCGAAGCAAAAAAAATGTATAATGAAGAAAAGTCTATGAGAATATTAGCTGAAAGTAGAGGGAAAACTTTTGAAAGTGCGCAGGATAGTGTTAAAGCTGAATTAAAATCATTGACAGATCAGATTAATGAAAAGAATGGTGAAATCGATTCGATGAAAAAACAAGTACGTATTTAATTAATTTATTTGTAATCAGATTTTGTGCGATAAATAATGCAGTTTAAAATTTTATAGTTGGATAAAGTGAACTCCGATTTAAGAGATCAAAGCACCTTGTATTACACGTTGCAAATTGAATCTGAAAAAATCGCTAAAGAGTCTAATAGAGTTAAGGCAGAAATGTCTGAAACTATTAGCCAAAGACAACTTTTAAAAGAAGCTAATGTTCGATTAACTGCTCAATTAGAAGCTATGGTAGAAGATTCAAATGTAAGTTAAAGAATTGAGTTATTGATTTATTAATTTTGTATATTATTATTATTATTATTATTATTATTATTATTATTGATTGATTGTATATTATTTCTTAGGTTATGCAAAGCGTTATTGCGAAATATAGGAGTGGTTTGATGGAACAAAAAGTATATTATGAAGAACGTTTGATTAAAGCAGACGCTACCATTCTCCAACAATCAAAACTTATTGATTTCTTACAAACGAAATTGGATGAAGTTACAAAAAAAAAAAGAACACTAGGCGATATGTTGTTTAGTGGTAGAAACAAAGAAAATATTGACCAAAAGGTAAAATGCTACTTCTAATATTCTATTTTGTATTTCTTTTCCTTTTGATTATTATTTTACTAAATATGTAGGAAATTGAAACGTTATTGAATTCTGAACGGAGTAAGTCTAAAGATCTAGCCACTAAACTGTATCAGACCCAGGCAGAGTTGAATATGGTGAGGACACAAGGTCCGTTGACAACACATTTGTTACCTAATCGTCTTACTTTCGAATCAACTTCTCCTACCTTCAAAAAGTCTACAACGTGTGCAATGTCTCAACCAGTATTTCATTGGTAAGTTAACTCTTTGATGTTCTAAATCTCATTGTATTCACCTATATATTTTATATAATAATTATAGTTTTGAAGTGAAGATAAACAAACGTGGTGGTTTGAACTGTTCACACTGCAAAAATGAAATTATGAGCGGGCAACAAATTAGTCAGTGTCAAGAATGTAGGGTGTCAGCACACGTAACGTGTTCATGCGAGTTATTACCAAATTGTACTCCATTAAAAAATGTAGAAAAACCTACGGCACCTGTTCTTACTGATCATGAGAAAAATTCTAAGATTGAATCATGGGTTACTATTTGGGAGTAAGTATAGAATGTTTTCAATAAAGTTTTAGATTTGTGTTATAAGAGTCTCCATTGTAACAATTTTTCAATCTTCTTTAGTAATACAAAACAGATTTGGGATCGTAAATATGCGAAATTTGAACAAGGGGTACTTCTAATTCTTAATGATAAACATGATGGCCAACCGTTCTATAGTCTACCATTGATGATGACGTCAAATATAATTAAAATTGTTGACGTAGCTGAATCGAATGATTCAACATTTGACAAAGACACTAATGAAGACTATGAACATATGTTAAAAATAGAAGTATACAATTTGAACACAGGATGGCTGACATTATTTTTGTACATAATCGTATCTAGTGTATCTGAAAAGTTAAAATGGTTCAGTACAATAAAAACGTTCCTAGAAAATAGTGAATGCATTGTTCAGTCACAACAGAATCCCGACTATAAAGATATTATATACACTTTCGAAAAGGATAAATTTGTAAACGTCAATTGTATTCACCAAATATCGCAAAGCGTATGTCCTAAATAAATTATGGACAATTATTAATTAATTCGTTTAATAATGTCAATTTTTTTTCATTCTACAGGTGTTTTTATTGGGTGCAGTCGAAGGATTGTTTTCTGTTCATATAAAAACTCAGAACGAACAAATAAAGCATGATCTCATCCCTATTGTCGGACCAAAATTAGTCAATGACTTTATATTCTTGCCTAAACTGCAGCTAGTTTTAATGATAGCCGGTATGTTGTACAAGAATGATCCTTTTCATTTGTAATATTGCATTTTGTTGGGTATAGTGTGTTGATTTA
This sequence comes from Slavum lentiscoides, assembly GCA_032441835.1. NCBI lineage: Eukaryota > Metazoa > Arthropoda > Insecta > Hemiptera > Aphididae > Slavum > Slavum lentiscoides. The sequence continues at coordinate 8,209,701 of CM063717.1, read as the reverse complement.
ATTTTATTACATTTTTTCTTTTCAGGAACTACTAGAGAGCTTCTAAAATGTAACATGAGAACTGTTGTTCTAAATTCGGAATTAAGTCACATGTCGAAGCCAATAATTGAAGTGATTCGTATCATTGATGAAATCCGCAACAGTCAACCGTCTAAATGTGGTATGCCCATGTCAGAACTGAAAGAAATCAATTGCCTTGCTACTTCTCGGTGCAACGAATTAGTAGTTGTTGGATCTGAATATAACATTACGTATGTATACAGATTGTAAATAATTTTTGTAAATAAAGAAGATTAACTATATAATTTATGTGATTTCTAAAGCGTATTGAAATGGCAAGACACACAGTTTGTTGTTACAAAAATTTTGAAAACCAACGTACCAACAAATTGTATATGCTTTACACCCACTGGAATTATATTCACGACAAACAGTTTTTACAAAATTGAAACTGTCAATTTCAATTGTAAAAGTAAGTTATTTTTGTTTATCTATTCTGATTGATAGTAATGAGTTGTTTTTCAGGATTTTTCACAGACTCTGTTGCCAAGTCACACGATTATCGGCCAATGTTTGTGTGTGAATTGACGAGGAACAAGGAATACCTTTTATGTTACAACGTGTACGGTGTATTCGTTGATGCCGATGGCAAAAAAACACGCGGCGGTGAAATGAAATGGCCGTACAGTCCAAACAGTTTTGGTGTGTAATAAACACGTGTTTCAGTATTGGTGACAAATCGTACAATTTTGATATTAATTTTATTCCAATGGAAATGATTTCAGCTTTCAAAAAACCGTTTTTGATTATTGTATCGGATTCTGAAATTTCTATTATAAAAATCACCCAGTCGTGCTGTGTGGACGAAGACACATGGAGTATTACGTCTACTAAACAACCCAAAAACCAAGTAGTTTTGAACATAAATCGTCCTATGCTATTGAGTAAGTGAAAGTTTACATGGTGTGATGTGTTCTTATCGAATAACGTTTGAATTAAAAAAATTTTTACAATGGTGAATATTTTATGACATTTGTATTTTAGGAGGTAATGATGTATGTTTAAAAAACACGAATGATTATCAAGGTACTTGCAGTGTTTTCCAGTTGGATCCGTCCAAAATTATTAAGAGCTCAATGGCTTCAAATGATACGTTAGATACTTTGGACACACAAGACACTTGGTACGTAGTTTTTAGGAACCTATGTATTATCGAAATTCTGAGAATAAAAAAAAACAGTTGTTTGTGTGCACAAAACTGAAACGTTTTTTAAAAAATAATTTTTTTTACAAATTTTAGTGATGAATCGGAATTCAGTTTTACTTCTTCCATGTTAGAAAACTTGGACGATCTTGAACAATCTGCAGAAAATCAAAAAAAAGTGTGCTTCAATCCTGATGTACAGTTTAACAGTAGTTAGGCATTTATTATTATTTTTTTTTTATTACTCGTAATTTATTAAGTTTAAATCTAACATTTGTCTTTAAATATTTAATCTATTTGTAAAGTATTTAATTTACAATTTTGTATTATAAGTATTTGTTTTTATTTTTATACTAAAACTGTTAATACAAGTTTTGTATTGAAGTAATTTTTCACAATGATGGTAAACATTTGTTTTTTTTTTTTTTTATTTATACATCAGTATTGTAAGTTTAATTGCGTAAGTTTTTATTTTTTTTCTGTACACTATGAATCATTTCTTTAAAAAAAAAAAATAAAAAATCTGACAAAGAACATTTTTATAAATTTGTGTAATCGCTTTATAAATCACTCTTCTCCCTCCCCCCACAAAAAAATTAGGATACGAAGACGACTAGTAAATAGTGTTTCATTCCTAGAAATGGTTTATCAGTATTTGTATGTTAAATAACACTAATGTGAAAATGATATTCGTACACACATTTGGGAACAAACATAAAGAATGCCAGTAATAATAATAATAATTTTATATTTATAAAAATATCAATTTGATGTTACATGGAAATCATAGAATCATTGATATTAAAATAAAATCGACCTAATAGTCAATGAGATGACAAAAATATCTGAACATTCCAATGATTTAATAAGTGTTCGGTTCAATCACATTTACTGAATTGTACCTTTAATGTATAATTCAGTATAGAACGGTTGATTTAAAGAGAATTAGTAATTATTATTTTCTAAAGAAACTCAAAATTATCGTGTATATTATATATATATATATATAAATTAATGTTGAGAACATTTATATTAGTTATTGACAAGGATTATCAAAATCTCTTACCAAACGGTTTGATTTATTTATTTTTATTTTGTACAACCAAAATATTATAAAACTAACACAGCAGGTTTTAAAGAAATCGAGTTCGATTTTAAATTTCATTATCAGAAAAACTTGTAACAAAATTAAAAAGTCAATAAATTAAATGACTAAAACTATTTAAGTCTTATAATCGAAATAGGTTAAAGATCAAACAACATTATTATCATCGTTTAAAACACGTTACATCAGTTGTCCCATCGGTTTTTTTTGGCTTTTCGTTCCTTCAACGGTCCTGTGTGTACTTTCACCGATTGACCCGAATCGACTGTTTGTTCCCACGTGTGATCTTCACTGGCTTTGAACTAATAACCACAACAAAAGTTAATATGAACGATCGCGAATACAGAAAATGTTAATTTTCGACACTCACTTGGTTCTGGTACTGCATTTTAAACGCTTCTTTCAATGCCAACAATCGTCCTGACCCGGGTCCAGTTTTTGGCGGGGCTGCTGCTGGTTTTGGACACTGGTATGAGCTAGACGCCTAGAATACACCATCATAATATTGTTGAACACTTAACTATTATACACTAAACAATACTTACGGAATAATTAGCGAACCCAGACGGCTCACGGTATCCAAGCCCAGCACCTCCAGCGTTTACTGATTTCCCCTTGCCACCCTTGAAACGACTTTTCCGGAACCAAGAGCTCTGAAATGACGTAATATTAATACAACGGAACAATGGACGGAACGTGACAGTTGTCACGACAAAACTTTACCTGCATGGCAAGGTCCAAAAGTTGTTTTGGCACTTCTTGCCCGACGCCTTCGAGACTCCTAACCAAGTGGCCGGCGAATTCGTAATCTTTTGGTGTGACCAGAGTAAATGCCGTACCTTTTTCTCCAGCACGACCTGACAATAGAATACAATAATAATTGTTTAACTACAAATATGTCAGTTTTTTTTTTTAACAAAAAGAAAACCTACCGGTCCTTCCAATACGATGCGTATGCGTGTCTATGTCTCTAGCTATGTCGTAATTGATAACAGTCCTGATATGGGCTATGTCTAGACCTCGGGCTGCACACACAAAACAATATAAAAATAGTGCTCCTCGTTGGGACGCACAATAAATGATGTACTTACCGGCTACATCGGTAGCCACCATTATGTTCACTTCTTGTTTTTTGAATTTTGTGATCACTTTGTTTCTTTCGGCCTGGTCCATATCGCCGTGTAACAGCAACACTTCATACTCTTTCACGGTCAACGTTCCGGCTAGCTGTTCTGCGTCTAACTGCAAAGTGGATATAAACAAGCGTTTAAACGGTTTCAAACCCGCCAAACCGACCAAATTACTGACCTTTTTGGTGACAAATATCAGAATAGAACCGGTCGAAGTGAACTGAACAATGTTATCCAAGAGCCATTGGCACTTGTCACTCTGTGGCATCACCAACATAATTTGCGTCACGTCCGTGTTGGCTTCACCAATATCCCCTTGAACGATCCTTATAGGATCTGTGAGTATATCGCGTGCCAGTTTTTCAATTTTCTTCTTAAACGTGGCCGAAAACAGCAGCGTTTGTCGATCTGGTCTCACGTGGTCGCAAATGGAACGCACTTGCGGTTCTGTGAAAACAAAACACATTTCACAAATTTTTTCGAAAACATCAAACAATCACAACACTAACCGAAACCCATGTTGAACATTCGATCGGCTTCATCCAACACGAGGAAAGTTACCCTGGTCAAGTTGGTCGCAGACATTTTCACCAAATCAATTACCCGACCCGGTGTACCCACTATTATTTCGGTACCTCCTTCGAGAGCCTTGGATTGTTCCCATTTCGAACCACCACCATAACAACACACTACTCTTATATTGTAGATTTTTCCGAATTTTTTCGCTTCCACATAGATCTGAATGACAACGATTAAAAATATTAAATACAAATACATAAAAAAAACAATCGTCTTACGTACTTGTTGTGACAATTCTCTGGTAGGCGCCAATATCAAACCTATTGGCCCATCACCGTCTTTCAGTTCTGGTTGATCCATTATGTGCACCAACATTGGCCATATGAACGCCAACGTTTTACCGCTGCCAGTTTTAGCAATACCTGTTATACACAAGGATATTTTATAGTCTACTAAAAATTGCCGAATAAATTTATGCTTGATTACCAATGATATCGCGACCAGCAAGCGCGGCAGGAACTGCTTGACTTTGAATTGGTGTGGGTTGTGTGTAATCGGATTTACGAATAGCTTTCATCAGAGCATCGTCGAAATTGAAATGAGCAAACGACGTGACTGGATACGGTAGATCGGCCCCGTTCACTCGGAGACCCAGAGCTTTGCGTAATTGAATAACTTTATCCACAGTTAACGATGATATTTCATTATGTGGACTATAAAAGTTCTTTTCAAAACTCGTATAGTTTATCAACGAATGATCTACGGGCGGTAACGGATCTATTTCCTAACAAAAAAAAATAAAGTAATATTTTGAAAATGGCATTTATATTTTACGAGTATTTGTCATACGAATATTGTTTTCTAAAATCAAATGGTACTGACCTTCTTCTTTGGTGGAGCTATTGGATTACCATCTTCGTCGTAATCGATTTCTATGTCCGAAGTTTCATCGACGAGACCTGCTGTCGGATTCTCTTCCATATACCTAACAGTGAATTATTAAATTATAAAATTATGAGATTACAAAAAGAAAAAAACATTGATTTCCAATTGTAATACACTCGACGACAATGAAAATTGTCGGAAAATAACTCTTTATTACATACACACCTATAGTACGATTCTTCAACGTCCTCTTCTTCGATATCTTGTCTAATACCCTTTTCTTCTTCCTTATTTTCCTTCTTACCAAGTTTCTTCTCTTTTTTTACCTAATAAAAATAATTTTAATTAAAAAATGAAATGGGTACTGTCTGTTTAAATTGATACATAGAAGTAGAAACACTGTAAAATTATAAAGCGTGAAATTTTTACTTTAATAATCTGATAATCTGCGACGGTAACCTGAATATCAAAAGTAACCATAGTTTAATCGATTAAATTTTAATTGTTACGTGATTACAAGTTAACGGTAAAACAGTTCAGCGCGAGTACCAAGTCCCGTTAATGTACTAGTTACTATTATTATTTACATTTTTATTTGCGCACGAACTTTTCACGAGGTATTTGGAACTACAAGGGACGTTATTTTAAAAACATATGCAACGTTTTGTTAGCAAGCGCATTTAAAACAATCCACGACTAATTGACTGGAATTCTTTACGCGTAGAAATGTTTTTCTACAGGGACATCACTGAGCTCGAGAAACGTTTGTGCACGAAAAACTCAACCGCGTTGTAGATCACACACACGCCATAGCCGTGTACACGGGGTACTTTAATCGTATTTTATTATCTCGTCCTTGCTTTATAAATCGAAATGCTTATAAATTCTATACACGAACCCAACCGTTATACCTATAAAATTGCGCGATTCATACGTAAACGAGCTTATTCCAGTGACGTTCGTATCGTACACACAAAAACGTTAACGTATATAAACAGTCGAGTCGTACTTCTTTTTCCAAGTCTTCCATGAAAGCGTCTAACGGATCTTCGGACGAATCGGAATCGCAGTTGGACTTTTTGTTGGAAGGACTGTCCGGAGCGGGAATGTACTCGAGTTGCGAGTGTTGGTGTTCGTCTTCATCTTCAAAGTACCTGCGGCGAAGGAAAACCATGCGAGAAAAACAAAAACGACGACGTCAATAAAGGAACACCACTAATATACTCACTCTTCTTCGGTTTTCGCACGTTTTTTCGGCACGCCCCACGTTGTGGTTATGGCCGAATGGTTTATGGCGTTCAACGTGGAGTATCCCTGTTTGCTCAACCCGGCGTTGGACGGAGGAGGTATGGCCGCCGAACGGCCGCCGCCAGAGTTGAACGAAAACGATACCTTATCGTTGGCCGTTCTGTTGCTGCTGCCGTTGTTGTACATGGTTTGTCGTCGACACGAGTTTTTTCACTTTTCACTTTTGTATACCATAACGGGCCCGACTCGACCTGTTCGATTACCTCGAACAGAAAAGAGAAAACTTTTTTTTTTTTTTAAAGAAACGCAAAACGAGACACTCGCCAAACGACCGTAAAATCCAGATGCCGTGGACACAAAACCGCAGCGTTCTGTTGTTGTCGTTCGTGTTATCACGGCCGCTTATCAGTGGTTGTTTGGTTGTGGTGATTCGTGACGGGCCAATCTATTCTATGGACGGGCCGTGTTCTGTCCAAAAATCAAGAAACGGCTATTTGACTATGTACAGGAACTGGAATCGAACCGAAAAAGACCAAAAAGTGTTTCTCCTTTAGAGACGCGTTTCGTCGGTTCTTTTCGATTCCGGCAAATTTTGACGTTTTATTAATGTATATACTTTATAGAGAGAAAAAAAAAATGTTTACGCGGTCTGTTATCACTTATTATCAGGCACGTATATACCTGCAATCGGATCCCACCAGACATTTCGAAACGTTCAATATTAAATGTGTGTATATTAAGTAAAAAAAAAACACACACACAATTTGGTATAAATTATTGTGTATCTATAAAATGTAAAAAAAGTGTTATAAAATGCTTTATTTGAAACGCCGCTCCTGCGTCCCTGGGCGAATGGTCCCGCGGGTAATTACGCCCTCCACAACCGAATCCTACACGCGAATCGGTCGAAATTCACGAAATAAATTGATATTATTACAAATTTTTAGTTTATGAAAATATTACGTTTTTCACGAATTTATAACGTTTCTTATAGCTTATAATTAAAATTCCGTTTTTTTTTTTTTTAAAACCAAATTTTAACGGCTAAAAATCGTCTGTGGGGAAAAAAATTTGAAAATACGCCAGTGCGTGGCTATGCCTATATAATGCCAATAATAAAAAAATAAAAAAAAATAATGTAGAGATAGTTAAAAAAAAAATGTACATACATATTTGAAAAATCTAACGTTTCGTCCGAATTTCAAAATGTACCGTTCACAAACTATTCTTCAAGTTTAAGTGATTGCTACAAACAAGTAACTGAACTGCCAATTAATGGTGACATTTTGGCTATAGTATTACATGCAGTGGCGGTTATAAAGGGGTACGATAGGTGGATCGCCTCCCCCTCACATGGGATTTTATACCTAATTTAAAATTTAGTATAACTCTGACATAACAGCACCAACTTGTGTATGTAAGTTGGTCCAATTATGTTATGGTTATGCTCCATTTTCACCCTTCCCCCCCCCTTTGAACATCATGTATATGACTAGAATTAGTGCTCGACCGACGATCAGCGTATACGGTACGCGGTGATCATCGGTCGTGATCGAGCGTTTTGTGCTTAGTTGACGATAAACGATAAACGATCGGTCGGTCGTGTACAGTGTAAACGAGTAAACGTGTAAATGTGAGTAAACGAGTGTACAACGAGAAAATATGAATCCTTATGTGCATTTCATTTCATTGAAATACGCGAAGTAATATTATTAATAATAATGAAAAAATAAAAATAAAAAAAATTGCATACGCGCGCACGAACAGTCACTCGGTCAGCGTCAAACTATAAACACCCGCATATACCGACATGGCGCGTCAGCCGACCGTAATAAAACTGGAAAAGAAAGTAGTCACCAGATAGCGCTACGACACAACATAGAGGGCGTGGCAGAAAGGCGCTTATAAATAGCGGTCCGAAACCGCCGAACCGCTCAGTGTATAGTCACGGTAGTCAGGCGTGAATAACGTAGTTCGCGTCTGACTGCGGTGTGTGTGTGTGCGTGCGTGTGTATGGTGTTCGAGACTGACCGCTAATTATATGCGCCTTTCTGCCACGCCCTCTATGTTGTGTCGTAGCGCTATCTGGTGACTACTTTCTTTTCCCGTTTTATAGGTATTGTTATTTCGTTTACGTTCCATGCGCGTTGTTCTTCTTTTTTCTATATCTGCATTTCGTCTCGGTACATTAATAATTGATTTTGGTTATTACTCGTCGATATGGATATTTCATTGGCAGAGGAAGTTGACTCCATTTTCGCCTCCCTCCCCCTTCCTTGAACATTATGTATAACTGCAACTGATTACAAATAATGAAAATAAGCGGATTGTCATCAATATTTCCTACTCTATATGAAGCAGTTAAAATTGTCACACCACTACCTGTAGCTAGTGCTACATCAGAAAAAGCTTTTCAAAACTTTTAATATTAAAAAAAAAAACTCCGTAGTACAATGAAAGAAAAAAGACTAGAATCATTAATAATCATATCAAAATTTCAAATCAATATATATTATAATTTATAATCAGTGCTCGAATTGGGAAAAAATTAAAGAAGAGGAACTCTGCTAACTCTGACGAGTGGGTATGGGTATGAAAAATTATTTTGCCCCCACGTCTTTAAAATGCGCCATTGGGTATAGGTACGTTTTGTAAGTCGTATAATTATTGTTAAATTGCTTTGACTTTTACCCGTTCACAGAATATACTCGTTATAATATAAAGAAAAAAAATAGTGACGCGAATAAACGGATTTAATTTTTTTCCAAACACGACAAAATGTATGAATCTATAAACTCCCCACGTTTTACCAAACGCCGCCAAGGCTGCAGGGCAAGTTATTAGATATTATATTTTTGCTAAAATGGAATTTACCGAATTTTTTTTTTTAACTGAATTAAAAATTTAAATACGTCAATTCTGACTTGAAGGAATACTGGGGAGCATAACAAGATGGAGACCGAACACAAAATGGCCCAGAGGATGTTGGGCTGATAGAATTAAGGAGAACCCCAGGATGATTTGGAGCGGAGAACGCAGAGAAAGTCTCAAATGGACAAGGAGAAGTGCAGGAGGGACGTGGTTGTTATGGCGATGGACCTTAATAGTTTTTAATATGCCCTAGAAGAAGAAGAAAATTAGGTATCAATTTAAGTGGATTTTAATAATCGTCCGTTTGATTTTTATTTTACAAAAAAAAAAAATTGAATTCTTTTAATATTTGTGTGCAAATACATTTTTCAATAAATCGTATGCAATCTGAATTTTTTTGTCCTTAATACTCACCCCGAGTATATTTTAGTGTATTATATACTCACGTTCGTCTCGAATGTGTTTAGGTCAAATATGTTGACGAGTAGACCTTCGGAGTGCAATGAAAATCCAAAACCAAACTAATTGGTATAAAAAAAAAAATAAAATACTTTGTGTCAACTTTAAAATAAGGAAAAATAATAATAGTCAATATTGAACGTGCAAGAGCAATCCGTTAAGTTATAATTTTAACAAACTCGTCTTATTCACAAGATTCTACAGCCTCTTGCAGGTTATAACGATAAAGCAGCTCTGTTTTATTTATAGATAATATATTAGTAAACGTATGTATTATAATATAATATTTTATGTTGGGGAGACACGTCTTTCGCAATACGCTTCTCCCGAGCAAACATCGGTTTCTTTCCCCCCCTCACAAATTCAGTAATCCAAAAAGCAAATTCAACGCAAAATAATAATGTACTATACGTAAGTACATATTATGTATATTTAGTGCTTACAAAAAAAAAAAAAACACCTTGTAAGTATACTTATTCCAACAGTATATAATATGCGGCGTATACGCCTTGCAGTATACCTATACCGATTTCGAGTCGCTCGTGACTGCGAAGTATACCTATTAGCTTAACCTAACCTAACCTTGTCCGCGGAAACCGTGGGTTGAATATAATTAATTTCAATTTGCATAATTTAATTGTTTTGTTTTCACGTATACCATATATATACAATAATTTTTGATTTTTTTTCTCCGTAAGTATTTCGGTTGTCTTTTATTTTTGTCGAATTTATGCTCATCAAATTGTTGTACTCGCGTTTTTAAATGATACGAATATCGTATATATATATATATATATATATATATATATAGAGAGAGAGAGAGAGAGAGAAAGAGAGAGAGACATGTAATATTAAGAATAAAATCCAAAATCGAATAAATAAAAATACACGGAAGATTTCGATAGAAACTCTATATTATTGTAAAAGCTAATATCGACAACTCGTAATCCAAGCGCAATACAAATGTGTGTGTAGTTTTACTGGAATTCGATTTGTTCGTCTTATTCAGGGTAAAAAAAAAAAAATGTAGGAAAATATATCCGAATCGCGTGTTTCTTTACTCTGAAATTCGTTTTAAAAATGAATTTATTTTACAATTATTTATTATCTTTAATTATACTTTAAATAATATATTTTTTCGCATTCCTATTGTCAAACGCACTATAAACTTGCATTTACAAATTTTTAACAAAAAAAAAAAAAAAGGAAGGAGACATCGCAATATATTTGAAATAACACTCGTATATGGGTAGTAATGCATCTACAGTATATTTATGCAGATCATATATTAACGGGCCATAATCGGGGGTGCAATGGTAATATAGTGGGCCATGGGTCATGACTCTGTGAGTATTTTAAGTTAAACCGACGAGTTTCGTACTTCTTTATCTTATTTAAATAATTTTACTTATGATTCTAGAATATGATTACAGTTTAGCACAGACATAGATAATATAATAATATAAAATATCAAACTGGACTGCTATTAAAAAAAATATAAAATTGAAAGAGGGGGCGGCTAAATCCCAAATGGCCGCAATACGAAATTCATTGTTACGGTTTACTTCGACACCTTTAAAACAGTGTACCTACCCACTATTATGTGTCGTTGATAATTTTTAAATCGAAAATTGATTTTCAATCGCGTTTAAATCTATATACTAATATGTAATAGTGTTGTAGAGTTTGTTTGTTTGAATCTCTGGAACTACCAGACGGATTTGAAAAATGATTTTTTCATTTAATAGCCCAATTCTCGATGATGGTTATATAGGCTATTTAACGTCACGCTATAACCCTTCAGGAGCCGAGCAAAAAGAAAAAAAAGAGTCAGAAAGAACGCTAAGCGAAAATGAATAGCGCGGGCGGGCGATGAGACGCAGGGGCCAACAATGTCAGTTAATGATGAAAAAAGTTTTAAAAAGTCGGTGAACTTTTATTCGTCAGTCACGTTACCTTAACTGAGCTAAAAAGGTGGGAATTAAAAATAGAAAATGGAGATGTTTACGTTAAAATTGGATTAGAAGCATTAGATAGGATATAGTTGCATAGTGATAAATAAATTAACCCCAAATATTTATTTTCTTTTAAAAATTATTTGTATTTTATGTTTGTATAATAATTATATTGTATTAGGCTACCAATCACCAAGTATTTTATGAGACATGAACTAATCTATAATAAAATTGAAATATGGTGTTATAGGTGTATGGTGTGTACGGTGTGATGGTGTATTGAAATATTTAAGTTTTGAACATCCTTACACCGTGTATATTGAATAACGAATTGAACAAAATTCGAATCATATAAGAGGTGGCATTTTTTATAGGCAACGAAATGCACGGGGACAGTTAGTAATAAATATTATATATAAACGTTTTTAAACATTTAACATTTAATACGCGCGGCTTTCAAAACGAGGTCTGTACAATAATACATTTTTAAAAATATTCGATATATAGAAACAAAAAATAGTGTCGTAACGTCCTAATATTTTCGTACCGCTATATTGCGACTAAAAATTGTACCCGCCCAAAGAAAAAAATTCACATTATATTTTTTAATATTCCATATTAAATATTTATATTTTATTAAATATAAACATTTAATATTCCGTGTATATTGTCAATAAATAATAATAAAAAAAAAAATCCGTCGTTCTCTTTGTATCGTTTTATTTGAATTATGAATTGCTTTTCAATATTCTGCATAAATTTAATTTCGTTTTTCCTGTACGCCTATATACTATGCAACAAAGCCGATACACATGTGTACATAATAATATTGAAACGACACTGCGTTAAGGTCCGATTTAACGACACTCAATGTAAATAAACTATCACAAGACTTTACCCGAAGGTTCTGTTAGGTTTACACGGTATTATACGATTAGTACAAATAGATCCTAATTACTGGACGACCATACTTGCCGTTTAAAACGGGATTTCGTCCGTTGTAGTCCCGATAAACTCTAAACACCCGTTTAAACCGTTTAAAACACCATTAAACGAACAGCTAGCGAATCAATTTTATGACATATTTCAATCGTCTACGTGTGAAAAAAAACAGTGTTGTCTTTCTGGACTTTCTTGGCTGTTCGTTGTATAGAATTACTAAGAAATTACTATAGGTACGCGTCATGGGCTGATGTTTTTTTTTTTTTTAAATACCTATCTATTTGATTACGAAAATATTCCGAATGGAATCTGGACGAAGGGAAAAAGTAAAAAATACGTGATTAGAAAAGTAGTTTTAAAGTCGAAAGTGGAGTATATTTGAAACGTCAGAAAAAGGAGTTATGTATCAATAATAATAAAAAAAATTCTCGTCTATTATATTGCACGTATTCATATATTCCGTTCAAAAATTTTACGGAGAAATGAAAAAAATTAATTTCTTTTCTCGTAAAAACCATTTACGTTTAAATATTATTAATATATGTGATAATTATTTTTAAAAATTTACGTGTACGTAGTAATTTCATGAATTCCTTTTGAGCAGTGTTATTAAATCACGTATAAGTCGTCCTTAAGAGAGAAATATATATATAAAAATAACAACCGAGTAGTGAAGGAAGTAGGAACTCGATAATAATCGTGGAAATCTAAATCATTATTTTATCAAATTGTCATGATAGACCCGTAATTCTGTATAACATAAAAAGAAAATTACTCGAGTAAAAAGTGAAACACGAGAGAATATTCTCAACGTTTTAAAATATCACTATATAATATTAAGTGTTTACCGTAAAAATAAATTACGGTGTTAGTGGTCGCGAAGTAGTTTAAGTTTAATTTCGTTTTTTAAATTTGTTAAATGTTGTCGACCTATACCGTGCTAATCGTTTCGTTTTATATTCTTAATAAATATATATTAATATTTTAATATGATCCAATGACCCGCAACACTTTTGTTTAATACAATATAATCTATTAATCATGTATGTTATTAATTTACACAATAAAATATAAAAATATACGCGGGCAATAATCGTTTTTGTTATGTTGTCCCGATGAGTTCCGTGTCTTATTGTTACGTTTTCACCGTATAATCGTAAAAAAATTATCTTATATTCTTGTTTTGTTGATGTGTCGATCACTACAGGTAATATAGTGGACACGTATATACTACATATACACGATGGAAAACAAATTTGACAGCGAGCAACGCACACATTTATTCCGGTTGTTAAACCTGAGAAGTGTTTCATTGTGAATTGCAAATTTTAACCTTTGTGATTCTTCCCAGGATACAATGTTCAATAATTGTACAATTTTGAATAATAATTAATTAACGAAAACCGAATTGATTCGTAACGTCATTAAATGCGACATCGATGTGTTTCGAGCTAAACCCGAAATCGTCATACAGGTGTTTAAATTTTTAGACAATTCCAGCTAAAATTATGAACAATTGTTTTAAACGTAAAAAAACGCCGTTTCGTGCATTTAATTCCAATTGAACCGCTGAGAACAGTTGTTGGTGGAGGTATTCGTTTGAAAATTTCGAATACCGTTTGTAAGGAGGAATTTAAACGCTTATATACGTCTATAAAACCGGAGTACAAGAGCTGATAGTTGTTGACTGAAAATGTCGGAGCCGAATGTTGAAGTGGTAATATCGGGTATTGGAGGCCTATTCCCGGAATGCAACAATGTGGACGAATTGAAAAATCTGCTGTTCAATAAAGAGAATGCAGTGACATCAGATAGCAGACGATGGATACCCGGTTAGATTTTATTTTTGTTCGCAATAACAAAAAAATATATACCTACATATATTTTTTAAATATTTCTCTCAATAAAATGCTTAGTCGAATATCGTCTCAAATCTAAATAGAATTATAAGCGTTTTTCTTTAAAATATTCGTTTATATATATATATGTATATATTATATCATATATCAAGTAATGCGAATATTACGCGTATTATACAGACATTTTGCACAATACAAAATAAATTTCAATATTAATAATTTCAATACTAGACGTAGTTACATTTATTTTACATTACATTTCTTAACTTTTTTCTATAATATAATGTAGGGTTTCTTTTAAAATATGTTTTTAGTAAGTAAATTCACAAAATAAAAATAAACAAAATTTATTTATACATGCTTCACTTAAAATGTTTATTATTATATTTTATTAGCTTCTAAAGGCCAAGCCTTGTCGTTGTATCCATTCATGTCTGTCATTTGCCGTCTTCTTTAATTGTTGGTAAGAGGTAAAACCCATCCAAAGGAAGATTTCTTCAAAGAAGAATTTACGCGGTCTTCCTCGAGTTCTTTTGCCGTCTATTTTTCCTTCCATGATGATGGTGATGAACTCGTTGTGTCTTATCAGATGTCCAATTAACTTTACTTTTCTTTTCATTATTGTGTTCAACATCGCTTTTCTCTCATTTACCTCGTTCAGTACTGCTTCATTCGTCTTATGTTCTATTCAACTTGTTCCAGTCAGTCCTGTCATTAAAATATTTATAGTAATTAATAAATTATTGATTATTGTTTTTGTTTATTACCTATTATTATGATTATTATTACCATTATTAAATAATGGTTTATATTTTTGTGCATGATATATAGACATCGGAAAATGCAGTAGTTACTAAATATTAAATATCAAAATGAATTATGGAAAAGATAAGTTCACGTCACTTTTTTTTTCACGCACTTCAACGCAGTGCCTGCAGTGTCGTATTACCAATTTAAATTTAAAAGCAAAGACAAATATTATTACGCTAGGAATATGGTTCCGCATGAAATTTAGT
This sequence comes from Slavum lentiscoides, assembly GCA_032441835.1. Classification (NCBI taxonomy): domain Eukaryota; kingdom Metazoa; phylum Arthropoda; class Insecta; order Hemiptera; family Aphididae; genus Slavum; species Slavum lentiscoides. The sequence goes on along the minus strand of CM063717.1, from coordinate 8,194,508 downwards.
GTGAAATAATGTTTTTAAATTTTAAGTATTTATATATAAAAAAAAAATTGTATAAAGACGTTTGAGATACATTGAAAATTGCAAATTACATTAAAAGAGATCTGAAAATGAAAAATTGAAAAATTAACAAATTTTTTAATAACTAAAAATTATCATACAAAGAAAGTTGTTAGTAAAAGTGTAACTTTTTCGTTAGATTTAATTTGTGTTAAAAATAACAGTATAGTAACATATAGTTAAAAAATTAGAAGATTTTAGGCAAATTGAAATTTTAATATGAGATATTATAAAATGAAAACTGAATAGGTAGGGTGAATGATCTTTTAGGGACTATATATTATAATGCAATCTCAATGAATATATTATAGTTGATTATACTTGTTTTTTTTCTAGGTGTATTGGGAACACCATCTGGAGTTGGTAAAATGAAAAACCTTACAAAATTTGATAATATATTTTTTGGCATACACAGAAAGATGGCTGGAAGTTTAGATGTATTGACTAAACTTAGTTTGGAAAGGTCCGTGGAAGCAATCATCGACGCGGGTAAAAAGATATTGCATAATATTATATACGTATTTTATAATATATAATATATAATATATTGCATATTTTAATTGATTATTAAATTTGTATTTAATTACGAAAATTGTTTGATGTTTTAGGAATAAACCCATCTGATTTATCTGGATCCAACACTGGTGTCTTTATGAATTCGTGTATTAGTGAATCAGAATTTTTTGAGGTTTTCGACACCCACCAAAAAGGATTTGGTCTTTTAGGTCATAATAGAGCAATGCAAGCTAATCGGCTGTCTTACGCGCTTAACTTAAATGGTGAAAACTAACGTTTACAAAAACGTATAAAATGTATGATTTAAATGCTTATAATGTAATATTTTGTGGCAACACACAGGGCCTAGTTACACAACTGACGCAACGTGGATCGGTGGAACACAGGCTTTAATGAGAGCGAAGAGGATGATTGAAGATGGAGTGATTAATGCGGCAATTATTGGGTCGTGTAATTTGTGTTGCAATCCTAATATATCTCTTCAACTCGAAGGATTGGGAAGATTGACAGATGCAAACGAAACTAGATCGTATTGTGCGAATGGTATGTTTATTTGTACATTTTCAATATTTAACCTCAAATCACAAAAGCATATACATAATATTTTACAGATTTTAGATGTAGAGCTGTTTTATACCCGGCTTTGGGTGATTATTTTGAAAAAGTAATTCGATGTGTGAAATATGGTAGCACACCTTCTAGCTTCTTTCACTGTTTGCGTTATTGACATGTAGAGTGAAGCGGTTTCGTTTGGGGGAATTTGTTTTCATATTTGTGAAATGTGCAAAATTTTCATGATTTTTCTATTGTTTTAGTCTAAATTTAATATTGTGTTAAGTTTTACTAAGCTCGTATAAAACTGTTGATTTTTTTTTTCGGATAGAAAAAAAACAAACGCACACAGCCATTCTTCTTTTTATATTTAATACGTATTTTGTCGCAAAACTTGAGGGTACACAATGTTTTTGTTTATCTCGCTGTTCAGTTGTTTCCAATAATTGTACAACTTTTTGTTTTCTAGCTACAAGATTTTTCTGCACAATATCGACCTTTTCTTCGTTGGAAATTCAACGAAGAAAGAAAATTTGACCAGTTAATTTGGCTTAAAAATTTAAAATATTGAACGAGCACGATAAATTTCTAAACATTAACTCATGCCAATTGGTTGAGCCTTAAGAATTTGTATACATCATTATTGTCGTTTTATATTCTATAACAACTTAAATGGTTTACCTGTTCTATACATAGTGTTTCATACATTTTTTCGTATTTTCACTCAGTTCAAGGTAGAATTCCAAAAATTTTTTACTTAGTACACAACTACACAATAATAGGAAGCTACACTCCAAATTTCATCAAAATCGGTCCAGTGGTTTCAGCTGGGAGTTGATAAATTAGTGTGTTAGTCAGTCAGTCAAGGAACTTGTTTATATACAAAATTTAATTTAAAAATATGTATTTTATTTTTTTATTCTTTAGCAAATGGAATGAATAGAGGAGAATCGTGTGTAGCAATATTATTACAAAAATCAACTGAAGCCAAACGTTCTTATGGAACAGTATTAAACGCTACTGGTATATTCGGAGAAACGAATAATTTATTTTATCATTATTCTGGTAATCTTTATAAAGAACTACTGCTAAATTCTTATAAGGAAGCGGGCGTGGATCCAGCTAAAGTTGCATTTGTCGAAGGTGAAGGGTTAGCTATTAAGGTATAACTATTAAATTTGAATTGATATTTACTTATTCACTATGTTGAATTGTTGATATTATTAACGCTATTTAAATATATATATATATATATATATTTTACTATGATAGAAAATAGATGCAATGGAACTGAATGTTCTGAGTGATGTATTTTGCCCACCAAATAGAAAAGAACCGTTAAAAATTGGTTCCATCAAGAGCAATGTTGGTCATTGTGAAGCTAGTTCAAGTTTAGTTTCTTTAGCTAAAGCACTTATAGTTTTGGATTCAGGATACATACCTCCAAATATCAATTATTCTGAGCCAAATCCAGACTGTCCTGCACTTTTTTCTGGAAAAATAGAAGTAAGTTGAAAATTGAAAATTTTTATAATAACCATTTTAATGCACATATAAATATGTTTAGGTGGTTACTGAAAAAACTCCATTGAATGGAGACATAGTTGGTGTCAGCTCGTTTGGTTTATGTAATTCTTTTAGTCACGTAATTTTAAAACAAAATAAGAAGTGTAAGACAATAAGTTATAAGAAGGGAGAGATGTTTAAAGATGGCTTACCAAGACTTATATTCTTATCCGGTCGAAACGAAGTAGGCGTTAAACAGTTAATAGAGCACATAAAAAACAGCCAAGTGGATGAAGAATTTATAGCTCTCTTGCAAAGCGTTTTTTGTAAAAACATAAATGCTCATTATTATAGAACTTTTACTATACTTCCGGAGAAAAATGAAGGCGTACAGGACGAAATATCGGTAGGTGGCTGAAAAACGATTGATATTTTTTTATAATTTTTATAAATTATTATTTACAGTATCTTCCGGCTTTAACGAAAAGGCCAATTTGGTTTATATTTTCTGGAATGGGATCTCAGTGGAATGGAATGGGAAAACAATTATTAAATATTCCTATATTTGCCGAATCTATACGTAAATGTGAAGTTATATTAAAGTCAAAAGGTGTCAACCTCATAGAAATTCTAACTAGTGAAGACCCGAAGCTTTTCGATAATATATTAAACTCATTCGTTGGAATAGCTGCAATACAGGTTTATTTAAATATAATCTACGTATTAAGATTGAAACACCTATTTTTAATTTAATACCTACTTTAAATAGATAGGTCTAGTGGATGTGTTGAAAAGTATTGACATACTACCCGACGGCATTATTGGTCATTCAGTTGGAGAATTAGGATGTGCTTACGCGGATGGTTGTTTTACCGCCGAACAAATGATACTTGCTGCGTATGCAAGAGGTCGAGCTTCAATTGAGGTAGAACTCATTGATGGAATGATGGCAGCTATTGGATTAGGATACAATAATATCAAAGACAAATTGCCACATGATATTGAAGTCGCTTGTCACAATGCATCTGACAGCTGTACTTTGTCCGGGCCAACAGCTAGCGTAACAAGTTTTGTCGAACAATTAAAATCTGAGGGAGTATTTGCCAAGATCGTTAATGTATCCAATATCGCATACCACAGCAAATACATAAAACCGGCTGCACCAACTTTACTCAAGTATTTGAAAGAAGTAATTTCAATTTTAATTATAAATAATTCCAGTGCAGTATTTTGTTAAGAAGAGTATTACTTTGTTTAAGGTTATACCGGAATCAAAACCTCGATCGTCAAAATGGGTAAGTAGCTCTATTCCTGAATCTGAATGGGGTAATGAATTAGCGCAAAGTAGTTCGCCTGAATATCACACTAATAACCTTCTAAGAGAAGTTTTATTCGAAGAAGCTTCTCGGCATATACCCGAAGATGCTATTGCGATAGAAATTGCACCACATGGACTTTTACAAGCCATCCTTAAACGATCATTACCCGATACCGTCTCAAATATACCTCTAACCCATAGAAGTACTAAAGATTCAGTCAAATTTTTATTGAGTGCGATTGGAAAGTAAGTGAAGTACTATTTTGTTTAATATAATTGCCTCACACAGAAATATTATAAAATACATCCACGATATAATTAACAGGATGTATACTAATGGCATGACACCAAATATTGAAGCACTCTACCCATCAATAAATTATCCGGTTAGCCGAGGAACCAAATCTTTACATCCTTTGTTCTCTTGGGAACATACAGAAATTTGGACGTTAAAGAGTATGATGCAAGGAGTAAGTATAATTTGAAATATTTGATTATAATCTAATAAGTAATGACTAATTACAAATTGACAAATTTGAACATATTATATACCTGTAATTTTTTTAGATACTCTAATAGAATAAATTCAATCTAATATTTACGATTTTTTACTTTCAATTTTCATTTTCAGTCTTTAAGAGTTTCGGGAGAGAGGCGATTTTCTATATGTTTAAATACCGAAAGTATTTTAGCTGAATACAAAATAGAAGGACGACATATTTTACCCAGTTCAATTATTTTAGTGAGTTGTCAGTTAATAATTTAATTCAAAAATATAATTAAAACTTATAAAATATACACATTATGTAGCTTCAAGTATGGAAATCATTTATAATTATACAAAATGAGTTAAATTTTGATAAAATTATTGGATTTCAAGAACTACACTTCCTGAAAAACATTGAAATAGGAGTAAATGGTGAGTATAATTTAAATGTTTGTTTCAACTTTAATATAACCACTAATTATTTGTAACTTAATTCATTTTACAGTTTTGTTGTCAATAATTCCAGACACATATATTCTATAAATTGCTTATGAATGATTTGAGTTCATCCATTATTTATTTTCAGATACATTGGAATTTTATTCACTCATACAGTGTGGAAGTGGTCGTTTCGAAGTATGTTTAAATAATGAAATTATACTCAAAGGAAGAATATATCGACCAGATGCGTTAGATTTGGCTCCAATAACTTCAAAAATGAAGTACCCGAATACAGTGTCTGATGTACCACATAGTTCAATATCGAAAAATGATTTATATACATTATTTGAACATAATGGTTATGAAATCGGGGGGAAATTGAAATCTGTGACCAATATTGATTTATATTTTGATGGTATAACGTAACATATTATTAATAAATCATTGTATTATATACTACATTAATTTGTATGTATGTTCAAAGAATACCGAGGAAATGTTAAGTGGAACAATGACTGGATGTGTTTCCTAAATGGAGTATTTACATTTCTTATTCATAAAAATATGGAAAGCAATTCTTGTCCAGCAGACATAACAACTGTTCGTCAAATTTGTATTGATCCATCCAAGTTCGAAAATTGTATTGGAACAGGTATTCTCAAAACGAAACTGTTACGCTATTCATTGAGACTACTTAAAAAAAAAAAAATAATTAGAATGAGGCAATAACAATAAAAAAAAAGAAACTTACTTGGTCGGCTCTTTTCTAACAATTAAACGTTTTTTTATTTGTGCAGATAAAATTATAATTACGATTTATTGAAAAAAAATTATTAAAATATAACAATTGATTCGTGTTTTAGATATTCCAATTTATTATAATTTTAAAACAAATGAAATATTTGGTGATGGAATTTATGTATTACACCCGGAAGTTCAAAACTTGTCAATAAATGCATTAAATCAAATTGAATTACGTTTAGAAGAAGAGCGGTTTATACAATTAATCAATCCAAATTTTGAAGTACATACGTAATTTATACAATTTGAATATATATATATATATAAATAAATATAAATATACATTTTTTAGAATGAAGTTAGTTTTATCAATAACTGTTTACAAATTATACTTGAATCTAAAAAATATCGATTAAATTCGAATGTGAAAATGTTCAACATTTTCTATGATAATGAAAATCAAACAATTGTTCGGTATATCCCATTAGTGAAGGAAATGCTCGGCATTCAGATTGGAATTCAAGTCGGTTAATATTTTTAATGCTGTTTTCAAAAACGTAAAAGAATTTTTTTTTATTTTATAGCACAAAATTGCAAGTTTAGATAATGTTAATTCCGAAACATTTATAAATAAAGAAAATAATATTTTATTCGTATCAGAAGATTGCACACAGAAAATCATTTCAGTTTTGAAAAATACAAAGAAAACTTATCTATTGGCTTTACTGGACAAACCATTTGCTGCTGATAACGAGTGGAGTGTTATTATGCAACAGAAATTTAATGGATACTATTTAGTATTAATTAAAAAGGTTTGCTGTGTAATGGTAATAATAAAACTGGTTATAAAATAACAAAGTTGTTGTTTTTTTAGACTATAGAGAAAAAAATGATTGGTTTACAAGTGGATAATGTTAGAAGTCTCCAAAATATTTATGATGAAATAAATGTTTCCTTGGAAGAATGTAAAATAACAAAAAGTTACCTTTATATTTTTACGAAATGTGTGCCATATGTAAAGTTAACGAGATTTATCAAGGAAGTGTTGGAAAGAAACAAGTCGAAACTGATCAGGTAAAATATATGAGTTTATGAATTAAATTTAAATCAAGTAAATTAAAAACGGAAAAGGTTTTTTTTTCTAGATTTGTTTTTTTCTTGGACGAATCCGGTCCTGATTTCAATGTTACTTGTGAATTTTACGCCAAACAGCTGCGCAAACATTTGTTTGTGAACATTTACAAAAACGGGGAATGGGGAACTATTGCCCGAAATATCGTAGAAAATTCTACTTTTAATGTTGCTTTAGATAATAACAAGATCAACAATATCATGTAAGCAAACATATATACATTATACATAAATACATAATTATATATATATATATATATATCAATAATTGTTGTTATCGTTATTAAAGCCAGTTAATACTTGTAATATACGAAATTCCCCACGGAGGAATACTTCACACTCAACAATACCATCCTATACGAGAATTAATGTAAATCATTTATGGATTTCAGATTAGATGGCATGAAAGTCAAGTACTTGGGAATCAACTTCCAGGACATAACTATTAATAATGTTTTAGATGTAAGAGACTATAATAAATTATACGTTATCTAATGGCAACCTTCGATGTTATTAAATTTTGACGTTTATAATATAAATAATCATTGAGCCATGATGTCGTAATATTTACTCATTTATATTACATGCGTTTTTCGAATTTCGAGTTGTCAGTTTGAAAATATTATTTATTTTTAAATCCTTATTATTATAATTATTATTAGAACGAACTTGGTCATTTGGAATATTCTGGTATTACATCCGATGGTAAAAAGGTTATGGGAATTGCACCGTTCGAAAAAAACACAGCAAACAAAATTGTACCCGATCCTTATTTATCATGGTTAATTCCATCAGACTGGTCATTAGAAGATGCAGCTACAGTTCCACTTTCTTATTCAATGGTATGCATTTACAAATAAAACTAACCCGAATAATTTTTTGGCAATGTATTATAGTCCTTCAATGTAACAAAAAATATTTACTCGATTTATTTCTACAATATCATTTAAAATTACCTATTTGTTTTATGTATTGTTGCTTGATAGGCGTATTATATATTAAATATTTTGTCCGAATCAAAAAAATTTTTTTCTCAAAATACTATACTCGTACACGCCGGATTTAACGCTGTTGGACAAGCAGCTATTGCCATTGCTTTAGCAGCGGGAAATACCGTTTATACCACGGTTGAAAACGAAGAGCAATCCATGTTACTCAGAAAAAGATTTCCTTCGGTGAGTATATTTTTAGTTTGTCAACATTAAATACAATAGTCGATTGTTGAGAATAAAACGAATTATATTTATTTAATGTTAATTATTGTATATTAAGTTACCAGAATCAAGAATTTTCAGTTATAAAAATAATAATTTTGAAATACCACTAAAGATGGCCACCAAGGGAAAAGGCGTATCTACTATTCTAAACTGTTTCAGTGGAAGTGAGTTCCTTGCATCACTTCGATTAATATCATCGTTCGGACAATTTTTCCAATTGGCAAAGACTGATATGAAAAAAAAAAAAAAATTTGGTAACGTCATTGTTGTTGATCACGACTCGTGTTAAACTTACTGATTTATTTAAACATTACAATATTTCAGGAATGCTTCTTTTTTTGAAAGAGGTTACGTTTTATGGAGTTAGTCCAGATGGTCTGTTAGCAGCAAGTGTCGAAACAAAACTAAACATTCAGAGTGCAGTGCAAAAAGGAATAGATCTTGGAATCGTTAAACCATATGAAAGACACGTCTTGACCGGTCCGTGTACAGGGGAACAAGCCGTAAAAGCACTGAAGTATATTAACCGTTTGAACCAGTTATTGTAATTTTTTTTACCAGCGATTTTTATTTTCGTATTATATTTTAAAACTAGTTTGTCATCACAAGGAGTGGAAACGAAACGAGTAGTTTTGTCTCTAGAAAAAGAAAAGACATTAATAAAGTCTCTTTGCGATACGGCGGGATGTTATGAGAGATATCAATGTTATTCGAATAAAGTATATTTAGTTGTTGGTAAGAAGTCATTAAAAGAAGATAACTGAAGTTTTTCCAGTATTAAACGCATAATATTTTTGAATATTATAGGTGGCAAGTACAGTACGTGGATTGATCTTGTCGAATGGCTAGTGATAAGAGGCGCACGCAAAATCGTTTTGGCAATAAAAAAATACGCTATGTCCACCATAGCGTCAAAAAGGTATTTAATGATATTCAGTTCGTCTTATTCGATAAAATGTCTTATTCAATTAAGACAAATTGGTTTCGCATCTATATATTACTTCAATTTTAGGTTTAATTCACTAATGGATCGATATCAAAATATCATAGTGCAAATAGTGTCGGATTCAAACATCAACTCAAAAGATGAGTTAATTCAGTTATTAAACAATACAACGACAACGGCGATTCCTCTCGCAGGAGTCTTCTTTGCCACACTGGTAGTTACATGATACGTTTTAAATGACATTTTGCTTTACATTCGACGTGTACACGTTAAGTATAATTTATATTTTCTATTGAAGCAAGGTGACGAAAATAATAAGATACGCAACGTTCAGTATGCGCTCGAGAACGTTCCGTCTTTGCGGGGCTTAAAACCTTTATTCGTGTGTATTATGAGTGGCGGAGAAGACATTTGTGCAGAATTAAGAGCGAACTATGTTTGTCCAAATGCTATTAGTATTTCATGGAATCCAAAGGCTACGGACCCTAAATTTACTAACATTGTATCGTCGTTAGACAAAGTATTAAATAATTTTGACAATATTTCTTCGTCTACGATAATATGCACCGAATACAACAATAAAGAATCGATTGGTAATCAATGCATTTTTCTTCTATTTACAAATGACATCGTAGTTCAGAATTAAAAATCTCGAGTTTCCTTCGTAAAATTAATTATATTTTACTAGATAAAAAAAAAACATAAGTCAAACTTGTAAAAAAAATAATGTTTTACGTTACCCGAATATTATTTCGTTATTCTAGGTAAAACTAATAACAATATTTTGGTCTACGATTTATCTAATGATTTCTTTAAAAGAAAAATTTGGTTTCGACAATGCATCAACATTGTCATCAAGTTTTTAAACATCAGTTAATAATACATTTTTAACGGTTTTCACAGTAAGCAGGGAAGTTTATTCTAAAATGATTGCGGAATTGCCTGGATCGATTGACGAACTGAACGCGTTGGCAGACACGATCACGGAGGAACCAGAATTCGTAGAAGTGTTCACGAACAGTCCCCGGTTTTCAGATACCTTGGAAGGTGTACCCATTTTTGTCGTGACGGGATTCCGGTCCAACAGAATGAAGTCTCTATACAGAAATCTCTATTATCCGACATTCGAAGCGAGATTGCCCGAAACGATCGATTCCGTCGAACACGTGGCGGAGCAACTCGTACAGGTAAATAGTGACGGAAATTGACACGATATAATAATACATGTATTTTGTTCGTCGACCTTGTTTCGTTTTGTACGGATATTGGTTATTTTGAGTTAGATTACTCATTTAAATTCCATTTGATTTCCGATAGAAACTGAAAGCGATCAATCGGTGCAGTAGCGCTTCTCTAATCGGAGAGTCTTGGGGCGGTATCGTGTGCATGTTGATGGCCCAACTGCTGGAAGCGGAGAACGTCGCAGTGAGTTTAATGCTGTTGGAGAGTATACCGTGCGTAATACAAGAATGGACCGGCAGTCTGCTGCAATACGGCAACATAAATTCCAAATTGGCGTCGAATTATTTTCAGATCAATAACAAGGTGATGAGAAATGTGTCTAAAACGTCTCGTGGGGGAGGAGGGGGGTTAGAGTTGGGCGTGTAAAATGCGCGATTGAAACGACTGTAAACGCGAAATTTTCAGGTCCGCAAAGAATTGGCGTCGAAAAGCTGTTGGAACGCCGAATTGCTCAAAGTGTTATCGTCGAACAACGTTAAGACGCCGGACAAGACTCTGAAGGCTCTGAACGCGATACGTTCTAGGTTGAACGCCGTGTTCGCGGTAAAACCTTATTCGAACAAGGTAATCACGAAGGTAAAGGTGATCACCAGAAGTACGAACAGTGACGTAATGAAGAATTATAACTTGTCGGACGTGAGTAATACGAAATATTATTATGCCGAATTATGACTAATACTGTGTAGGTATACTCGCACGCGTAAGGTGAAATCATATATAGGCCCGACTAGACCTACATTTTTCGAAGAATTACTAAAATTGTGGACAACTTATATGAGTCCGTGAGTAGCATTTCTGAAGACTATAAAATCGTTTAAAATTTGTTCGGTTTTCCAATATTATTCGCGAAATCTTTTCCTATACAGACAAATCACTTATAATGAGAATATTTGTCCAATTTTTAAACCGACGCATACTCGAGAAGCTTCTGTAAGGGGGTTTTGCACGTACTACTGAACTCGTTGGAAACGTAATTGCTATTTGAAATGACTTATATAAATTTGGACGCGTTTCCTTTTATAGCAAAAAAAAAAAAACTGTGTAACTGGCACTACCTACGTTAAACGCAAAAGAATAATATTATTTAAAATTTTTTTTTGGGGGAAGCGTAATGCCTCTAATCCGTTCAGTTTCGTCTCCGGTATCAAACCCCGGGTTGATAACAGGAATTATGGAAATGCAATTTGGGTAGTGGATAGTACATCGCGTATTCGTTTTGAAATACGCATATTGGAACTGAAATAAAACTAAATCGACCGTACCCGATTGGCAATGAAAACTCCGAGAAGTATTCGACTACCCGAAATGCATTTCTATACAAGAGTATATTCCCCGTTACCTACCCGAAGTAGTAAAGACGAATCCAAAATTTGAAAAAAAAAAACAATTGTTTTTTTATTTATAATCTTATTATCTCCTATATAAGTCGGGGAAAAGCGTTGTGCGTTGAATTTTAAGCTTTCCAGTGAAACGGTGTCGAGTAATATATTATTATGTGTACCGTTTTTGATTTTTCCAGTATTGCGTTAATTTACCAGGAAAATTCCTGTTGAACGAAAAAGATTACGATAAAATGTTATCGGAAAAGGCGCTGGCCCGGATCGTGAATAAAAACGTGATGCATTATCATCCAGACGCCAAAGACATATCGATTGAAAAATTCTATGTTCGTTCTGAAGTAGAAACTATTGGTTATATTTTGGTATAAACGGATTTGATTGTTTAATTAGTCTATTTTTGAGAACACCTTTATATATGTGGAAAAAAATCGATGTAATTTTAATTTTAACACTACTGCAATACGTATATGTGATTTATGTTTTTCGATAAATTACTAATAAATTATAATAATAACCATAAAAAAACTACCTCTATACATTTATTTATGCGCCTAATAACTGCACCACATATTGACGGATGATTTTCCAAATCGCGTTTAAAAAAAAAAAAAAAAAACCGAAATATTCAAATTATTATTATAGTAACATTTAATAAAAAAATTGTTTTTCTGTTCGTTCTATATTTGATTTGTGCATAAAGCATTGCACTGTTATAATTAAAAAAATAAAATACTATAAGGAAACAAAAGTTTATTATTATTATTATTATCAGTGGCGTAGCCAGAAATTAGTCAAAGGGGAGGGGTTGTTAAATAAATGTGATACTAGTAAATCAAACTCGAAACACGTGACTTTGACAAAATAATGAATATACTCTCGATTTATAACAGACCGAATTAGAAATCTGTTCTATACAAAGATGAGTTTAAAAACAAAAATTTATACTCCATATTTAGACAGTTTTAGAAAAAATTTGCATATTTCTTAATTTTGTTTTCTCGTGCATATTTATTATATATATATATATATATATATACTGTAAAAAATGATAATTTTTTCTCATTTTTACTATTATTATTATTAAAATTACTATACAAAAAAAAGTCAAGGAGTGAACCCTTAAAAGCCCCCCCCCCGGCTACGCCACTGATTATATATTTATATAGGTACCTATAGGAGCAGGATACATTTCAAGTCAAAGAACGCACAATGAACTTTGGAAAATGTATTAGGGTTAAATACAATAACTAAAAATATACAAATACACTCGTTCGACGCGGTTAAGCATAAAAGCGGTTAGACGACGAAAATTCAACGATAAGTCATATTTTTGCAAGAATTAAGTACCTATTAACAACAACAGTAGAATATTGTGAATGTTGTCATGCTGAGCGGACTTTAAACGTCAAAACGCTTTATTTAATTAATATTTCTTTTTCCAAACTTGAATATTTTTAAACGGTACTATACCTAACGAAATTTTTTTCCCATTCGGTCTCGTCAAAGAAGAAGAAAAGAGCACGACGGTAATTATTTAAAGTAATCACCCACTTCACAGGATTCTTCGCAATGCCAATTAACTTGTGTTGTGGCTATTGCTCATAGGCGTAACTAGGGGGTGGACAGGGGGCTTAGCCCCCCAAAAAGGCAACCTAACACATTAAAAATGTTCATGTTCAGTATTTTCTATATATTTTTCTAATATTCCTAGTTTATTGGGTAATTGAAAGTTGATGACCTTTTTTTTTTTTTTTGCTCATTTGGGTAATTTTGCTTATTAATTTTTAGTCCCCCCTAAAATTTAGTGCTAAGTTACGCTTATTCTATTGCTTAGCTCTTTCGCCGCTTCTATTTCACTTACTATACTTTTAATTTCAGATCTACATTAACCGTTTTTGTTTTTTTCCCCTCTTTTTCATATTACTGTATATAATCTAGCTATCGTTTATATTTAATGTACTCTTTGATAACTGCCGTCTGGCGTAAAATAAATAAATAAAATAATTCGAATATTACCTATACGGATATTTGAATTTTTTTTTTCTTAATTGAATGATATACACAAGACAATCTTCAATTTATCGATATTTTATTTTTTGTGCATAATTTAGGATTTTTATATCGATCTTTTTTAAAACTTTTAGTGATTTAATAAGAGCAATTTTAACAGCAATCTTTATTAATTTTAATGTTTTAATATTGTTATTGGTGATATTTGTGTTGTACCTCGACCGTGTCGATTGCGACAAAACAGAGCAATAGACGTATAGTCAGGCACGTACACAAAATAAAATTTCGGGGGTGGGGGTTACAAAATATAGCAATACAAATTGTACAGCAACATAATAAAACAATTTCTTCCTCCTTACTCATTATTTTTTAATGTGACAAGAAATTATTTCGGGGATTTGAACCCAACCCCCCTGTATACGTGCCTGCGTGTAGTGGCCGGTGAGCGATACATTGTTTTCCGGCGTGTGAAATAGATAGTAGTTCTCATCATCCACCTAACAGGTAAACAAAAAGTACTCAAGATCTTTCATGGATTTATTGATATGGTCGTTCTATTGAAAACAAACCACAGATTAGATTCATCTAATCAGTGCATAAACTAAGAGCTCCCGATTCTCCGAATCCAGTTTTTGTCGTAAGCAAAAAAAAAAAAAGAAGAAAAAACCCTAAAAAATATTTTAATTATTAATTTTTTTTTTATTGTTAATTGTGACAAAATTAACCAGGCAGAAAAACTCATTGAACCAAATTCACAATTCTAAATTAAAGCGATCGTATAACATTTTATTCTAATTGTATGATATTTATTATACGTTAAACTCGTACAAATAATTTTCAAATTTTAGTTTATGGAAAAAACGAATATAACAAAATATAATTGAAACAAAATTATTATACTCGTATTATTCGTTTTACAAGTTGCGTATAAAATCACAATAGCGATTTGCTAATATGATTTTAATTTTTCCACTTTGATCTTTAAACATTACGGTACGTTTTTCTTCAGAGTGGTAATGTCAATGCTTATTACCTTACTCGCAGTTTATTAAGATTCATCGAGAGAATTATTTATGTTGATACAGTGTACATCCATAAAAGTAGACACGCGGATAAACATTTTTGAAGGCACTGTAGGATAATTTGATTGTGTGCTAAATTGTATGCTAATACTGAACTTAATATAACAATTTTTAATATATACGTATATACGAGTATAATAATCGTATAAAGTACGAAACGTAACTATAAGATTTATGACAAATACTATTGTCGTCATACAGAAAAAAAAAAACAAAATAATTCCATTTACTGATTTAAATTATTATCAGATGAGTGTAATGAATAGAATAAATTTATATTTATTTACATTTTAAAGGTCGCAATATTTTTTTAAAAATATTTTTCAAATTATTTTTATTCATTGCTATTTTCGTGGTTTTAATGACGATCATAGGCCATACCAGCTGTATCCATTTCTAAAACATCTTGAAGAACCTAATTTTTCAAAAATGTTTATTATAATAATAATAATAATAATAATATTAATAAAATTTCGTCTGGTGGACGAATTTGTGTTATTTACAGAAAGCATCAGTATTTTAATTTTTCATAATATTGTTCGATAAATGATAAAAATGCAAAATAATGCGAACAACATGAAAAATAGCAAATATATTTTTAAATCAAGCTCATACTTGCGTGCAACGAAATTACAACTTCCTTAGCAACAAATTAAAACCATAGAAACAATAAATTGCAAATGCTATAACATACGCGAGCCATGCTATATTAATAATATCAATCTATAACCATAGTGTTTTAGTAACCATAGTGATTTTTAAAACCTAAAAATCATTATGTTTACTAAAAACAAAAAAAAAAAATTTTGTTTTTGGAAGGAAGTGGAATAAACACCATATAACTCCCCCGTGTGTATGTTACAGGCTCACAATTTGCCGTATCAATTTTTTGAAAATAATTAAATTATTATTTTGTAATTGAAAACAATTAATATTGTAGCTGGTTGATTCTTACACAAAATGAGATCGCGAAATAATCGAATCGATTTTCGTTTTATTAACTACGAAGTTTTTTTTCCTCGACTCCGTGTGATTTTGCATAGAATATATTGACATTATATTGTTTACTGTTAATTTAACGTATTTTCTATTGAATTCAATGACATCAAATTACAAAGCTTAACCTTATGTAAATTGTGTGTACGATTATTTTTCATATATTCTACTGTCAATAACCTGTACAGTTTGTTTAATTCGATTCCACATAAATTTGCCTAAAGATTAGAGTGTAATTTAAAACACGTCTACTTAGTATTATCGTGAAAAAAAAAATTATTATAATATAATATTATTTGTTTCGAAATATTTCACGTCGATTGTAGTATAATAATATATAGGTATAGGTATTATATTTTATTTAAACAGAAAATTGTCTCCAAAAGAAATTAATTTGAAAGGAATTAGTGTATTTGGACGTACTTTATATATGATAGAAAAACGGTTGAGAACTATTCAAATAAGAAGTCAAATTTAATTAAGATTTTAATATAATGTACAATCAAGCTATACTACTTGTAATTTACACGTAACCCTAAAATAACTGCAATTGTGATCGATAGTCACTGCGGAAATACTGTTAAAAGCCTCATACTGGCAGTGTTACAACACTGTCCAGATACTGGACGTTACACTTTGCTGAAATGTTCATGTTTAAACGTTATTATGGTCGTGCACGGAAGTCTGCGTTTTAGGGGCACGGTGTAGCACTGTATAAAGTCAGTATTCAAATAATGGCGAAAACCGTGCGTCACACGAATGTTTTATTGATGATTTAACGCATTGTATATTATATACAATGAAAATTCTACCCGGGCTAGTAAATATTGAATACTGATTGTCTATGCAATATAATAACTGTGAATAAAATTATCATAGATTATTATAAAACCAAAGAAATTTGCTCGAATTGCCGTATTATTCTCATTATTATTTCGTCGTTCTTCTTACGCTATTATAAGTATTCAATAGCGAAAGAATAAAAACCGTTTTGATAGTACAGTTTATTTTAAAAAATAAATAAGATATTTGTTGTAAAAATAAAAACAAATTATTAACGTTCAGTCGGTTAATCGAGTAGGTGCGCCTGTCGACTTTTAAATGGCTCTTACGAACAAAGTGGAAGTCGTCATTTCGGGCATATCCGGAGTATTCCCCGAATGCGATAATGTAGAGGAATTGAAAACCATGCTTTTCAACAAAGAAAGTGGAATCACACTGGATTCGAGACGTTGGCCATTAGGTGAGATACATTATACGCATTTTACGCACAAAATTATGAATTGGTTGAGAAAGTTTTTATTAAAACACTTTTAAGGATGTCCATTAAAACCTGGATAATGTTTATAGGAAAATTATATAAAGTATAGTTGTCACTATAAATTGGTACGATTCTATATATGTAATAGATATAATATCGTTATTGTTTTTTTTTATGTAACGGTGTATACAACAATACAAAGACATATTATTTAATTTTTGATAATTCTTTACGAGAAAAAAAACCAAAAGACTATTATAACGTATATGAATAAATTAACTAAAACCTATTTAACAGAGCTTATTAACATCGTAAATTTTATGTATATAGTATAATATTGCGTAAATGAATATAATAATCGAAAATAGTATATATGTATATATACGTTTTCATATTTCATTATTTCGATAGGAACTACCATAGAAAAATGTAAGTATTTTGTAAATAATAATCTATACCGCGTAAAGATGATCGAAATAAACGATTAATTCGTCGTAATGATATATATATATATATATATATATAGTAATAATTGAGAAACGAAACATCTCGAGTAATGGATGAAAATTATTATACGAGTAATAATATTTGCGTTTAGGCGAGTACGACGTAACGTCTGGTGTAGGCAAAGTCAAGTACATTAATCGATTTGACAATATATTCTTCAACATGCACCACAAGCTTTGCCAATGTTCAGAAACTATGATAATGTTGAACTTGGAGAGATCCGTGGAAGCAATTATTGATGCGGGTAAGAAATATTAAAAATACATTGTGTACACTTTCCACGCACCTCCAACAAATTTAATACGTTTTTTGTTTTTCATCGTTTATAACTCTTTTTGACAATAACAGCAGCTGTTTTCTATACGTACATCATTATTATAACGTTGAAAACGTGAAAAACTATTTGTAAAATAATTTCCCATAGTATTACTACCTACCAGAATAACCACTGGATATCCGTTAAAGCGCACTCGTTCTCATCAAATTTTTAACCCGATGTAGCGTTAGAACATTGTTGAAACGTATTGTAAATGCTGTTTGAAATAATTCACGTGAATTCGAATACGTCGCTGCAACCATTTCGTCTCTGAAATTAAGCGTAAAACTTTAAATCAAACCAAACACTTAAAGAGAAGGTGACATCAAATTATATAGAGTACTTTTATATTTATAAAAATATTACTGTAGCGTACGTAATAACGTATAAATGTATGTTATGTTCAAGGTTTAAATCCAGGCGATTTATACAATACGAACACGGCAGTGTTCGCGTGCTCTGCGGGAAGTGAAACGGATTCGATCGCGTTGTTTGACGAATCGAAATCGGGTTTCGCCATAGTCGGTCACAACAGGGCGATGCAGGCCAATAGGCTTTCGTACGTGTTGAATTTGAATGGTGAGAGTGGGTTATTTCAGTATATTTTAGCAATGGCTCTAACCCCGGTGGCGTAATCATTGGGAGGATGTCAGTGTCGACGACCCCCTTGGCCCTTTTTTTTTTTTTTTTGTTAGCGGAATGGAATTTTGAAACAAAACATAAGCGTTTTCGATCAAATTTGTACGGTCAGATGATCAAAATCGTCTCTAGCACTGTAAAAAATTTGATCAAAAAACGTGAAAGACGCGCGTTTGTATGTCAACAACAGGCGACAAATACCGCGAGAACGAGTAACGGTTTTGGAGGCGACGACAAGCCTTAGTTTAAGTTAAGCCGTTTAGTTCATTAAAATCAAATGAATCTGTTATGTCTGCGCTGTCATTTCGTGAAAATGTGCCACCGTTGTACCTCGAGGATTTACTCGACGAAATGGTTCTGAAGCCAAAAATAATAAATTCGAAAATATGAACAATAATTTTTTTTTATATCTATTAATACTGTCTTATTTAAACGAACACAAACGTATTTTTAAAAAAAATTTTATATTTGTTCTTATGAAAAAAACATTGATCCCCTCCCATGACCTAGCCGTAATAATTACGCCACTGGAGAACACTTAACGGGCCCGTGAGTTTGTTAAGGTTGTCGCGCGATCGACTCGCCAAATCCCCATAATTTGTTTGCTTTATTCTCTCAAATTTCTTTTTTTTTTTTTACGCAATAAGAAGAATGATGGAATAAAAATCACAAATAATCGTTTAGATTTCACGTGAAAAATATTCGATTAAACTCGATACCAGGTATTTTTCGGTGTCGAGCGTATTTCGATAAACGCAAACAAATTGTGCGGTTGCAGGGACACAGTTTTATTCTGAAAACACAACATGTTTTGTAAAGCGCGACACGTTTTTTCAGGACCGAGTTTCACGATAGTTACCTCGTTCACCGGCGGAGTGGACGCCCTAGTAATGGCCAAACACATGATCGAAAAGGGACACGTCAGGACAGCGATAATCGGCGGTTGCAGTTTAGTGCAACGGCCCAATTTATCTCTTCAGCACAAAGGTCTGGGAATTCTCACCGACGGTATGGAGACGCGGTCGTTCAGCGACGACGGTACGTGCGCCACGTGATTCGAACGTCATCGAGTCATCGAACGGATTGAGTTCCCAATAATTGATCGACGGCCGTGTGGTTTTTTCAGCGGACGGTTTCAACAGGTCCGAAGCGTGCGTAGCGATTTTACTACAGAATTCGTTGGACGCGAAACGGTCGTACGGCACGCTCATGAGCGTGAAAATGGAACAGTACGGAGAACTCAGAGGAGGGTTCACCAGTTATTCACCCGAATGGAGCAAAAAAATGATATTAGAGGCGTACGAAGAGGCTGGAGTGGACCCGGCAAGCGTCGCGTACGTCGAAGCCGACGGGAGTGCGGTCAAGGTACACACGAATTATATTTTGTAGTCCACCCGAAACGTCGGATCTTTACGGTGATTTCGGACGGATTTCTCTCGTCGACTCGCAAGAACAATAGGAAAACTGTTGAAATGCGATTTGCGAACGAATCTGATGGAAATACATTTATTGTACATTCGAGAGAATATTCGTTATCCGTTTTGAAGAGCGCGGCGGATCTATCTCCTTTACGAATACTACACCTACTATACTATATTATGGTACTTTTGTTTTAGAACGCAGACGCGATGGAATTAGACGTAATAAAAGAAGTATTCTGTCCCGCGCATCGTAAAGAACCCCTGAAGATCGGTTCGGTAAAAAGCAATTTAGGCCATACCGACGCGTCGTCTGGTCTCACGTCCATAGTTAAAGCAATTATCGCCATGGAATCCGGTTACATACCCCCGAATATACATTATAATACGCCGAACAGTAAAACGGACGCGCTCACGTCCGGAAAATTACAGGTAAACAAAACGGAATTCGATAACATTTTTCAAACGTGTACAGTTTTACAAGTCACACACAAAAACGTTCCGTGGTCAGCTGCGTGTGTGTTTACCATTCGAAAAACGCACGAGATTCTGTAGTGTAATTTAAAAAAAAAAAAAAACGATAAAACGTGTTGGTGTGGGAAATTGCGTGATCACGAAATAATTCACTATTCAAAATCTCGCTACGCGTGCAGCCCTTTTGAAACGTTTACTTGTACAGGTGGTCACAGAGAAAACTCCATTAGACGGCGATGTCGTCGGTGTGAATATTTTCGGCGCGACCGGCAATTACGGACACGTCGTTTTAAAAAGACATAACAAACCGAAGAAGAGAATTTACGAAGAAGGCGAGATGTTCGACGACGGACTGCCGAGATTAATTTTAATTTCCGGACGTAATGACGCCGGGGTTACGCAAACAATAAAACTGGTATGTGTTGGCCAAAGCCTTTTTGCGGCGGTCGTATAGTACGAAAACAAAAAAAAAAAACGTTTTTTCCTTACAGATCGAATCCTATAACGTGGACGAAGAATACGTGTCCTTACTGCATAAAGTATATTCAAAAAATATCAGTGCACATTTCTCCCGGAGTTTCTTCATCACTCCGACGCCGGGTCCGTATAGAGAAAAAGACGTATACGTGAGTTGATTTTAACCCGGAGGTATCCGCGGTCAGTTGATCACAATAAATATTCGCCGTACTGCTACTGCAGTACACGTTATCAAATAAATACAATCCAACCGCATTGAGAAAAATATAGGAAAAAAAAACATTCGAAACCGCGCCAATTATATCTCATTTTCTTCTTTTTCAGTCTATTACGAATGAAAAACCACCGGTTTGGTTCGTGTTTTCCGGTATGGGATCGCAATGGCTCGGCATGGGAACGCAACTCTTGGACATTCCGATTTTCGCTAGAGCGATCGCCAAATGCGACGCGGTTTTGAGACCGAAAGGACTGGACATAACGGACATCTTGACGAGTCTGGATTCGCATCTGTTCGACAACATCCTTCACTCTTTCGTCGGCATATCCGCGATTCAGGTGTGAATAATATACAAAAAAAAAATATATATATATATATATATATGTATATTTTTTTCTTTCACCGTGTATTTACCATATCAATCAGATCGGTTTGGTGGACATTTTGAACGCGTTGGAAATCAAACCGGACGGTATGATCGGACATTCCGTGGGCGAATTGGGTTGTGCGTACGCGGACGGTTGTTTCACAGCCGAAGAAATGATAATGGCCGCTTACGCCAGGGGCCGAGCGTCCGTGGATACGAAACTTCCGGACGGTATGATGGCTGCGATCGGTCTCGGCTATAAATCGATAAAAGACCGTTTGCCGCACGACATAGACGTCGCGTGTCACAACTCGTCGGAGAGTTGCACGATATCCGGGCCGACCAAAAGCGTGATGGAATTCGTGAATAAACTCAAATCGGAAAACGTGTTCGCGAAAGCGGTCAACGTTTCGAACATATCGTTCCACAGCCGTTACATACAGCCGGCAGCTCCGACTTTACTCAAATACTTAAACGAAGTATGAATTATAAACGCCACATCATATATATATACTCCGTCCCAAATTAGATGACTTGTGCGCGAACGACCGAATCGCTTTCGTTTCGGAATCGGAGTATGTGCTATTCAGTTTATGAGTATACACGGTGGCGGGCGAAAATCGGTTCATGTTCGCGCAAGCGAGGTTCTATCGTTATTCTGATTGGCGGAAACCGTCGTCAGCCGACTGTTGCCGACAGCAACAGCCAATGACAGAACAGCTATTAGCCGTCTGGGGGGAGCAACAGCCAATGACAGAGCCGCTATTAGCCGTCTGGGGAGGTCTAGCATCGCTCCGGCTTTCGTTCAACGTGCGCGTTCCGGTATACTCTCAAACTGAATAGCACATAAATCGTACGTCGTCGGACGCGCATATACACCGCTGCGCGAATCGTTAGCCACGCCCACCGCGCGCGAACGCAAGTCATTTCTAATTTGGAACAGAGTGTACATCACTTGACGGAAATCTAACAAACGTAACGATATATTATTTTGTTTCGTTCGATATTTTCAAGAGGTTTTTTGTTCCTTTTTATGATTCTGAGCGGAACGTATTGGTCGTACGATGATGCGGTGTTTTTTTTTATGATTGTGCACACAAATCACACCAGAAGCAGTACTCCGATCCGATCTTTACATTGATTGTTTCCGGTAGAAAATTGTATCTAGTCGGTACTAGTAGACAGGTCATTTATTGATTTTCTCAAAAGCGCCTAAAAAAACAAATTGAAAAATGACATTAAACCGCGGTAAAAAGGCGATTTCGTCGAAATCGATTATCGCGTTATTTCTTTATAATTTTCAAACTAATACGGTTATAGAAACTTATTTTCACAAAATATGTAATTTTATATATTAGAGGAAAAAAAATTTCTTTCAATTTTGGAATATTTATAACAATTATAGATTTTGAGTCTTAAAAATGTTCGTACAATGTGAGACATACGTTACTTGTATTACACTTTAGATTATTTTTTCACAAGAAAGAACAAGCATTTAAAAAAAATATTTAAAATATTTTTAATGTTCATCGCAGAAGCAGAACAATTTTTTGGGAAAAAAACAAAACAACATTTTAATGTGTTATCGAACGAAACGAAAGTTTTTATTTCATTGGTCAGAAATCCGTTAGATCTGATCCGAATAAAAAAAAAAAAACTATTTATTATCGCGTTCCAAACAAAACGATTTGATCGCTTTTTTTGTTTCTTAGATATTACCGAATCCAAAAGAACGGTCGTCCCGATGGCTCAGCACATCCATACCGGAATCGAAATGGGATTCGGAAATGGCACGTTACTGTTCCGCGGAATATCACACCAACAACTTGCTGAGTCCGGTATTATTCGAGGAAGTTTGTGTACACATACCGAAAAACGCCATTGTTATTGAAATCGCACCGCACGGTCTCCTACAGGCCATATTAAAAAAATCTTTGGCCAGCATGGTGAACATTCCGTTGACGCAAAGAGTGTACGGAGATTCCGTGAGATATTTACTGACGGCTGTCGGAAAGTAAGTAAAAATAACAAATGTACAGCACACATTGTGTCGATTTAAACTACACGAAAAGTTTCACGAGTTTGAGCACAGCACGAAATCGCTACTCACGGGAGCATGAGCAGAGCCGCATTTAACGGGAAGCTAATATTTATTAGTAAAAAAACATGATACAATTTTAAGCCGATACAAAAAAACATTATTCGAGTTCTTCTCATAATCTCATTGATTGACGAAAAAAGGCATTGCCTTCAATAACAAATCATCTTTTAAATCAAATAGATCGGACGCAATATCATCATCGAATTTACTACCATCAAACCGAGAAAATAAAATTTTTAAATATATAAACATTTATAATTTACGTGAGACGTTTTCGTATGCGTCACTGGTTTCGGGTGGACAAGACATTTTGTCTGAACAGATTAAAAATGCATCCGAATTTTGATATGTTTATCGTTTACTTTTCAGGCTGTATTGTAACGGTTTAAATCCGAACATAGAAATGCTTTACGATCCAATTGAATTCCCGGTATCAAGCGGCACACCGCCGTTACACACATTAAGTTTGTGGAATCACGATGAAGAATGGTCGATTATTGATGTAGCAGTAATAGTATGTACATATTTTATAGCGAATGCAGTCGAATGTCGGTTTCGATTAGGAAATTATTAAATATGCCAGAAAGCCTGCAGCAGATCCATGATGTCCACAGGGTTTTCGTTCTCCACACATATCTTTTATGCAGTTATATAATAATCATTACAAAGCATCAAATTACGCCAATTTCAAGAGACATTCATTGTTTTTGACAAAATGAGGGGGGGCAAATGTTAAGTGAAAAAATCGGAGATCTAGCATCCCAACTCGTTGTCGTACGCCGCGGGAGTAGTGACGAGTTGAACAAATTTTGAAGAAAATCCGCGATCGTTTCTCTTGTCTGGCGTTCATCGTTTACTTACATCGTAAATTGGTGTCAATAATTTCGAATGTCACCGCGAAAATAAAAATATATTTCTAATGCGTATTTAACGTATATACCGCGATTAAAAATAACGAATCTTGCAGATAAAAAAGACCAAAGGAGAGAGGTTTATCTCACTGTCGCCGAATGAGAATAGTTCAATTGAAGATTATGAAATACATGGTCGCCACGTTCTTCCACTTTCAGCACTTTTGGTATAAATAAAAAAGAAAACCACGTACTCGTATTCAAAATCGTTAATTATTTTAATTATTTCAGTTCTAAATTAATTTTGACTTTTTTTACGGTTTTTAGTTCTACACGTGGGAATCGTTTATTCAGTTACGCGACAAAGATGAAATAAATTTACCAGTTATTTTTCAAGATGTCCAATACCATCAACACGTCATGATAAACAAAATTCGTAAGTATAACATAATTTATTGTGTTTAAACCATATAAAACTGTACGGGTACCGTATGATCTTAAAGACGTTGACGCGTTTTAAAATCTCAATAGTACAACTATAAGATTTAAATTCAAATTTTTTGTCAGTTATAGACTCATCGTTCACGATTGTTTCTTAACTGATATAAACTCGTTTTTTTTCTTTTAGAATCTTCGAATTTATGTACGTCCATACAGGCCGGAACCGGGCGCTTCGAGCTGTGCCTGAACAATAAAATCGTATTGTCCGGAAACATATTCGTACTCGACGGTCTGAGATCGAACGACAACGCAGCCGTCGCACAAAAGGAGAACGTCGGTGGTAGTCCCATCGTGACTCTCGGTCCCGACGAAGTGTACTCCAGCCTAGAGCAGTCCGGTTACTGTGTGGGCGACATGTTCAAGACGATAAAACACATGAACATTTTCGAAGACGGTAATGGATCTCGCATTGGTCGTGTACGGTTTTTGGATATAACAAGTCGCGCGTTTTCCGTTCACAGAATTGCAATCGGACGTGTTATGGGACAACAATTGGATACATTATCTGGACGCGATGTTGCAGTTGCCGACGGTGTACCATACGGAAAAGTGCGGCGAAATCGTGGTGCCGGTGATGATCCAAGAGTTGTGCGTAGATCCGACTGCAGCCGAGTTGATGGACTCCACATCAAAAAGTACGCGTAGAATCGGATACTATTATATACTTCTCACACGTATATTATTATTATTTTTTTTAAAATAACGATTTTCGTATATAGATTTGGTGGCACGGTACAACATATTCACCAACGAAGTGACGTGCGCTGGCGTCAAGGTTTCCCTACCGCGATTCGAAGTGTTACCGTTGGACCCGCTCTCGAAGACCACGTTCCAACTCGGCCAACAGTGTTTGATCAACTTGATCAATCCCAATTTCAACGTGAGCGTCGATCAATAATATAATATAACCTGACGTCTGCACTTTATAGTAATCCAAAATAATCGTTTGTGTTTTTTAGAAACCGATAGATTTCGTCGATACGTGTATGAATGTGGTACTCGAATACAGACAATGTAACGATTACGAAAACGTTTTGATGTGTCCCGTGTACGACGCCCAAGACCACGTTATCAAAAATTACACGGAACATATTTTGAACACAAAAGTATACAATTGATTTAATACGCACGTAATACGTTTTTACGGTAATCAAACTAGAAGCGTGTCTTTTTTTTTTTCAGTCGTCTGATGTTGAGTTAATAAATGTCGATATGAGCTTAAAGCACCTGAATACCGGTTCTGATAGTTCACAATACGTTGTGTTAACTCGGAACGAAAAATTATCCCATGCGATTCCATTGGTAGCGAACAAAAGTCGTGTTCACCTTATTGTGTCTTCAAACAGTCCGATGTCCGACACTAGTGATTATACGGTGGTATTACAGCAGAAATTCGGTGAAACCTATTTGTCTTTATTGAAAAAAGTAATACTGATAATAAAAAAAATATATATATATATATATTCGATTATTAATATATATATATATATATATTTACGTTTACGAAATTTACATAATTTAGAACACACAACATTTTATTTAATGAGTTGTTATTATTTTTTACAGACTTCTAAAATCGATAACGACGTTATTATACACAGATTGACTACAGAAAATATAAATTGTTCTGATCAATTACAAAATGTATTACAAAATTTGAAGTCTTTGAATAAAATGATTTATATCGTGTCTAAAATCCAACCGGCAGAAGGCATATTACCGATAGTGAAGAAAATGAACGAAATAAAAAATATTAGGTAAAGAAGAAGATGGAAATTATAATAATCGTGTAAATCTAATACGTCGATATTGGTTTTTATTTCTAGATTTTTCTTTGTGCTGGACTATTCTGCTCCTAGTTTTAGTACAAACAATCCGTTTTATTCCAAACAAATAGCCAAAGATCTATTGGTGAACGTTTACAGAAATGGTGAGTGGGTTACGTACAAGGAAACAGAATTTATGAATGCCATAAACGCTCAAACGTCGACGAAGAAAAAGATTCTTGTCGACTTGTCTAACATATCGTAAGTCAATCGAGTTTACGTTTTATTTTGTGGTAAACCTGTATGGGGTACAGACGTTTCTTTCTAGAAATTAAAACAAACGTTCAATTATTATTGAAAATAATCTACCGGCATGTACACATTCTCACGTTTCGAAAAACTATATATAAATTTTGAGGAACCCGCAAAACGATACCTGTATATTTTTTAGCGATTACGTATACATTCTGTTATCGCGGGTAATAATAATTACTCGAATTACAGGATAAACAACGTTTCTGTGAAGTATATCGGTCTCAATCCTCAAGACATCAGTATCGAAACGAAGAGTAACAACGTGGAACACGAATTAGGGCCCGTCGAGTATGCCGGTATCAAGTCTGACGGCTCTATGGTCATGGGTATTGCGCCATTTTCGCCGACAATTACGGACATTACGCCGGATCCGATCTTATCGTGGACAATTCCTAAAAACATGTCGTTCGAAGAAGCTTCGACAATTCCAGTGCCCTATTCGATAGTAAATTTTTTTTCATACGTGTAAATTAAAATAATAATTGTAATAATAATTTTATTTCATTACAGGCGTATTATATATTGGTCGGAATTAGTAAAATAACCGAAAAACATTCCGTATTGGTACACGCTGGGCTGACTGCCGTGGGTAGAGCCGCCATAGATGTCTGTTTAGAAAAAAATTGTCAAGTCTTTGTCACCGTTTCGGATTTCGCACAAATGAAACTATTGAAACAGAGATTCCCTTCGGTATGCATTAATTATTTGGATACAATATATATTTGTCATGATTTTAACGATCCCCGTTTTGAAATTACAGTTGCCACAATCGAACGTCGTGGTTTACACTAAAGAGAATTACGAAATAAAATTTTTAATGGCCAACAAGAAGATGGACGTAATTATAAATTGTCTCGACGGAGAATATTTCTACGCGTCTCTGCGATTAATTGCAGTCAGCGGAAAAGTTTTCCAATTGGCCAAAACAGATATGAAAAAGAAATATAAAATGGGTACGTAACAGACCGTTTTACACGACATAGTGTAAAATGTCCGTTGAACGCGCTTCCACGTTTGTAGAAAGTGTGTAAACGAAATATACCTATTCCTTTTTTAAAGGCATGTTGACATTTTTACAAAACGTATCGTTATTTTCAATCGGTATGGACAGATTACTGTTGGAAAACGAAGCGATAAAAAAAAGTATTCAAAATTCAGTTGAACGAGGACTGGAAAACGGTACGGTCAAACCGTTCGATCGATGTGTAATGACGGGAGCGTGCACGGGAACTCGAGCGTTGGAGACTCTGGAGTAAGCATAATTTGACACTCGATTGGGGTGACGTATTCCTGTTTTCATGTGTTAAATGTCATAGGAAATTAATTCGTGAAAACGACTTCCAACGGGTCGTGTTATCTACATCGAAAGTGAACGATATCGGAAACATTGCACATCAATTCCAGTGCCGCCCGGATAGAGTTTATTTCGTTATCGGTAAGACAAATGCTTGAATTGCAACATCATACAAATCGATCAAACGTGAATCGTTTTCGTTTAGGAAACAGGTCCGACGATTGGCTGTGTCTAGTGAAATGGTTGGCACAAAGAGGCGCAATAAAATTAATCGTAGCGTTAGAAAAACATTCTCTCACGCCAATCATTTCCCGTAAGTTCAACATCTTAATGGATCATTATAAGGGAATTACCGTTCAACTGGTGTCGCAATCTTCACTGAATACCGAAGAATCGGCTTGCAGTTTATTAAACAGTTCAATAATCACGTGTCCGATGGCAGCGATGTTCTTCGTGAGTACTGTAAGTCCTTAGGGTGTTGTCGGCCATTGATTCTTTTTTTTTTTGCAAATTATGTATTGTATGTGATTAATTGTTTGAGTTTGAACTTTAAAAGGTCGACGAAAAAATTATCGAGAACATGCAGTACGCGATGAATCAAGTCACCGCGAAATATGAGCATAAACCGTTGTTTGTGAGCTTGTTCTGCGGTGGCGCGAAACCTTGCGAAACCTTGAAATCGACCGGTTTTAATGCGTTTTGTTTGTCTTGGGCACAGAACAACGAAAAACCGAAACTTTCAAAAATCATACCTATCCTTGACGGTTTATTGTTGAAATCCGAGACTTTGACCGCGGCGGTAGTCATATGTTCCGAACTCGAGACCAACCAATTATCAAGTAATTATAATAACAATAATGCAATGTTATATGAATGACAAAAAATTATTTTTCCACTTTCAGACTCGGAATTACTGCAGTCTGACTATTATAACATGTTTTTACCAAGCACCGTTGACGAGTTGGAGCACAACGCCAAGTATGTCGTCGGTAAACCAGACTTTGTAGAAGTGGCTACGAAGAGTGTGATGTATGCTGACGCTAAAGGGGCCTATCCCATTTTCGTGGTACCGGGTTTTCGACCGAATAGCATGAAGAAATTGTACAGCAATTTGGGTTATCCGACATTCGAAGCCAGATACCCGGCAAAATTCACGTCAATCAAGAACATAGCCGAAGTTCTCGTAGAAGTAAGTGTAGATTTTTTATTCGTTCAGTCCAAAACAATTGCGGATATAGATATCTACGTGAAAAGCGATTTCTTGTGTGTTTTAGAAAATCAGACAAATAACCGAACACCGTGCGATCACTCTGATCGGAGAGTCATGGGGCGGTTCGGTCGCGCTGATCATGGCTCAAATATTGGAATCCGAAGGGATTTTGGTATCGTTGTCGCTACTGAACGGAGTCCCGGGTACCCTTCACGAATGGACCATCGAGAATCTCACTGTCAATAACAATATGAACGCCGCGTTACTTTCCAGATACATGTCGATCGACGATGAGGTACGGCGGAACGGCGAATAACAAAAAATTAATAACAAAAAAAATAACAAAATTTCCGTGTTGTATAGATCGCCAACAAATTCTTATCTCAACAAGAATGGAACACCAATTTAATCGAATTACTAAGGTCAAACAACATATCGTCCGCCGGCGAAGTTTGCAGTTCGTTGAATACGATACAAACGCAGTTGAACACGTTGATAGCACTCGAACCATTACCCAATAAATTGCTTTCGGTACCTCAAGTATTCATATCCAGCGAACTGTCCGAAAAGACCACAAACATTTTGAACGAAGTAAGTCGCGTCAGTACAATACGTGTTTTGAATTTTTGACGACGCGGTAAAACGATCACGATGTTTCACCTTTAGATTCTTATTGTGAAGATTGTATTTTTTTTTTATCATTATCAAAATAATTCAATCGTGAATTTTTTTTCCAGTTTTGTATCAATCCACCTGTTATTCACATCGTTGCCGAAGCACAAAGCCGAGATAATATATTGGAAAACGCGAAAGTCATCAATACGGTCAACGAGAAAGTAGCTTTTTCATATCCGCACAGTTCAACGAAATCATTAGAAGAAGAATACAGACAACAATATTACCACATTGAAGTTCCGTTGTTGTGTTGACATTATTAATTAACTATGATTTACATTTGTTTACGAATTCGATTCAATATACCTACACTGTTTAAAATTATTTATTTGTTTTTAAAAGTGTGTCATATAATATAGTTTAATTATAATTTTTAAAACTCGAACGTGTTTTGATTATTGCACGTTTTAAATTCTGAGCGGAGCGAGGAATGTATTGGTTTTACAATGATGTGTTTTTTTCTTTTCAATGTCTGTATTCAAAAATCCTACCAAAAGAAGCACGATCTTTACAGTTGAACTTTATTACCGGTAGCAAATAGCACCTTTTTGGTACATTATAAAGGTTATTTTTCGATTTTCTCAATAATCTTCAAGCGTATAAAAAATAAAAACTAACGAAAAATTACGTAAAAACGGTAAAAACGCGATTTCGTCGAAATCGATTATCGTTATTCCTTCGTAATTTTAAAACTAATGGACATAAAAACTTATAAATTGAAGTTTTAAATGAGGTTAAATAATAATACATTTTTTTAAATTATACAATAAACTTTTTTTATGCAATTATGAAATTAAACAACATTAACCTCTCGTCCCCTCACTTACCCCACCGGCCCACCCCCAAATTTTTGTGTATGTTGTGCTTGTTGTCAACAATTATCGATATACGTATATTGCTGGAACTAGCTAAGACAAGCCCATTTTCATAACACAAAGTAAATCCATTATTTGATAATTTTCAAATCGATATTTCATAATCGACACACATGTTGACACCAAACTGTAGAAAAGTTATTTACAAGGTTTTTTAAAGGACAACAGATCATTGGATTAACGAATACAATGTTCTTAAAACAACAATAATATCATAATGGGAGTGATCGCCGATCGTAGCCGGGTGATAAAAATTCAATTATTACATTGATTTAATATTATCGGAATAACGTTAAAGAAGACGTGATCGAGTATTGATATTAAATATGAAAATATAATATGCAGAACAGAAGACAACAAGAACAAGGATGTCGTTGATGTCTAAAAAAAAATTAAACTGAAAATAAAAGTAGAACAGTGTAAGTGTACCTATTTATAAAAATAAAGATATACTCAAGTAGCAATAATGTTTAAAGTGGAAGCCAGTAATAATTTACTGTTTAGCATTTAGCGGTTCCCAACATTTTTTACTTGCGTAACCTAAAGCTAAATGTCTTGTTAGATTTCACCCCTCATATTACTTTTAAACTATTTTTCCACATAATTACTCGCGAAATAATATAACATAAAAAATAATACAGTGATAAAATTATGAAGTGCATATTTTTTTTTTGTTATTAAAAAAAAGAAAATTATCAATGTAAAAATATG
Source organism: Slavum lentiscoides (assembly GCA_032441835.1). Lineage (NCBI taxonomy): Eukaryota > Metazoa > Arthropoda > Insecta > Hemiptera > Aphididae > Slavum > Slavum lentiscoides. The sequence goes on along the minus strand of CM063717.1, from coordinate 8,162,951 downwards.
AACTGTTTTACATATTTAGTGAAATAATTATCATTGTTTTGAGGCAAGTAGATTTAAAAAAATTTTTTTTTATCGGTTTAAAATGATGCAAGTTATAATCTTAAATTTGTAGTAGAATTCAATGTATATTTCTGTATTTATTTTTCATAAACATATATGAAAAAAAAGTCTCTTGACCAGCTCCGTACTATTAAAGAGCAAAAGAAACTCAAGTACCTTGTCAGAAAGCTGTCCTATATTCTTTTCTTATATCTAACCAAAAATTAATAAGTAGTTTTATTTTAAACTCTGTAGTTTTTAGAATCATATCACTTGAAAATTCAATAAAGTTTTCCTTTTCCTTGATTGATAGTGTTGTAGCTGTCCGAAAGTATTGTTCCTCAAAAGCATTTGAAATCCAATTGTTTTCTTCTTCAAGTTTAAAGAAGTATTTTTAAGCACTTTAATTAATGTTCAATTATTTTTTCCCTATACTTTCTCGGTACATATAAGACCTGTTTTCAGATAATAAATAAGAAATAAAAATGTTTCAAATGTCGCAAGTTGGTCATTTTTGATAAATGTCCTCACAAACATCAATATTTTTAATCATAAATTTAATTTTGTCTTAAACATTGAAAGTCTTTATTGATTTTTTTCGAGAAACTTTCTGATTATTTATCAATATTTTTTCAACGTTATATTCAATAATAAACGCGATACTTATATGCGATTATATATTATGCTCGTATTGTTTGTATATTAAACGGAATGAATTGAATAATGAGCTCTGTTTACTTTATGTAAATTATAAATGCCGGGTAGTTATTATGTTATTCATTTTCCTACGTAAACATATTTATAGACATAACATACACGTATTTTTACAATTTCCGGTCATCTATAATGTGTTATATATTTTTATTACTGAATAAACTGTAATATACAAGATAACCTTCAAACGGTTTGTTTAAAACAAATTAATTTGTGTTAGAATTCAAAATTAAATAAAACAATTTTTAATAATTGAACAATAGCACGAACCCGAAATACTTGAAATGCATTAGACTATTTAATCTGCTTTGTTGTTGTTTCCGAATTAAGAAATATGTTCCAAAAAAATCTCATAACCTTTTTTATAAAATATCGTCCAACAAATAAATTACAGTATTTTAAATTATTGATTTTTGAAATTGGCAATGAACTCTGTCAAGTGGTATTTTATATTTTTTTAACAGTGCTTTCTGACTACCCGAAGGGTATAATAATAAAAAAATCAAAATATCGTATTGTCATATGTTACTTCAAAAATTGTTTAAAGCTAAACGTTCGTGCTGCAATACGTTGTTGAGTGTGAATTTAGCGAATTTATTTTAGGTAAAATACAGATTTACTTTAAAAAATGACAAACTTAAACAAAAAAAATTACTATGCATATTTTCTCATAGTCGTTGTATTTTATAACTGAAAAAATTATTATTTTTAGACTTTATACGAGGGTTTCTACCCAAAAACTCACACCGTAAGTACGCTAATGTGTACACCCAATGTATATCTTGCATCGGTATTTATCCCAAATAAGAAAAGCTGATATAAATTCGAAATTAAGATTGTACGTGTTGCATCTGTTTAAGAGGAATTAAAAAGGATAAACCACGCTGAAATTGATTTTTTTCGACTTGTTTTTGAATATTAATTTGGTACAGAACACTAATTTTATATTAATAATTTCCAGTATTTTTTCTTACCCAAAATGTTCGATCGATCTCAAGAGGATACGAAATTCGCACAAGATTATATTTGAGTAAATACACTTAATAACGAAAATAACTGACAAACCGATTACTCTACATTCCACGCCGCTAATATAAATCGGGCATAAATTATAAAATTCGAACATTTACGTAATTCAATTGAATAGAACTATCGGTTCGTGTTTACTGTTTACCGAATGTTGCCGGTAATTTCTAATAATATTAATATCATTATTTTAACCGACATAACACTCCGTAATACGCATATATTTAAATAGATTTTCCTGGAAAAATATTTACCCATTAATGTCTATACATATTTTTATTTTATGTAAAACATTAATATATACAAAATGTGTTATTACATATATTACGTTGTCTATTGTCATTGAGCCACTAGGCCATTACTTGCGTAACCAGTTTATGAAGTAACACATTTAAATTTTAACCTTTATGCACTTTGTATTTCATAAATTTATAGAAAATATTATTCATTAAAATACTGTTAAAAAATAATAATAAAAAAAAAAGTAGAGAAAATATTCATTGGAAGAGATACGCGACATTAGCGTCAGTATCTACACTCGTTTCGATATCGTCACAAGGTTTCAGACGCACGACATATTTTCAAAATCAGGTAATGATTGACACTATATATTCGACTTGGTAAAAATAATATATTCGAGCAAAATGTCCATTAGATTTTTATATTATATAATATATTTTAAAAGAGAACTCCCTGTTATTTTCACAAAAGAAGTAAATAAATGCAAAACTCAAAACACCGATTGCGCTACGCAGCAATATTTTTTATCGTAGTGAATGTTTAAAAAAAATCCAAAATTACTCAAGGTAAATCACAAATTAAGCTCTACGCGACATCAGTAGAATTGTTCAAAACATCTTTAATTTTAAAACAATATTCTTAATTTTGTCATTATTTTCTCATGTTCTATATATATTACATAATAGCATAATGATATATTGATAACATATACGTTACCAAATTATGAAAACAAGATTTTTTTCAGCAAACCCCGATTTCATGATAAATTTTTGATTTTAATAATTTTTTTTGAAATTTTGACCACTACAATAAATAGACGTTACTACGGTATATATAGACTGGCCATGGCCGAGGTGCCACTTCTTTTTTATACTAATATATTTTTGAACGCTAGGTCTTCACCAGTTTTGAAGTTTTCTCCTTGGATTATTATACAATTTTGCTTTTAGATGTTATAATTGACAGCACATACAAAATAAACATAAACACATAGACCATAGTATAAAACGCGTCGCGTTCAGACCAAAACAAATATTTTTATCGTGAGCATCCATGTGCATTAGTATTCGCTGCAGTGTAGACGGCGATTTTGAAACTATTATAATAATTATTATTTATTGATATGTTAACTATTTATGTTACTATTAAACCTATGACTTATTAATTATAAGTTGTAACCAGTACATTGTTGTTTGTTTGAAAAAAAATCTTACTTAAACAGATTCAATTTATTTTCATTAATTTTAGAATAAAAATTTAATGACAACTAAAATGTAGATGGATTGATATTTGAAAATGTATTATATACAGGATATCCCAGATCTATTTGACAAATGCAAATAACTTTTGTTATATTATTATTTTTAACTTTTTTCTTTTATTAAATACTGTAATACTGCGCAACAACAATAATGTTTTAAAATATTTTTAATATTAATATTTTAGCAGAATAAAAATTAAAATGAAAAAAAACGTAGAGAAAATCATGAATATTACAATAAAAGACATAAAAATAGAAACAGGAAATTCATTGTGTAGGTAGAAAATTACATTTTAAAAAACTATGGCATAATATGTAAATACGTAATGTTATACTTATAATAAATTATTCCTTTATTTTTCATAACACTCTTTGGCTTGATTGTATATTTAGTATTTACATATAAGTGAATAAATATATATATATTTATATATACATATATATGTAATATGTATACTCGTATATATATTTATATATACAAATTTAAAAAAAAATTATATAGATTATATTAGAATATTAGAATAAATTCAATGTTCATAAATGACAATTTATATATTCATTTTGTATATAATCCTATTAGGATTTTTTTTCTGAAAGCAGTAACTGATAGGTACATTATTATTTTTGATTTCAATATTGACGGGAACAATTAAAACTGATTTGAACGGAAATGTCTTATTTGTATAGTTTTCTGAAATTAAAACTAAGCAAAATTTGTCATCTTATTGTCAAGGATAAAAATATAAATAAGGCAACGGCGAGATGTTAAGCACTTGTTTCGTTCCACTTAATATTTAGAAAAAGCAGAATTAATTATTTTCATAAGAACACACAAAAACAATGTGTTGGTATAACTAATACATTTTTGTACATTATTATTTTGAGAAAGTGTAAAAGCTTAATTTTCAAAACCAATATTACTCTTTTGAAAAAATGTAAATTATAATATTATATCAAGATTATTTATATAAACCCGTATCATTTCTAGAACATCTTGGTGAACCTAATTTTTTAAAATTATTTAGAATAATAATAATAATGTATTAAAGGTGATTTAAAAATAATGGCAGAATGGAAAGAAGAAGTCGTGATATCGGGGATTGGAGGAATATTTCCTGAATGTAATAATGTAGATGAGTTAAAAGACTTATTGTTTAACAAAAAAAATGGAGTCACAATCGATTCAAGAAGATGGAAACCGAGTAAAATACTATTATTTGTACACGAAAATCGTTTCAGCAATTATTTACTCCAATGACATTGCTTTTAGACGAATTGGGCGCGATGGCTGGGACTGGAAAATTGAAAAACGTTGATAAATTTGACGCCACGTTCTTCAGCGCACATCCTAAACTCGCCGAAGTAATGGACGCAATGACAAGACTCTTCATTGAAAGATCGATTGAAGCAATCATTGACGCCGGTTTGAGTCCGTTAGATTTATATGGATCAAACACAGCGGTATTTACGGGTTCGGCCATTAGCGAAACGGAAATGTTCTCGTTGGATTGTTCTAAAACGGCTGCATTTTCAATGTTAGGACGGAGTAGGACAATGCAAGCGAATCGAGTTTCATACATTCTTAATTTAATAGGTAGTAATTATTATTTACGTATTAGGTAATAAAATTCTAATATACTGTTGACAAAAAAAAAAAACATAGGCCCCAGTTTTACAATGGACGGCGGATGGATTTGTGGTTCTAATGGTTTGGAAAAAGCAAAAGAAATGATTGAAAATGGTATTATAAAATCAGCAATTGTTGGAGTTACGAATCTAGTTCTAAGACCAGAAATACAATTTCAATTTCAAGGATTAAATAGATTAAATCGAGGTTTTCATACTAAACCGTTTAGTTCCGACGGTAAATATTTATTTGCCAATAAAAAAAAAACAAAAAAGAAGTATACCTAGTTATATATTTAAAATATACAATAATATATACTATTCTATAATAAGTTCTGGTTTGAATGCATATTAAATATTTCCGAATATTATATATTAAATCATTATTTTTTAAATTTACATTTGTATATAATATAGCTGATGGGTATAACAGATCAGAAGCTTGTATTGTCATGTTGCTTCAAAAGGCATCTGAAGCTAAACGTTCTTACGGTACGTTGTTGAGTGTGAAATCAATGCAATTTGGCGATCATGAAGGACACGTGACTGAGCATTCTGGAAGTCACTTTAAATCGTTACTATTAGATACGTATAATGAAGCTAATATCGATCCGACTACTGTGGAGTACATCGAAGCTTATGGTTCCGGAATTCTGGTGAAATATAATAATAATCGACGTATGTAACAAAATCATATAATCGAGAATCGATTGCACAGGACGATGATAGTATGGAACTAAACGTTATGGAGGAAGTGTTTTGTACTAAACAGAGAACGACTCCTTTAAAAGTAGGTTCCGTGAAGAGTAATGTGGGTCACTGCGAGGCGTCTGGTCTTTTCATGTCGATCGTAAAAGGTATCATTGCGTTAGACACTGGATACATACCACCAAACATAAATTATACGAAACCAAATAAAAATGTCTCGGCTTTAAAAACCAAAAAAATTCAAGCAAGTTTATTCTTTTAAATTTATAATAATATTTACTTATTTACTTTTTTTACGTGTATTGAAAAATATTGAAGGCATATTGTAATAGGATTATGCATCAATTAATTAAGATTATGATCGTGTAGGTTATTACTGAAAAGACTCGTCTTGTTAGTGACGTAATCGGCGTAAGTTCTTTTGGGATTCTGAATGCGTTCAGTCATGTTATTCTCAAAAGAAATAATAAAGTTAAAAGAAATTTGAAAAATATCAGTGACGATCATTGTACTCATATACCTCGATTAATATTAGCATCAGGACGGAATGAAGAAAACGTGAGAGAAACCGTAAATAAAGTAAGTTCAAATTTTAATATATATGTGTGTATTTGAAATTTGAAAAAACATATATTTTCATCGTTAATATAATATTAGATTAAGAGTCACGGAAACGACGCAGAATTTATAGCATTGACCAATGGAGTATTCACTAAGAATATCAATGCGCATTTTTATAGAAGTTTTAGCGTTTTCCCTAACATAGACGATTCGCGAATTGACGACGTTAAGGTAAATTTTATTTGTGTTTCATATTTTATTATTATTCTTGTTTTATTTTAATATGTGTTCAGTCGAACGAAGTTTATAGTAGGATTTAATGTAAAGAACCGCAATGATTTTAGAACGTTAACCTAAAGAAACGTCCGGTATGGTTTATATTCTCTGGTATGGGATCACAATGGCAAGGGATGGGCACGCATTTGATGAAACTACCTATATTCGCTGAAGCAATAGACAAATGTGATACTATACTAAAATCACGAGGAGTTGATATTAAAGACATTTTGACTAACATGGATCCAAAACTATTCGATAACATTCTTAACTCCTTTGTCGGCATCGCAGCGGTTCAGGTTTGAGAATACCGTTCAATGACGTCGTGAATACGAAAATTTAAATGTGATTAACACTTTTAGATTGGATTGGTAGACGTTTTGAAAGCACTAGACATCACGCCTGACGGGATTATAGGGCACTCGGTGGGGGAATTGGGATGCGCATACGCCGATGGTTGTTTTACTGTTGAAGAAATGATACTATCGGCCTACGCAAGAGGTCGAGCCTCCCTCGAAACGGAAGTCATCCCTGGCATGATGGCTGCTGTCGGTAATTTGACGTTAAACACAAAGGGTATTTAAAATTGTCGTTTTACGAGAAAACGTTTTTTCAGGACTTGGCTACCAACAGATTAAAGACAGACTCCCACATGACGTTGATGTGGCATGTCACAACAGTGAGACCAGTTGCACTATATCTGGTCCCGTAGACAGCATAAACGCTTTCGTAACGGAGTTAAAATCCGAGGGAATCTTCGCTAAAGCCGTTAACGTAGCTGGCATAGCATACCACAGTAGATACATTCAATCGGCGGGTCCGACTCTCCTTAAATACTTGAATGAAGTACGCGTTTAAAATTAAATAAATGCATACGTCGTTAAAACAAATTTGTGCGCTTAGGTGATCAAAGAACCGAAAATAAGGTCGTCGAAATGGGTTAGCAGTTCGTTGCCTGCAACAAAATTGAATTCTGATCTGGCGAAATATTCTTCCCCAGAATATCATACAAACAATCTATTGAGCAGCGTGTTATTTGAAGAAGCAATCAAACACATACCAAGTGACGCGGTTACAATAGAAATCGCACCACATGGTCTTCTACAAGCAATAATTAGAAGCGCTCTACCGAACACAGTGACCAATATATCGTTAACTAAAAGAATGTACGGCGATTCTCTTCGCATTTTACTTACAGCGATTGGACAGTAAGTCATATAATTAATACTTTGGTTTTAAAAAGTAAAAAGTAAATTTTGATTAAAGACAAAATTCGACTTTCATTAAAAATAATAAATTATTTTAGAATGTATACGAGTGGATTAAATCCAAAAATACAAGAACTTTATCCAAAAATTACATATCCTGTTAGCCGAGGAACTCCTTCAATTCAAAGCTTGCCTTTTTGGGAACACAGCGAACAATGGACTCCTGTTGTTTCTATGAATTTACAGGCAAGTAAACATACATTACTTGTTTGTTTTATCTAAAATAACATGACATATTGATGTGAAATAAATATTCGTGTATGAATACACGTTTATAATTAATTAAACATTTGAAATTTGAATATATTAAAATCTATTACACCCGTATATCTTATATTATATTTGGTATGTATGTAAAACGCGATGAAACGCAAGGTTAATTTATTATTAAAAATGAAAAATGTAAATATATATATATATGTATATTTACATTTATGTAAATTAAAGTAATCGCTTTTATTTAAAAAATTTTAAATTATAAAATAAGTTGCAATGTACGTGAAACGTGATTTAATTGCTTGGATAATTAAATTCCGACACAACACACGATACAAAATGTCATAATTTAAATACAGAGATTGAAGGCAAGAAAGTAAATCGGTGGCAATACGACATTTATTTGGTGGTAAAGTAGAAATGAGTTGAAAAAGTTCGAAATAGCAAAACATTGAGTTGTATAAGGGGATGCGGTAGATGGAAGATTATAAGAGAAGGAGATGTGGAAATTAGGAATGAAAAAGGAATATCCAGCTGAAAGAGAGAAATTTCTATTACTAAAACTATGATTTTGATAGACATAACTATAAACGTATAATCAATTACTAAATAACTTTTAAACAGTTAAATAAAGTCGAATAATATTATACGAGTAGAAGACGTGTTTGGAAACATTGTAATATTAATTATAACATTATTGTTAGTTATACGGATTTCCTGGTGAAAGAACGTCTGCATTAGTGCTCAATGATTGTATTCATTTAACTGAATACACAATCCATGGTAAACATATAATACCGTTTTCATACGTTTTAGTAAGTAAATTTCTATTAATATCAATCTGGTATAGCTATATTGCCTTTATTTATTTTTATATAATATATTATTATATATTTAGGTTGATGTATGGAAAATGTTTGTTGAAATAAACGCTAAAACTTTTAGCGAAGAAGCTATTCATTTCGATAATTTACGATTTAAAAATAATGTAGAAATTCATCAAACAAGTAAATACCTAGTTTTAAAAAACAGCATTGACTTAGAATTACACTTATAAAAGGAATATTTTAATTTCACAGATTCGTCTGAGAGTTATTTAATGATTCAATGGGGATCTGGACTTTTCGAATACAATCTAGACGACGAGGTCATTCTTTCTGGTCAAATAAGTTTTTCGAATCATAACAATTTAACTTCGAAAACAGAAAAATCATTTACTTCTAACAAATGTGCTGACAACTTTGAAGATTTTATATCAAAGAATGAAATATATGGTATTTTGGAGAAAAACGGTTATAAACTAGGAGATAACTTTAAAAACGTGACGAATTTCAATATTTATAAAAATAATATACGAGGGAACGTGACGTGGAAAAATGATTGGGTCTATTTCTTGGACGGTTTATTAAGGATTCCACTACTAAAGAATTTATGCACGTGTCATACGAAAGCTCCAGTGTCCGTTAGACGAATTAGTATTACGCCGGATGTGTTCAAAAATAACACTGAAAAAAGTACAGACGAAATATTCTTAAATTCTTTAAAATTGTTTAACCTTAACCATGCATTTGCATTACTTTTTTGCCCTTTATTTGTATAAACGAGAAATAATCGTTTTCAGACATATGTAAATTACAATATATTAACGAAAGAACTGACTTGTAATGGAGTCAAATTATCAAATGTTAAATACGACATGTTAACATTAACTAAACTCGACCCTGCAGTAGTCAAATTAGAAGAACAAATATTTATTCAATTCAACGGTTCGAAATGCAAAGTAATTTTCATATGACATACTAAATAAACTACAGAAAACTTAACAAAAAATAAATGTTTGTAAAATGTGTTGTAGGAAAAACGTATAAGTTCGTATAATAAAAGTAGTTGAAATCCAGATATGTGTAGAAAAAAGACTAGAGTTTTTTTTACGGTTAAAGCAAATTCATTCTAGATGAAATACAGATTTGTTTCAAAAAATGACCAACTCAAATATACAAAATTATTTTATATGTTTTTGCATTTCCTTTGTGTTTTATAACCAAAAAAAAAAAAAATTATTTCCTTTTTGCACCTTTAAACATTACAATAGGGTTTCCACCCAAAAATTCACCCCACAAGTAGGCCGATGTGTACCTACACTCATTATATTTCTTTCACCGGTAATAATCCCAAATACGAAAAGCGAATTAAAAATCAAAATTATTATTATGCGATGATAATTATGTGATTCAAAATATTAATATAAAATTAAAATATCATTTGCGATCAGAAAATATATAAACACTCATAAATATTTTTATATTAGTTAATGAATAATGTATACCAAAAAATATTTTGTTTTAGGACATCGATGAATTCGTTTACGATACAATGGATATAATAATGGAAGCAGATAAATTGAATTTGGATTCGACGTCTATTGGAAAATTAGTATTATGTACTCCGTATCATTACGATAATCCTATTTCCAAAGCATGCACGAAATTGATCAAACAAATTGTAGAAAACCAACTTTCAATCAATGTAAATTGATTTATAAACTGTGATTCACAAATTAAATTATACCCCGACTGTATGAACCATTATATTTATCGCGTAACGATTATCATTATTATAACGTTTAGAGTACAACGATGAATTGGGAAAACGTAAAGAACACAACGGAATACGATGAGACGGGAAGATTTGTCACCGTCACTAATGTCGATTATTTGCAAGATACAATAAAGTGTTTGGCGAACAAAAAGAATAGCTATATTTTTGTGTGGTCGAAACAAAAACTTCAAGACCTCAAATACTGGAAAATAATAACTCAACATAAATCGAACGAAAACAGCTGTTATTTAGTCTTGATGAAAAAAGTAAAACTTAATTATATTTTTCAATGTACATAACAGAGTGGAACTAATTATCGTTTTCGAAGGAAATACTGTTAGACGGAAATTACGTGTTTATAAAACCGACGAATAACGATTACCGTTTAGGCATGTGGACGGCGTTAGAGAAAATTAATTCGACGAAAGAAAATGTTTTCATTGTTTCAATGTCAGAGCCATTAGAAAACGTTAATACTTGCGTCAAAGAAATATTGACGAGATATAAATTGAAGAAATTAAGGTAAATTGACGAAGTAATAAATAATAATAATAAATAAAAATAAATCTATTTACAATCATTTTGTGAATAGATTCTTATTTATTTTGGATTCAAATGCACCTGAATTTGAAACTAACAAGTCGTTTTACATAAATCAACTATCGAAAGGTTTAATAGTTAACATTTACAAAAACGGCGGATGGGGTGTGTACAAAAGAACTGTACTTGAACATTTGAAAAACGATAATATGGTCACAAAAAATATAATGTTGAAGAATATTTCTGACAACGGGTAAACGAATTTCGAATATCGATTTAAAATAAAATTAAAATTTTAAAATTTTTTCATTGTGATAATTGGTTTTAGGAATAACAAATTAGCCGTAAAATACTTGGGACTGAATTTTAAACGTTTAGTTGTCGACAACAACACCGAAGTATACCTAACTTTTTAACTTATACATTTAAGATTCAGCTAATCATAGTGTTTTTGAATTATTTATTTTTACGTAATAATAGTGTTTATTTTAATATAAATATCGGAAATACATATATATATATATATATATATACGCACGTATACCTATGTAAAAAAAATATATATATATATGAGTAGTAGAAAAATTTATTAGGTAAGAATAATTTTCCGCAAAAAAAAAAACTTCAACGCACTAATAACGAAAAAGTTGACACACATTTTTAGAAAAATGGAATATTATGAAAACATCAAATTTTAAAATACTTATAAATTTATATAGTAAAAAGTGTGGTGAGTAAAAGTATATACCTATAACTTTGAAAAATTATACCGAATGAGATTTAAAAGTATCACTAAAATATGCTTCAGGACTTGTGACTCTTTTATACTATACACCCATAATCACAAAACGGTTTTGTGTATACCGTATACGTATTACGAGAACTACGTTGCCATGTTCAACGCAAACCAACCACTACTAAACCGTTAGACACTGTATACACCCGTATTTATACAGTTTATATCTCCGATGACGTCACCACAAAACGGCCGCGTCGGTTGGTCATTGACTCACGACCAATCGACGCGGCTGTTTTGTGGTGACGTCATCGGAGATATAAAATGTATAAATACGGGTGTATATAGTGTCTAACGGTTTAGTAGTAGTTGGTTCGCGTTGAAGATGACAACGTAGCCGTCGAAATACGTATACGCAATAAAAGTGTATTATCTTTGTGATTTTGGGTTTGTAGTGTGTAGTTTAAAAGGATTGTTATATAAATGTATGTATATATATATATATATATATTGTACGGTAGCTACGATTTAGTTATGAAAAATAAACGCCATTTTATTTCTATTTAAATTGTGGACTGAAACGCATATATATATATAATATAATAAAGTATAAAACTAATAATAATGTTTAACGCTGGTCGGATCGGTCATCATTTATTTCGCGTAATAACGCATTCACCGAATTACATTGCGAGACTGATGCGCGGTTCCGACGACGTGGCGCGGGCAGATATCTATCGCGAACGCCAAAGGTCGTCGTTATACGATAATCAAAAAATAAATGATAATTAAGAAAGGATAATAAAAGACGACCGTACATATTATATTATATTTGTTAAACTTAGAACGAATTCGGTCCGTTGGAATACTCTGGTTTTTATGAAAATCACGAAAAAATTATGGGAATAGCTTCGCTACATCACAATATGTCTTCTGAAATAAAATACGACACGTTGTTATCGTGGCCCGTCCCACCAACTTGGTCACTAGAAGACGCCACCACTGTACCTTTGGCTCACGCAATAGTAATTGATCTTTCAATAAAAACCTAATATTATTGAATCGAATATGGTTTATCTCCGTTCGTTTCAGAGTTATTACGTATTCAACATTCTATGTACTCTTCAGAAAGACAAGTCCGTTTTAGTCACCTCCGGATTGCATCCTGTAGGTCAAGCGGCGATTGCAATATGCTTAGCTGAAAAGTGTCAGACCTATGCGGTTGTCGAATCGAGACAACAAGCGTATCAACTATCCAACATATTTCCAGGGGTAATTATTAAAAAATTATTGATGATTCGTATATTGTAAGTTAATATTAATTTATCGCCAATTGTATAATAGCTGACATGTTCGAGCATACTTATCAATTCAAGTAACAATTATGATGTACGGTTAAAAATGATGACCGAGTCCAAAGGCGTCGATTTGATATTGAATTTTTTGGGCGGGGAAGCGTTTCAAGCGGCATTACGAACTATCGCAAAACACGGAAAGTTTTTCCATTTCTCCGAAACTGATTTGAGAAATTATGGACATATTGGTATGTACCTATTCAATTTAATTTCATTTCATTTCATTTAATTGAGTTTATATATTCTGTGGACAAATGTGTCGTTGTTTAATGGCATTATATTTTCCATTGTAAAGGGACGAGGATATTTTTGCAAGATGCATCATTCTCTGTTGTCACTTCAAATTTGTTATTGAACGAGAGTGATCACAATAAACAAATTGTACAAAAAGCGTTCATGTACGGGTTGAATAAGGGTGTGATTAAACCTCTTCCGAGGTTTATCTTGCCAATGTCAATTAATAGCAATAAAATATTTGAAGCTATGAGGTAATATCCGCTGTAGCTCATATACAGCGTAATTGGCTTTTTTTTTTTTTGCAAAAGTATTACTTTTTTATTTTAGAACTGCTGTAGTTACATCAAAGAGAGTCGTATTGCCCGTTAAATGTAACTTCGGATATTCCATGTCCAAGGAGAAATCTGAACGTGAAACGCATCAATGTCACTCGGATCAGATTTACATAATAATTGGTAATTATTTTTTTACCCGCCTAAAAAATTGTTTAAGTACGAAAATGATATGTAATTTTAAATTTAGCCCATAAGTCAGAATGGTTAGACCTCGCTGAATGGTTGGTGGACCGCGGAGCACAGAAAATTGTAATCGCAGTAAAAAGGTGTCTTATGTCGTCGATCACTTGCAGGAGGTTTGTTTTTATTCAAAATCATAATAATACCACTTTAGGTTATTTCGTTTGTTATATAATTTTTTTGTAAACAGATTTGACCGACTTATTTCTCGAAAGGTCTTAATACAAATCGAATCAGATTTATACGTAAACACAAGCGAAGAATTTGCAAATTGGTTGAATCGTTTAACATCATCCAACGTCTTAGGTTCAATATTTATAGTCAACCAGGTACTACCTATTTATTACGTTATAAACATCATAATGCAATATAATATATTTTCATACAACTATATTTTTTATTATACACTCAGTTTGACGATAAAAAAATTAATAATCTTCGATTTGCCTTTGAACACCATTCGAACAAAACAATAGAGTCGTCGTTCATATGTATTTCAAGTAAAGGGAAAGATATTTGTACCGAGCTCAAATCGATTGGACTGAATGCTTTGAACATATCTTGGGATAAGATGTCGACGCAACAGAATAATATATCGAAATTATTGCTTTCACTGGATACGCTGTTAAACAAGTCAAACAGCAGAGATTCGTCTTCGTTTGTGTGCTCTGAACTTGGGATTAATAAATTAGAATGTAATATGCATGTGGAATATTTTTTTTTATTAGATATCAAAAAATATGTTTATATAACTAAAATATTAATACTAATTTTTTTTAACTCCTCTGTTTGAAAGGAAATTTAATTCGTATTTTTATTCGAGTACAATTTTAAGATATTCAACAGATTAAAGTATGCTCTATAAGTAGGCAATGACATTCGATAGCCCCGGTTGAATTGAGAATATTCTATTCTATTGATTATCACGCAGTGTTTTGTCGTTTTTATTACCCATTGAAATGAAACCGACATTGGTATTACTGTATCACAATCGACGGCCGTAAAACCAAGTTTGAAAACAAAGATATAGACAAAGCGCACAACCGTTAAACTATTATGTAATGATTATTGATTACATTGGTTTTGTCCTCTTGTAATAAACGTATGGGAGAATTTTAATCGTTATTTTTTATTTTACTAGTCTCTTAAAAATTAAATTAATCACTGTACATAAATAAAATCCATAGTATTCTAAATTTTTTTTATTATTCAAAATTTCAAAGACTACTTATGATTGTAACAATTCTATACGTTTAACTATTTTGTGGTAGTTAACGGACTCTGTAGAACGGAATCCGTCTTCAAAAATTTCAAAATCCAAATATCTATAAAATTAGGATAATTACCGATCACTAATAACACAGTTATTGCTTACCTACAAAGCAGGTCTTTGTTCTGTGGTACTTACTATATTCATATGATTTTTGTACTTACCGATAATGAATAAATAATAAAAGTTATAAAAAATAAAAAATTGCAGGGTCTCAGCAAATCAACGATGTCATTGCAAATTTTTTCCCCGAAACCATTGACGAATTATATGCACTGAATGATAAATTAACGACGGAAGCGGTATTTGTTGAAGTTCCCACAAGGAGTCCGAGATATTCGCAACAGAAATCGGTGACACCCGTGTTCGTAATACCTGGATTTAAACCAAAACTCATTGAGACGTTCTACAGAAAATTTTTGTATCCTGTTTTCGAAGCACAACTGCCAGAAGATATCGGTTCAATTGACACGCTATCCGAGATTTTAGTAAATGTAAGTCATTTGTACCCCCACCACATACAGGATATTGTAATAACTCAAAAATAAAAAGAAAGTATATATATATAGCATATAATTACAATATCTATATATTTTTATTTGACGATTTATGTTTCGTGTAAATTTAGAAACTCAAAGACATAACAGATAAAGGTTATGTGTCATTGATTGGTGAATCTTGGGGCGGAATCGTTGCTTTAAAAATGGCTCAAATATTAGAAGCTCAAGGAATAATGGTTACCGTTGCATTGTTGGAGGGTGATCCAGAAATCTTGACACGTCTTGCTGAAAGTTTTCTCTCAAACGAAAATATCACCAACAAATTAAACACAATATATAACACATTTTCCAATGAGGTATTTACGTTGAATAATATTCACATTCTTCATAATATCGTATAAAACAAAGCAATATCTATAAATATTTAAAATATATAGTATATACATAATTACACATACTACAGACCGAAAGCTATTCCTTTTTTCGGCTACTTAATTAATATTGTAAGACTTAATTTAAAATGTAAAGGGCACGGATAGCTGATATACTCGTATGTGACGTCAAACTGACCGAATGATTGGTGAATGTATAATTTTTTTTAATGAATATATTGTAGGTATATTATTATAGTTAAAGCCTAATTATTACTTTCCTTATTGGTTTTGTATTGTACATTTTTAATTGATGAAAATTTAATCACTATATATATATATATATATATATATATATATATAAATCTAATATTTATTTATTTTGAAACTGAGTGATAAAAAATGATATTTTTCATGATTTATATAGTTGTCGAAATTCGCACTGCAAAAATACGACGGGGAATTAGAATTGCAAAACATGTCTTCATATTCGAAAGTATTTGAAGAAAACACTCAAAGAGCTTTAAATATTTTTCGCCGTAGATTACAAACGTTATTAATGTCGAAGCCACTGTCGAATAAGTTGCTTACAAAAGTTTTGATATTTAGGTACCAAAGAACGTCTGAATTCAATAGAACCAACTTAAACGATGTAATTTGAAACGTTAATATTACAATATTATTCTTGATAAATATTTGAATTTATTTTTACAGTACTGCATCAATCCGCCATTCGTACATATAATCTCAGAGACGGATTATAAGGGTATGGTGCTGAACAAGAAAATGATTGAAGTTATTACTGAAAGCGTAGCATACTCATATCCAATTGGGATTGAGCTAACGTTGCAAGAAAAATACAATAATTTCTACTTTTCTGCTCAAAAATACTTAAAAGGTTCATAGGCCCAAGGTTAGAATAATAAAAAAAAAAAAATTTTATTTTTATGTTTTATAAATATATAACTTGTGAATGGAACGTTCTTCTCATTATTATTATTAATTCGAAAAAAAATTGGAAATCTTAGCACGGTTTCTAAAGAAACCAGTTCATTGTTGCGTTCATTAAAGGTTTTTCGCATTTATATGATCACAAAAAAAAATATAGGAATACATTTTACATTGTCGAATAAATGCATATTATCGATGAATAACTCATTTAAATTTTGACCTCTGCAAATTTTAATTAGACTGAAAAAGTACACATTTTTATTCATATGAATACATATTTATTATAGACTGAAAAAATGCACTAGGTAGTATAAGTCCCATATCAACGTTCAGTGCGTTACAAAACATTACTGTTATATATTTTTTTTTTACCTATATATTTACACATTAAATTTTAATTTGATAAATTACAGCGCGATCCAAATATAGTGTATTTAAAATGTATTCTCAATATCGTAATAATATCATATGAATCAAACTGATAAAATTAGCTCGTCGAATAAACGCGTAACGTTAATGAAAAACTTATTTAAATTTTGACCCCTATACATTGAACAAATTGAAAACAATACACATTTTTTTTTTATGAATACGTATATAATATAAGCTGAAATAAATGCAGTAAGTGGTATAAGTTTCGTATCAACGTTCAGTGCATCATATATCGTAAGAGCGTCGACGTGGTTAATGATTTCACCGCAAATTCAGGTAACACTTTACACTGCCTGGCTGGATAAACAAAACATACGCACTTACGAAAAATAAATAGTATAGGTAACTAAGAATTAAGATTTTTAAGTTATAAAATTGAACAAATCATTATTTAACGGTGTTGGAATAAAAGAGTGGATATTTGCTTGTTCTTAAAACTATATATATTTCACTAGTAATTTATTACGAATTATGGATTAGTCATAATAAATCATCAATATTTATAAGAGTTTAGAATATTGTTTGCTTATACTTACAGTGGAAATTCGTGGATCAAAGACCGAATTATTATCAATATAATATCATTATAAATATAATCTGAAATTGAAAAAATTATTCATATTTCATGGGAATCACTAAAAATCAAAACCACTAACATTTTTTTATAAATGCAAATACTTTTATCATTGTGTATTATAATTTTTTTCTTTTATTTGCGTATAATTGGTAATTTGATTTGAAATTGCTTTTTTTTTTTGGATAATAATTTTTTTACGGTATTCTTTATTTTAAATTGCATTAAAATTTTTCAACATTTCTTGAGTAAAAAATACTATTTGCGATAAGATTCTCGCAAATTTTACCTCAAAATCCTTGTAGACAATTAATTTTTCTTTTAAAGAATGACTCGTAGCTCCAAAAATTTTATCCTTCAAAAAAAAAAAAAAAAATCTACAATAATTAGTATAAAGATATGTAAATATTAATCTTATTTTTTATATTCTATAAATATTACACTTGTAGTCGGTGTTACGTATGTAGTTTGTTAATTGCAAAGTATATATTAATATTAAGAGCATTATTTTTTTATATAATAAAATACATAATAAATTTGGCTTGTAAATTACTTCAGTTAATTATAATACAAAATTGTTGTTGTCGCATATCGCTTACAAACATTCGCATTTTCCGAATGTACGCCTTATGAGTGAAGCCGCAAAAATAACATAATCTCACATTCGTATAACTCAAAATAACATGGGAAAAATTATCTTGAAAAAAATACACTAAAATGAAATTACAGAATGTACTGTTATATTATTCATTATTTCTGTATGTCGTGTGCAACTATAAATACATTATCTTAAAGAGTACTGTTGATTTACAGCCGGTAGCGTTTAAAGTAGGTATATATTTTCTTATGTAATTTCTATATTTTAAAATAATTAAGAATTTTTAATATCCAAAGAGAACACATTTTATTTAAATACACACACACACACACACACACACACACACACACACATATATATACATATATGTGTGTATGTATATTATTTTGTAAGCGGAAGGAAAAATCACACAGAAACGTGTTAATAAGTGGTATAAAAACCTATTCAGATCGTCCGAAAAGCTAAGGTTGCTGTGTACTTGTACGTATGATCAAATTGTAAACTCAATATTTGAATAAAAACACTACACCAAATTTTCACGTCTAAAGATTGAATCGCATGATATATAGGCATATATATATATGATCGCATGATATATATAGGAAAAATCACACACATATATGTAGGAAAATAGAACACTCCAACCACTGCACGAAAACAGTATAATATATATTTGAAAAATTATGACCAATATGCGTCTTTCCTTGTATATTTATCTGTGGTATTGTCAAAAATTCGTCGTGAATGTATACTATATAAGCACTAAATTGAAAATGATTATAGAACGTCCAAAATATTCAAGAAATAGGTAATATTATAAAATAATATTGCAACAAAATTTGTACACGAAACAATCAAGATTATTTAAAAAAAATGATGACCCTTATATGTGAATATATAATACAGGTTAAAGAAATGGAAATTATCCTATTCACGTCACCTTATGATACCGGCTGAATATATTATAGGTAATACGAATAAAAAAACCGCCAAATTAATTAATCCTTGTATTGTAACACGCGAACGATAAAACGAAATTTCAATTTCGAGACGTTAAGAACGAAAAAGAAAAAATCAATAAAAAATCGAAATTAAAGAACTTTAAAAAGCTACATTTGGTCACGAAAATAATGACTTTAATACAATATGTATATTTTTAAAATAATCAAACATATAATAATAAATAAATAAAATATAAAAATTAAAAAATTAAAATAAATTTAAAAATTTTAATGAAAAATAAAAAATAGAATACTCTTATAAAAATAAAATATATATTTAAAAAAACAATATATATAATAAAATATATATTATACAAATAATATATACATATATATATATACAAAAAAAGATGTCGGGAGTATTTGTAAATTATAAGATTGTAACGACTAGTTTCGACCTTAAGTCATCATCAGGTTATAATGAATAATAAAAAAACAAAAAGGTATATAAAATAAATATGAAACAAATGAACAAAATACGTAGAATATATAATAAATAATAAGAAACAATCACAAACCGGTGAACATAGTAACATATAAATTATATTACAACATCTAGCAGAAAATTTTGTATCATTGTCTAATATGTATTAATAAATGATATTATTTTTAAAATCTGCTTGTATAAAATATTATTAAAACCATTACGTTTAACTTCATTATAAATGATTAATTATTTCAATACCGAATTTATGTATTTATTTTTTTGATCGTGTAATATATTCAAATCTTTTTCTATTTCGAAGTGTATACTATGAACACATTCTAAGACGTGTTTAGCAAAATTAGAATTGGGAGAAGTTTTTTTAAATTTTATCTCTGAAATATGTTCTTTATATCGAATTTTAAAATTTCTACCAGTTTTTCTAATGTAAAATTTATTACAACTACAAATTAGTTTATAAACGCCATAATTATTATAATTTTTGGATTTTTTATTTGTAAATTTTTTAATTTTGTTATTAAGGGGATTGAAAGCGGGTATTTTCTCTCTTTGTCTTACACACATGAAACATAGCAAAATAGACGTTTCGTACTTCCAACGTACCGATCGATCTATTGGTGCGATAAGAAATTTGAAAACAGATTTGAATTCCACGTGAATTTTACTACAAAACGACTTTCCCACTTTTTTCATTTTTTTTCATAAACCCTTAAAAAATTAACCGAATAAATTAAAAAAAAAAAAATTGTTAATAATTCATTTTTGAAGGTCTTTTAAAAAAAATGAAAAAAGTGGGAAAGTCGTTTTGTAGTAAAATTCACGAGGAATTCAAATCTGTTTTCAAATTTCTTATCGCACCAATAGATCGATCGGTACGTTGGAAGTACGAAACGTCTATTTTGCTATGTTTCATGTGTGTAAGACAAAGAGAGAAAATACCCGCTTTCAATCCCCTTAATTGTCTGAATTTAATTACTATTAGTTTTAAAAGCTATTTTTACATTATTATTATTTCTATTCAAAATATTAGCAAATTTACCTGATAAAAAGTTATGATATTTCATTGGACAATAATTAATTGCATTACTAGGTAGAATATTATTTTGATTTCGCAGTTTTAATTTAATTTTATTGTGAATTTTCTTTATAGTATTTATATCAAAATTATTTTTATTCCTATATCACAAATTATATTTAATTCATAATTATAGTTAGATTTATTTAAGGGAACACGTTCGAGTCTATATAATATATAGTCTATATAAAAATCAGGCACGTCCTTGAGGGGGAGGGGCGATGGGGGCGATTGCCCCCCCATGAGCTTACCGACTGCTATGAGGATAATACCACAAATAAGCAGTTTTGTTAGAATTGTAACAAGTTTCAAATTTTGACGTATTCTTTCATCTAGAAAATCGCCCCCCCCCCCATAAAACTGACCTGAAGACGCCCCTGATAAAAATAAGCAAATTTTTTATGAAAATGGATGGTTAGAATCATTTGGGATAATCATATCAGTTTGAGTGGGTTTCCTATATATATATTGAAATTAAATTTATTGTTAGAGATATGTGTTGTAAGATCTAAGAAGTTAATTTTATTATCTATTTGTGTTTCAAGTGTAAATTGGATATTTTTATTTACTCTGTTTAAATTGTTAACCATAAGTTCAGCCTGCCTATTTGTACCTTTAAATACAATAAAAGTGTCATCAACATATCTGAAATATGCTTATATACCTTGTAATTTATTATGTTTATTGATTCGTAATTTTGCATGTATAATTCAGAAAGAATAGCACTTTAAAAAGATTGAAACTAGTCGTTACAATCTTATAATTTACAAATACTCTCGGCAACTTTTCTTTGTACATATATGCATATATATATTATTTTTATAATATTTATTTTATTATATATATATATATATATATATATATATATATATATAATAATAAGTAATAACGTATGACAAATAATAATTACTAAATTTTTTCGTTTTAATATACAGAAACGTAGATATCGATAACTTTATTTTATAAACATAATCTAAAAAAAACAAATATATTTTACCCGAATAAATTACTCAGAAATGTAAACCATCTGTATTTGTATTATAAATATTGTACCCAAGTCATTATTCGAAATGTATAGAAGACTCTTACAAATACATAACTATGCATTAAAATTGTTAAAATGGTATGTGGTAAACTGCAAACAATATGTAAATATTTTTTAATTGATTTATTTATTAAATAAAATAATATATATATTATATATATATATATATATATATATATATATATATATGATATATATATATATATATATATATATATGATATATATTTTTTTTAAATATATTATAACATAGTTTTTGAAAAACCATTAAATCATCTGTTCGACGACAGTTAGGTAAGAAATACGACTAATTTAAGAAAAATGGCCGAACACAAAGAAGAAGTCGTAATATCAGGTATTGGAGGAATGTTTCCTGAATGCGACAATGTAGACGAGTTAAAAGAAATGCTATTTAATAAAATCAATGGCGTCACGATAGATGAGAGAAGATGGAATATAAGTATTGAAATGATTTATACATATGTGCCTATAATTTCGATTTCAAATTAATTTAATTACCTAATATATTACAGATCAAATGGGTGCAATAAGTGGAACTGGAAAATTGAAAAATATTGACAAATTTGACGCCGCGTTCTTCAGTGCCCATCCGAAACTTGCGGAAAATATGGATCCGTTAACGAGGATATGCATAGAGAGATCAATCGAAGCAGTTATTGACGCAGGTTTAAGTCCGTCAGATTTATATGGATCAAACACGGCCGTATTCACATCATCAGCCATAAGCGTTACGGAAACGAATACAATGAGCAATTCTCAACAAACACCTTTTTCATTGTTAGGACATAGTAAAACAATGCAAGCAAATCGTGTTTCGTTCATTCTCAATTTGACCGGTAAGTAGTATTTGAAATAATCATAATGTAAATAAAAACTGTATAAAAATTTTAACAAAAACAACACAGGCCCTAGTTTTACAACGGACGGAGGATGGATTTGTGGTTCGAACGGGTTGAGAAAAGCAAAAGAAATGATTGAAAGTGGTATCATAACTTCGGCGATTGTCGGAGTTACGGGATTGGTACTTCGACCCGAAATACAATTTCAATTTCAGGGGCTGAATAGATTAAATCGAACTGATCGCACCAAATCATTCAGTTCCCAAGGTAAATATTTTTTTAAAACGTTAGTTAAACAAATTTCGTAAAATCCTACTACTACTACTACTACTACTACTACTACTACTACTACTACCACCACCACCACCATTACCATCACCACCACCAACACAAATATAATAATAATATGACTACGGTTACAGCTGATGGATATAACAGATCAGAGGCTTGTATTTTCATGTTACTTCAAAGAGCATCTGAAGCGAAACGTTCTTACGGTACGCTGTTAAATGTTAAATCAGTGCAGTTCGGTGACCATCAAGGACATATAACCGAGCACGACGGCGAACATTTTAAATCGCTACTGCTGGATACCTATAAAGAAGCTAATATCGATCCGGCTACAGTAGACTTTATTGAAGCCTATGGTTGTGGGATTAAGGTGATATATGAATAAATATACATATGTACGTAACGACGTGCTCTAATCGAGAATCAATTAAACAGAATGTCGATGCCATGGAATTGAACGTTATGGAGAAAGTTTTTTGTACTGAGGAAAGGAAAACGCCGTTAAAAGTAGGTTCCGTGAAAAGTAACTTAGGCCACTGCGAGGTGTCTGGTCTCTTCATGTCAATAATTAAAGCGATTATTGCATTAGACGGTGGTTATATAACGCCGAATATAAATTACACAGAACCAAATGAAAATGTCCCGGCGTTAAAAACTGGTAAAATCCAAGTAAGTTAGTTACAGTGTGTTCATATGATATTTCAGAAAAGAAAAATAGTTATCAATCATTTTATCGAATGTTGACTTTGATTAGTGTGTAACTGCGTTAGAGTGCACAAACAGGCGAAAGCAAAGAAAAATTACCCTAAAAATAAGAATAAAAGTTAAGCTGTAATAAATATAAAACTTAATTGTTACAAGTATACACGAATACCTGTATATAACAAAATACTTAAAAATCTTAGAGTAACTTCTTTTTAATTTAGCATATGTTACAAACAACTATAATGATTATATAAATAATTTTGAATTTTATCATTAAGATAGTTACCGAAAAGACTCCATTCGTTGGTGATATAATTGGAATAAGTTCTTTTGGCATTCTAAATGCGTTTAGTCATGTTATTCTCAGAAGAAATAACAACATTAAGACACTCAGTGCAGACTTCAGGAATGAATATTACATACCAAGACTAATATTAGCATCAGGTCGGACCGAAAGAAACGCAAGAGAAACCGTAAAAAAGGTAAATATAATTTATGAACATACATATGTATGTGCATATTATTTATTTAAATTTACATCTGTTTTTATTCGTTAAAAAAATTTAAGATCAAAAGTAATGGAGACGACGCAGAATTTATCGCATTGACAAATGGAGTGTTCTCTAAGAATATTAATGCGCATTTCTATAGAAGTTTTTCCATTTTCTCCAAACAAGATGATTCGCGAATCGATGACGTTTGGGTATATTTTATCTACCTATTTTATATTTTTATGGTTTTATTGCAATCAAAACGCACGGATGTGACCGCGATGCTTCTAGAATGTCAGTCAGAAGAAACGACCGGTATGGTTCATATTCTCGGGTATGGGATCACAGTGGCAAGGAATGGGCACGCATTTGATGAAACTCCCTATATTTGCTGACGCCATTAACGAATGTGAAACTATACTTAAGCCATTGGGATTTGACATCAAAAACGTTTTGACTAGCCAAGACCCAAAATTATTCAACAATATTCTCAACTCGTTTGTCGGGATCGCAGCGGTTCAGGTCTGACGAAACAATATATACTCGTAGTTAATTAAACTGAAAACAAGGTTTTGTTTAATATTTTTCTTTTTTTTTATGTTTTAAGATCGGATTAGTCGATGTATTGAAGGCGTTAGACATCACGGCTGACGGAATTATAGGACACTCGATGGGTGAGATGGGATGTGCGTATGCGGACGGTAGTTGCACCGCGAAAGAAATGATATTGTCCGCTTACGTCCGAGGTCGAGTGTCCCTCGAAACGACACTCATTCCTGGCATGATGGCTGCCGTCGGTAATGTCGAACACAATGTGACATTGTAATTTGTTTTTTTTTTTACACGAAAAAAACGTATTTCCTTAGCACTCGGGTATCGTGAAATCAAGGACAGACTTCCACACGACATCGACGTGGCTTGTCATAACAGTGCCACCAGTTGCACAATATCTGGTCCAATAGACAGCGTCAACGCGTTCGTGTCGCAGTTAAAGGCCGAAGGAATTTTTGTAAAAGCCGTTAACGTCGCTAACATAGCATACCACAGTAGATACATTCAATCGGCGGGTCCGACTCTCCTCAAATACTTGAAAGATGTACATACGTTATAAAAATAAATGCATTTAAATACGAATACGCCGTTAAAACAAATGTATACGCATAGGTAATCAAAGAACCGAAAATAAGGTCATCTAAATGGATTTGCACTTCGTTGCCTGAAACAGAATGGAATTCTGATCTCGCAAAATATTCGTCCCCGGAATATCATACGAACAACCAGTTGAACAGTGTGTTCTTCGAAGAAGCGCTCAAATACATACCAAGTGATGCGATTACAATAGAAATTGCTCCACACGGCCTTCTACAAGCGATTTTAAATAACGCGTTACCCGAAACGGTGACCAACATATCGTTAACTAAAAGGGTTTTTGGTGATTCAGTTCAATTTTTGCTTGCTGCGATTGGAAAGTAAGTTACCGATAAGTTATTAAATATTCATTCAAACTTTTCATCATGCTAATATATCCACCTCAAAATTATATTAATTTAATTTACATCAAGGAGTTAGACGAATAAAATTGTGGCCAAATTATTGAAAGCCCGAATCAAATTTCCCCAAAAGCTTAAAATGTTTTAATGCATTTCAATATTAATTTGATAAAATATTTTGAACATTAGAACTACGTCACATTTGTATTTTCTTTCTAGAATGTACGTGAATGGCTTAAACCCAAAAATTCAAAAACTGTACCCGCCTATAAAATTCCCGGTTTCTCGAGGAACTCCTCATATTCACAGCTTACCTTTATGGGACCATAATGATCAATGGACACCTACTGTTGATCTCAATGCAATGGTAAGTACAAATAATTATAAAATTTATTAATCAATATGATTATTTTTAAATGTCTCGTGTATTCGAAATCATTATTATAGATACATGGATTTCCTGCTGAAAGAACCACTTCATTACTCCTTAATGATAGTATTCATCTACTTGAATACCAAATTCATGGTCATCATATTATTCCACTGTCATATATTTTGGTAATTTCGAATAGTGCACCTACGTTCGTGTTATCACTAATAATTTTTACATGTATTTGAAATGTAGAACAATGTTTGGAAAATGTTTATTGAAATGAACGCGAAAACATTTTGTGAAGAAGCTGTTCAGTTCCACAATTTGCAGTTTAAAAACAACGTGAAAATCCATCCGACTAGTAAACATATTTATTTTACTGAAAATTCGAATTCAATCTCCGAAATGTAGGTATAATATATTTTATAATAAAATTACAGATTCATTGGAGAGTTCTATAATGATTCAACGTGGATCTGGACATTTTGAGTACAATCTCGACGATGAGGTCATTCTTTCTGGGAAAATTAATTTTTTGCACCATACAGATTTAAATATTACATTAGACAAATCAACGACTTTGGGCAAAACGTCCGATGACCTCCAAGGGTGTGTATCGAAAAATGAGATTTATGCCATACTGGAAAACAACGGGTACAACCTTGGAGAAAACTTTAAAAACATAAACAATTTTAATGTATACAAAAAAAATATCCAAGGATACGTGAAATGGAAAAAAGATTGGGTTTATTTTTTGGACGGCCTATTGAAATTTCCAGTATTAAAAGATTTAGGCACGTGTCACATAGAAGCTACAGTTTCCATTCGACAAATTAGTATTGTTCCTGCGATGTTTCAAAATAACATTGGAAATGGTATAATTTAATCTTTGTTGATATTTATATCCCAATATATTCGTTACGTTAATTAGAAATTAATTACTTTTAGACATAAACGTCAATTACAACATAGTAACAAATGAAATAACTTGTAGCGGATTAAAAATATCCGAAGTTAAAACCGGTCCATTAAGCCTGTCCAAACATAAGTCTGCGGTAGTAAAATTAGAAGAGTACATGTTCATTCCATTCAACGGTTCACAATGCAAAGTAAATAACAAGTACACAATTTTAAACAATAAACGATTAGAATATAAAGTTTAAAACGTCACAATTATGTAAATCGAAATATTTATGAAATTCATGTTATTTTTAGAACATCGACGAATTCGTTTACGACTCTATGGATATAATAATTGAAGACGATAAATTACATTCCAATAACACCATAGGAAGAAAACTTATTTTATGTATTCCGCACCATTACGATGATCCTATTTCTAGATCGTGCACGACATTGATCAAACAAAATATGGAAAACCAATTCTCAATTAATGTAAGTGTATAAATTTTGTAATATTCACAAATTACACAACTATAGAAAAAAAAAAATGTTTTATTTATTTATATCGACGCGTAACGCGATTATAGAGTATAACGGTAAACTGGGATAACGTTAAGAAAGTAACGGAGGACGACAATTCGGGAAGGTTTATCACGGTAACTAATGCTAATCACTTGCAAGATATAACCGAATGTTTGACCAATAAAAAATATAGTTATATTATCGTATGGTCGAAACGGAGACTTCAAGACCTTGACAACTGGAAAATAATTACACAAAAGAAATTAAAAGATGACTGCTATTTAGCACTAATAAAGAAGGTAAATCGCGTACTTTTTTTAAACGTTATCTATATAGAAATACATGTTTGGTTTCGTAGAATATATTCTTGGACGGAAGCGACATATACTTCATAAAACCGACTAAAGACAATTACGATTTGAGCATTCGGACAGCGTTGGATAAATATAACACGCGAAAGACAACTTTTTGTGTTATTTCAATGTCAGAACCATTAGAAGACGTTTATACGTACGTCCAAGAAATGTTTAAGAAATACAAATCACAAAAATTAAGGTAAGCGAACTGATGGTAATAAATGTTGGCACATACGAGTACTCGTGGTAACGTAGAAAATATTAACACACAATTTTGTGTTTAGATTCTTATTTATTTTGGATTCAAACGCGCCAGAACTCGATTCGAACAAACCATTTTACACGGAACAATTGTCAAAGGGTTTAATTGTCAACATTTATAAAAACGGGGGTTGGGGTTCTTACAAGAGAATTGTTCTTCAAGATCTAAAAGACGATATCAAATTCATTAAAAATCCATTGTTGAAAAACTTTACAATGAATAGGTAATAAAATATTAAATACCGTATACGCACATAGATTTTTGTATTGTTTTGGTTTACATTATCTGATTTCAGTAACGCCAAATTATCAGTAAAATACCTGGGATTAAATTTTAAAGATTTAGTAGTTGAAGATCACACCGAAGTATATTAAACCTTTAAATTCTAATACATAATATTATACACCTATTAAATTTAAAAAGATACCTGACAAAATATGTAATTGTATTTATTTATATAATTTAATTGATCAAACTTAGAACGAATTCGGTCCATTGGAATACTCTGGTTATTTTGAAAACAACGCTAAAGTCATGGGAATAACTTCGTTCGAGCAGATATCTTCTAAAGTCAAATACGATGAATTATTATCGTGGCCCGTCCCATCAACGTGGTCATTAGAGGACGCCACCACTGTTCCTTTACCTTATGCAATGGTGATTAGTGTTTGAACACAACCGTATTAAAAGAGACGTCATTTATTTCATTTCATTTTAGAGTTATTACATTTTCAACATCCTGTGTAATCTTCAAAAGGACACGTCCATTTTAGTCACCTCCGGATTGCATCCTATGAGTCTAGCTGCTATTTCGATATCCTTGGCTGAAAAATGTGAGATATATGCAATCGTAGAGTCAATTGAACAAGCAGATCAACTATCTAATTTATTTCCAAAGGTAATTTGTGTAAAGTCACAGACAGTAAAATAAAATACCAAATTTGATGAAATTGTTTAGCTGCCATCGTCGAATATACTTGTAAACACGAACGATAAGTTTGATATAAAACTTATGACTATGACCAAGTCCAAAGGAATTGACTTAATATTAAACTTTTTGAACGGTGAAGCTTTTTATGCTGCTTTTCGTGCGTTAGCTAATCACGGAAAATTCTTCAATTTCTCTAAATCTGATATGAAAAATCATCAAACTATTGGTAATTACGTGCCCGCAGTATCAATCTCTTTTTAAACTTTGTGCGAATATTTACACACAGCTCAAATACGTTTACGATATAATAATATTGAATATTTTCTCGAATAGGGACTCGGATATTCTTGAAAAACACGTCATTTTCCGTCGTAAGCTCAAACGTGTTGTTGAACGAGAGTGATCACAACAAACAAATCATAAAAAAATCGTTCATGAACGGTTTGAATAAAGGCGTGATCAAACCTCTCCGCAGAAACGTTTTGACAGTACCGTTTAGTATTGACTCGATTTTAGACGCCATGAGGTAACGTATATTGCGAATATCATAATAAAACAGTGGCGTAGCGTGGATAAACCAGGTGGGTAGACAAATTTAAAAAAAAATTTTAGAAGTAATACCGCGCTTACAAACCATTTTCACTATGCTTCTAATGCTTACTTATATTGATATAGCATATACAATGTATATTATACGTATACTCGTCGTCCAGCGTTCTCATTTTAAAATATTTTACAGTGTTTTAAAACTCATAAAATGAATAAGATCTAGGTATATAATTAATAAATAAAATTTAAATAATTTTATATTTTAAATCTAATTTTCTATTTTTTTTTTAAGAGAAAAAACGTCGATTACCCTATCAATAAATACGAACGAGTGCGGACGAACTACTGTGCAGTCGGTCCCACACGACTCTTGTACTTGATCGCTGATATTATTATTCGACGGTTGTCAGAATCTACGAAATACTCGATAAGATAACTTAACCGGTGGGGAATATGAGTGACTACTATAAATATTCGCGCTCTGTATACTAGCTGTACGTATAGATTAGACGTGTTCGGCTACGACGGGGTTATGGGGTGAAACCGATCGCCGCCGCCGCGGTGCAGTGCGGCGCGGCGAGACGAGGTACGAATGAGACATGTCTCACACCAAGCGTTACAACGCGTATTCCCAGACCCCGCGCACTTTCCTCCTACCCACTGCTGACATTGGCATGAGACAACACGGGCCGTTGTCTCAACATATACGTTGCCTATACTGAACGCCTGATAATATATACGATTGAAAACGAATACAATTACGCGGCGGATATGGAATTAATTGGATGAAAAAATGATACCAAACTTAAAATTAGGTTTATCATTATTGACATTTATACCAAATTCGTAATTTTAACATAAAGTATTTAAAATAAATTACTGGAATGTAAATTTGGGTAGACACTGTCCCATTGTCTAATAGGACGCTACGCCACTGTAATAAAATCATGTCAATACTATAAAATGTATACTATAAAAAGTGTTTTTCTCTTTTAATTCAGAACCGCTTCGTTTACATCACATAGAGTGTTACTGTCTTTAAGCAATGTCGATAGCGACTTCAAGTACGACTTTCAATGCGATTCGTATCAATGTCATCACGACCATGTTTATGTAATAGTTGGTAATACAGTTTACACGTTCAAATAGGGTTTTGCAAAAGAAAAATACGATGAATCAAATACACAATTATTTTTCGATTTTAGGATATAAATCGAATTGGATAGATCTCGCCGAATGGTTGGTAGAACGAGGAGCTCAGAAAATGGTAATTGCTGTCAAACGGTGTTTAATGTCATCGACCAACTGCAGACGGTTCGTACAGAATATATGAATTGTAAATCACCATTACATCATTACATGTGTTTTACTAGGTTTGACCGACTTATTTCTCGAAACGTCTCGATAAAAATTGAATCCGATATACATTTAAAAACAAATGAGGATTCTCTTCAATGGTTAAATTGTTTATCGTCATCCAACGTTTTAGGTTCAATATTTATAGTGAACCTGGTATTTACACTTCAACAACAAATTATTACAAATAACATTCATAACATACATATATTTGTGTGTGTGTGTGTGTGTTGTGTGTTAATCGTAGTAATATCCGTCTTGTTTTTATTCAGTTTGACGATAGTAAAATGAATAACCTGCGATTCGCCTTCGAACGCCATTCGAACAAATCAATGGAGACGTCATTCGTATGCATTTCGAGTAAAGGAAAACATATATGTGACGAGCTTAAATCGATTGGTCTCAGTGCTATAAATATATCTTGGGACGGATTATCGACACAACCGAAAAAAATGGAAAAATTATTGATTTCACTGGACATACTGCTACAAAAATCCAAAGCCACCGAGTCATCGTCGTTCATATGCTCTGAGCCCGGTGCTAATAAGTCGGAATGTAAATGCATATGAATGAAATAAAATCCATTCGTCACAATTCATCAATCATTTATGATCGTTTAAAATTATTTTCTGTTTAAAAATAATAATATACAACGAAATCAATTTCAGGGTCTCAACAAATCAATGATATTATCGCAAATAATTTCCCCGGGTCTATCGATGAATTGCATCTTCTGAATGATAGAGTAACGAATGAAGTTGGATTTGTGGAAGTTCCAACCAAAAGTCCGAGATTTTCACAGATGAAATCAATAATACCGGTATTCGTCATACCTGGGTTTAGGCCGAAACTCATCGAAACGCTGTATACGAAATTTTTTTATCCAACTTTTGAAGCGCGTTTACCAGAAGATATCGGTTCGATCGACCGACTGTCCGAAAATTTAGTAACCGTAAGTTTTAGGCAGCACATTTTAGAGATGTCTTGATTTGAACGGTATGATTTACGAGGTTACTTGTTGAACTTAGGAACTCAAAAACATCACGAACAAAGGTTACGTGTCTCTTATTGGCGAGTCTTGGGGAGGAATCGTCGCTCTCAAAATGGCTCAGATATTAGAAGCGCAAGGCACATTAGTCACCGTGTCGTTGTTGGAAGGCGATCCAGAGTTCCTGACCGGTTGGGCCAAATTTTTTCTCTCAAACGACAATTTCATCAACAAACTAAACACGAGATATAGCTCGGTCTCCAGCGAGGTGAATACAAACAATACAATATTATTAATATTATTTATCACCGTACTAGTTTAGATAATATTCTCTCTCACATAACACTATATAAAGTAATAAACTCTTCCTACGGCGTCACTGGATTTCCAAAACAGGTAACGCGCAACGAATATGGAATTAAATAATTTAAAGTATGATGTGTTTAACTAATGTATCGATGGTGTTCATAAACGTGACCGCCGATACTGAAACTGTCCCCCATACAGGATGAAATTCGTAGTTACTACATTATAAATACAGTATTTTATATAAATTGCAGGTGTCAAAACAAGCGCCGCACAATTTTATCGGAGGAATCAAATTATTAAATAATGATACGTCGTCTCACAACGAAGTGTTGGAAAATAAAACGGAAAGAGTTTTAAATATTATTCGCTCTAGGTTACAGATGTTATTACAAACGAAACCATTGTCGAACCAATTGCATACGAAAGTCTTAATATTGAGATACGAAAGAGCGTTCGAATTTTACAGGGCAAATTTAAACGATGTGAGTCGATAGATTTTTATACGTAATTATTTCGTCATTGATAAAACGCATTTATATTATTCGTTTGTTCGCTCGTATTTATATATATATATATATATATATATATATATATATATGTTACAGTATTGCGTCAATCCACCGATTGTGAACGTTATCTCCAAGACGGATTATAAAAGTATGGTGTTGGACAAAGAGACGATCGAAGCCATCACTAATAACGTGGTACTGTTGTATCCGGTCGGAGTGGAAATATCGTTGAAAGAAAAGTACACAAATTTCAATTTCAGTGTTGAAAAAATCTTAAAAAAACAATAGTTAACAATGAGATTCACATACGCTCGTTTTTCTAACATACATATTATGTGGATAATATAATATAGTTATTTTTGGTATTTGTTTTATTTATTTTTAGTTATGTTCTCGTATATGAATTTTTTGTAATCGATGTTATTGGTATTTTCCTACGCAAATATTATATTACGCGTTATAATCGTGTCTTGTAACCGTCACTACGTTGTCCGAAACGTATGTGTTTCGTTGTTCGACATCAATGGTCCAGACAATGTAGATAATTATGTCATGCTGCAAACGGTTTTTTTAACGTTTTTAATCAAATCACCAATACGTTTATTCGCATAATTTTTACGACGCACATAAAACATTGACTTGTTAATAACTGATTTATTGGAACCTGATAAGTCACAAAGTGCCCGCGTACATTTAAATAATTTAAATATATACTACAATACAATTGTAATAAAAATTGACGTTCAAAATTAATATTTTTCAATTGTTTAATAGGTTTTTTCGCCGTACATTATGTGTAATTCGCTTTGTACAATACCGCTATAGCGTGTCGTCTACATGCACGCATATATAGTACATTTTAATTCTGTTAGTTGTCTTGGATCGCCGAAACGAAACGAAACGTTAATATTGGTCGTGTGCGAATACCTATATAGGTTTTTCTTGATAATATTTATTTTGAAACGTAACAAACGATTACGACTTTGTGAAACGTTTCGATTTTGTATGTAAACGAATTATTATATTAAATTTGTATTAAATAATAAAAATTATTATTTTTTAAGTTTTCGTCGTTTTTTGCATTCATAAATCGTTGCGTAATATTGTGTATGTAAATATAAACACCGCGACTATATTTTAACCGTTCGGGACGCCTTCGTGCGAACAAGATATGCAATAAAATTAGCACTTGCGAGTGTTGTTAGTATATAGGTTGTTGAACCGCACCGGGCGAAATTTCTTTTGTATACAAAAATCATGGGCGTGTAAAACCACAAATCATTTGTTGCCATTTGAAAACCCAACCCAGAGAGTCGTAATAATAATTTTAATATTCATTCCCAGGATTATTTGCATTTTATTTTATTTTTTCATATATGTGTATATCATAAGCTTGAACGGTATATCCACGGTGCTGCAGTGACACTGCAGTTGACTATGTCGAATATCGATTGAATATCTAACACCAGCACATATTTTTTTTTTTTTTAAACTCGTTGCTTTAACACTGTTTTAGGTTTCCGTAAGAATTCGTTAAAATGAAAATATGATCAAGCCCAGTGACGTACAAGGATATTTGACGATAATTGATTTAAAAAATTGCCATCGCCATTATTTTCATACTCTCTAAATAATACAGCCGTAGCTCATCGATTTCCGAAACTTGCGTTAAAATCAACCGCTTAAATAACTACATTATTAGAGTTTATGATTTGTACTAAATAAATAAATATAAAAATCCATATACGCGCCCTCCGTATCGTCCATCTGGCCGTGTCTTATCCGGGGAAGTGTGGCGTTTATACAATTGAAATTTTTGCGTTTTTTAAATAACGAGCCGAGCGGCCGGTGTCTCGCGAAAGCATTAAAAAAATCAAAAAAAATCAATGGTAATAAATAGAGCGGAAGACTTGTAGCATTTGCATATTTGTTTTACTAAATCAAAAAAATTATCAGAGTAAGAAACAAATACGTTTTGTGCTGAAACAAATTTAGATTTCTAATTTTATTTTGCATATAAATGCATATTTTGAGTTTTTTTGGTTTTTGGTTTTTAAGGCGTATTTCTTCCATTTTTTTTTTTTTTTTTTTGAAATATTTAAATACAATCAATAATTTTCTCGATATTTTCTTCATCGACGTTTTTATTTCATTTGATATTTATAACCGAAATTGACGAATTTAAATTAATTTTTAATTTTTATCACTTAATATTGTTGTTCGCTGACGCACGTTTTTCCTCGAGGAAACGCTCGAGGATCCCGTTTAGATCAATTCTAATTCAATAATCAATTATTATTTGATGTTATCGATATAATGTACCCATTAATGTCTACTCTCTATAATTAAACCAAATAAAAAAAAGTTATTAATTAAAGTTAAATTTTATTAGTAATATCGTTAAAAAATATATATTCATTTTGCATGTTTTTAATGCGTATTATAGGATTTTTAAGTGCGTAAATGCTTGCATATTTAGCGCTTTCTTAGAGCTATATTCAGCCGTATAGTAATAAATAGGGCTGATATTTATATGCTTTTGCTTACTGTTATTGGTTGGTCAAAAAAATAGCTAGTTTAACCAAAATGTGTTTCATGATCTAACGATTCTATAAACAAACTTTTATTTTGCATATTTTAGGATTTTGCACATTTTAAAGTCGTTTTCAACCAAAAAAAAAAATCGATAATTACAAAATAATTGTTTAAAATTTATAATTTTATAAATATCAACAGGCGAATTGATAACTTTATTACCAATGTTTTAGATAAAATAATATTATTAATTTGATTTTTATGGTTTTTAAATTTATTAATAATAATACGAGATATGACAAATAATATAATCTATAATACATTTTACAGTTTATTTCATGATGGATCGTGAAACAACGCCATTCTATAAATCAAATTAAAATAAATATTTAAATTCAACATATCGAAAATTTTTAAATATTATAATATTATAAAAAAACGTAAATTAATTTTGTCGAGATTAACTGTAATAACTGAAAATAGTAATAAAATACAATTTTCGAATTTTCTTAGGGTTTTTAAAAAAAAATTTTTTTTTTTTTTTAGAGCATATTTGAAAGGCATATTTTGGTAATTTTTAGCGCGTAACTGCATACATATTCGATAGGTTTTTAAGGCATATCTGCCGTAGTAACGAATAAACGCGCTGCCGTCGGTGTAGCGCGTGGAATTCCGCGACGCGTGGAATTTGAAACGCGGCCGCTATTGGCGCCGCCGATGTGTACAAAATCGTGTAAGGCGCGCGTATATAATAAATCGTCCGCACCGCGCTCACCAAAAAAACGAGATGAAAGTGTCGCGTTCGAGAAATAAGAGAAGAAGAAGAAAAAAAATCGTTTTGAAAGCCCCGCGTCATTTGCATCGCGCGCGCGTAAAATAACATATGTGACATCACCATCAGCCCGAATAAATTATTATTTTGGCGTCTGCGAGCCGGCAAGGACCCGTAAACCGCGTTCACCTACATTTTATTTCGGACCGTAAACGCGCGTGTATTTAAGTGGCGCGCGCGAGTCGGTAAAAAAAAAAAAAAAGAGAGAAAAAAGAAAACGCGGCTCGCGCGTTTGTTTGTCGCGCGCGCGCTTATAATATACAAAATACGCGCCGGCTCGAAACGGGGGACCCGCTCGTCTCGTCCGCGGTCACAACAACAAAATACAGTCGACCGCGAGAACCGGGCGACAGCGAGAAATGTAAACAAGCGCCCACGACGATTTACATTAAGGGGATTGGAAGTGGGTATTTTCTCTCTTTGTCTTACACACATGAAACATAGCAAAATAGACGTTTCGTACTTCCAACGTACCGATCGATCTATTGGTGCGATAAGAGATTTGAAAACAGATTTGAATTCCACGTGAATTTTACTACAAAACGACTTTCCCACTTTTTTTATTTATTTTTTTTAAGACCTTCAAAAATGAATTATTAACAATTTTTTTTTTGAATTTTTTCGCTTAATTTTTTTAAGGTTTTATGAAAAAAAAATGAAAAAAGTGGGAAAGTCGTTTTGTTGTAAAATTCACGAGGAATTCAAATCTGTTTTTAAATTTCTTATCGCACCAATAGATCGATCGGTACGTTGGAAGTACGAAACGTCTATTTTGCTATGTTTCATGTGTGTAAGACAAAGAGAGAAAATACTCGCTTTCAATCCCCTTAATAATAATCGATTGATAAAACACCGACGTCCTGTGTACGCATTATCCTCGAACGGGGGTTATCTGGGTCGTTTCGAAAACGGAGTGGGAGTGGGGCGGGGGAGCGCGGATTGTTTTGCACGAAAATATCGATCAATCATTTTCCGATATTAATATAGAATAAAATACGATAGCGATTTAATCGCGTCGCTTTTTTTCTAGTACGTGAATACGACTGCACCTCCATATGAAAATCGAACATTTTTTTTTTTTTTCTTACACATATAAATAATTCATAAAATGTACATTCGGTGAAACGCGGCTGCGATGCTGGAAGCAGTGAATCGCCGGGTGTTTTACGCGTTATATATAGATTTACATATACGATTATTTATTATTTATCTGCAGTGTATACTGTCTACAATAGTATTATAATATTGTATTATACGCCGTGTTGCGGTGTTGTATCGAAACGAATAAATTATAATAGGAGGTACGCGTTTACACAGAGGCGGGATTTTTTTTTAAAGCCCAAAATTGTTCGTTATGTTGTTACGGAAAACGCTCCACCGCCGTACGTATTCGAGAGTTTTTGTACTTATTTTTACACAGTTTTTTGTGGCGAATGATAATACGGTTTTGTTTTAGTTCGCCGTATATTGTCGTTTTTGAAGCGGCCCGCCTAGTTGACTGCGACGTTTTAACGTCACTGGGATTTCATCGCTCGAATTTTAATGCCACGGCAGGAGTGGGCACATGACGTGCAAACGGGCATTGCGCGACGCTGAAACATATGTGACCGTGGTTATAAATCCCAGACGATTAAACACATCACCGATGTGAGTGTCCGATTCGTGCATTTAAGAGCACCGTGGAAGACATCCACTTGGTGAAGGAAGAAGCTGTGGAATGGATGAAGAACCCGCAGCATTTGTAGCTGTAACATGACCCCTACATTGACCGTATATACCGAGAAAGGGATTATCGAATTATTGGGGAACTTCTGCTCTATCTATGTATTCACTTATGTGCTTGTTTATTTTTTAGTTCTATCACTGTTGAACATCTCGCAATTTTATACACGTTATATCTTTCTATATATATTTTTATGTGTTTCTGGTACTGCTCACGGACGCCGTACGAAATAATAATAACGTCTCGAATCGAACCGCATCAGCGAGTTCCGACGATTTTGCTGTCCCGTAGTGGATCCTGCAATCCGGATCTGCAGCAGGATCCGCTTTAAAGATTTCAAACGTTATATACCTGTACGTAGCAAAACGCATTAGAATTTTCGAAATGCGAACACTATACCGCCGGAAGTACTGCAGCCAGTGGCGTGCTCAGGGGTGGGGAGGTTAGGGGTTATATCCCCCATTGTCTTTTTTGCCGACCTACAGAAAACAACTTATTAGATATAAGAGCTGTTTTAGAGTCATTACTTAATACTTTTTATTAGTTATTAGAAAAAAGTTATTACTTATGACAATAAACATTTACTATACACAACGTATGTTATGTTAATTGAACAACCTGGTATTAGTGTGTTATAACTTAAATTCACTTTGATTATAGAACAATTTACAAATGTACACAATTATAAGCTAGAAACGATTTTGGAGAGCTTGAAACATAAACATTTGAGTTTTTGGTATTACCATGACAATTTGTTAAAATGTATTATTACTATTTACTTATAACATCCCCCATTGAAAATTCCTGGGCACGCTACTGACTGCAGCTCGGAGTTATCTCACATCAAATAATTAGCTCGAAGGCCGTTTAAAAAAAGGCGATAAGACTATATAGGAATCGTACGCGTTATTGCCGGAAGAACGCTTTTCGGATTTCAATAATACTGTGCCCGTGCAGAAAAGATTTTCAGTATTTATAGCTTTATCTATACACACGAGCGAGCGGACTTTTTCCGAAAAACCACATGCACAAAATCCGAGCGTGGAACCAATAGTGACGATGCTGTTATTGGAACGACAGAGATCGACGCAGAGTTCCAAGAAATTTTGTCACAAAAGCGATTCGAATCTTTTCGTTACCCACGCGTATTATTTATGTATGAGCGTAATAAAAAAAAAATTTTTCCTTTATAAAATTACCGTGAAATTCGTTATACATTTTTTTTTTTGATAGTCTTTTCCTCAATGAATGGTAATTTCAGATGATTCGTCTCTGCTCCTTCCACCTCTTCTGTCCCTCCCCTGCAAACAATTCTGGCGATATAGAAATACGCGTGTCTATTAGATTCGGCTCGCCGCCGTAAAAAAAAAATTTCTTTCGCCATTTCTTCAAGTCTTCCGGCTCCCGCGTCTTTCTCGATTTGTCCCATAAACGCGTTCAATCGTGCCCTCTGATATCGTGTCGTGCAGTTCTTCTGGATGTCTAAGTGTATACGTCCTACCATCTTCTCCCTCTAACGGAGTCCGCGCTTAATGAGCGTTTCTCTGCTACTGTTTCGAGGACGTCCTGGTTAATTTTTCGCTCTATTCAGCTTATTTTCTGCGTGCGTCTTCCAGTACTTCTATAATGCCTTTTTTTCGGGTCTCTTTTATGACCCACTTTTCACAACCACATATAGCGCTAGGCTCCAGATGTATGTTTTGATGAGCCTTTTTGATTTAAAAAAAATATTATGTATGCGTATTTTAAACTCGAAATTTCACCACTTCCTTGTTCAAAAGTCAAATATTGGCTCCAATAAAATTTAAAAAAAAATTCGTCGACATTAAACGACACGAGATTAAAAAAAAAAAAAAGTATCCGAAGAATTCACATTATTCCAATAAAATATTCAATAAACACGTTTTTTTTTCTCTCGATATAATTCGCGGATAAGTTGTATTCGTATTGTATGACGCTTTTGCAGTAAACGCGCGTACAGGTATACTGCAAACGATAATTAATAATGAAAATACCGGTTTAATGATGATGAATATAACGACGTGTTTGAATATGTTTTAAATTTATCGGAGTTGAACACGAGGCAAAGTTTCAATTACAGTATATATATCCGTCGCAGAGACATACGCGCAA
This sequence comes from Slavum lentiscoides, assembly GCA_032441835.1. NCBI lineage: Eukaryota > Metazoa > Arthropoda > Insecta > Hemiptera > Aphididae > Slavum > Slavum lentiscoides. Next base: position 8,122,656 of record CM063717.1, on the reverse strand, counting down.
TTACGCGTAGCATATACAATTTACACGCGTTTATAACGCGTTATAATAATAATATATTATAGTAATGCGAATATAATATATAAGGTGTGTGATGCGTTTATGGAGAATATGATACGGCGTTAATTTATAACCGTACATACTTATACTACACGCGTATATATACGGTCAGTGATTAATTTACACGATTCACAACGCGTTTATCATTTCTGAAATTGCACATAATATTATTATGTATACACAGAAAATTATTGATAGCAGCAGTAGGTAGGTCATCGTCGAGTCGGTTATTTAAAAAAAAAAAAATTTAGAGGGTTTCGCGTCAATTATTATTATTATTCTCTGTATGTCCGATTATAATAAAACGAGCGATGACTATATTAATTATATAAATACCGTGTCGCGCGTATATATTACGGTAAATTTTTTTTTTTTTTTTTGTCAAAAAAAGTTTTCCATTTTTTTTCACCATAAATCCATTTAAAACCGCTTGATGCCGCATGCGATTGGTGTGTGTATTAGCCGCTCAGCTCCTGCCGACCAGTTTTCGAATCATGACGGCGAATAACAATATATATATATATATATATCGAGTTGCTCGCTTACCGCGATATTCGTTCGGCGAACCCGTTCGCCGTTTATTCGGTGTTAATATTATACTTGTCATCGCGGTCCGGCGCTCGGCATTATAAAAATACGGCCGAGAGAACATATATTTTATAAACATAATATAAAATTTCAATTTATTCGATTATACCGCGATAATATATTACATACACGGTTTTTCAGTACACGACATCCGTTGTTCGACCAGTTTGAAATATTATGTTTTAACGCCGTTTCCTATATTATATTATACCTACGCGCGCCGAGGTGTCGCGCGAACGAGCTTATAATTGCACGCGTATCATTAATACGCGTTATAATGGTCACATATTTGCCTGGCGCCGACGATTATTTTCGTCGATTTATTTGTTTTTACATATATATATATATATACCTATTTTACATATTATTTTGATTTTTTTAATTTTTACAGCTGAAAATTCCGTAATGACTTTTTTTTACACAAGCGAGCACCGTTCCTATACATATACATATATATATATATATATATATATATATATATATATATATACGCATAATATATTATAGTAATCGCGGTGCAATAACCCCGACGTTTAGGAAAACGACCAATATTACACGCACGTATTATTACATGTATATAGATATACGAAGTGGCGCGTTTAGAGTTCTTGCGGAATATATGCAATAATGACGTTTTATCGTGTTCTACAAACTTAAATTTCTGCAAAAGGGGCGAAATAATTGATATGAATTTTTTTTTTCGCGCCTCAGGCGAGACTATTTAAAAAAACATAGACTTTACCATATAACAACAACGGATATACTAAATAATTAAGAGTTGAATAAATATAAAAATATTAATATTAACGCGTGTGCGATATGCGAGTAATGCAACAACGTATAAATAATACATAATACACACAGTAATAGTTAATATGACTTTGACAAAAGTTAGCGCTTATAAACACGCAAATAGCACGCATTACCAGAGAAAATTTACGAAAATTCGATTTTCGAAAGGTGATGGGAACGATTTTTTTTTATCATATTTCTGTAGTATCGTAGCGTATCTCTGTACACATATACGAGTATATATATATATATATATATAATAATTGTATATGCGAAACGTCGGAACGTCTTCGCAATTTATTCTCCGTATAAGTATATTATTAAATATTTAAATTTAGAATGAAATGAAATGAAAAAAAAAATTCCCTTAGGAATAGAATTTTTTTTTTTTTTTTACGGAAATTATTATCGCTATTAAATTACAAACGTGCGCAGAAGAAAAAAAAAAGAGCCGACAGCGAAATATTATATCGTTTTCGATTTAATATTAATAATAATAATAATAAACCTGCGCCGGAGGTTTTCGCACACGCGAATAAATCATATGGTATATATGCGCGATGACGAAGAAGCGATGCGCGAAAACGATCGGCTAGAACGGGACCGGCTCGGCGCCCCGAGGCGATTCGTCGCGGTAATCTGGACCGCGATTTTATTATTATTATTATTAGGTATACATCTTGTGCGTACAAACGTTTATAAGAAAATAATAATAATAATGAAAAAATACTCGGCGAATTTTTTTCGCCGTTATGTTTCCCTCCATTTCTCACCGCGTATTATTATAATAATAATATACGGACGCTGCACCGAGCGTTTTAGATCCCATCGTCGCGGCGGCGGCGGCGGCGGCGACGGTTTCTATTTATTAATAATAATTATTATCCAAAAATAATAACGATTTACTGTTAAGTGTCGTAATCGTCCGCGTATACATCGTCAATATAATATATAATATACACAATGAGTATTAATAAACGCGTGGTATAAATATTGCACTTGGGTGTTCGCGATTATTCGATTATTATTCGGTCGAGGAGGTCGATAATAATCAAACGATATAACGTAAAATATTATAATCGATACGATCGGATCGACGCGCCCCGCAAGACGCGCGAAATTTGTAATTAAGACGTCTTCGAAACGCTATGGTATACCGGTATATGTTATATGGGAAAGGATGAAGACACCGCATATGATTTTATGGACGGTGTAGAAGCGCCCATTGCACAAAAATGCAGGACACTAAACTTCACCAAGCTATATGCGCGGATCATAACAGCTGACAAAACGAGGCCTATACAAATTCAACGGCTACCAGTACTCGCTATCATATTTGCGAAGAAATTAGTGTACCAAGCGTATTTTAAACGCTGTCAAATCCGACCGACATCTCCCGTCGTTCAAAGACATTACGGACCACCCTGTAAATAGGCTTAAATCCAGACACCCCGTACGGAAAACCGACACTCAGACGGAGCCGCTCAACGAAACCTGCAGGAAAGATCGTTGGAAAACATCGGAGGTCCGGAACAGCTCTTTGGTAGTAAGTCCAGAAGAGAAAGTTACCGGCTATGACCTACCAAGAGAACTCTGGTCAACGCTGAACCGAATCAGAACTGAACAGGGTAAATGTGGTCGAAACTTATGATAGATGGAGTTTGTCAGTATCACCGTACTGTGAATGTGGTGAGGAACAGACAGTCCGACACTTCGTAGACATATGCCCGGGAACCAAATTCGAGGGAGGCCTTGAAAAACTTCACAAGGCAGAACCAGAAGCGATCGCCTGGATGAAAAATTTAGAAATGCGCCTGTAGCCTAATAAGATTAGCCTAATAAAATTTCAACCACCCTGTTCTTTGTCTTTTCTTATATTTATTAATATCTTTGTAATTATCCGTTCATTCATGATTTACCTAATTTTACCTACGTAACTGTGTTATTAACATTATGCATTTTATCTTTTTTTTTCTTTCTCTAAATATTTATTTATAATAGCCGAAATTATGTCATATGCAATAATAATAATGGACAATATTCTTCTTTTTACAATTTTATAAAAGTTGTATAATGCAGACGACTCTGTTTCCAAACTTACATCGTTTTTTTTGCTGCAATATTACGACCACGGTGATCGACAGTGCCTATAATAATAATAATAGTATGTCTACATAGAAGAAAAAAAATGTAGGATTTTTACCGGGACACTACACGTACGAATTAAATATGCGAATAATATTATATGTTGTACACGATACATGCGTTCATTGTCTATAAATACGTGTCAAAATCAATCGGATATTATTATTAAACTTGTCTAGTGTAATCGCGTTGTGCCGGGGCTCTGCTGATCATTCATGCTCCGTGCACAATAGTATATTATTATTAATTATTATTATATGTATACTTTCCATAAAATAAAATTATTTGACCTACTATATTGATTATAATTAAAACTTCTTCTTGACTCTCAAACCGTAATACGTATCGACGGATATAACGTACGCGCGGTCCGCATTACTTAAAAATCGTGTTAATCACATTATTATATTACTAAGAAAACCCATGTAATGGAATATTATTTAGAAATTTCCGAAACATAAGTCGTTTAACAAGTTTTCTCTCTCCTTCTCTCCCTCTCTCTCTCTTTCTTCGAATCGTTCAAATCATAACTGGACATTATATTGGCAAATAATAATTTACTTTGGATTAAAATTTCTTCATTTCGTGTAAATGATTAACATTTTGATCATTTTCGTAGTGAATCCTGGTGCGTCTTATAATCCGTTAAATATTTTATAGTTTCATTTGTACTAGTAGAATATACGCGTGTATATTATATTTTATAACGATATTAATTAAAATTTAGTAGCTATGAGGATCGTAATAAAAATATTGCTTCAATATTTACTAGTTTCCACTATATAATAATCATTATTATATATCCAAACGTGTATTACAGTAATTCGTTTAGGTATACATATAAGAATTTATGTCAGTGACGGATTTAAGTGTTAAATGTCCGTTCGGTAAGTCAACGAGAAGAGGGCCAGAATTTTAATTTTATTTCAACCACAGTATATTTATATGCATATATAATTGCGTAATGTTTACGCATTTATACGAATATATATATATATATATGGACACCTTGAAATTCAATTGTAGAAATGATGAAATTACGATAAATAATTATTAAATTCGTTTTTAAAACATTTAGAATTTAATCTGCTCTAATTGACTAAATAATAATAATAATAATAATAATAATAATATTAATAAAGAAAGATTATCAAAAATTCGATATTAAAATAAAAAACGTACGCCATTATTATATATTATGTATTATGCTTGTGCTTCGTGCACGATTAATCGTAATAATTGTTTACGTATGAAGTAACTGAATTTAAGACAAGTAAGTATAAAAAAAAAGTATAGTTTATTTTAAAAATGTATATTAAGATAAAAATATTACAATGAAAATTTGCGTGTAAAAAAAAAACAAAAAAGTCATATGTGTCGTATGTAACGACTTAATGTAAGCGTTATAAATCGAAGATGGACATGAATAAACTACAGATAAAGCAGATACAAAGAAAATGTGTTAATTGCAAATTTAATTAACGCGAAAAAATATTCAAAATGAATAGCTGGTCGCCATATGACACCGAGTGTTCATAACAATTAAATGCATTTACATTTATAATATTAATATATAAAAAAACGATGAATGAGACGTATATCGCGTGAGGATGTGACGACTGAGGATAATAATAATGTTATAAACGAATAGTTCAGAATGCCCACAATGTAATAATCGATCAAACCTATGACAGAAAATAAACTGTAAAGACAATATTTTCAGTAATAATCATAGGCAATCCATAAATCAACAGATTTTTAAAAATTCAAAAAACATTTTTAAACGTCAAACAAACAGAACGGATCTCAACAGATCTCGACAGCGATGAGCCAATTAAAGAACAAGACCATTTGTATGACCGTTTAATTTCATTGTAGACCCGCCATCAAGATCAAAATCGTGTTTCGTGAACGCGAAAAACCACAGTGTTTACGTATACTATATGTATGTTTAGTCGACGACACGCGAATTTGAGCTATGGCGTTACAAATTCAATTGGACTTCCTTAAAACCGGTCACATAGTCTATATTATTATAAAAGATCTATGACATTACGCTATACAACGAGATGTACCGGAAACAATTCAAGTAGCTCTGCGTTTCATTTTCCCATACATAAGAAAAGGACTTTCACGTTTTTAACTTACGGTGCAACATAGAGGAGATACTATAATATCTAAGAGTTATATAATACAATAATAATTCGTCGTAAAGGTCGAACTTACAATGTATCCAAGTGATTTTGAAAGTCTCCGCGTCAATGTCACACTAACACGAAGATTTCACGGTCGTTTTGATCGGATTGTTTTTATTCGTCAAACTCTCTCGTTATTATACCGCACGACACGCATATGATGATATGAAAACGTGTTCAATTTTCCTGTCGATCTGACTAACCTTGTCGTTATCGTTACGTTTCAAGCCGACCAGTTTCTTTCAATGTGGTGCGAAGTACGGTATAAGTATTGAGCATAAAGGTACACTATGCCTAAAGATTAAATCGTATAATTATAAAAATACGCAATGTGTTTAATATATAATTATAAAATACCAGTCTTCTTTTTCTGTATTATTCTTCAACGGAAAATTCCTACAAGGATGTGCAAAATAAATGATAGAATTAACTAGTTAAAATTAATAGGTAGTTACGATAAGAACAGTTTTTTTAAACGGTTAAAAATTGATTTAACTTATTGCATAAATATAGTTAAAGTTATAACATTTCCTACGTGAAAAATTACTTTGTCGATTAAAATTACAAAAACGAATAGTTAATATATATATATAGATAAAGGATAACAAAAATCTAAAAAAAAAAAATTTTTTTTTTAAATTTAATCAAACTGAACTTTGTATGAGTAAGATGACTGAATAATAACTTGTTCACGTGTAATGTTAATGACATGATTTATCGAGTTAACAGTATATAACTTTAACTTGTTAATTGAGTTTCCGTCCTTGGGACGTATTAAAAATATTTTTTTAAAAAAACCGTCGACAATATTAAAATAAACCATCAATATTATACGAATTAAATAAAAACAAAATATTGTATTGAGAGTTTTTAATGAACGTACACTGAAAACGAGCGTATACGTCTCTATAGACATTCGATTCGTTTTGAATATCGTATCTCCATATTTTGTTGTAATTCTCGCATGAGATTTATGATTTGTAAATTTTCGATATGTGAAAAAAATTTAATAATAATTCCGACACACATAACCGCAACGATTCGTTCATAAAAATATGCCCGTCGGCCCTTTGGACATATACGCGATATTAAATAAACTATATATAGTGACTTACGACACTCGTATTACAATCATTGTTCGTATTATTTATATCTTATTTATTTAAATAACTAAATTTAATTGGATAACTATATTTTCGGCACGATTTTAAAACATATAAAATCAACCAACTATAATATACGCAAATGACTCGCGAGACAGCGAAGAAAAAAAAGAAAAAAAATTCCGATGACGTGCGCGATAAAATATAATCGCTGTACTCCAAAATATTTTCTGTATATCGGTTAAATTACACGAGTGACGAGATGATTAAATAATGTTTATTTAATAATTTAGGTATATTTATTCATCGCTGTTATCACGTCTTATCGTGGGTAAATACACTTAGGGCAAGATTTAATAGTCTTGTATAGGACATAATGCGTGGTAAAAAAAAAAAAAAGAAAGAAAACACAAAACTGTTCTACGTCATGTTACCGCGATATTAATGATGACCCGCAGCGTATGCAGAGTGGCGCTAAGATTGATGCCAGAACACTTCAAATATTATTTGAAAAATAAACTATATTTTACGCATTTGTGTACACGAGGAAGAATATTGATGTTAAACTCGATTCATTTTAAATTATAATAATACACGCACGTGGACACGAATAATACAATAATATTTTCAATGACACTATTAGCAAACAATTTCGCTGAATTAATAGCTGGCGGCGTTTTTGTGAGAGGAGGGGCATACTGTCGTTTGCAATTTGTTGTTACAGGCTTATTGTCGTTTGAAATATGAGAAATAAATGTTAATTCTCTGAATGATTCACGTTACAAATATTAAAATTATTTTTACGTTGTAATATTGATAAAACAGAGACTTTCAAATTTAATAGTAGCACACATACGGTTTCGTTAAGCCACATAAAAAAAAAAAAAAATGATTACAACATTTTATTAGAATGTAGGATTTTTATAAATTATTATTACTTAACATTTACCAGCTGGAAGTTTAATATTTATTATTATTTTAATACTTGACTGTATTTCTTTTTACTAAGAATATATATATATACAATACATTTAATCCCTATAAATAATAGTGTGTTATTTGGATTCCACAAAAATGGTCAAAATGGTAGTAAACGTTGGAAATAATATTCCTTTGAATTATATTTTATTATTGATTTTTATTTTTTTGTCAATACAAATTACACTAGCGAGATATAGATCCGAATCGTATTTATCGATTTAAATACAAAGATGAATTTTACTCGTTTCTCATTACTCGCCACCAGTGTAAAAGTAAAAATAATTAATAAAAATTGGCAAATCGCTTGCAGTCGTATTACGATAAATTATTCTTTAGTAATCCGTATACAGTATATACAATATTTTAGACTTTCAAATCAATACCTACGCACATTTTCCATTATTTTTTTTTTTTTATTTCGACGAAATTATTTTATATTCAATGGCGGCTAAAACCGAGTGATCTATTATAATGCGCGCGATCGAGAATAAAAAAGAAATTACTTATAAATCTTTCACTTCGAAAAGCAATATTGTATTCTAACTATATATATATATATATATATATATACACATTCACGTCCTTTGAATAGTCGTATAAGTTTTATTTTTTATACCGCGTTATTGTGAGTTTAGCTATATTATTATATGTATACATTTGTACACATTACGTTTACAAAATCACGGTCGTTATTCAGACCTAAAAGTAAGAGTATACGTATTTAATTAGCACTACCTGTATACAGACACAAAAATATCCTAATAGAAAATGGTTCTTGAGCAATAATAGAACATCGTATTTAAAATTATTTAAACAAAGCTGCTTTTCGGCGTATACGTATACGCGCACAATACGCGCGTTATTGTAAAAAAAAAAATCGCTTTCTTCGATTTCATTAGAAAATGAAATATTATACCAGCGTGAACAATTTTACGTTAGAACAAACGGATTAAAATCGATGATATTACTGCAATATCGAATAAAAGTTCAAAAGTACCTACCTACAAATAAGGTCGCGAAATTAATATTATTCGATTAATTTACATATTTTCACGTAAATATACTATATGGTCTACTATGGTATGCAATATTCATTATGTTCGAGTGTATTCGAAATCGCTGTTGAGTTTTTTAATCATTTTTTTTTTTATATATAAAAAATATTAAATCGTCTTCAAAACAGATAAGTACACACTATACCATACGTATTCTTGCCACGAAATCGTTATCCCCCAGTGTTTTTTAGATTATCGAATACTTCGTGTGAAATGAAGTTTTCGAAAAAATGCACACGTATTAAATTTATCTACGAATAATTTCTCCACATATTAAGTAAAGCTATAAATATTGTAATCTCTATAATATTTTACGCGCAATGAATTATTAGGATTTTTTCGTTCGTTCCGTCGCGTTAGGAAAAGCTGAAAAAAGATCATTTTTTGGAATTGTATATAACTGTTTTTAGATAAGGTTATTACTTTATTTTTTCGACTGCGGAAACGTGTGTAGTCGTTATTTTCGTTACAAATCATAAAATTTAAAGAATTAGAACACTTCGCACAATGTCAATCGCATACGTACCTATATAATATCGTTTTTTATTTTTCTCAATATTGCAGCCGGTATTTGTGCCGCGCAGAAATCAACGAAACCAAACAATTGCCGCCGGTAACATTATTAATTTTTTTTTTTAATTCTGTCCATATGCGTATATTATATAATTTTTCCAATAACTGAGCCCTACACGAGTCTCGTACAAGTACCGTTTAATTTTTTTTAAAAAAATGTTTTCTTTTTTAACTGATCTAATATATACTGCTATAACATTCTTATTCTTATCTATTATACACAAAACATGAAACTGTAAATACTAGACACACTCGTACGATGCCCGCCTATAATTTACTGTTAACTGTATTTTGTTGGTAACTCGTAAGTATCAATTACATACACCCAAATATTTGAGCTCTTCAAAACGATTAATCGTTATACGCTCGTACATTACTAAATATTATACGTTTTACAATTACAATAGCTATATTAAGAAATAATATAATATGTTATTGAAGTACAGAAGTTTTGTGAAATAGGGCTTAGGGCTTAAATATATAAACACAAAATCTATCATTTGCTATACTAAACACTTTGAAATTTGAAAATTATTAATCACAAATTATAATGTTAAAAACGATGATTGTTAAATGTGTCAAAAAAAGTGAATACCTAATGGCTTATAATATTTTTAACGAAGGTATGGAAAAATATTTTATTTAAAAAAAAATTCGTTTTTTTTTTCAAATACGTTTAATTTTATTTGAACGCATTCAAAATTATAACTTCACTTGTATTATATTAACCCCGCGGATTTTTTACGTACAACTTCTACGAATCGTTTTAATAAATAATGCAATTATTATTATACGAAATATTATTTTGGTTAATTCAACGTATAATTTTTAGCGATTTTTTTTTTGAAGAGCGGCAAAAGTTTTAATTAAGTAATTTGTTCTTATACTGTGAGTACGTATATATGTAGTTGAGCGCGTACAATTTAAACGGCAATAACGTTAATATTTAATATAAATAATCGGTAGGTACTCTGAACGATTTTCGCTAAATCGTATATCGTTTTATCGATGATAGTAATAATAAAAATAATCTCTTTCGTTCACACGGTGTCGTTGTAATTCGAATTTTTAAATATATTTTAACGTTATTTTTAGCGCATATCTGCACACGTATTTAATCGGTATTCAGGACATATTGTGCTTTGCTCACAAAGTTATAAATTTAGAATTTATTGCGAAAATATAATATGCAATCCGTTTACCGGCCGATATCCGCTAGCTATATTATACAGACAACCGATAAAATCATAAATTTTCGTACGGTATATTATTATATGTACACTTACGTTTTAAAACTCGAACGGAAAATTATACAGGTACTGTATTTCGGTATCGGAAACGCTGTATAATATAGAAGTTTTATAATACTATACACTTGGCGAACAATTTTTATGGCAGTATATATACCAGCTATATGTGCCGGATGGGTGAACACGTTATTAATTGATATCCATTAACATAACGGCACACGCGCGAATACAGCAGAACACGTAATTTGCATACGGAGGAATATTATATGCGCCGTAAAAAATCAGCATACACTGCGCAGCGCACAATAGCGAATTATAATAATTACGAGGTATACAATGTACGTGTGTGCAAAAAAAAAAAAAAATTGTGTATATATAAATTTATTGCGAAGATTCTTTTCGATACGACTTCGAATCATCGCGTACGTATAGTGTATATTATTTTTTTCGTCTAGTATTTTCTTTTAATACTTACAAACGTATACGTATTATAGTGAATGTACACGGGGCGCGGTTAGGTTAGGTTAGGTTAGGTTAGGTTAATTCGGGAAAAAATATTTTTTTTATCTATACATTTATATTATTGTAAATCGTTTGAAATAACGCGCACAACACATCCGTGAGTCTTAACGACAATTTATATACATATATCATCACTCGTTCGCTTAAACGCGTATATAATATAATATAAATTGTAACTCGATACCGCACTAAATAACATGGTGAAGTATATTTTAATTATTTGAAATTTGAAATCAAACAAATTTTTTTCCCCCGCTTTAAACCAAAATATCGAAATATTTATTAATGGAAGGATTTAAAGCCAACCATATAAATAAAAAGCTGTTAAAATTATTTCGATTCTGTAACGCGAATATTTAGAACTCGGTGCGTGATAATTTCGAGTTCCAAGTACCTACCTATATTATTTTCTTACGAATTATAACAAAATAGCAAAAACCGACGAATTACACGCGTGCGGAATAAAACATTTTGCAGCCGCTATGGAAAAGGATTTTAAAAAAATTTCTTTTTTTTTCCAACATAAATAGAGTAATTTTGAAAAATCGATATTTTTATTTTTTATATATTTTCCATGGAAAATGTAAAAGTTTAACTTTTTTTTTTTTTATAATGGGTCACATTTATATTTAACGTGCCTTTTCCGAAAAAAAAAACAATTGCTCCAGCAGCCTTTGGTGTTCGACGCGGACTGGAAACAAATAATACGCTATAAATGATTTCGTATAGGTAAAGGTGTAGCTCGTAATGTTTAAGATCTATTTTTCATGGTATAAATTACAGCGCCGTTGTTAATGCGGGGTCGTGATGAAATATTGTCCACAGCAGTATAAGTTCAAATACTCGCAGTTCTCACGGTCATAATGAGGGAAAAAATAGATAAACATATGAAAAAATAAATAAAAAATCCGAAACGACTATTTAAAAGCGTTTCGACGTAAATCGATGTATAATTAATAACTCCGCGTACGATAATAAACGATAAATGTGACTGATTTATTAGGTTACGTTCCACATAATATTCGATATTGTGTGTCATATGTGTATATGTGTTTACATTCGTATTCGATGGTCGCCAATACGAGAGGTATGTAATAGATATAAAAACAACAACAATGTTCGTCGTAATCGCGTGATCGGATCCCCGATCGTATAAAAAAACGAATTAATCGGTTATGAATGTAAGGAGAATATTTAATCACACATAACACACATATGTACGTATTATCGTTGGTTGTTATCGACTTGTTCCGCTATAATCGTTACACGAAGTACGTGCGACTCGGACTTACGGAAAGAAGACAATGATAATATTTTTATTACGATTCGTTCGCGGTGTGTAACGAAGACCAGCAGTGGAAATCTCCGCGTTTCAATAAGACATCTCGATATTGTATTAATATTATACATAGATGATGATGATGTTGTCTGGATTGATTGCCGTGACCAAAGATAAGTTTGTGTTCTCAAGGACGCGGTGTACATTTACTGCACTGCAGCGAGAGAGAGAGAGAGGGGGGGTTTACACCAGGTCCTTACCATTATTATTATTATTATTATTTTAAGGTGTTTCGTTAAAAAACACGAAAACGTCCGGACAATATTCGTCTAATAATAATGTATAATATATAATAATAATTTGTAGTTTACGTTCAAACGAAATTGTTCACTTCCCGACCGATTCGCCGCCAATATAATTAATGTATAATGAATTGTAAAGGTCATGGTCGTTTCCGAACCGCGTTGTTGTATTTACTGGAGCCGAAACAAAACGCGGGTTATTGGCTTGCTGGAAATTTACAAAATGGTCTATAATAATCTAGAAAGGCTTGTCCGTGCTTGTTCGAGTTTAATTTTTTTTTCTCTCTCTCTCTCTCTCTCTCTCCCTCCCCGCCGTTTTGGCCCCGCCGCCTTTTTTCATTTTCATTTTTTTTTTTACACCTGCCACTCACGAATTATAAAAAACATAAAACGTACGTTTGGGACGTTAAACGAATTCGTTTATTACTCATTACCAGGGAACGGATTTATGTGCACAAAAAAATCGTCAAGATTTGTTTTTAAAAGAAAACTGTAATATGCTACAAAACATGCACTTAAAATTTAATCATAAAATAAAATTAAATATTATATTAATTTAAAAAAAAGAGTATTTCGTCGTTTTCATTAAGTTCTTTGCCATTGACATTCTTTATCTTCAATCTATAAAATATTAGCCCACGTTAATAAAAAGCGAAAACAAAAATTGAATTCGTGTTCTACCTTATTGCTGCACTGGATGATCAGAAGTCGCTTAATGTGTTCGAAAGTCAACTTCCTAATTTTGTCGGTATTATATGACTGCGTGGACGTGAAAATATATGTAAGATAAAACAAATATATGTGCTATAAATAAAAATATGCACTATAAAACTATGTACAAATATGCATTAAATATGCAAAATCAGGTAAAAACGTTGAAATATGAAAAATTAGTATTATTTTAATAAGAATGATCTAAATCGGGGACATTATTCATTAAATTTCAAAAAGCTTATTCCAATACATAATATACGATTTGCATTTGCATATAAATCCATTCCCTATACTTATTACTATAATAGGTTAGGTTAGAATAACCCGATAACACACATATATTTACACAGTATTAGTGCGAATCATGTCGGCGGCCCATGACTAGCTGGACACCGGCCCACTGTTAACAAGGACGGGGGAGCAAATGCCCACCGTGCCCTGCCCTCCTCCCCCAAATGACGCTCCTGGATTAAAGTAAGTATATAGGTGGTATTCTGTACGAACATAGAACATAAAGCGTATGTCCACAGGTATTTCGAAATAGAGTTTATTTATGTATTTGTCTTTTACATCAATGTTAGAAAGATATCATTATGTTTCACGATAGGAGTTGATAATAAATATCTTATATAGTTAATTTATGGGTTAATAAATCACTTTTTTTTTTTTTGATGAGTAAACATCTGTTACGGCGGTATGAGAGTAAATCTCGGGAAATGGGACGGAAATGTGTAGGTAAGCTGTTGTCATGACAACTATAACATTTATTATCGAAATTACTTTGAATAAAGATACCAATGTTCACAAATCCCAAACACAATTCCGTTCCATTTTTACCGCTCACTCGACGTTTACACATCAATGTCTCGAGTACTAGCAGACTCGTTTTTTTTTTTTTTATGTTATCACATTGGTTCCAACGTTGGGCTAACGTTTGTGTTGGAGCCAAAGTTCGCGTTCCGTGGTTCCACGTCACCATTCTACCATAGGGTTACCAGATTATATTTTTCCCAACCCGGGACATTTTGAATGGATATTTATATATTTTACTCGTATATCCATTCAATATATATATATATAGTAAAAACACAAAAATAATAATAAATACAAAAAAAGTAAATATTATTTATATATATATATATTACATATTTATAATAATAATTATTCGGAAATCTAAAGTTGACAGCGTGAACTGACGCGTACAACGATACTGAACAGTAAACTACTATAATTATAAACGTCTAAACTCTAAAGTAGACGGCATTACGTAGTGGTTTTAATAAAAACCATTAACGTTGTGATAATAAATTTTGGGTTTGACCATAGAAAGTCTAAAAATAAATTACTCGTGCGTTTTATAACGTGTAAGAAGATAACGTTTTCGCCTAATATTGAAAATCGGTATTTTATCGAGTAAAATTTTAAGACCGGGACAAATCACTGTCCCGAAACGCTTTATTCTCGGGACACCGGGACACTCGGTTAAAAACCGGGGTAGCGTCCCGGCAAAACCGGGACGTACGGCAACCCTGTTCTACCACGGGAACGCGCAATATTATCGTTGTGTAGTCAATCGCGCGACGAAAACGACGTTTTATGTTATGTACGACGTGCCTCGCCAACGTTTTCATTTCGTCACGCGTGTCACGTTAATCGCACGTTTACACGGGCGAATACACGGCACGGCAGACCAGTTTTGGCAAAACGACCCACACGCACACGCCGCCGACAGACACGCCCTGCGATGATTCGTGCGTGCATGTGTGTGTGTGTGTGTACTGTGTACGCCGACGCGGTGCTCTACTGAACTCTTCGCGCGAGCAGCACAACGGTCTTCAGATAGGTACGTCGCCCAGCGCTGCTGGCCGGGCGGCGAAGGGCGGGGAAGTCGCACACACAAAACATGTGCGCGAAACTCATCGAGTCCAACGTTTTTTTTTTTATTTTATTAAAACATACATTCGCTGCCGGCCGGTTTCAAGCGAAGCGGCGGCGGCGGCGGCGGCGGCTGTCGAGATCGTAAAATTCGATTGCGGGGCCGCGTCGTATATCCGCATACCTGTCTGACCGGCCCGCCGCCGCCGTATAGTGTGTCGTTTATAGAATTAAACGTCCGCCGCGACACAGTGAACTTGACCCGATTGTTCAGAGTAAAACGAGCGCGACGTTATAAGGTGGTTTTTTTTTTAATTTTTTATTCGTCGTACACGTGTTTTCTTGTAGGATTTTTTTATTTTTTTCCTACGCTTCGTACCACGCTTTTTTTACGGAAGCGTTTTTATTTTCTAGTCGTCCGCACTGCAGTGGTGTATAGAGAGAGAAAGAAAGATATTATCGCGCAGATGAAAACCGAAGATATTATTATAACGCGCGACGGTGACACGCGCGTTTATATATTATTATTTACATATGAGGACACTCGAAAAACGTCGTGCCTACCTGTTATAGGTATCGTGCGCGGGCGTGCAGTTGATCTCTCGCTGTCGATACGCGTTAACGATATAATTAATATGACGGTACGGATTTTAACGTCTTAAATATATCTCGGGGAGAGGGTGTCCTTTACAAAAAAACGCGTTTATCATTTAATAACGAGAGAGAGAGAGAGAGAGAGACAATTCAGTTTTAAATAATTACGTACGTTTTATTTTTGACAATTTGGCACGGAAACAGTACAGACTTATCACTACGATAAGGAAAAAAAATTTTGTTGTATTTTTTTTTTTTTTTTTGCTTTTTGATGTGTAAATTAATTCATATTGATATGAATTATATTATTATTATAATTACTATATGTAGTACTATACACTATTATAAACATCTATATTACCTATTATCTATTACTATATATTACTTTATTTATTATTATATTACTATTTTATTATTATAAATTTTAATAATATATGAATTAATTTACACGCAATTATAAATTGTGTAATAGCTGTTGTCATGACATAATTAATAATAATATTTATTATCGAAATTACTTTGAATAAAGATACCAGTGTTCACAATTCCGTTCCATTTTTACCGCTCACGCGACGTTTACCGCCATCAATGTCTGGAGTACCTACTATAGCAGACTCGTTTTTTTTTTCTAAATTGCCCGACGACGGCTTTCTGTCGGAACAGCGGTAATAATAATAAACACGTTCGATACAACAACTATTATTATTAATTTTTCTTTATTTTGCATTATATACGCTCCTTGGATTGATTTACAATATTCGCATATATGTGTATTATTTATATACATATTTTTTTTTTTTACAATTTATGTATAAAAAAATGTTTATTTACGAATATTAATTTATTGTTTTTATCTTTTATTTATTTTGTTTTACTATATAATCATACGAAAAAAAAAAAACGATGAACAATTATGATGTGTAATCTGCTGCGCAGATGTGACAGTGCAGAGTACTAGTGAAAATTTTTTTATTTCGTGACCAATACGGTCTGTATTATCTGACGTATTAATATTGTAACGATACGTTCAGGCCCGGACTAATGGAGGGACAGGGGCGCCTCGCTTCCTCGTTAAACACGAGACTCCTTAAAATCATTTACATCGTTATCAGTGGTTGATCTATAGGATTTCTTTTTATGGTGGGTAATGTATTTTACTTATAATGCTCCTCAAACACTTATTGTGTACAACTTCGGAACAAAAACAAATCAATAACTCGGGGCTTAAATGGTCAGGGCGATGTGCGTGTACTTTGGTTACTCTCTCTAGGAGTCTAGAAAGATATGAACTTCAAAATATTTTGGCCAGAAAGGAGCCGTGGAATCAAAAAGTTAGAATACCACAGAATTATATAAATATATAGAAAGCACAATTAGTTATACCATCTATAATCGTAGTGAAACCGTAGTGGAACCGCTATTATTATAGATTATACATCATAGGTAATATGATGAGGGATAATCGTTAACGTTGTTGTTCGTTGTTACAGTCGAACTATAATACTTTTAGTTTTAAGTGATATCTGTAATATTCAAGTAATTTATAATTTAAAAAAAAGTTCAATATGCCGAACGGTGGGTGTTTCAGCTCCCAAGCACCCCCCGCCCCCCTATAAATCCGCCACTTAATATTATTGATTTCGACCAAATTATATTGACTGTGTAGGTATTGAAATATTGTATATAATATATTGCGTAGGAAAAAAAGTTCGTCGTATACTTAAAAAAAAAAACACACTTTTCTTTGAAAAGCATCTTGTCGAGAGTTTTTTAGGAAAAAAAGGTGCGAATGCGTGCAGAAAATCCGAGCTCTGATTATTATTAATTTAACGTAATGTTTTACAAGGCGAGCGTCATAGATCACTATTACGAACGTCACTAGATTAAATAACGCGCGTACAATAAATACTCGAAGACGAAAAACGCACTTGTAACCGACGACGACGTTAAAAAAACAACGTTTTTTTTTTTATTATTTTTCTTTGCACGTTCGATCCGCGGTTGATTTTAAATTGTTCGACATAAGTGTGCTTGTGTTTCGGTGGGAGGGAAAAAAACGTTAATTAACAGCACTCGACAGTTTTGTGGAGACGAAGAAATCGTAACGTATTCGTTTAAATCATTTTGAACGGCGGACGAGTTGTTTGCTTTTCGCGTGTTAGCAGCACCGGTCACGTTTTCTTTATTTAAATATTGACATATTATTATTTGTTAGTACTTATACACACACACACACATATACAGACGGAGTTTTACGGAACCCAATAGCGGTTCATATGTTATAATTTACGTGGGTGTCTTATACCAACAATTACACGCAATTAACCTAATTGTAATACGTACGAATTGATTTTTTTTTTCCTGGCCCTAAACTATAAATAATAATGTTATCAATCGATTACGCGTTGATCCGTATACTTTACACGTTATATATGAAAAAAACAGAGCTTGCACTAACTGGTATTTCTAAAACGATATATGGGGGGCAATTGTAATTACACATTTGGACAGTACCTAAAAATTTTAAATACACGAATATATTGATAAGTTATGTGTTTTCAGTTTATGAATTTTATTGTATCAAAAAAAAAAAATATCCGTATCATTATATTATTTCAAAGTCATATATTTGTATACATTAAAATATGACCAATTTAAAAAAAAATTATATGGTTTGAATCCTAAGGATACAGTTTACCATTGGTTATAAGTGAAAAGAAGGACAGAGTTGTAAAAAGAACAAAAGGCAAACAGCAGGATGGTTTCAATGGTGTTCTCTTCGAAGCATCGGATAAAAATAAAATAATTGAAAGTAAAGATAGCTGTGGAGAGGCTTTAGAGAAGAAGAAGAAGAATAAATCTGTGATAAATGATTTGAACTCTATAATAATTTATCCGATTGCACAAAAATATTTTAGGCAGTTTTGAAAATTTCTCAGAACAAGCTCTGTAAAAAAAAAAAAACGATCAACGCGTTATTTTTCTTTATTTCATTACTTTCTACAATCAATGTGTCAACTATATTCTGTAATATATTCCGCATAAATAAGGTCAAATAACCGCGGTATAATTAAAAACGTACGAGTTTTACAGATTTTCGAAGAAGATTAGAACATTAGAAAAATTTCAATTCGATTTCGCGCTAAAAAAAAAAAACTCACGGCTATTATATTAATGTCGTCCGATCCGAAGTAAAATATGTCGGTATAAATAAGTAAAATATAGGTATTTAATCATAAAACGTTGAATTTCAATTGAAATGATCTTTAATTTTTTTGTACCGATATATTTTATTCCAGAGATAAATCGATTTCGCGTCCGCGCATACGTATATTATGACAATTTAATTTTAAAATTAAAAATTACCACCATTTAACACCAGCGGTTTTCAATTGAAAATGTAAACGCGTTCTATATCTCGTGTGTGAAACACAACGTTATATAAATATTATATTTTAAAAATAGATTTTTTCGCCGAGATATGCACGCATATCCCATCGGTATTCGTATACGACATAAATGAAGAAAAAAAAAAATTAAAAAAAAAGATTTAGGTTTAATGTTATAAAATATGATGTGAAACGTTTCGCAGGCATAGTCTCGTCCAACATAATATATATTATAAAATCATTTCGTAAATACGGGAAACAAACACCGGTTTATTTTTCCATTATAATTTCTTGCGAATCTATACAATATACGTACTGCAGGCTTATTTAAAAAACATAAATATTTTATATTATTATGACTAACGTACATATCATTATCCGCGGTATAGAACGATTTCAACACGGCTTTTAAATCATAATAATGTTGGCAAATATTACATATATTACAATAATACTACGCACATCGCAATTCGCAAACAGTATGTGTATATATACAATTTAAAATATTTTTTTAAAATATAAAATCAGGCGTATAATTTCTATAGCGATGGTTCTTAACTTCTTCTTCTTCCAATCAGCTATAAACGATTTCGTGAGTACTAATACGAAAACAGGATACACGTAAACGTATACATCCAGAAGAAGTTTCAGAATCAGAAAATATTATTAATTATTAGTAGTATTATAGGAAAATCTAAACGACGCGGTCACGCATAAGGTACTTTCGAAAGAAAAAAAAATCCGAGCGAATCGCTCAGTTTGTCACGAATCATCATAATATAATAAATAATAATTCGAAAGAAAAAAAAATCGTGTAGGGGATCAAAAAAGTTTAAAAAAAAAACCCCTCGCTGTATTGCAGTACACGATCAGTTATCAGCAGGGGCGGAGTGGACGGTCTGGAAAAATGGTAGTTTTCCAGATGGACTGCAGGATCATAATATGGCCTGATGGTCTTGTGTTGAACATTTTTTTTTCAAACCAACTCGTTTTATTTTTAAATTCGTACCACTAGAAATACACTTAACGAATTTGAAAATTATTTTGTTTAAAAAACTGATGAAAAAATTTTTTTTTTTAAAATAGAATTGCCATTAAGTATATAGAAGAAAAAAACGGAGAACTTTTTGGTAAGCGCGTGGCGAGTGGCCTGGATAAACAACAAAGTCCCGGCCTGGATTCAGTTCCCACTCCGCGCTTGAGTCTTGCGCGGGCCCGACCAGCCCGTACCGAAATCGAAGTTCGCGCACCTAAAAACACGATCAAAATAGTACTATCGTACCGAATTCGAGAACAGCCTGCAGTAAAATCAAATTTTCACTTCTGCAGTATTGTTGTCGCGAATCGTCGAGTCGCCGCTGCTTTCGGTCCGAGCCGAAATTTCGGAATATTCTCGTTGCGTCGAATCGAAAATTATTAATGTCGTCTCTCTGTGTCTCCGGTCGGTTTGACTATACACGCGTTACGGTTCGTTATTTTCTCTCAGAGCGCACCGGCGCAGACGACTTATTTTCGGCAATTGATTTCACCCTCTCTTCAGCATCCCAACGTTTTCACACACTAGAAGACGATATCCACGCGGTGTAAACGACGGCGATTTTGCTCCCACTTTGTTTCGTTTCAAAGTCAAAGTTTCCGGTGTTCGACGACATAACGCGTGTGACAAATTCGTTTGGTGCGGCGGCGGCATCGGCTACAGCCCTCCGCCTCCGGCCGGACACGATTCGCCGACCGTGACCGCGGTTCGAGTCGATTATTATTATGGTCGCGGTATACGTGTAAGGTCGCGGTATATAAGGTCACGGGCGTCGTCTGCAAGTCAAACGACACCCGTTCGACCATAAAACGTATTATAAGCGATAATAACGTATCGACGCAAACTCTCGGGAATATTAATTTTATTTATTAATTTAACGAATGCGTTTTGATAGATTTTGATGAAATTTCAATAGTTTTACATATTAAAGTACACACACACACACATATATATATATATGAATAATAATCGTTTCGAACGTTAGGTACTTATTACATTTTTAAGCCAAAAATTACATCTTTTAACGAATTAAACGCCTCAAAACCTATAATTACTATAAATAACCCAAAATTGAAAGAAATTTTTGGAAAACAATTGTTTTCCCTTAACATAATACAAAGTAATTTGGTGAATATGTCAAATGTCTACAACCGCATTTATTTCGAAATTTCTTAACCGCGTGGTTTTTATGTAATTTTTCGGTAGTTTTTTTTTTTGGCACTTTTGAGAAAATTGAAAAACGACCTATTTCTAAAGTACAGAATAGACGCAAACCAAAACAATATAGCTATGACTGTATAAAGTTTGGAACACTCCTTTTGGTAGAGTTTTTGGGGTGTAGAATCCCGATAAAAAAAAAAATAGTCAAATGATTTCCAAAAATTATATTGCAAACGGATTCAGTTCAAAGGATTCAGTAATCGAAGAGAGAAAAAGTAAAAAAATTAATATATATTATATATATAGTGATAATTTTTCTTTGCAGTGCGTCAATTGCGAATAAAATTTTTTTAAAAGGATACCTATAATAAAAAAAAAAACCGTAATTCTTTCCTTTTAGTACGTATATTAATCGTTTTACGTCTTAATCTAAACAACTGAGTACTTAAATACTTCACATTTTTTTTTTTTTTTAAACACCTATAATTATTATCAAGAAATTATTTTGACCCGTCTATATAATATATATAGTTGAAAACGCCTACGGGTTTTTTCAGTAAAAACTAATGACCTCGGCTTCGCATTTATACTGATAAAGCCAAACCATTGAGTCCTCTCCTTTGTCATCGTCGTTCTTACAGGTATATTCTTCAATCTTTTTTCAGAGTGACTCTCTGGTGTCGCTGTTGTTACCCGCGGCGACAAAGTAGCAAACAGTTGTATATAGGTAGTAGTGATTTAACGTTAGGCAATATTATATGTATCGCTACGATATGTATATAAGTAGAAATCGAGTAATTACACAACGTGGTTTTCGTTTAAAAAAAAAAAAAAATCATATAATATCGATTAAATCATTTACGTATAAAATCCGTATAGATAACCTGGAGGCTGTAAGGCAATACAGATTTCATCGAAAATGTCAAGATTTAAAGGCGACGCGGAGACCAGACACACGAGTACACGAGACACGTCGAATCCTTGACGCAGAAGCGCGGGCCGCGTGTATTCCTGTAATATATTTTAATTAAATTTAAATTACAACGAGGGACGATTTGCAGTGGCGCGGGGTAGGTCACGATCACGATATCGTGAAAACTATGAAATTGAATCAATTATTTTGATAAGATTTTTTTTTCTCGTGGATTTTTTTTGTAGACGTATGTACGTGCAGCGTGAATAGAAATTCCTATGGGCGAGCTAGCGGTGACGTCGTAGTCGTAATGATTCCCCGGGTATTCTCATCATCGATTGATGGAAAATAACCGGGCAAACGAAGAACTCGATGACTTACTGCGCACGTATAGATGATAATTCGAAAACGATTTATAGTCTAAAATTAATAATGATAATAAAACCGAAACAAAACAACAAAAAAACCACTTGAATTTGTCAGCGGCTGCGGCATGTCTATATATATATATATATATATTCATGATTTTGCAATATCCGGCATACAGAGATGATGCGCTTGGACATCAATATAGCAAGGCCACGGCGATATGCCATCATTATTACGTTCATACAATACGATAATAACGATAATATTTAAACTTTCCGTGTACAAGTGTATTATGTATACACTGGCGTGTCTAGAATTTTTTTTTTTTTTGCGTCTATTAATTGGGAATTTTTGATATATCGTATAATTTAGCTATGTTTTAACCGGTTTTAGAACGATTTACCTGCCGTTAACAGTTTTCGCGCGTTGTAAAATATTCGTACTGTTTTATTATGGGTGTCATTTTCTTTAGTTTATACAGATAAAATGATAAGAAAAAATAGCAGGTATCGATCGAGAAAATATTGTGCGAAAATTTAAGGAAAAGCCAAGATGTTGCAGTTTAATTAAATTTTACGAAAGAAATATTTATAATAATGATTGGAAAAATTATCGACAGTAAAAATAATAATTAATTTTAATATAACACAAAAGAAACTAATATAGTTAAATATTACATTTCAGCCGTTTTTTTTTTAATATAATATCGGAATTATTATACTTTTTATTTTATTTTTCAATTCCGTTTTTATCGTTATTATAGTGTTGCTCTTTGTTGTTTACATTATTTAACAAAAACACATAAATATTAGGCGAATGACATGTAATCTAATCAAACATTTTAACACACTCATAATATGTATACGTATAATGATCATTGATCACAGTTAACTTTTATGCGCTGCACGATTATGGTAATCATTGTATAATATAGGAAAAAAAACGGGACAATATATCATAATATATCGGTGTAGAGTTGAGGAGAGAAGACAAAATCAGCCAATTTGAATCTATTTTGACGCATCATAAACTATTAAAGATGCTATCAAGATTAACACGCCAACTTTAGGTGACTTTGATCCACTACTACCAGCGACAAAATTATGACTAGATAACAAAAAAAAATCGCCATAACAATAGCTATCATCCAGAAACCACTCAGAAACACGGATAGTTTGGCGAGTTGTTTTTCTTGACACGCCGAGTAACGCGAAGACGACGAAAAAAATTGCGGTCAAAAATACATTTTTAATTTTTCATATGTTTGATTCATTGATTATATAATAATCGTTATAGTAATAAACTTAGGAATAAAGTTCAAATATAAAAATGTGCATCACGAAAGAGGAGAAATAATAGCCACTGTTTATAATAATATAACGCGATATTCATATATATATATATACGTACTCGTATTCGTATTATTATTATTATTCCGCCAATCGACTGTTTAAATGTTAAGCATGTCTGATTAGTACAAATATCTAATATAATATAATATATTGTTTGTCGGGACGTAACGCCGAATCGCATTGCCAGAAAACACCCCGAGCGCAAGGCTTAAGACGTTATACAATACAAAATTCATAAGTGGACTTCTAGATGAATGTGTCGTATGATACCAATAATAAACATATACTAGGACCTGTACATCAATAGGATTTTTTTAATTAATTTTCAGACGCGTATAAGACTATATAGTAATTCTCCTCTGCCGAAGAACAACAACCGATTCCCCGGACTCGACGACCAGTTATAGGAATGCGCGTAATGATATAGCGGACTCGCATCACAGATCATCACGCGTAGTTGCTTTTTCACTATGTCCATTCGTCTATTCTCTCTCTCTCTCTCTATCTATCTATCTATATATAATATGTACACACACCTATTCATAAAATTGATGATTATTAAAATAAAGTTGTTATAACCGAATCTCCGTTAATTAAACGCGGTATACACGGTTTGTAACATGTCGTTTCGGCTCGTTCGATTGATTACACACGAGAACGTTTTGTAACACCCTTACATATAACTGTCAGGCGAACATAGTCTGAAACGGGCAAATGGCCGTGGCTTTAACTCGAATTTTTACTGGTAAACTCTAAAACTTTGTGAATTCTAAATATGGACTCTTGCTTATACCTTAATCTTAAACTAAGGAGAGAGGAGCTGCTGGTCTAGAACATTTGTATTTGCCCGCAATCCAAATATCATTCACCGCGACACTGTATATTGTGTATGTAATAAATCCAAAATATTAGATGATGATCCATCGAAAAATTAATCGTTTTGAATTTTATAACGTTCTCCGTAATGTTATATTTGTGTACCGCTATGACGTGTATGATCTCAACAAGTCAGTGAAAATTCGTTCACGAAAAAAAAAAATGTTTCGTTTTCTTGATGAATTAAAGGCAATTCCGAGTTCGATAAAATTGAAAAATCGATCGGTTTACCCGTTTTGTGTACATATACACACACATACGTAATATAAACTGGTTTTCAAGAAATTCTACGTAATAATTCATCACGACACGGCGTTTATTATTATTATTCGAAAACCGCGTCATGACGGGTGGTCATAAATATATTTGCACGCAAACTGAAATATTATGTTGAATATTTATGAAAATACGTCATCGTTTATATTAATATACGAACGCATTGTTATTTCATATAATAATATAATACGTGCATAGTTGTAAAATAATAATATATCAAAATTGAGTATAGCTAAACGTCGCAAAATGTGTTGTAACATTATAAGATATTTATTAATATATTATATTTATTGCTACGCGATTGTCGTAATATCGAAATCAACCGGAATGACAAAACGCACGCGAGACGGCTCTCACACCGGAGCAACTATGGCAATCGACCGTGGCTTTGACTTGAATTTATTCCGGTAAGCTCTAAAATTTAGTGAATCCTAAATATGAGTTTTTTCCCACGTCTTAATCTTGAACTAAGGGATGTGGTGTTAGTGGTCTAAAAATCCAAATATCACTCGCTACTCCACTGTTGATTATATTTACGTAGCATAGACACCTAAGCAATATTGCAGTATTGCTTGTCATAATATATTATACTCGTAATTCTCCTCTACTGTAAATGGCTATTTTTTCGCGATCCTCGGCTCAATCGAATTTAAAAGTTTTCAAAAAGTTTCTGGACTCATTGTGTACCAGCTTTTCAGCTGCACGGGATCATTTTCACATAATATATTTACAACGTGTTTCACGAGCTTTTTGAACGCTGGATTTATTCGACATTTTCATTTTTTTTTTCTTCGCAAACGCTACAAAGAACAGACACGATGGTCGATGACGTGGTTGCAACTATAAAGTGTTGCTTCTGTGTTGGTTACATATTATACGTCTTGCCTGTTGTTCAGGTGTGAGAGCCGTCTTATAAAAGACTCGGTATTCTGTAGTCATCGGTGGTGAAGGGAAGGGGCATCGTTAATATTTATACTTGTTTGTATGGTAATATTTGTTTAATTTTATCGATTACTATAAAATAAGAAGTTCATTAACCACATATTTCATTATAATAATAAATATACGTTTTTGATTGACTCTCGTGACAACCGCGAGTTCCTCACCTAATGCTTGTGTTTATTCAAATACTTCGGAACACGATGATTGTCAATTAGCGTATTGTAATAGTGAATCCAAAACGGTGTTGTCAGCGAAATATCTCTAGGTATTTAAATACCTAATTAGCTGAACAATTATATCGTAATCGGTATACAAACGCGCGCGTCACTGAGATATAATACGTAATTATTATCGTGTAACGACTCCCAATAAACGCCGCGAGACCACAGATATGTGGACTGTTACAGAAAATCAAACTTAAGAAAACAACCTCAATTATCCTGCAGTTTACTTATACATATAACGTATTTTTGTTATAATAAAAACTAGGGCTCGTATTTTCACGCCCTAATTATATCGAAAAATGCCCTTAAGAAAAATACATTTATGATCTAAAAACTCCAAAAAAGTTTCCTAACAAAATTCATTTTAAATAATTGATTTTTTTAAATGTTTACAATATTGGAAACGATTTAATAATCACCGAAACAATGTTATCATATACGATTAGAAAACAAATCGATGCGAAAATTATACGTTTTCGACTGAACGGACATTAACGTAAATAAGTTTGAGAATCGTTTTATTTTAAAACCAATACTATAGGTACTTTCGCATTCGTATAAAATTTCATGTTTATATTTCAATGTTGAATGAATTTTTAATTTTCTTTCGGTAATATTACTAGAAATAGGCATAAAATGACTCCGAAAAACGTCAAAAGCCTCGAAAAATAAAAAAAATTTCGTGGTTAGAATATATAGTGCCTACACATTCGTATCGAGCATTCCAGAAAAAAAATTGCATCGGAATCCGCGGAACTTTAATAATAACCTAAATTTAATATGATAAAAAAAAAATGTATTAACACTGTCTGGTTTCGATTACTATTTATATTTTTTTGGCCGGTTTTTTTTTTTTATGAAAATATCACAGCGCGTCAGGGTGTTTACGATGGACTGTTTTTTTTTTTTTTAAACACATAAGGAATACTACTCGTATAATATCGCAATCCGGCAGCGGTATCGTATAAAAAAAAAAAATATTATTTTAATACAATAATAATATATTATTATTATTGTATAAAGGTATGTATATAAACGAAAATTCTTCGACGACGGTCCGATAACATCGCGTCGCCGCGTCCTCGAGGAGTCGGTTACATCGGCTTTATTATACTATATTTCGTCATCCTTTACGCGGATCGCGTCATCGATACTGAATTCGTAATAATATTATTATTATTATTATTATATTTAAATTAGCGTTTTTGGTGTTTTGACGGCGGTATTTTCGTTTTGATTTCCACGGGCGTTTAAATACCATCGTCTGCGGCGGAAGCCCATAAAATCGCATACAAGAGCTTATTAATAATAATAATATGACGTCATTTCGACAAGCAATTTACGAGTTGCCCATAGACCGGTAGTGAAGTAACCCGTGTAAATCATTTGCGACCTTACGTGCATCACTAATAAGTAATAACTAATAACTCATAACTAATAAACATTACCACCACAATACGGATCCGTCGCGGTCGTCCCTATATATACACGCGCAAACAATAATATCATATTTTATACAACAATCTCCGATCAGACGGATTTTTCTGCGTTCGAAATACTTCCTACGAAATTATCGTTTTTTTTTTTTTTTACAGCGCAATAATCGTCGAAATATCATAAACAGCAGTAATACATAATACATACGTATACACACATGGACTTTTCCAAATAAGTTATGTAATCGTTTATTATATCGATTATTACTAATTATTATTATTAAACGAATAAATAATATATCTGTTTAATGGACGTACTATTATAGGGTTATATATACGTTTGTTGTATTCGGCTTAATTCCCGTAATAATTATACCTACACGAAGATGTAATATTGTTTTTTATATATATATATATATACCTACCGTATGATTAGAGGAGGTTATATTTGTTTAGTTATTAGGTATTTATAGAAATATAATATTATATAATAATACTGCACGTTTAATTCATCTCATTCAAATATTCGTATAATATGTGAAAAGTAAAAAAAATTACACTCGCAACGTCGTGACGAATGCTCATTTGAAATGCAAAGGGATTTTTGAACTTTGGGTGAGAGGGTGCTCATAATGCCAACGAATTACATTTGTGGTGGTTTAGCAGGTGGCGGTTAGTAAAAAATTAGATTTTCCTCTCTACAATTTTAATTTCGCCACGCCGTAAAGGAATTGTCAATGAAAACGATAACGTCTCCAAAAGCTCAGTTTAGGAACACGGATTTCTATACTAAAGCGAACCAAAGTACGCATAACATACTTCAAAAATGTTTCCAAAATATTTAAAGAATTAACTCTCCCGATCACGATTACACTCCGGTTTCTTGTCTGATCGTAAGGAATTCTATTTTAGTAATACTGATTCTCCTACTTTAATTTCCGGTATACATTTTCGTATTTTATATCACTCGAAATACGCGGTAAGTTCACTGTTCTATAACAGAGATTCGATCCACTAGTCAGGTTAATGAGTCTTGGTAATGAGAAACCTTTCATTTTCTTTCATGAATATTAACTTTATTGTGTTATGAATATTGTTGATTTCCGTACACGTTTTTATTATTTGTATTATAAGTCTATGTTTAATTTATTATTATTTATACATTTTACAGTGTATAATACTAATAATAACATTTTTATTCTGATATTTCAAAATACATATATATTTATATTCTATAAGAATAGCTTATAACTGTGTTTACTAGTTTTATGATGCTGTTTATTTTTTCAATAAATACTCTTTTAGATTCTCAAAAATCACATTACCATAAAAAAAAACCGATGAAACGAATCATAAAAAATTTTCTTTTTCTGATAAACCGAACACTATATACTATCATTTCAAACGGGAAACTGCTTATGATTGGTTTCATACATACATATTTATAAAGTAATACGAGCAGAATATGTAAAACGAGACTATACAGAATAGTGGGCGAAACTACCAAGTATTCCGTTATCCTGCAACACTGCAAGCTTTTTACCATTAAAAATATTCCTACGGTTTTTTTAAGTTTTGTGCTACACGAAAACCGCAAAATACGATATATAAATATTTAAATCGTCATTATATAGTTTGTTCGCTGCACTACGAAGAACACTATATATACGAGTATTAGATTATTGCGAGTATTCCAATTATTATTACATTCCGAATGATATATGGGAACTGCTCGAATACCGCAGAGATTCAATTGACGAGTAATCGGTAATCAACACGTATAATATAATACAGGTAGCAAAACATACTGTTTCCAACCTCAATATTTTAGTAAAATTATGATTAGACTATTGTAAACCAATATTTTTTTTTTTTATATTTTATACAGTTATCTCGACGTTGTTTTTCTCGGATTTTGAATTGAATTTTTTCACCCAAAGACCAATTCGATTCCGTATATTATAATGTTAACCGAGGAGACGATATTTCATAATAACGCATAAAATACACCTGCGCGGTACATAAAACGTTCGTATTATGGACTAATAATACTAATATATAAATACGAGAATCTATGTACGAAATATGTTAAACGAAAAAATTATAAAACAAAGCGGGTAAATCCGCTTCAGGTATCACTGACGAGAATCGCGGATCACAAATCATATTTCGTATTAATTTACATTTTAAATGTATCCGTAGGTACGGAATATTATTTGTAATTTATTATTTAAATAACACGTACGAGATTCCATTAACATCGGAAAAAACATAATTTTAATGTTTATTTTTCGTATAGGTAATCGGGATCCGCCGTATGAAAACATTTGTATCGAAACAAATATTATACGGTTAGATCATCGTCGATTAGGTCAACGGATAAAAATAAGTTTTTTTTCCGCAGTACTTAAATCGAACGAGGAATTACGTATATATAATAATATATGGTATATTAATATATAATAATATATGGTATAACAACCAGTCCAGCGACGAACGTTGACGTTTTGATCCTACTCCTGCAGTACAAAAATAGAATATTATATCTATTGCAGATACATATTATATACGTCATGTGACAATCATTATTCATTTACGTCCCACAGGCGAAAACTTGAAAATCGTTTTTTATAAGTAATATAATCGAGACGTACGCTAACGTCACGTTAATGTATACCTACATATACTATTGGTAAGAATTTACGATACGGAAAAGCAATATTTTAATAAAATATTTTCTTCTTCTTCAGGTATTCGTATCTACTTTCGATTTAATAAATAACATCGAAATCATCACAACGTCCAAGGTCTAAGCACGTAAACGTGATGCAATTAATTACTAGTTTCAAATTATACATTGTACACACACACACACACACACATATATATATATATATATATATATATGCTGACAATAAGCTATAAGGAAATAATTAAAATCGATCTCGGGATTGGTTTTTGTGTATATCGCACAAAATATGTACAATAAATAAATAATTAACTTTTTTTTTAGTAAATATTTCGAGTTATTTCAAACGAATTCGTATGTTATTCATCGCGGGTTATTAAAATAACGCGTATATAAAATAAACATTTAATTATTTGAAAAAGCGAAGAAAAAACGGTTTCATATAATAATAATAATACGAAACCCGTAATTTCCGCGTATAATTATAGGCGTTTTAATAAACATTTTTCAAATTTAAAAAGCAAAACCTCGACCAGCAGCTGTTGTCTATAGAAAAAAAAAAAAACGTGCTCGCAACTCGACAGAAGTCTGCAGTAATATATTATTCAAAAACAATGTCAGCGTTCCGATTCTACGTGATTCATAGGAAAAAAATGGTGGTCTAGATTTTCAAGGAATTTTGTTTTGTATAGGTGTATTTTGAATCAAAATATGCGTCAAGTCTCCTCGCTCGAAGCGATTTTCGTGAGCTATACAGGGAAATTAAAAAAAAAATTTACCTCCTTAAAATAATAAGTATATACGGTCTCCGTTCGCGTCTCGAATTTCCTCTAGATAAAACTTTCGGAATGATAATTTACCTAAAAAAAAAAAATTTATACAAAAAAAAAAAAATGGTTTTCGCATAAACACGCACGTCGTTTCAAAGTCGATTCACGTACGAAACGTCTGGTTCCGGGTGGAATTTTATTTATTAAAATTACACGTGTACAGTTATATAAGTTGTAATAGCAATTTATGTCTCGCCGCGCCGTAAAAATTAAATTAACCGTATAAAACAAAGTACTATATAATTTAGTCAAATTCAATCCCACGCTTGGAATTTCACGAACCTATTATTATTATTACACTCGTTTCGTTCGCACATACTATCACGTATCCGACGGGTTTACAAAATATTCGGCGAATATAATATTTTTTTTTTTTTACCTAAAAAAGGCTATATACGTAGTCTTTTGAATAATGAAGGACGAACTTATATCTATTAGCGTTATGGTTAAAAATTAGAATTGATACGATTCCACACAAACACTTCTTTGTTAATTCAGAATACACCGCTGCACAAGCATCGAACCTTAACACTGTTGTTTTCCATAACGTTACATCTGACCGGCGACAATCATCTCAACCTCAACCTAAATTATTATGTTGTTGCTAGCGGAATAAAAAAAAAAAAAAGTTATGTTTCATAAACGCTCGTTCTTCTTATTTTTTATACGTTTGTTTAACGTTTAATGTTTAAATTAATCGGGGAAACGGGGGAGGGAAAAAATATTAACAAATCTATTTATTGTCGTAATCAACGGATCGTATATATATACTATGACAACGCTCCACAAAACGTTTCATAAAATATACGGACGAATAATCGATTTTGAATTTTTTTTTTTACCCTATATTCGATTAATATTTACAATAGCGATAACCGATACTTCAGCGCTAATATTTCGTTTCTGCGTTTTTTAATTTGTTAACTATTTGTTTACATATGTAAATCTGCAAATTCATAATAGCTCATACTGTGTTTTCAATTCCATACTCTACACGAAAATATGCGATATATTATATTTTACGTTATTATAAATAATATCCACGCGCATTATCGTATATTGGTTTTGACTGGAAATAGAATTTGGAAATTTTATAATCTACAGATACGTATAAATATATGCATGATCCAAACTTTTATTTTGGTTTTCTTTTTTTCTTACACGCGTTCGACACTGAGCATTAACGAGTTTCAAAATTGAAATCGAATTAGTTTTAATTAAATCACTCGACGCGTTATATATTATTATTTTTTTAAACGTTCAAATTTCTTGAATGGCTGTTTTTACTCTTTATAGTTTATAGCGTGTAGGCAATTTTTAATTTTGTTTTTTTTTAAGTACCAGATTTTGAAAAGTCATTTGGGGGACATTCGTATATTAAGTGGTAAAATACATGTGCGCTTGTATTTAAACGAGTTCTCAAATACGTTTATCTATAAGGTTTTTTTACTTTTTATCTAAAGACTTTTAGCCGCGCGCGGGTTAATAAGTTGCGCTTCTTTCTCAAAGTCAATTTTCAACTCTCGAAATCGGTATAACATTCGAATAACATTTTTTTTTTTAATAAAGATATATAAAAAAAAAGCGACAAAACTTGGCGCCCAGTTTCGTTTTTTTTGTAATGTATTAATCGAAAGACTACACGCGTGTTTTCGCATACAAACTTCCGAAGCAGGACCGCTTTTAAAGGGGGTCTTACGGGGCCCATGCCTCGGGCCTCGCGTATTGAAGAGGACTCGCGCTCAACAAATAACATATCAAGTTACATAAACATGAAAAACATTTTTTTATTCGTTTAATTGTAGTTAATATAATATGTAATTATAGTATACATTTAACAATAAAGTCTTTAATTTATATAGACATTTATCGGTGCCTTGATACATATTTCGTATTATCTGATCATTTAATCAATAACCATAATAAATGTCGGTCGGTACATATAGTTACAGGCTTACAGCAGTCGTCTTAAGAGTTTATTCCGGAATTCGGAAAACTGAGAAAGACTGAATTAAATGAATTATATAATTTTTTTTTTATATATATCGTAATATTAAACAATAATGTAATATATGTAAAATAAATTTCGAACCATGCAGTGTTTTAAACTATAAATATAGCAATTTATTTGATTTAATTTCTCGTTATACAAAGCTGAAAAAAAAATGTGCATTTATAACGTTAGGTTATAGGATGAGTTAGAAAGGCCTAACAATAATATTCTGCCCCGAGTCTCGCAAATCTTAAGAGCGGCCCTGTTCCAAAGTACTATATATATATATATATATATATATATGAGAAGAACAAGAAGAAAAAAGTCTGTTTATAAAAATGTGTACGTGCGACGCCACTGCTGGCGCGTGTACTTATACCTCGCACTACACTACATATTATATCCGTGTGTGTACCTATATATATAATATATATAATATACACAAGTTTATAAGCGCGTATATGATGGAAAACGTGTAGCTATATGTACAACAATAATAATTATACACCGCGGCGGAACCCCGAAAACGACTTATCAAGACGATGACCAGGCGGCGGACAACGCGGCGGCGGCGGCGGCGGCGGCGAAGGAAGGGGACGAACAGTGTTGCGGCGTCTGTTGGTCGCCATGGGAACCGCGATCGGACGCCCGCGACGATCTTAGGCGATGGGTACGAGGAGGAAGGATCTCGCGGCTATTTGTAGGGCGCCGAATGGTTTGTGTTGCGAATTCATCGTTGCGTTGCGGCACCGAACGAGTGATATTATTCTGGCCGACGGTGACCTCAACAGTCGTGTATTATATGTAAAAACACGCCGTTCGTCGTTTCGCGCGGGTGAGTGAAAAAACTTTACTACATTTCCGTTTCGAATGATTTTTGTTTTGCTTCTTCTTCCGAATCACGTTTATGCGTTTAATATATACTGTATATATATATATTTATTAAGCTTTTGTATTGTTAAAAAAGAAAACTGTATTTCGGAAAATTATTTTTCGAAAATCCGTTTTCTGCAAATAATACGTAACGATATTAAAAACCACTTGGCCGCAGTATAGAAATACATTTTATGAAGCGTTTCGCGATAGATAAGAAAAATTTTTTTTTTTTGAAAAGTCTAAAAAAAAAAAAATTGTAAATTAAATTCCGTATAAACCTTTTAAAATAAGCATCATCGTGATTTCACGAGGATTATTCTATAATATCGTTTACGTCGATTCGAATATTCGTGCGATCGTCCAATCAATATTATATTGCGAAAATAATACGTATAATTAATAATGTATAATGACAATATAAACAGTATAATATATAGGATAGATTTCGAAAACGTTTAAAATTTCGGTGTACACTTATCAAAACCTATATAAAAAACGGCGAATTTTTTTTTTTTCGCGTTTGCAGTATATGATTTAGAATTTAGAACGTTTACAAAAAATTAAGAATTCAATTAAAAAAAAACCATTTACACGTATATAATTGCAACGCCCAAAACAAATGTTACCGAACGAGTTTTGCGCTCGTTATAATCATTTTTTTTTCTCTCCGATTTTATGCGCGTGTCGTACTATATTGCAATTACGAGATAAAACGTACGCCGTTCGCGCGTATAATTCGCTGCTGATTTTAGTGGAATTTTTAAAAATAAATAGTATAACGGCGATAAAAATTCGAGACTAATATTATATTGTCGCGTTATACATATATGTACCGGGTGAGTAAATTGATCGAATTTTTTCTTCTGACAATATTCACCGACAATTATAGCGACTATATTATAATTGTATTGTTTTACCACCGTCTTATATACGCGTGAATATTTAAATATTTTCGGATAAAAAAAAAAAAACAAAACGTGCGATTGTCTGCAAAATTGTGTAGACGCGTATGTCCTACTCGTGTTTTGCGCGTCCGTTTTAGGTATAATTTTAAACGTTTTTAAAAAAAATAAGAAACATAAACCAAAGGATTTCTCAGTTGTTCGTTATAATCAACGCAGCGTACATTTTTGTATTGTTTGTGAAAATACAACTATAAATAGGTGTACATATAAAAAAAAAATATATATATATATATTATATACGTACGCACGTCCCAATGCCAACCGGCACAAGGTTTACCGACGAAAACTCAATATAATATACGCATCGCGCGCGTTAATTATTATTAATAAGTAGACATTATAATTTTATACGAGTTTGTGTGTGTGTGTGTGTGTGTGGAGGATACTTGGACTCCCGTTTTCTTCGCAGATAACGTCTTTGATAATAATAAAAATACAATATCATTTCCATAATTGCATACTACATTAACACGTAAAAATAATCCTTTGTTGCGTATACCACGCGTCGTATTATCATTTTTTGATTTATTTCTTTGCCTATATTGTATAAATGGTATATACGCGTATACCGAATGTTTAAAAATCGATCGATCTATACGAGGAAAAAAAAAAGACCCGTATAAATAGCTATTCGTATACACACGAGCGTTCGTGATAATTATATTATATTAGGTATAAATAACACTCTCTTATAATGTTCCGTATTCGGAATAGAGGTGTTCGAGCGCATAAAAAAAAAAAAAAAACAAATATATTCCGAATACTTTAAAAAGTATTGCAGTCGTTTTCTTTTTTTTTTTTTAGTTTATTGACTGCGCGGTTCAATATATGTACTGTAAGTTCATTCGTTTCTCGAACACCGTCACTTTCCGAATTTTACAATTAAGTCATCAAAGTCCGACGACAATCCACGATAGCTAATAATAATATGCTATGAAAACGTCGACAAAAAATTATAATTATTACGAAAACCGCGAGCTGCGTTTACTTGTAACAATCGCGTATATATATCGACGATATTAATTATATAATAATATATTCCGCCACTGTAATAATTATACGGCTAATTATTTTCACAATAATATTCTTAATGTCGTTTATATAATCCCGGAATCGTAATCGTGTAAAATTTATTGTTATATCCGTTGGCTGATAGTTATTATTATTTAAAAATTGTCGTTGGATATTGGCCTGTAACGATTTACATATTACGAAAGCACTATAAACGCATTATTTTTCCCGGTAATGTTTTATTCTTTTTATATGGGGGGGGGGAAATGTGTTTTTAGAGGATAATACACCGGTTGAAGTACTCGAAACATGAATTTATTCGAATACTATTATTACTCGTCTGCGCGTACGGAATTCGAAACACGCACTCGTTAAAATCAAAACGAAAATTGCCAATTCACAGTGGCGGATTCAAGTGTTGACAAAATATCAGTCGGCACGAGAATTTTAATTTTAATAATTAATTATTATACGTAAATAACACTAGAAGGAGTCAGGCATTTAAAGACAGACGAATAAGTACACAATTTAAGAAAATAAATCGAAAGATCATCAGTGATTTTCTACAGTGTTTATAGATTTTTAATTTCGTTTGTCGTAAATTTGAATTCCTTAATGTAAAAAAAAAAAAAAAATCACGTGTAAATAACAGAAATTTCGTATGGTCCTTGTTAAGTATAAAAAATGAATTCGATCTTCAAACGGAATACTTTTTTTAAACCAATTTTTTTTTTTTGATATACGATTTTTTTAAAGCTTTCTAGAGGAAACAAATTAAACGTCAGTATAAATACCGATGCGCAGCCGTGAATTTCGAAAAACAAAACTTTTCACAAAAAAAATCAAGTGAAATTCAACGCGCTTTTCGACAAAACGCCACTGTTGAATACTATTATCATACACGTGTACATTTCTCATCAACTTTCGGTAGACCAATAATTTCGGGTCGCGTATAAGCTTCAGAAATAAACTACTGTTATATACTCTTTTGATGGAAAAAAATCCTAAGTAAAAACGTCGTATTAAAATATAATTTTACGAAGCAAAACGAACATGATTATATATAAAAAAAAAAAAAAAAATTCATAGAAAATCCGTTCCGGATTAATAAACGGTGCCGGGGACTCAATTTATTTATTTTTCAATTATTATTTTATGCGTACCCGTTTCTGCTTTTGTTTATATTTATTTGTAAGTAATTTTTCTTAGTTCAGCGTTTACGTATTTGTCGAGCCGTATTAACTGCTGTTCGAAGCTTTTAAATTAAATTAAATCCTTTTTTTCAATTTCAAAAAGCGCATAAAAATTACTTTTTTTTTTTAAACATACCTATTCGCAAAAAAAAAACAAAAATTAACTAGTATGTCCAATAACACGCGTTGAAGACCATTTCGCAAACGATCCGCGCACGTCCGACGTATGTTTTAATACGGATCGTGTCCGTCACTTCGGGCTAACAAAAAAAATAAAATAAACGTGCGCGCGGTCCGCGTCACGCGCGCCTCACAAGGCTGCAACGCAGGCAATCCTCCGCGGCTTGTTCCGACTGCAGCGTATACAGTGTCATCGGAAGCATAAGAAGTACCCGGTAGCGTTCAACGGCTCTCGTCCTTATTTATAATTAATTAGCAGTTAATAATTAACGACGACACGTCGCAATTTATGATGTTATACGTATGTATGTGAGAGCAGTTGAAATATTATCATCGTCGTTATGCATCATCCATATAGATTGACCGGTGGATGTTTTAAAGAATTTTAAAAATAAATCTTAAACAACTGTGATTCATCGTTTTTTTTTTTTTGTGCAGTGACCTTTATATAATATATAGGTACGTGTATCATACAACATACGATACGTATCGATTTAGAATACAATATTATTTGGAAATTTCGGTAATCACAATATTCGAGGCTGCGTGTACGAGTCCTCCGTTTTAAATTTAAAAAACGACCGCGTTCGATTCGATTTATATAACCGTATAGAAATCTTCTTCGGATTAGCGAAACACCTGCAAGATACGTATAGCAGCGTTTAATTACAAGAGAAAATTGGATCTTGTATCTGCGTGTCTGGTTTGTATGTAGTCGGAGTTCTAAAATTTATTAAAGCAAGAGAGTCAGACGAGAGCTCGGAAACGAAAGACAGGCGGACGGCCGGAGTATAACCGTGACCAGGACATTAAGGAAGTAAACAGCGTATAGTACGTCCTTAAGCACGTGCATCGCGTACAACTGTAATCAAGTGCAGGGTCCCGAAAAACGCGTTCATACACTGAGTAGGTCGTACGCGCATATATGATAACAGGAAGGTGGTTTTTTTTTTTTATTGAAATCGAACTTTTGGACGAAACCGAGTGATTTTAGTGCAACAGCCTGGGATTTTTTTTTAGAGGTGGAATCAACGAGACCAAAACCGCGATCACGAACGGCTGCAGAGCATTAAAAATATACCGACGCGTGATAACACGTGTGGAACGATTTGAAAACTAGGTCTTTCGAGTGTGTGTTCACGAAAAGGAGACAATGGACGTCCCCAAGGGTGCGCGCGTTTTATTTTCTTTTTTTTTTTTTAACACGCGGATATACGGATATTTATATATTCCGACTTTCGTATATCACGGACGGATTCTGTACGGCCCGAAGGTACTTACCGCCATCAAGTATTATAATATTATGACGGGAAACCTGAGGCTATACCAACGGATCTGTGATCTGCACAGGCGATATAGAGGTGCGTACCGTTAACCGAAACGCGAATCCGCGAGCGAAATGTGTGTTTACGGGCAAAGTGTAGGAAATTCGAGCGTACTATATAAGAAAACGCCTCGGGGCCTTACTCTGTCCGTATATTATTTGTTATTCACGTGGGCGACGCGAATAATTTTTTTTTTACGTTTTTTATTTTTTCCCATATTAAAATCGCCCGAAATTCTCACCGATTACCTGCAAAATTACGTATTACCGTCGTAATTTTCGCAGTTTCACTGCGACAGCGTATATAGTGTGATCACAGGCGATTTTAATTTTTGGTTTTCGAAAAAAAAAAAAAATTAATATTTCTTAAAATAATACGCACTAGTTTAGTTACGCGGTTTATCGGAATAATTTTTAATATTTTACTGACTCTGTTACTTTTTGACCGCAATGCCCGTAACAAATATTATGTACCTACGCGTAGATATAGGGAAGAGATTATTAATTGTTCAAAGACGTCTCCTCTTACACAAATATTTATAAATGAAGCTTGATCATTAACTTACAATATCGGTCCGGTTCGATTCGAACGATTCATTTATTCTTTTGAACTCGTCAGTATAATTGCGATATCTTCTTACCTCTGTCGACGGGGCCAGGAAATTTCCCGCTGCTCCGTGCGTGCTTACTGCTTATATGTAAAATATTTAAGCGCGACCGCGGATTTATCTAATAGTGATTTTGTATTGTTTAAGAAAAAAAAAATACCCGTAAAGTGACGTAGTACTCTTGCAGTGTTTTGGAACGGTTTTTAAGAACGCGATTTCCAAACATTTTAGCA
The DNA here is from genome assembly GCA_032441835.1 of Slavum lentiscoides. NCBI lineage: Eukaryota > Metazoa > Arthropoda > Insecta > Hemiptera > Aphididae > Slavum > Slavum lentiscoides. The sequence continues at coordinate 8,082,755 of CM063717.1, read as the reverse complement.
GCGCGTCGTGTATATATCGGACGATATTAATATGCGAAGTTCGCATAGGTTTTTTTTTTCCACATATTGTCCGTCCGGAGTAATTCCCCAAAGAATATATACGGACGATGACATCATAGTACGCAGTCGTAGTAGTAATCTGTTATTATGTTAACGGGACGCCGCTACATACCCGTTTTTTAAGGGGTTCTGAATAGGCAATTTGTACGAAATTTTAAGAAAAATAAAAATCTAACAATTTAAAAATATTTTATAATTCGTTAAAAAATAGTCCCGTTTCGTTTATTGTTATGTAATCGTGATGATATTTATGAAAAAAAAAAAAAAAACTGTTTCTCCTGGGACAAGATTTCTCGAATCCTCTATATTTATTATAGTATAAGATTTCCAATATATAGGAGAAGAATTTCATCTGTTCTTATTATTTATTTATTTATTTTTTAATAACATTATTCGATAATGTTTAATAAATAAATTTAAAAAAAATCGAACATTTAAAAATGAACAACTTGAATTGTATTCGCGTTAGACAAAAATTTAAAACGCTAAAACGTGAATAAAGTTCCCTTCTACATACATATATTGTAAAAATATAAGAGCGCCGGGGAAACGGTGTTTTATGATATTAAAACGCGCGCGTATTTTGTTTTATTATGAAAAAGTTTTCGGTTTTTTTTTTTTGAAGACATTCGTTTTCGAAAAAAATGGTCAAACCCCCAATTTTACAATGTTCGATATAATATTGTTTTGTTGAAAATCGATTGTGTGTATATAATATTATTCAGAGAAATTTTTTGAACGCGTACCTATTATGTGTATATTAATATGATTCGTCCGGAATAATATGCAGTGACAGCCAATAAGGAAACGGCAGGTGGAAAATATGAAATGTTTTTTTTTTTTTATAGTCTTGACTCACGACGGAAGAATTATTTGAAATCGATTTCGTATTACATAGATACGGTATAAAAAAACCATATAAGTGTTATATTATTTCGCAAAGAAACGTGATATTCCCGCGAAAAAAATTTCATTGGAAAATAAAAAAAAATCAATTTCAATAATATTAGAATAAATCGTCTTTGTTTATTCGAGACGAGATTTCACAATCGTTAACAATATAAACAAATGCGCTATTGTTTTTTACCGGTTTAAAATTACATATAGTCGTAGTAAACTAAAATTAATAAGTACATAGGTACTGTGTCAATACTCGTAATAATAATAATAATAATAATAATAATAATAATACTGCGGCGGTAAATTCTAAACGCTGTTAAATTAAATTATCGACTCCCAAGGTTTAGAGGTTATCGTCCAAATAAACTCATTATAATATTGTGTACGCAGTCGAAAAGTGGTTTACAACAATAATAATACGCGCGCGGTTCTCTCGCTTTCGTTATGCTCCGATGAGGTTTTTTACGAATATTTTATTTTAATTTTCGAAAATTGTAGTATCGCGTTGGATTTTTTTTAAGGACCTGAAATTTTTCGACGTTATATAAAATCGTTCTAAAAGCTCCACTTCTGCGCTTCACGAAATTACGCGACTATCTCTATATTGTACCGTCGTACGTTTTTCAGTAATTATTGACAAATTATTTGCAAAATATTTTTTTCTAATTTCAGACAAATATGTGCAGAATCTCTGTTAAAACGTAAATTATCCCGTGAAGATACTTAGAATGTTATAATATCGAATAATAACTCACACAAATTCGGATAAATATTCGTAAAAAAAAAACACTCCATTCCAGAAAAATGTACACGTTGTACAATGTTTTATGAATTTTTTTTTTTATTCACTATCGTTTTTTTTTTGATAGAAAGAATACCAGTGGTGGTTGTAAGGGGGCGATAGGTGGATCCCCCCACGGGATTTGATATTTTTAAATTTATTTTATCTCTGACCTAACAGCACCTACTTGTGTCATGTAAGTTGGTCCAATTATGTTATGATTATGCTCCATTTTCGCCTCCACCCCTTTGAACATCATGTATAAGGCTGGAATTAGTGCTCGACAGACGATCAGCGCAGTACGGTACGCGCTGACAGTGCGCGCTGATCACGGGTCGTGATCGAGCATTTAGTGCATAGCTGATGACAAATAATATTATTATTATTAATAATAATAAAAAAAATAAATAATAAAGATTACATACGCGCATACGTTCAGTCGCTCGGTCAGCGTCAAACTAAACACCCGCATATACCGATGTAGCGCTGTCAGCCGACAGTAATAAAACGAGAAAAGAAATTAGTCACCAGATAGCGCTACGACACAACATAGAGGGCGTGGCAGAAAGGCGCTTATAAATAGCGGTCCGAAACCATCGGACCGCTCAGTGTAGTCACGGCGGTCAAGCGCGAACAACGTAGTTCGCGTCTGACTGCGGTGTGTGGTGTTTGAGACTGACCGCTATTTATATGCGCCTTTCTGCCACGCCCTCTATGTTGTGTCGTAACGCTATCTGGCGATTACTTTCTTTTTCCGTTTTATTTTTATTTCGTGTACATTCCATGCACGTTGTTTTTCCATTTTCATGTATGTTCTTGAATATCCGTGTATAACCGCCACTGAAGAATACACAAAAAAAGTCTTGTAAACCCATTTAGATAAATACTAACCGCAAACTTTATATAGTTTAAAAGACATAATTTTAAATATTTTTTTCATTAAATAGTTAAAAAAATAATAATAATAATAAAATAAAAAAAGAGTAATCTCATTAGAATATTTGGAAAATTCGTCGAAATTCTTAAAATTTACTATTGCGCAGTGTGTTTTTGAAAACTCGAAAAAAATCGTTCATTCGTCCATACCATATTAAAAACCGAATATTTCTCGAAGTCCACAATATTTGCGTATTATAGCACAACAAGATATTGTCATATTCATTAGGAAAACGAAATTAATTTTCTCTAAAAAAAAATAATAATAATTACATTTTAAACGGTATTTGTGTCGTTACGAAACGCGCGTTATCGTAATATATGCGTATAATATTTACCAGTTTACAGCGTTATACGAATCGAATTTTTTTGTTCGAGTAAAACGAGTAAGTAATATTCAAACGATATTTTCAAACGAAATATTTCATTTTATTTTTTTTAATTTCTATAAGCCAGTCGCATATCGTATCGTTTTTTCTTCGTCCCCGTGGAAATATCGTTCGTTTTAGGTCGAATTTTCGTAAAAAGGATATTTATCGTTTTTTTTTTCGATAAAATCTAGCGCATTTATTTATTCTACGGGAAAATTGTCGATTAATTATTAATAATTATTCTTGTCAAAACAATACACGTAGTCGACGGACGGTGACAACGAAATAATATGTTCTTCTCATAAAAAAAAAATTTGCATTTTAAACAGTACACACATACATATATACCGCGTATAATATTGTAACAATACACCGCGGCTATTTTACACTCCCGCAGACCGAGGGTCTATAACCTCATTGACAGTTGCTGCGTTTTGTGCGCCTCCGGTCCGAACTATTCGCTTTTCCTCTTCGCAATGGATAGGTATTATTATTATTATTATTATTATTTTAATCGCGTGCCCGGGGCTCGATTTTTCCGAAAAGTATCATTAACCGATTATTATTATTATTTTGCATGTCATTATTATAACGACGGACGCGTCGCGGGGGTGTGCATATAATAATAGAGATAATAATAATATATTACGTGTCGGTTAGGTTAGGTTCAATGTCAATGTCACGCGATCGAATTTTATACGCGTCGTCGTCGTCGTCGTCGTCTCCGCTACGCCGCGTTATTCCGAATTAACAGCGCAATAAACGCGGTCGAAAAGAAGAAAAAAAGATATATTCTGTTTCACTAATAATAGTCAAACGAAAAAGCGAATCGAATAATATGTACTTTTACACTAACGTGTGGAAAAGCGACAGTGTTTTTATTTTACGTTGAAAACGTCAAAACTCGTCTCTTTTCAAGAGTCTTTCTCTGGAGGACTCTCTGCAACTGCGGCAGGGCACGACTCGACTCGTCAACGCGCGCTATGGAGAACATTGAATAGAACGAGAACAAGCTTTGCGAGGACAAAAAGGGATGTTTAACGAAAATCCCGGATGACCGAACGTGTGAAATATACAGAACAGGCGACCGTATTCTGCAGATGCTGTCGAGCACCACGCCGCGCAAGGAGCCACTATGTACAGGCCGCATGTAACGAGACGAAGAGACCGTCGAATTCTTGTATGAAAAGGGATTTTAAATGGTCGCGGTCGATTTCAAGATAGAAACACGTCATATTATTTCATCGCTCCTCCTCTTCGTTTTCGTAATAACGCTGCTCTTACCGGTCACTGCAGGCGGATTCAAACGTCGGTAGGCAAACTCAAATGTAAAGTGTTCTGGAATTTCGATTTGAACGCATGCTAAACTTGATAAAAAAAAGCAGAACAATCAAAACGAATAATTTTTCTCGCGTTTATACAATGATCAAATCATGATTTTCAAACATTTTTTTTTTAGTATCGAGTAAATTTTTTAAAAAAATCGATTTTATAATAGATTGTTATAAAATCTAATATGGTTTCGTGTTTCTTACGAGACAGTATTACCTGCAGCTTTAAAAACGTCCGTATTGAAGATACTTTTTATAATAGATAATAATAATCTAAAATAATAAAGACATTTGTTTTTTAAAGGGAAAAGTCTTATCTTTATATTATTATCCATAGAGATAAAGAATAAATAAAATTCATCGACGAATGTTGAATCCGCCACCGTCTACAAGTCCAAGTGACACGGATGTTTGGATAAAAACAGTGTCGTGCGGTATACCGCGCGACCACGGCTCGGACGTGTATGTTTAGAAGTATAATCGAGGAACCGCGTTGAGAATATAACGCGCCTTCGGACGTCGTTCTCTGCAGAATGTTATCTTCGTGTTGTCTCAGAACGAAAACGCAAATACTCTAATAAGGTTTGCACGCGTTCAATATTATTTGAATACTCTATAAGATCGTATTTCGATCACAAAATATACATCGATGTGGCGTCTAACGTTTTATCAGCACGATTATTGCGATACAGCAGAAAACAATTTTTCGATTCTCGAGCGAATCATTTTTGGACCGCATATGAATTCGTTTTACAAGATCCACCATATAGGGAAAGATCGGCGCATCTTATTATTATTATTATTTATCGAGTACTTCCTCTATTCGTGTATAGGTTCGTGCAGTGTATATATATATATACGTACGTTTAAGGTCCACATATTATGAAGGAACTTATTCGTAAAAGTCGGAAACGCAAAAGACCTTGATCGCGACGAGTCTCCAAGAAATCCTTGAACCTGGATCATCATCATCTTCATCATCCGCGCGATGTTACAATGTCGCATCACGTCATCATATACAGCCGCATTGGTGGTACGCGTACGCGTTGCTCGTGTGCCATGACGTCAGTGTTCGTTCGTTTGTTCGCAGACTACGATGATATTGACGTACCTACGGAAAAACAATACGCTCTGCCTGAACGTGACTTACTTGATTTCGAGTGTTTTTTTTTTCACGCTACACTAGAATAGAAAACGTGCATAAATCACGTGTTATCACGCGCGCGCGCGCAAATATTATATACACGACAGTAACGACGTGTTATACGGACAGAGAAAATAATTTACAAAACAAAAATCGTCGATTTCGACATGTTCTTCAAATTATTCCTATAGTCGCGACTCGTGTGTTAACACACACATAACATTATGTAATATCGGTATATTAATATTTTTATTTATATACGCGGCTGCGCGAGGTCGATTCCGCCGCGGTAAACAAATATTACTTTTAATACAATAATTTTAAAGAAATTTTAATAACGCGCAATTAACTTTTCATCGGTTCTATATAATTCGATATATATTTCGCGTTTTGCGGAATATTCGTAAAGTTTTTGTTTTCTTAATATATATATATTTTTTATTTATTTATTATTTCATCATACATTTACAGTACAAAGCTCGAGTACAATATTATGTGAATATGAATGTCTATCTCTTTTAAGTAACGCTTGTGTTAGAGATAGAGAGTAAAACAAATAAATATAAAGCTATAATAATGAATTAATGTTTAAAATTCCAATTCTAATGTATAACCATGAACGTATTACTTATGAACTAACGAAAACGCTTATGCGAATAATATATTTTTATAAAAAAAAAAAACGAATTTCCTTGTTTATTCAAACGGGACCAGAGGTTTTGTCTGTACAGATCCGTATATTTGGGGGAATTATTATATATACTCCATTGACTCGTCGTAACGCCCGTGGACGTTTTTTTTTTTTTGAGAATTTTCTTCTTTTCGAAAACAATCTATTTTAAACAATAATCGTCGAAAAATAAAAAATTCGGAAATATTTTACAACGGTATAGCCGCGGTAATATTATAATCGCGTATATATCATATGACTCATATATAGGACTCGATGGCGCTACGCCCGTCCGATTTGCATAGTCATTTCGGTCAACGGCCAACCGTGACCTCCTACTCCTTCTCCTCCTCCTCTCGCGACGACCTCATATAATAAACATAACATTATACACACGAATCTGCTCGCATCGCGCGTCCCACAGCTTTACTTTCTCGACGACGACTTCCGCGTGTTAATTTCTCGTATATTCGCACACGCATTTTTTTTTTTCTGCTCTCAATATATATGCAAACCAATTCGTATTCATCGCGCGCGATAATCGATAATCATCAACAACAGTAACACACATTCTTAGAAATCGACAGTGCGCCGTATATCAAATTTTTGTATTTATAAAACATACCGTCGACAATCGATATATTAATATTTCACGATCGTCTCGTGTTCGTCGAGTCGAATAAAAAAAAAAAACGAGTCTGCTAGTACTCGAGACATTGATGTACCTATGTAAACGTCGCGTGAGCGGTAAAAATGGAACGGAATTGTGAAGGGGATTTGTGAATATTATTGGTATCTTTATTCAAAGTAATTTCGATAATCAATATTATTATTATTAGTTGTCATGAAAACAGCTTACACGTTTCCGTCCCGTTTCCCGAGATTTACCCTCATACCGCCGTAATAGATGTTTACACATAAAAAAAAAACCGTACAAGTGTACTACTGTATACAATCGTACCTATTTATTATTATCGATCACGCTAAAGTATAACGATTTTATTGATTTAATTAAAAGCCGTTCGTGTAAGTGCTTACAATTTATGTATAATATTAGCGCGACGTAATTTTTTTTTTTTTTTAATTTTTTTATTGAAAATCCGGTAAACTCGGTTGGTTAGTAATATGTTAATAACACGTTACCTAGTATGTTACGTGCGAATCGAAGACTCGCGGAAACCTATTTAAATTGATAGTTGGATTTTTAACGTCACATATAATCAGATATAATATCTTAATACGCGTTTTTAAAAAAAATATTTTTGAGCTCACGATCTTTCGATATGGAGAGAAAAGGAGGGCTACAAAAGCCGGTGTCCGATGACCGTCGAAAGTCAATAATTATTATATTTATGTAATAATATCATAAATGGTTTATAATGATACTTGACGATATTTTATAAGGTTAAAAAATATTTCGGTTTTCCGGTCATTTTAAAAATGCCTTTTATTTATTATCGTCGTTGTTGTTATTTGTTTTCAGGGACATTCCGATTACGTTATAAATAATAGTGAAAAGTCATCTACAGTCATGGCTGGTCCGATGAGCCGAATCATCGTCTTGGCGTGCATGATTTATCAATGCACATGCGGTATGTTTTAATATATATTACGTAAATCGTAACGAGCAAAAAACCAAAAAACAATAAACGATTTATCGTATTTTACATTGCAGACGTAAATGGCAGAGAAGCAAAAGCCAACGTGAATCCCGCAGGAGCAACATTCAGTTGTACATCAGAAGGTTTTCATCCAGACCCCTCGGACTGTACGATTTTTTACAGATGTGTTAATTTTGGAGCCAATGCAAAGTATACCAAATTTAAGTTTGAATGTTCTCCGGGCACTGTTTTCGATCCAGAAAACTCTGTGTGTGTGCATCCTTCGCTTTCTAACCGAGAAGAATGTAAAAACATACAGTTGAGTAATCCAGAGCCAGAACCTAGTCCAGAGGAATCGAATTCGTGGAGTGCACCAAATAACGGCGCTTCAAATCAACCGAGTTCCAATAAACCGAATAACACGGGTTACGGATCGAACGCTCCAGAGTACTCCGGTCAGCCGTCCTCCAACTACGATTACGGTCGCCCCCAAGCTGGCTATCAACCACCGCAAACAGGATATGTTCAACCACAATCACCACCAAGTTACCAACCCGCCCCGTATATACCGCCTCAACCAAACTCTCCGCCGAGTTATTATCAACCACAACAACCTGCAGGATACCAACAATATCCACCTCAACAACCGAGTTATAATCAACCACCGCCACAATCGGGTTATATCCCGACTTCCTCACAACCGAATTACAACCAACCTCCACAACCCGCTTACGTACAACCTGCACAGCAACAGTTTAATTACAATCAACCTCCGCAGTCGGGTTACATACCACCTAGTCAACAACCAAACTATAATCAACCACCGCAATCCGGTTACATACCACCTAATCAACAACCGAGCTATAATCAACCACCTCCACAATCGAATTACGTACAACCCGAACAAGCATCACAGCCCAATAATTATCAACCTTCGCAGCCCAGTTATAATCGACCCCAATCTACTTATACGCCTCCTGTTCAACCGGAAGACGGCTACAATCAACAGTCGTCGACAGAAAACCCCACTAACGAAATACCTGATCAACCAGAAAACAGTTCTAGTTCCAGTGGGTCGACTTGTGTGTCGGAAGGATTCCACCCGTACAATGAAGGCTGCAGTAAAAAGTTCATAAGATGTGTGGACAAAGGTGATGGGACTTTCACAAAATACGAATTTGAATGTGGCGCAGGGACTTTGTGGGATAGCAGTCAAAATACCTGTAATCACGCTGATCAAGTCAATTGTGGTACAACGACATCGGCTACACCTTCCACGATACAATCTGATTCGACGGTGGCACAACAAATAACCACGTCTAACCAATGGTCTAACTCATCATCTTCTAGTTCATCTATGACGTCAAGCTCAAGTTCGAGTTCTAGTTCTAGTAGTTCATCGAGTGGCCAATTTTCATCAACGACTTCCATTGTTGGACAAGCCAATGGAGGGAACAATCAACAATCTTCATCTCAAGGCGCATCGTCAACGAATCAAAATACTGCAACGACAGCTTCTATGAATCAAGGTTCGAATCAACAGTCCACAAGCTCTGGTCAGACTACGTTGTCCGGATCAAGTCAACAGACAAATAATGCTGGAGCAAATCAACAGACTACTAGTGCCGGATCAAATCAACAGACCACTAGTGCCGGATCAAATCAACAGACCACTAGTGCCGGATCAAATCAACAGACAACTAGTGCTGGGTCAAATCAACAGACAACTAGCGCTGGGTCCAATCAACAGACAACTAGTGCTGCGTCGAATGGACAGACAACTAATGCTGGGTCAAATCAACAGACAACTAGTGCTGGGTCGAATCAACAGACAACTAGTGCTGGGTCGAATCAACAAACAACTAGTGCAGGAACAAATCAGCAATCTAGTGCTGGATCAAATCAACAAAACATTAATACTGGATCTAATCAACAAACAAACAACAATTCTGGAAATAAACCAACATCACCAATGTCATCGACGTTAAAGCCAACTACGCCTCTTTCTACTACAAAAAGACCACCAGTGTCAACCACTCCAAAACCGACAACACCAAAACCAACTACGCCAAAACCAACCACACAAAAACCAACCACGCAAAACCCAACCACTCCAAAACCAACTACGCCAAAACCAACCACCCAAAAACCACCTACGCAAAAACCAACCACCCAAAAACCAACTACGCAAAAACCAACCACACCAAATCCAACCACGCCAAAACCGACCACTCCGAAACCAACTACACCAAAACCAACTACGCCAAAACCTACTACGCCAAAACCAACTACGCCAAAACCAACTACGCCAAAACCGACCACGCAAAAACCGACCACATCAAAGCCAACCACGGCAAAACCAACTACGCTAAAACCAACTACGTCAAAACCGACTACGCAAAAACCAGCCACACAAAAACCAACCACTCAAAAACCAACCACTCAAAAACCAATTAGTTCAAGCACCACACAGAAAGTTACAACAACAACAACAACAACAACTACCAAAAAACCAGCGCAGCCATCTTCAACGTCTAAACCGACCACACAAGCAACTACGAAACCAACAGTAATTACAACCACTAATAAACCTGTTACTCCTAAACCAACTGCAAAACCAACGACATCTGTTTCCACAAACAAACCATTAGCTCAATCAACTACAAGTATTAAACCAATATCTGAGCAACCTACGAAAAAACCTCCAGCAACAACACCACCGGTTACGTCATCACCCACTAGTTCTCAAACGCAATCGCCTACATCAACAGATACTTGCACTTCTGAAGGATTTTTCCCAGACTCTAAAGACTGCAACAAGTTCTATAGATGTGTTGGAAATGGAAACAAATTCACCAAATATAACTTCAATTGTGGCCCGGGTACTGTTTGGGACGATGTCAATAATGTATGTAATCACCCATGGGCAGTGGATAGAGACTGTTCAAAATCATCGACTCCGTCGTCTAAACCAGATCCAACAGAATCAACTGTATCAAGCAGTTCAACATCGAATCAAACTAGTCACGTAGAAACATCCACAACACCATCTGTTAGTCAGGGTTCTCAAACAACAAGTAGTAGTCAAACTACCCAAACCCAAACTCAAATATCTACTTCTAGCCAAGAAACATCTTCGACTACAAGTCAACATCAGACTTCTCAAACTACTTCAACCAACTCTACTGCGCCTTGTTATACATCCCCAAAACCCCCAAGTAAAATTGTGTGTAATGCAAGTGGATTTTTCCCTCATCCAGATGATTGCAAAAAGTTTTACAGATGTGTTGATTGGGACGGTGATAAAGGTGAACGGTTTTCAGTGTATAATTTTGATTGCCCCCAAGGAACTATTTTCGATCCAAGCTTAAGTGTATGTAATCATGAAGCTTCTGTATACCCTCCAAGAGATTGTTCCGGTTCGAGTACTTCTGAAAGTAGCTCAACTCCGGGTTCTCAAACCACAGAATCGGAAATGACTACGGTCGCTGAAACGAATCCGACAGGAACGACCGAAGGATCAACTGAAACTACTGGACCAGAAACTACTACATCTAGTCAACCAGATACTGATTCCACGACTTCTAATCCAACAGACACCACCACTGGTCAAACGGAGACAGATCCAACCACAACAAGTCAAACGGAAACAAATACACCGACGACGAGTCCAACAGAAACAAATCCACCAACGACGACGAATCCAACAGAAACAAATCCACCAACAACAACGAATCCAACAGAAACAAATCCACCATCTACAACGAATCCAACAGAAACAAATCCACCAACCACAAATCCAACAGAAACAAATCCACCAACAACAAACCCGACAGAAACGAATCCACCAACCACAAATCCAACAGAAACAAATCCACCAACCACAAATCCAACAGAAACAAACCCTACGACGACTCAAACAGAGACAACGCAGCCTGAAACCGATCCTACCCAACCAACAACAGATTCACCGCCTGCTACAACGATTTCACCAGAACCTACAAACACTACAGATTGTCCTACCTTAGAACCCGATCAAATGTCTTTAGTGTGTCCGACAGGTTTTAGAAGACATCCGAAAAATTGTAATCTATTCTATCAATGTACTATAGCAAGTAATAATGATATAAAGGTATTGGTCCTCGCGTGTTCAAATGGAACGTACTACGATCAAAGAAAGATCCAATGTTTACCACCAGATGAAGCTGAATCGTGTCCGTTAAACAACGAAGGTCGGTCAGAACCACTTGAACAGATATTACCAACTGTAAGTTATTACAATTTCATTACTGCGATAAACAAAACATATAATAAATCAATTTCTATTTGATACAGGTCCAGATTCAACCTTACCGACAGTTGTGCCCATCAGAAGGAACATTTGGTTCTCCAAACGATTGTCAAACGTTTGTGAAATGCAGCAGAAACGCTAGAGGAATTCTCAGTGGTAAAATTTTAAATATAAATTGTTAAAAAAATCTCGTTCATGAGGCATAAGGGATTTCTTTCTTTTCATTCTAGGTAATATGTTTCAATGTCCCGAAGGACAAAGCTATTCGGATACGTCTAAGAAGTGTGAGAAAAATCGAAAAATTGCCCTGTGTAATAAACCCGGTCCTAAGTTGAATTGGCAAACGAGTTTAGCGCCTGTACTTGCTAATATTTAAAACACAAATGTGTATCAACTGAGATACTAAGGAATGATGTTTAGCTCAATCTAAGTATATGTTACTATAAGATTCTGATAATTTTTAGTTAATAGGTCAATAAGAATTTCATAATATTGTTATCTTTAGTTAAAAATTTGTATGAGTTTTTGAAAAATGTTTCAAAGATTTTTTATGCGACGAACTATTCGATTGATTACATTACGATTAGACTATGATAACATATATAAACAAAAAAATCAAACCAAGTATTTTAATAGTACCTACCAAGTGTTAGTTATTAGGTTACTATTCAATTTACGATTGAATGGATTATATAGTTGAATAGTAATAAAACATGTGCGCTTAATTTCAAAAATAATGTGCCATAATAGAGAAGTACATTTTGTTTCTCTAAAGTCGCGTTCATTTTTGAAACATTTTTTAAATAATACAAATAAATACGTGTAACTTATATTATATTGATTTTTATACGCAATTATGTGATTATTATATAACTTTTTTTTTTTTTATATATATCTTGCTTGTAAATGTTTGTACATAATTTTTTTATATGTAAAGTAAAACATATTAATATGATAAATTATTGAAAATGTGTAACGTTAATTTATTTATAATATTAATGTGATATTTTTCTCGGAAATACAATAGTTAACTCAAAATACTCGGTTTAAAATGTTTTTTTATAAATGAATAGAGGTTAGCTATTTACAAAATAAATAAACTTCTTTGATTTTATAGGAAATCACAATATACAATAACATATATTCACCGACGACATAACATGACTCCTTGAAAAATACGACGTATGCAAAATAAATGACGTATATAATAGATATTATACGGTGACTTTTACAACGGTGTAGAAAACGGGGTCACAAATTTAAATCTACCACCAACGAAACGTTCGTACCTATATAATAATTCTTCTAGAAATAATTTCCTACAATTAGCACGCGCGGACAGGAAAATGAGACTTTTTACCATTTCTGTGAACTGTTCTTTTATTTGTTCAGATTAAAAAAGTGTCGGCACGAATAACGACCGCGTTTTTATCATCTAATCTTCTCTACACACCCGTGACTATTTTTTTTCTTCTTCTTCTATAGACAGCCCATGTAATCACAGAGAGCGGCCAGCTGGGCCTTCCTACACAATGGTATTATCTCGCGTTTTGTCCAAATCTTAAAAAGATAATAAATCGCAAACGTCAGGATAATGCGGCGAATAAAGAAAACATCGAAAATTGAAATTTTAATATTTTTAAGAGTTAAAAAGTAAACGGTTTACGCGTGTAATATTATTTTAATATACCGATGTCATGTTAAAATCTTATTTCGACCGATTCGGTTATTCGGATTTACAACCTCACAAAACCGCATTTCATCAACAATATAGGAACACAACATCGTGATGTGTTTCTTAACGGGTACTGCGTTATACGCATTATATAACTGCAGGCCAGTATAGTGGCGCGTAATTACGGGGTGACAGGGCGTCTCAAAGAGGTCCCTCATAAATAAAATTTGTCTATACAAACACTTTGAATTTTGTTTTGAAATTCACGTCGTATACTCGCGTAGAGATTAAAGTGTAAACAAAAAAATAATAATAATAAAAAATATTTTTAAAAAAGTACTTATTTTTATTAATGCGATATGCGAATATAAATTTGGTAAAACGAATTGATGAGTTATGCGGTAACATAAATAAACGAGGGGCCGAAGCTCGATACTGTTCCTGGGGCCCCAAATTATATTACAGTTCTAAGGCCGTTGTTGCAGGAGAATTTTAGTACAATTAAATATACGCAGTTAAACCGTATATATATAAATAATATTTACTGGTTTTATAGTCGTTTACTGTACAGGGGCGGAAAATGAATAACGATTAATTCCAAACGTATTTTGATCGCGTATTTATAATGTAAGACGGAGCATATTTTAAGGAATTCGTAATGGGTGGCACAATGACTAATAAGGGAACTAAGCCAATAGTGCCTATTCCCGTGTTCCTTTGTGCGGTTTATTATGACTTGAAAAAATTGTTCACTCGCCCGTCCTCGTGTCTAGCTCCCCTGCGATAATTTACAACGTAATAATTATTTAAAATAGTGATGGGGGGGGGCGGTTAGTCTAAAATTAAACAAAAAAAAATATTGAATTTTAAAACAAAATCTCGAAATTATAATTGTTTTTATTTTAAATGTAATTCTATAGGTAAATAATTACGAGTCAGTATCGTTTGAAACCGTTTTTTTTTCTACGTATTCGTATGAAAATTAATATTTTATAATAATTTTTTGCTCTTATTTGCCACGCCTTATAAATGTATGTAAAAAAAAAAAGGTCGTTCTTATAAAATAATATAATAATAAAGGTACGTGGCGCGTCAGTGCCACCTACTTTATACGTTAAAATAATATGCTCTGAATATTATATTATTCACCTATCGCCTATAACCAATAATAATAAATTATCGATAATATGTTGTTTAAAAATTGCCGCCAAAAACCGGACAAAACATGGCGGTGGTCCGTGGTTACCTATATGAACTCCTAACCTGTGCGGGTTAATAGGGTGGTAACAGTGATAACGCCCGGTCGGTCGCTATCCGTGATTATATAGACTCGTTTACACCCGACGACGTCGTGACCTGCGTGGAAAACCGCGAGACAATATTATATTATTTTAGACTTTAGAGCGGAGTGCGTCAGCTGACAACAGTTGTGGACCGACCGTAACCGCAAGCGGAGCCGCGTTTATAGTTTTTTTTTCATTCGCCGTCTCGCACACCGTTCGGCAGGCACCACCCGCGGGAAGCGACGTAGTATCCGTCCGCCCCACTCACACCCTGCCGTTGCCACTGTTCACTGCCCGTAATTTCTCTCTCGCGAACAGAATACAACGGCTCAGTTCGTTCTACGGATTTAAACGCGTCCGTCCGTCCGCATAGCAATCGATAAATCAAATCGATAATACCGTTTGATCCGATGCGTTGAAACGAACTGCGCGAAACGACTGTACGACGCAATATTCGAAAATAAAAAAGGAAACCGTACCGCCATGGCGTACTGCAGAACGTTCAAATCTCAAGTAAGTATTTGCGGTCTCGGTACCGACACGACGAAAACCGCGCTGTTTTTAATAACGTGCCGCGTCGTCTCTCTCTGTCTGTCTGTCTGCCATAGGTGTCCTGGACCAAACTGGTGTCCGGCGAGATCCAACAGAGATGTTTCCACTGTTCGCCGTCAGCGTTCGGCGCGTCCAAAGTGGCCATGAGCAAATTGGACACCGCGCCTTTGCCGTACGAGACTCTGGAGAAACGTATCAAAATCGTCGCCGACAGGTACAGTATCGTCGTTTTCAATACTCTGTCCGTCTCCTTATAGCGTACTGCGTACTCGATTGATTTCCATAACGTTATTTCTCTGTATTCGTATCTATACACATATCGTCTACCTAAACGGTATAAAATGTCGACGACGTGTTTAAACGATAAGTAGGCCCGTTTTATTTTCGTATTGTTACTGTAATACGTTCAGCCTTGACTCATATTTACACCGCGGACAGATAACGATTTGCCGTGACATATTTGTTTTGTACAAGAAATCCAATTAAGTGTTTTAAAACGTCGTTAGGCGTAACGAAACGTTTCTAACAAATTGTGAGATTTTTTTTTTCTTTCTCTAATTACTTACGATAAATATGCGTTGTATTTATTGTATTGCCGATTCGTCTAATTGACCGAATTAATTTTTATCTGTATAAGGAAGAGATTCATGTGAATCGTACGGCCTACTTAAAGTGAACTATACACCTTTTTTTTTTTTTTATATCTGTAGACCTTTGGTGATCCGTTACGTTTATCATAATACGGCAGTAGTTCATAAACAATGTTTCCTAATGCCCACCTGTTTTTCATCATTGTATCGAGATGAGCAATATTATTATTACGTTTAAATAATGCACTTTAGATATCGTAATCTACAGATTAGATACAAATTAAACGTTTTCAATTGTTTCCTGATAATATAAATTGTATTAGTTTTTATTATTTGAATTGTCTTCATCAAGCAATATAAAATATTTACAGTATATAATTTTGGAGTTAGCGGTCATATTAGAAAAAAAATATGACGGCAAGCCAACCACTCGTGATTACAATATGTCTATTTTTGCTATAGAATCTGGTCAAGTGCCAATTTTTTATTTTTTTTTTCTTCTAGTGTGACCTATCTATAATAGTTCATGATTTCAAAATTTTTATATTAACCCTTACCTTTTTATTTTTACCTATATAAAATATCGTCCTTTATTGATTATAAAACAACAGCAATTCAGCGTAAACAACTAAAAATAATTATCGAATATTATTAATATAATATAAAACAATAATGATGAACCTGTGTGTTGAATTTTGATTTAAAATTAGATTATACAGATATTAAAATAATAATGGTCACATTATAATAACATACCTAATTCCTTATAAAAAAATTAATTTACAAATAAAGTTTATTCAGAAAATATCATGTTTATTATTTAAAACGAAATGATTTGTTTATTACCCAAATTATCTTGTCTATATTCTACTAATGCTTATTATAAATATAAAATAAAACGTAATATAAATATTACTGGTTTAATTATTACTGTAACATTCATATATGTTAAAAAAAAAAAAAACATTACAAGTAGAAAATGAATGTTTTTAAAAATTTTATTTACATAAAAATTAATTTTGATTTTATATTAGGATAATTATACTTTGTGTTCCGAGTATAATTGAAAATATTTTGGTAAGCGTTTAGTGTTTTTGAACAGAAACAGAATTTATTGTTTTCAATTTTGACAAACAATTTCACGTATTTGTGTAAATGTGTACAACAGTGACTCGGGTCAACGTAAATGAAACAAAACATATTATCCAATGCTCATTCTTGTGCACACTCTTAAACTGAATAATGCCGACTAATTATAATTATGTATAATTAGTACATAAATTAGTTATGTTGAATTGACAAAGCCATTACTATGAAATAATTAATAGGTAAAACAGAATTATTTTAGTTTACATAATGTGCATTAAATTACATGTCGATTTGAATTTTTGAAACTTGTTTGTTTATTGAAAAATTAAATTTGATATTAGATTAGGAAAGCCATTGTCCTTGGCAGAGAAAGTACTTTACTCTCATTTGGATGATCCAGTCAATCAAGAAATCAAACGTGGTATTTCCTACTTGAAATTAAGACCCGATCGTGTGGCTATGCAAGATGCTACAGCTCAAATGGCCATGTTACAATTTATTTCATCGGGTTTGCCAAAAGTTGCTGTGCCATCGACCATTCATTGCGATCATTTAATCGAAGCTCAAGTAAATTCATATATTTTTTTTTATACGTATATATTAGGTATGTTAATAAATATTTTACAACAGGTCGGTGGAGTTGAAGACTTGAAAAGAGCTAAAGAAATGAACGAAGAAGTATATAACTTCTTGAGAACAGCTGGTGCTAAGTACGGAGTTGGATTTTGGCATCCTGGTTCAGGAATTATTCATCAAGTAATAATATTATTTTCTTATTAGATTATTATATCAAAATTAAATATGTCCTATATATATATATATTTTTTTTGTTTTAGATTATTCTCGAAAATTATGCTTTCCCTGGATTATTGATGATCGGTACTGACTCGCATACACCTAATGGCGGTGGTCTTGGTGGTTTGTGTATTGGAGTTGGTGGCGCAGATGCTGTGGATGTTATGGCCGACATTCCATGGGAACTTAAATGTCCAAAAGTAATTTTTTCTTTTTTTTTTTTAGAAAAAAAATGATTTTTATTTATACACATATATATATATATAGGTTATTGGTGTTCATTTGACTGGAAAAATGTCGGGTTGGACTACACCTAAGGACGTTATCCTGAAAGTAGCTGATATTTTGACAGTAAAAGGAGGTACTGGTGCTATCATTGAATACCATGGACCAGGCGTTGATAATATATCGTGCACAGGTATACATGCGATTACATATGAATACCATCGATTTTGATTTTAATATTATAATCATTAAATATAATATTCATAAAGGTATGGGTACGATCTGTAATATGGGTGCTGAAATCGGTGCTACTACTTCATTATTCCCTTTTAATCATCGTATGGCTGATTACTTAAAGGCTACATCGCGTGCTGATATTGCTAAGGAAGCTGCCAAGTATAGCAAGTCATTGTTAACCCCTGACAAAGGCAGTCACTACGATCAGGTAATTATTATTTTAAATCATCGTGTCGATTGCAGTCATTAAGAATTTAACGTTACAATTAATTATAGTTAATCGAAATTGATTTAACAACATTGGAACCCCATGTCAACGGACCCTTCACGCCTGATCTCGCTCACCCTATTTCTAAACTTGGTGACAATGCCAAGAAAAACGATTGGCCCATTGAAATCAAAGTTGGTAAGTTACTTAGAATATCGGTGTCTTCACATTGAACAGTTATTACGAAAGAAAATAAAAAAATAGCGAAAATTTCATAATTACAATAATTGTTTTTTATATAAATAATGTTTTATAATTTTAGGTCTGATTGGAAGTTGTACAAACTCAAGTTATGAAGACATGTCGAGATGCGCAACCATAGCAAAAGAAGCTTTAGCTCATGGACGTAAATCAAAAATTCCATTTAATGTTACACCCGGATCTGAACAGATCAGAGCAACAATTGAAAGAGACGGAATCGTATGTATAAAATATATTTATTAAAAACATTTGTCATGGTTCTGCTAATAATCACAGTATTATTTTAGGCGCAAACATTAAGAGAGTTTGGAGGTACAGTGTTAGCTAATGCTTGTGGTCCATGTATTGGTCAGTGGGACCGTAAAGACGTTAAGAAGGGCGACAAGAACACTATTGTCAGCTCATACAACAGAAACTTCACTGGGCGTAATGATGCCAATGCTGCAACTCATGCTTTTGTGACATCTCCGGAAATGGTTACCGCTTTGGCCATTGAAGCTCGTCTAGACTTTGATCCCACAAAAGATTCGATCAAGGGAGCTGATGGTTAGTTACATGTTTCCACTGAGAATTCACATTGAAAATATATAAATAATTGTTGTATGTGTTTTTTGTAGGCAAAGAATTTAAATTGAGTAATCCATTTGGTGATGAATTACCCGCTAGAGGATTTGATCCTGGTCAAGATACTTACCAAGCCCCGCCAGCTGACGGATCATCTGTTAGTGTGGTGGTAGATCCAAAATCTAACCGTCTGCAGTTATTGGAACCATTCAAAGTTTGGGATGGAAAAGATTTGGAAAACCTTACTATTCTTATTAAGGTGCCTTTAATAATATATGTTGCGAAACGTATATTTAATTTTGTTATTTTCCGTAGTAACATTTTTTTTCTTCTCCAAAGGTGAAAGGTAAATGTACTACAGATCACATTTCTGCCGCCGGTCCATGGTTGAAATACCGAGGTCACTTGGACAATATTTCCAATAATATGTTCTTAACGTAAGTTGTTGTGTAATATTATTAATGAGAAATATTAAAAAAAAATTTGTTTTATTATTCTAGAGCAACAAACTCGGACAATAACGAAATGAACAAGGTGAAAAACCAAATAACCGGAGAATGGGGCGCAGTTCCTGACACGGCCAGGGCGTATAAAGCAAAAGGCGTGTCATGGGTTGTATTTGGTGATGAAAACTACGGCGAAGGAAGCAGTAGAGAACACGCCGCTTTAGAACCACGTCATTTAGGAGGACGAGCAATTATCGTCAAATCTTTTGCTCGTATCCACGAAACCAATTTGAAGAAACAAGGAGTATTAGCTCTGACATTCGCCGATCCCAAGGACTATGACAAAGTCCAACCAACCGACAAAGTGTCATTGGTCGGGCTAAACCAATTCGCCCCTGGCAAGGTAAACATACATTTTTAAAAAAACAGATAATTTAATTAATTGTATCTGGATTGTAATTTATAAGATGAGACTTGTTATAAATGTTTAATGTTGATATAGTTTTTAAAAATATTTATACGGGTACTATGTAGATAATAGAATATTCCCGAGTGAAATTTGAATGGTGTGTTTGACTGATTTTAATTTGTATTATTTCAGCCTTTGAAATGTATCTTGTCCCACGCTGATGGAAGTAAAGATGAAATCATGCTGAACCATACGTTCAACGAACAACAAATCGATTGGTTCAAAGCGGGCAGCGCGTTAAACCGCATGAAGCAAGTCGCCGCGTCTAAATAAAATTTCATTCATCGTTAGGATGTTTATAAATTATTTCAATCGCATTATCTCTATTCATTTGTTGTTAACATTTTAATTTGAAATTAATATGAAATAAAAACCATCATTTTCATTCTTAAAACTATTAAATTATTTGTATTTTAGTCGAATCATTGTTCGGGCGAAAAATTATTTGAAGTAGGTTCATTACTACTATTGTTTTATGTATATTATATAATTGTATTTTTAAAACTGTTAATAGATAGATTTTGATAGTTTTAAAATGTGTTTGTTATTGTTTCGTAAAAAAAACCTCTTGACCATGGTACTACAAAATGAATCTACGTAATAAAGTGGCAAGTGAGAATGCCAAGATATCGATACGTTTTCAAAAAGATTGTAAAGACTCGATAGGGAAGGAAAAAACGCAAAAGTTACGTACTATGTCTCGTAAATGTAATTCGACGAATCAGACAAAAAATATTATTTATAATACATTCACATAGAAATAATTTTTATGTACATATCTGTGGTAAAACTAGGTATAGAGGAAATCCATTGCGGGTGAATTTAGGGTACCAGTTCGACGCCACGGAATTCTCTGGTAAACTTGATGGCGACAACGAAAAACGCGATGCTCTTCACGACGTTCCTAAACGTAACAGACAAGACGACGTATGAAACAAACTGTAAACATTCTTTTTGTAATCTGTGTTTAAAATGCACATTTTTAAAAAAAAAAAAAATTTTAATCAATATAGTTTTGTAAAAACGTAAGACGTTAGGTTAACCTAATTTTTTTTTCGAAATCAATTGACATTACTCGTCCGTATCCTATCAATCCGTATTATTTTTTTGACGATCGAAATAATTTTTAAAAATTTTACTGTACGCAATGCAAAATTTACGCGGTAGGCTACGAATGTTTTTTTTTAACACAGAAAATCAGACAAAAACGAACGGACACATACAAAAAGTCGTGGTCTCAATGAAGGAAAACCGATTTAAAAGTCGAAAATTCTGATTTCCAAATAGTATTTTTACTAAACGCGCACGACGGACGAACGTGCGGTTATTCGTATTCGTCCGGGAGAATTTCGGGGTAAACGAAAATCGCGCGATTTTCTTTCGGGTACAATTTGGGTAAAAGTAATAACGGCGAGACGCCCTTTTCACACACAGTACCCTGGAGCCCGTGCTTTACACAATATTTATATTAGGCGCGGACAAGACACGTACCAAATGTCCTCGTCCTGGTAAACGAGCTTTAACTTCTCCACGGTGGTCCGCGGTTTCGGCTTGACGGCCGGTCCGGGTCTTCCGAACATCGTTTTGGACAGAAGTCGCTGGGAAACGCGGAGTCTACGCAAACGGGAAAATATCGACGAGGCGGTGCGAGCCGAGAAATTTTTCTTTTCTTTTGACAAAACCACTTCGTTTCGGCAATATCGGTGATAACGGGTCGTCGGGTTTTGAGGTTAAAAGAAATTTTTCGGAAGATTCCGTAAAAACGTCGAGAAGGGCGCAGTCGGTCGTCGGGAAAATCAGTAAGAGGACGTTAACGCGAAAATCGACCTATAAGAGACGGGACGAGACTCCGGGGCTCTGTAAAGTCGGATTTCGTTTCGAAAACCGATTTGAATTCGTATCAATCTGTACTATAGTAGGGATCTGTCGAAGCGGTTTTTTTTTAGCCACGTTATTCATCAACGAAAATTCGCTTTCTTTTTAAAAAAAACATTTCGCTCGGTACAACACTCTGTCGAATACGTTTTCGCCCGTTCGATCGCACAAACATTCGAATTTCTCGTCAAAAATTTTCAACAACAATAATTTATGGCGGACGAATAAAAACGATTACCGATTGTTCCATGATCCGCGTCCGGTACGACGCCAGTGTGTCTCGGATAACCGCAGTGTAGCCAATTGTCGGAGAAAAACGAAATTTTATAAAGAAAAAATCAACGGACCCTCCCACCAGCCATTTCGAACGATGTAACCCGCCCGTCGGTTTTTCTAACCTATTTCGCTGGCGCGCGAAATATTTAACCGTTTTTTTTTCAACAATCTACGGACTCGATCTCGTGTACACCGACGTGCCCGCCCGCGACCGTTTTGGTACGCTTTTGTTTTCTCTTCCATGCTTTTTTACCGTGCCTTCGACCGTTTTCCACCCCCACACGGCACAAAAAACGATCGTCATTGTACTTGTTTATTATTTACATCGTGTGCGCGCGCTGTGTGCCATTTCTGCTCCGTGTCCGTGCAATCCGTTCCGCTGCTACCGGACAAACGGCGCTCGTTCCCGTAATATTTCCCGTTTTCGGTGCGTTTTTTCCCCTCCCCCGTTCTCAGCTTTTGGGGCGCCGTGTTTTTCTCACGCCGAACGCGCTCCTCCTCGGTTTCTCCGTGCAGTTTTTGTTTTGTTCTAACGGGCCGCGCATCGAAATGTCCAACAACGGCGGCAACGAGGATGCCGCCGACAACAACAACAACAACAACGGCGGCGGCGGCAATGCGAGGACCTCCGACAACAACAACGGCGGTGGCAGTGCCAGTACTTCCGACAACGGCGGCGGTACGAATACCATCGACATCATAGCCGAACAGATCCGGTCGTTGCAAGCCGGCATGGAAGACATGTCGAGAAAGCTGAGCAGCATGTACACGTTACAAAGGATAAACGATGACATTTTGCGGAAATCCGCCAATTCCATAAATGTCATTGTCCGATTGTTGGCCGTAAGTATTGTCCGCCGTTTCAATCCCCCTGACACAAGTCGTATTGTTTACTGTTTGACCGGCCCGGGAAATAACTTTACACACCCCGAGTGCCTTGTTACCGTTTCATTTTTCCAAACGTATTTTGATCTTATACGTACAGTACGTATTGGCACTGGAAATGACGGTTCGACGTTCTGTAAAAGTGATCTGTTAGCACACGACGTCGAATCGTTTTCGAGAATTTTTTTTTTTTTTTTTTTTCTCTCGAAAACGCACCATTTGTCGTTGCACTTACCCACGTGCACGTATTTCGATATCAAAAATTATCAACCGCATTCATTTTTTCTTTCAGGGGTGTTGTGAAGTGGAGAGCGATGTCTTATGGGATACGTTAGTCGGTTCTGATGCTCTTTTGAACAATGTTAAACCGTCCACGGATCTGTATCACGATAATAACCCAATTGATCATCCAAAATCGCATCAAATTAAATGCATGCTATTAGATTTGGTTAAAATGCTGGAGTTGTCTGAAGATGATAGGGATGCGGAAACGGCTAACTCCACACGTAATGACATGCCTGACGATAGAAGACCTTCGACAAGTTCGTTGTTGTTGAATACCTTCACGTCTGACACCCAGAGTACTTTGGGAATTTCGTCAGACGCAGAGAATTCACAGTCCGTGAGTAATGTCTCTATCATATCGGATAGATTATCTGCACAAAACGCTTCCAGTTCTAGAATGCTGTTAGACACTCGTTTGACTAGTGATATCGAACATCCCGACGTGAATTCTATCACAACAGATAGGACTTCCGTACATGGTCATAGTACTACTGCTAATGGAGCAAATAACGATAATGAAAACCCTCCTCTTTCTAAAACGCTTTCAGTCCCTCGTTTGACTGGACGTAGTAAATGTACAGACCGTAGTGACACCTCGATCCCGTCGGACGGTTTATCATTACACAACAATAGGCCCATTAACGAACAACAAGGATTATTAAAGGATACAGAAGCAAAAGACGGAATTCGAAACGCTTCTGTTTCTGAAATAAATTCAGATCCTCAGTTGACTGATGATAAACGCGATGACCATACTGTTGGCTCAATTTATTCATGTATGACACCTATACATTTGGCTATTGCGAGTTCATCTGTGAATGTGCGGCCAGTAGAATCGAAAGAAGCGAGTGCACTTCGACGAAAATATAATAACAAATACAGATATATGGAGAACTACGGCCATACAAGTGGAATTAAATTACTTCCACAGAATGATATTGACAATGTCACTAGTAATGTAGAAAAAACAAAGACTGTGGAAGGAGTAGTACGTCACTTAGAACCGATTGTAACGGTATATAAACGCGATAAGCATGATGCCAATGATGTTAAGCAAAAGACGTATGTATAATTGGTGTTATATATTTTTTGGAGATACTTTTAATTTTCTACTATAATTGATCAAAATTTATGTTTTTGTAATCGCAGTTGTGTTGAGAGTATTCAGTCCAAGATAAAAGATAAAACAAGTGATAACCATCAGGTTGTTAAACAAAATAAAACTGCGATTGGTAAAAAAGAATGGTATGTTGGTATTTTAAATATATTTCTCATTTAACTTGTTACATTTAAAATATCTAATACGCATTTTATTTAACTGAATATTATTATTATTTATTTATTTAATTTTTTTTTTTTTTATTAACTCCATTATATTATTCTACTTTGTCAATTATTATTAAATTAATTGTATTAATTTTAAAAGATTATTTAATATATTAGTATATTTATAAATCTATAATTACAATGTTCATATATTACTGTTTTTAATCATCGGTTAATCTTATATAGTTTAGCAGTAGTTGTAAATAGTTGCATGCATAATATTCTTCTTAATTTTCTCAAAAAACTGGATCATAAATATGAACAATAAATTTGACTTATTATGCGGTTTTAACATCATATAAATTTCGCAGTCATAGTCAATAACTTGTTAATACAAAGAACACATTATAATATAGTTTGTCTGACTACTAGAAATAGTATAACGCTTGTATTAAAAGGACGTCATATTCTTATTTGTTTGTATCCATCTGTGTAATGGGCAAAATAAAGCATAATGACACTAGATATTATACTTAAAATTGTGTTCATTTTAGTTTTAAAACATCTATTACTAAATTTGAAAAGAAGAATAATTTTGACAGCGTGTCACGGACCTTTTTGTAAAATATTATTTTGTTAAAAAAGTTACAGCGTTTTATGATTTTGATATATTTTTTTTCTTTTTGTAATAAAATGATTTTTCTGATGCTATTTTATACAAAAAAAAGGACGAGGTACATTCGAAATATTCTTCTTTTCAAATCTTGGTATAAATGTTTGAAATCTAAATTTAACCCAAACATCATAATTTAAATGTTATGCAATGTCATTTTGAATTATTTACTATTAGATAATGTTTTCTTAATATTAAAATTATAAAATATATACCAATATTTAATTATAATATTTAACTATATTATTTTATAACGTAATTGCTATAAAAATTAGTATTTTTTTTTTTTTTAGTATGTTTTTCAATTGTTTATTGTGGTTGATAATATATTATTCTAATACCTGTTTTTCAATAATCAGTGCTAGTAAGATAGAGTTAAGTTGGTATTATGTTTTTAATCGGTAACTTAATCTATCAAAAACATAAAACAAACAATCCTATATTTTAGGTTCGGTTAGTTTTGTACTCTATTATTATATTGACAGGCTTATAAATACTATGTATGACATGTATACTATGACAGTTGATAAATACTATGTAATGTATAAAGTATTAATTGACATTGCAAAGTGTTATATAAAATATAATTGTAATAAATGCGGACACTATAATATGGAACATATCAATATGTTATTACTATGTACCGTTTTTATTTTCCAGTAATGGCAGTGCTGTTAGATGTCCCAGAGCAAAGAGAACAATCATAAAAGCAGACAAGAATGACGAACCAACTGAAAAAAGAAAACGTTTAAATAAATCATCCGATGTCAAATAATATTTCTCTTCATTTTTTTCCTTTGATAGTTGTTATATATGTTTCAGACATTGTGTTTCAACAAATTCTGATTACATATTGCAAATACCCGTATTTATACATTTTTTTTTCATTTAAGCTTCAAGGGCCAGAAGTATATAATTGTTAGGTACATTAAATGTACCTAATAAATAAATTGAATTATTTTTGTTTTTCAATTAATTTATTAAACTATCAGTGTAAAAGAGTACTATTACCAGTCATTCATTATTATTATTATTAATTATTTAGTTCATACATTTTTGAACAATTTATTATTATTATTAGCCATAATCTTGTATAATTTATTATTTAATAATAGTTTAACGAAAATAAAATATGTGATACAAATTATTTTTTAATATGAAATATATTTATGTATTATGCTTTTGAAAACTCAAATAAATTCACAAAAAAACCATTAATAATAAATTATTAAAATTCTATTGATCTGTCCATTTGTTTGTGGATTGTGTTATTATTAAACAATTTTTATAAGTATGTAGTCTGCTCTTGTCAAAATTCATTGAGGCAATTTGTTCTTTTTTTATGGCGTCAATACAAACAAATTCATTATTGGTCCAATTCTGTTGGGTTGTATAGAAAATTTAATTTTTTTTTTTTGAACAATTACCTTTTGTCATTAATGAATTTTGACAAGATGTTTTCTATAATATATTGCATTATATTTTTATTAACATAGTGTTTAATTATAACTTGAGTTCAAAAAAAAAGGCTGAGTGTAATATACATATTACCATGTAAAGTGTCAGCAATCAGATCTTATTAGGCGTAATTATTCTGTTGTTTACATTTTTTAAATTAACATTGTGATTTTTTTTTTTATGTTCATATTTGGGTTAAGCTTAATAAAAGAACTGGTGTATTTTGTATTGAATTTCAGTTATTATTTTTTTATAAATTGTATTGTCTTTCACGAGTATACTAGTCTCACGGATATATCTGATTAATATAATTTATATTTTATTCCATTTAGTATTTTTTGAATTTTCTGCAAATAAAATTTAAAAATTTAATTTTTTTTTAAAATTACTTTTGGGATTTTTATTAAAGTTTTTTTATTTTTAATACTTGTAACAGAAATTGTTAATTAAATGCTTAAAAAGAAAAAGGTTACTCAAAAGAAATAGATATAAAAACTATAAATTAATAGGTACTCATAAATAATATATTTGCGTAAATAAAAATTTATTTGTATAATCCTGTACACAAAATTTTATATCTTTATTAGTTAATGTTTTTTTCACAATTTTTTGAAAATTTAAGAATATTGTTTACATTAGATGGCCGCTACTACTGAATTACCTTTTTTTCGGCAATACACCCACTATTCGGTAAGCCGTTGAGCAATACTTCGGGTAGTGGATCGCCATCGTTTATTGGACTAAAACACAAAAAACGATTTTCCGTTTGGGGTGGGCGGCCAGACAGTCCCTAGACCAGGGGCGTATACAAGGGGGAGATGTGGGTGTCAGATCCCCCCATGATCTTTTTTTTTTATAAGGTTCCTTATTTACGCCCATAGGCATAATTCCGCCGCGCTGCGTCTGAAAAGGCGCAGCGGGTGATGTCCGCCCTGACGGGCCTCATGCCGAACATCGGGGGTCCGCGGGAGTGCCGTAGGCGTCTGCTGGTGAGTGTCGTGCACTCAGTAATGTTGTACGGTGCTCCGACGTGGGCGCATACGCTGCACAACGACCCGCGGGGCCTCGAGGTGCTGGCTAGAGTGCAGCGGAGGGCGGCCATCAGGAGCGCGTGTGCGTACCGCACAGTCTCCTATGACGCCGTGCAGGTCATCGCGCGTACACCTCCCATTGACTTGCTGGCTGTCGAGCGCGCCAACGCGTACGACGCCAGGAGGGCGTTCTCGGCAGTAGCGGCTGGACGAACGGACGAGACTCCGGGTCCGTTGAGCGAGCCGTCGTTGGGGGTCCCTTCACCGAGGGCCCGAACGATGGACGAATGGGCGGAGAGGGTGTTGCGCTGGGACGCTCCCGTCGGCAGCGGACGGGACTGGACCAGAACACTGATCCTCCGCGCTTCTCGACCGGTGGGTGTCGAGGTCGCGTGGTGAGATGACGTTCCACCTCACTCAGCTGCTATCGGGGCACGGTTGTTTCAACTTCTTCTTGAACAGGATCAGCCGTTCCCCGTCGGACGGGTGCTCCCACTGCGGTGGGCCACCCGGATCGTATAGTGAGGAGGTGGATGACGCGTATCACACGGTCGTGCGCTGCGAAGCGTTTGACAGTGCTCGAGACGACCTGATCAGGGTGATCGGTCGTTTCGAGCCACGAGATCTCGTCATCCGCATGCTGGAGTCTCCGACAAAGTGGGACGCGGTGGCCCGATTCGCCTCGACTGTGATGACGGCTAAGGAGGTGGCTGAGCGCGAGAGGCAGTCGCTGCAGGGTGTTGCTCCATCGCGACGCGCAGGCCGCCGGAGGGCGGCCCGGGGTCGTCTGTTCCGTTAAGATATTGTAAGGGGAGGTGTTGCAGGCACCAACCTGCATCGCCTCCTCATTAAAAGGGGGGAATAAAAAAAAATTGTCATTAAATGTGAGGGGCCAGGGTGGTCCAGGTATTGTCTGGCCACCCTCCCCATTAGTAAGTTGTATATTTTTTGTTTGTTGAAAAAATAAACGATGGCAACCCACTGTTCGAAGTACTGCTTCACGGCTTTCCGGACAGTGGGTGTATTGCCGATTTTAAAACAGAAAAAAAAGGCATAATTCCGCCCATAGGCCACCACATACCTAAATCCGGCCCTGATCCCCTCCCCCCCATTGAAAAATCATGTATACGCCACTGCCCTAGACCACCCTATCCGTTACATATTAAATTACATAATAAACAAAACAAATGTATAAATGAAGAAAAAAAAACCAATATATATATATTTTTTCCTTAGGAAAAAAGGAACTACTAAATTACCTATAACCTATCTTGACCCAACCTGTTAGTCCGATCGTATTCAATACAGTTTCGGGGAGCACTTGTTTAGAAATGTCTAAACAATTTTATTTACAAAAATTGTAAATATAATAATATCTCGTTTCGATTAAAAAATATTACAATAACATTTTTTATTTCGACTTCGTCGTACCTAACTGAAATAAAAATATGTACAACAATTGTTTAAAAGAAAATAGCGAACATAATTAATGTACTGAACAGAACAAAAGTGAATGCATTTTCAAGGTATCAGCGGGACACCATCTGCATGCTTATATATGTGCATTTTTGTACAAAAATCGTTATAACGTGTACTAGCTGTTGTTTACAAAGATTACCTACTTGTAATTCAACAATGTAAACGTATTGTCTCAAAAATGATACTCCACTTGACAATAAGTCATTTTTTTTTTTTTCGAATTTAGTTTAAAATAAAAAGTAACTCTTCCAGTCTATTGACGTAGGTATATAAATTCCGACGTTTGTTATCGCAAAACTCGAAAACTATAATTGAACAAGTTTTGAAGACATTTTCACGGACGCGTTTTGTTTGTAATCTCACGCGAGTGTTATTATTTTTCATTTCACCTCGTCATCATCATCATCATCATCAGATAGACAAAGCTCAGAAATATAGGGGGTGTGGCATAAGTTCCTATATATCTTTTTGAAAATGGGATAACTCGCAATGAAAAATAAACCAAAATTTTTTTTTTTTTTATTTACATTCACAAGGATCTCCGATTTGTTGGTGAAAAAATCACATTCCGCATATGACCACCTACGGAGTTTTAGCAGGCAGTTATCCGCTCGTTGAAATTGACGATCACTCGGCCACAGACATCCCCGTTAATTTCACCGATCACTCGTCTAATTTCCGTTCTGCAAGGGTTCGCGGTTTGTTCACGTAAACTCGTGACTTGACATATCCCCATAAAAAAAAAAATTCCCCAAGGAGTCAGATCACATGACCTAGGGGGCCAAACATGTTCGATGCGAAGTGAAAACAAACGGTCATGGAATTTCTCACGCAGACAATAGTCATTGTCCCTCGGGCTGTGCGACAGGTTGCTCCGTTCTGTTTTGAAATCACTGCAACTAGTTGATCAACATCGATTCCTTCCATTTTAAGTTCTTCCGGAGTTGGCCACAAAAAGTTGGTGATAATGTCCCGATAACGTTCACCATTTGTTTGTTAACATACACAGCTGTTGCCTGTTACTGTTAAAATATATACATTTGGAAAGCATAGAAAATATCATATCCGGAGCCGTTGTGGAAAACCAGTTAAACTTGTTTTTTGATTGCGGCTGTGCGAGCGGGCGTCGCGAAAAAAATCGAAAGATATGAATAACGGAGATTTTCAATTTTGATATTATGATAAACGGACGTCGATAAAAATATTTGTTTCCGGCCGACGACGTCTAACGTAATCGCGTTTGCGAAGAATGCCGAGGACTAAGATGTGCAGAGATGGTATCGATATGATCGGGGGTTGGTAGAGGCATGTTCTTTAAATGTTTCCTATGGTACGAGAGAGTTTTTAACACTATCTAACACGGTGTCAATTCATACTTCGGACTGATATACTAATTATTTGAATCGTTCATTACAGAAACCCCATAAATCCAAATTGGAATTTTTTGAGTATTATTTTTCTTCATATAGTCTATAGTGACTGTATAAAACGTTAAACAAAATGTTGCTCAATGCTCATAGGTAGCGCTGATTAGATACGGCTTCGTACCACCGGAAACATTTGAGGTAGGTACCTACATAAATAAAGTATTTGATACGAGGCCTGTATATTAATTTGTGATAGCTATACCCACTAATTTTCGCATTTGATCATGTAGTATGTAGTACATTGACAAAAGCGTTCGTGAAATGAGCAGCTACCCCCAATTTACTAGAATTTTGATTTGTTTTTTTTTTTAGGTACCTATATTCGATGTTGCTTCTTTAGAAGTTTTAAATGTATTAACTACGATTTCTTCAATGTCTTCTTCCCGTCTGTACAAAACTAGGGTGATCACTTCTTCTTTGTGTCAATCAATTAGGTCATATTTCTTTCCTAAACCAATGATCAGTCAATTCTGTCATTATAGGTTCTTTGAAAAGGTCGCTCCTCTCGCATTTCTCATCCGTCGTGTTGCACTGCATCAGGATCAGACGTTGGTCATGCTGTATGTCTCCGCGTTCGCACTCTTCGATGTGTCCAACTTTCCAAAGCGCTAGATTTTTCCTTGTCCTTGCTACTTCGGTAGGTTTGGAGTATAGGTACCTACTGTACACTATTATTGCGGTATAACTCTGCCAGATACCAGTTACGATGATGGGAAGTGAAAGCAGAAGAAGAGAGAAAGAAATGCAATTTCGATTTTTTATGGTTACATACCGGGAAATAATAATAGATTTAAATCGAAGATCACTTTTCTCTACCTACTGCACAAGAGGAACTCTGCTGTCGAAACGTCGCGAAAGAATAACAAATATAAGACGGCGAGAAAGTTGTAAAGTCGAAAAACCGATATAAGGACAAGAACGATAGGGAACTTACTCCCGCGAAGCAATTTGAAATACCGGCTTTGGAAGACCCAATACCGTGGGTGTAGAAGTGTTAAAAAAAGTATACATCACCAATGTAAAAAAAAAAAAAAACGGTTATGATTGAAAATTTCTTTTTAAATTTCATTTGGTTACGAGAATATAATGACGTAATGGCTTTACAATGATGTGTTTTTTTTTTAAAAATATTTTTTTTTTTTACAATTTTTTCCCGATATTATATCACAATTAATGTGGCGCGAACTATTTTATTTTATTTTTTTGTTTTTCGTGTGTATTAATATATATTGTACAAATATATATACCTACATATATTATATAGTATGTATCATATAATATGTGCTGTAGCGATTAGGAATTCGGTGCATAGGTAGGTACACAAATTCTGTCGCTCGCGTATATATATATATATATACATCAGAGCACTAGGTACGTTTTAAAAAAATTTAGTTAAAAAAAAAAAAAAAAATTAGGTATATACATTATATTATTATAATATTTTTTCGTATTAGACGGTTGTGTGTATATTATTCGAATGCCGCAATCTTTACAGCACAATCTCATATCTTAATAATATTTGAAACAATACGTATATACATGTATAATATAATAACATTTTTTATACTTTTTGTCTTTTCGTTTTTTTTTTTTTATAGACAATTTTTCAATTTATATCTTTTATCAGTTTTACAGGTTTTTGCGCAATATTATATACCGCGGCCAACAACAATAATACGCGTTGGAGATTTCAAATTATATTGTATATAATAAATAATTACTTAAAATTATGTTTCGCATTAATTTAGAGGTAGAAAATCGCTGTTGAACCGAGTCAAGTCCGAGCGCGAAATTCTGATTGCGCCTGTTCGTTCTCGACGTCATAAACTATATACGCAATATTGATAAAAAAAAAAAGATGATTCTGCAAAATAGATTTTTATCTCGTTTAAATAATAAAACGAAAAATACCGCGAGATTTCGACAAAATTATAACGTAGCGGTATCTAAAAAAAAAATTATGACGTCGATTATTGGTCTCCACAATTCGCCCTCTCAAACACATTATAATGTACGGTCCTGTAGATTGTGTGATATTAAACTGCAACGCCGTGCATTAAACAAAACGAGAATCGTTTCGGTTTTATCACCGTAATGGTATCGAACGTTTCCCACTGAAAATGTCCGAAGAAAAATCCACATTATTATTGTGTTTTATTCGATATTTTTGTGTTTTTTTTTTGTATACATAATATATAAGAATTCTGAGCTGTACTGCGATTCGTATAGTTGAAATTTATTTCTTGACTAAAAATACAACGATTTTTATTTAAGAAATCTAAAATAGTCATTTAATGAATCAATATTTTTGAAAAAAAAAAATATTTGGCGTTTGAAATACTCGTTAGAGATATAATATTCGTTGATTCTACAATTTTTTTTTAATTTATATAAAAACGACAACTATTCTTTTCTTATATGTTTACAAACTCAATCGACGACTAAAAGTTTTGTATACCAAAGTCGTTCTAAAGATTTTAAGTATTTATTTAAAAAAATATATAAAATAAAAAAAATTTTCATTTATTGATTTCGATTTAAAATATAATTATTTGTCATATGTCCGTGAAACGTCCTTTACACAAACGTATAATATAACTTAAAAATATAATTATATATCATCATATCATAGGCAGTACTATTTACACATATGTCGTATACCGCGTATATAATAATATAATAATATATAATAATTGTATACATTTTAAACGTATATCAAATGTCATCCATTGAACACATTTTGTCGCGTATTAGTCAAGAAAATTTTTTTAAAATTGTAATAATAATATATACTAATATTATTTAATTATTAATATTATTATATTAATATAATATTAAATACAAGATGCGTTTATTATTGCGTACAATATGATGAGATAATCGTTATTATTTATACAAATATATATACAGAGGTTGTAAAGAAAACGATTTCAATTTCAATTTAATATTATCATATACGACTCCCTCGCAATTCCTTCTCCTTTTAAATATATATACGATATAATACTTTTTAGTTATTAAGACGCCTCGCATAATATTATTAAGATCATTAAGATTTATTTTAATAATTTAATGCGAGTGACGAGCGTGAAACACTTGTAATCACGCGCACGCCATTACAGACTACTATATTTAATTCGAAAAAGTATATATTTGTTTTTTTTGTCGCCCAATGAAAATTCCTTAAAAAAAAAATGCACCGATTACGATAACATATGGACTCGTCGTTGACACGATTTCATTTCATAACTCGTGAGGAGAACGGATAGAGAGCCGAAAACATAGGACTAAATCTTATACACGCACTCCACATACCTTAAACGGTTTTTTTAAATCTATACGTTTTTTTAAAAAAAAAAAATTTTTCATATCAATATATAATATATAATTAATTACTATATTATATCGGAATTGGAGACCGGCCGCGGTTTTATTTCCAAAACATATGTGCTATATATATATATATATATATATATTGAATATAATTACAACAACAACAACAACAACACGCGTATCTACATATTATAAATTAATAAATTTTCACGCGCGCAAATATTATATCTATAATAATATTATCAATATATTATAATTATTATAACGCGCATTTAAATTTTATCTGGTTGTTTATCGTTTTTTTTTTTTTTTTTTTAATAAATTTAATGAATTATATTTATATTTTTTTAGCTATGATTTGAACAGTAATATACAATCGAATTTGAATTGACCAGTGGCGTAGCTAGGATTATGTAATGGGGGGTTAAGTATAAATGAAATTATGAGCTTTTACATTTTTTGTTAAGTTTGTTGCACAATGCTCATACTCTTATTGAACCATTCAAGGACCAGGTTCAATGGTGTATATACAAAAAAATAAAAAAATAAAAATAAAATAAATAAATATATATAAGCACTGCAATATGAAATTCTTTTATTATTTTAATTCTATTATTTTATAGAAATAAGTAGAAAATCTATTGTTATTAATCTGGACTCTGGACGAGTTTTCAAAAGTATTATGCTTTTACTTGTAAAATGACAAAATATATCATATTTTTTTTGCAGTAGGTACTATAGAATTAATGAAATATACAATTGTATAAATTGTATACATTTATTAGATTAAAAAGTATAAAAAAAAGGCAATTGGGGGGGTATAAACACCCAAAACTCCTCCTGGGTACGCCACTGGAATTGACGTATTATTTAATAGCTGTGAATTTTTTTGGAAAAGGGCCTATGACGAGACTACACATAATAAGCTGACCGCATCTGCACTATATAGCTTTCGTTCAAAAACAAAAATGTATATGTAAAATAATTTTATGAAACTTTCATATTATGATCTCTGCAGGTGATATACGTATAGATTTACGTTGTTTTTTTTAATCGGGTACTGTGGATATCGATTTTTTTTTTTTTTTTTGCAATTTTTGGGTTGGTTAGGTTTAAGGAAAGTATATATGTGATGAGAAAATCGAAAACACCATAAATTGGATACAATATTTGTTACCGGAACGCACGTCAAAATGGTCAGAGCACTCGTTCTACACGAAAAAGTGTTCAGAAAAAGAAAAAAAAAATTAAAAATCTATTGAGCACACAATGGCGGTTAAAATAGGAGGGTTTTTGTTTTCAATATTATATTCTTGTGACATAAATACTAAATTCTCGAGAGAAATTCTCGCCGTCGCGCAAACGATTAGGTATATTACATAATACTGCAGCGATTATCGAAAGCGCGCATAGTTATATTGTATATATTATTAGATTGTGCGCAGAATGATGCGAAGAACAGTATAAGAACGTATTGGTTGGCGTTACACTGATGTGTTAAAATTTTTTTTAGTTTTTTTTTTTTTATTAGTTGTTTGCGAACACTTTTTCTTGTAAAACGAGTTTTCGGATGATCTTGACGTGTGTTGCATTCCGGTAGAAATTTGCGTCTATATAGATAGTATACATTGTTTGACACGGTTTTCTATTTTTCCTGTATACTACCTACATGTATAGGTATAGTCTCCTGAATTTTAATTAAAAACGATTAGAAAAGTGACAAAAAAAAAACCGGTAAAATTGTTGTATTTTTTTTTTAAGAGCTCAACGCGTAATCCAAATCTGTATAGAATAAATAATATTTATCACATTTATTAATATTACAATAATAACTACTATAGCGTCGTCGCTCATAATCGTATTTCGATTTATATACACCGTTGCTTACTGTTCAAACAATATATACACGATATAGTTTTTTTCGTTTTCGGGGATTCTGTTGTGTAGAATAGTATTTTCTGTGCACCTTCTCGCATTTTCCGATAATTCATCAATTTTCCTCCTTTTAAAATTCCAGCTTCGGATCTGCTCCGTCCATTCCACCGCAGACTGCGTACTGCACAACGTCTGAGAATCCTGCCTCCTTTCCTGCACTTACGCCTTCGGGAGTAGAACAATAATTTGTCCCGCACCGTCCCTGTCCGTCCGCGGTTTAAAGGTCTTGGATCATTCCTATGTAAACGGTATGTTAAGGCCTTTTCAAATTGATCTTCTCTACGTCCCGCATACGCCAAGACCTTAATGCGCGACTTTAATCACATCGTCTTCGTACCTGCCCTTCTCTCTTCTCAGACGGACACCTTTCTCTTTTGACTCTCGTTTTAATTCTCTTCGTATCCAAAAATCCTCTCCTTAACGCCCGCCCACCCATTTCAATTATTAATTTTATTCACAACGCTGGCTTCCCGACTAAGTATATATCGTTATAATATTGTATACTTGTTTCTTCTTTCGATTTCTTTGCCGTATAACGTTCTCAACAAAAGCGTAAAATAAGAAAAAAAATTGTTCGAGCAATAGGTATTTTTCGACAATTAGTTCAAACCGTAAAAAGTATTGTTATCTTCGAAATGATATCAGTCGAGAAATAGGCTCTCTGCTGCAGCACGACGATCGATGATGCCTATATATTATGTATATGGAGAAATCAATCAATCAGACATACAATATTGGCTACGATAAAATTCGCGACCGAGGAATGTAAAAAAAAATGTTTTAAAACGTAAAGTATATTGTTATTTTTTTTTTTTTTTTTGGGAGGGGGGGAAAGGCGTTAACCCGCCCGTTTTGAATCTATGAATAAAAATTATGCTGGTTCGTCTCGGAAAACCTTCTTCCGCCGTTGTACAGTGCTAATTATGCGTATCAATCATAACGCGTTATTATAAATATATATATATATATATACACATAATAATATATGATTATCCGCGTCGGATTATATAATTATATATAACACCGTTACACAATAATATTATTGGTTTTTTCAATCGATATACGCGTGTATTAATTATAAAAAAAAAAAATTTTTTTTATTATTTTTAAAATTACGAATTTCTCGCTATTTGCAACATATATATATATATAATATAAATTATTATCTTTATTTTATTGACGGTGTTATTATTATAAATATTATATACACGCGCGCGTCTCAGTCGGTGTCTGCAGCGCGCGATATCTCGTCCAATATATATCCACGTGCGTCGAAATGCATTCTTCCCCGCTGATATAATTATTATAATTTTTTTATTATTTTATGTGTATACGTACACACACGCGCGCGCGTTTAGCATCTATTTTTATGTGTATATATAAAATACGTGCACGCGTGTAAATACGACGTATATATATATATATAGGCCGGTATAGAATTTTATTATTATTAAAATTATATAAAAATCGCGCACAAAAGCCGTAACACACACGAAAAATTTGTTATTATATATATTTATATTATTATATAGAATTATCAAAACGGCGACTGTATACGTATATATATATATATATAATATAGTTATAAAACACAAGCAGATCTGGCGGTGAGTCATGCGTGAAATTCGCGATATTTGATTTTGTTATTATTATTATTATAATTGTTCTCTTTCCCCCCGAAATTTTTCCACCTCGTTACCTGTTATAAAAAAAACGTATTTAATTATTATTATTATTTCCGTAATTTTTACGATAATTTTTTTGGTATTCCGTTTATTTCCAAAACAATATTATAATATCGTATAGGTACGCGTTTTTTTTTTTATGTTCGACACGAGCTGTGTGTGTTTTATTGTTTTGAAATTGTTTTCTTTTTTTTTTTTTCATGTTTTAGGCGACGACGCTTTGCTGAAACCGAAACAATCGACCACCGCGCGTATGTGGTCGGCCTTCGCGCGCGTATGACGCTATATATATTATATACATTTTCTAAAACAATATTTTTCGGGATCGCAATACGTTGAAAATGCGAGGAGGGAGGGAGGAAATAACAGAAATCCAATTTCGCGTCGTATAATAATTCAAATAAATACAAAAAAAAAAATGTACGATTAATTTTTAAATATTATTATATTTTTTAATATTCTTTATCGATTTATTATACCGTGTCGTCGACCAGGGCCATAGACACGGGGGGGTTAAGGGGTCCAACCCCCCTTGAACATCGGAAAAGTAGAAATTTCAATTTTTTTTTTTTTACTCACAACAGCATTGCAGATGTTACAGTAAAATGTACGTTTGTATTTAGATTTTACCAACATCTTGATGTTAAGTAGATTTGTTATTTATGAAAAATAAGTACCTATGTGTAATAACGTTATGTATACATGTTTAATTTGGTCTATGCCATTGTAAACATCGATAAACATGATTATAGATTTTTGTGCTGATAAATCATTACGATACACGATTATAATGCACGAATCAAGATAGCAGCACTGAACCCCCCTCATATAAAAATCCTATCTACGGCATTGTCGTCGACATATTATAACGCGCGTAATATGCTCAAAAATATCAACGCGAAACGAGTGCATTTCTTTCAGCCAATTTGTCGCGAACGTATAAATAATTCTCTTATTGTCTTAAAAAAGGAACTTGTGCAGGCTGCAAGTGTCGAGACGAGCGTATCAGTTAGTATTATGATATATTCCGCGGTAAAATTTCAAATAATTGAGCGTGGACAATCGCGCCGAGCGCGTAGAATGTATATATATACGGTTAAAGGATTGAGTTCTATAATATAGCTATTTTTTAGCGCTTTACGAGCCTGACGAGCAGTGGCGTGGTGAAAGGGTTTTTATGACGCCCGATACCAAAATTTCTTTGGGTGGGTGATTGGGTTGGTCAAAGTATGGTATAGCATTAACGGGATAAAAAAACAAAATTTGGTCGTAATAGTTATAAGGTCTAGAATCAAACTACGCGTTTTGTTGGCAACCGAAAAAAGACCGCATCCGATACAACCTTTACGTGTTGTCTGGACGGTTCTGGAGAATCGGTCTAGTCTAGTCGCAACAATGCTTTTTCCATTAAAACCGCCATTTATGTTGGAAGATTGCGGTGTATAATCCTACAAGGCATTTTATTAATTCATGTATAATTAATTTCGATTTTATTTTCGTGTTGTCCTTTGAGAATAAATAAGTGTTGAGATTGTGCTAAGATTTTCTACACCGGACAACTTACATCGATATGGACTATCAATACTTTTCAAAGATAATAATTAGTCCAACAATATTAGGCTATTTAATTAATGTCACCATAAACATGCAACCTAAAATGCAAAATCGGTAAATCAGCAATTATTTTAGCTAAATTGAGCTTAGTCTGAACGCTTTCTAAAACTGATAATCCTTTTTTTTAAATCGGTCTGACAAATATTACTGATGAAAAAATTTAACTTTTCTTTTTTTTTTTTCTAAACATCTCCCCCACATTAATATTTCTTCGAGACGGCCTTGGGGTGGGTAGGTATAGAAATAAATGTTAGGCATCATGTGGTTTATTAAAGTTCACCACGCCACTGCCGACGAGTCGTTTGCACAATATCTATTTCCGTATAAAAACGTTTGTTCGCACCTGC
Source organism: Slavum lentiscoides (assembly GCA_032441835.1). Lineage (NCBI taxonomy): Eukaryota > Metazoa > Arthropoda > Insecta > Hemiptera > Aphididae > Slavum > Slavum lentiscoides. The sequence goes on along the minus strand of CM063717.1, from coordinate 8,042,707 downwards.
TTCGGTTTAAAATAATTAAATTTCGCGGTTGTTCGTTTTGTGTAAAGATAAAACGTTTGTTGTACACCTTTTAGTGTGTTGCGTTTTGTCAAATACTGCAGAAATCGTACCACACAGACAGTAGTTCCGGTTTAGCAAAATAAAATGAAATATAATCACTGCGCGAAAATATAGGTACGCGCATGTGGCGGCGGGTTCGAGCCGTACAGTATACCTACCTACCGAGAAAATTCAACGTCTCGCCACCGCGATAATACAATATATGCGAATGCAATATTAATATTATCTTATTATATAACACTGTACGTACACGCAGTTATATAGACAGTTATAATAACGTATTTATAACAATAATTTATTATTATGCGTGTGTAGCGGCGACGTGACGCGTATTTGACGGAGGAATCATGGGGATTTACCTCTTACATTATAGTGGAACCGAGTTCGCGTACGGGTTATCGTATTATAATATAGAGAGAAAAAATAATAATAATTACCGCGTATTCGTATTAATACGCGTGTAATTGCGAATAATATTGCAGTGAATTCGAATCCCCTCGGCTCTCCTTACCACGTGCCACTGGCGCACCTCATATCGTAACGTATCCTTATTGTAAGGGTTGTCGAAAAAGAATTTTTTTTTTTATATACCAACTGATTGAGACGTTCAAACGGTGATGATTTTTCTCCATCGTCTCAGCTCCTCCGTATGTGCTGGTAAAAAATGAATTTGAAAAAACACGTTTTAAACTATCGCGTCCGATATATACATATATATGTAAATCGATTATATACGGATATTTTCAGTCATATTCGATCTGCTTATATCTAACAGCATGGCGGTTATATCAAAGTCTTGAGGAGGGGGCGAACTCAAACTCTATGGCAGCGGTTCCCAACCTGGGGGTAATTACCCCCCAAGGGGTAAAACGGGATTTTCTGAGGGGTAAAGCAAAGACTAATTTTTATTTTTATTGTAACGCGGTCGAAAATACCATTTTGCGACTAACGACACAATATAATATTATTGGATACGGTTATATAGTAATTTCGGTAAATTCTTTTTTAAATTTTAAATTTTTCATTTTTAAATTGAATTTTTTTTTTTTGGGGGTAATTGCTAATATCTAACCCGATTTATGGGTAATGGTTTCAAAAAGGTTGGGAACCGCTGCTCTATGGTGAGCTAACGACCTCCCTCCCCCCCACCGATCGTTGAGCTCGCAACCTCTCGGCCGCCTCCCCACATTATCTGTATTAGAAGTTTATGACTCAGATCAATCACGGATATTTTAGATACTTTAATTGAAAAAAAAAAAGATCCACATCCTCTTCCGTTAACACTTTTTGGCAGGCCTGTATTCAAATCCTGCCCTTTTCACAAGTTTAGGATAGGTATTTCATCATTTAAAATATGTATTTAGGTATCAAAATATACTCTAAGGTGGGGGGTGGATATCCGCCACTGAACTCAAACACCTCAAAGTGCGTGTTTTTAGATAAAATACCGCGTGAACTTATTCACCCAATAAAGAAGATTATTTGAGTATAACCACAAAACCTATAAAGTGTATAGTCGCACGAGTACGAAATAATTAATTACGTCATTATATATAATATACAAATTTCGTGGCCAATAATAAATTCTTTTTTTCAAAACGTTCTTGTATACGCGCACGTTGTTTAACGCAGTAATTTCTACAATAAATCGCCGTTTTTTTTTTAACCAGCCCGAAATTTATTGATGACCACATTTGCGAACGAATATCCTGTGATATATCTATATATAATAGTGCTGTCAGTTAGTGATTATCTAATGTATGGCTGCTGTTTGTCGGTATAACAATTGTAATGATTGCGAAATTAAATTTTCATTATTATATCATCAATTTTATTATTATTATTATTATTTACGTTAAATAAAATGGGAGAAAAAAGTATTTTATTAATATTTCAACGTGTATTATATTTTGGCTTACCTCAAAACGGCGTCTCCTGTAGGCACGTGCCTACCGTGTCTAGAGTATATCCGGCACTGCGTTCTGTTAAATTTAGCGCGAAAAAAAAGAACGAAATTGTAATCAATTTCGTTACTTTAACCAATACATTCGTTATAGTTTATCTCGCAATTCGTAAACTAAGATATTAAATTATATTATTATTATTATTTTTTTTTTGCAATTAACAGGTGTACCTGTTAAGAAGATTACAACGTTTTTCCTAATACATATTATATTTATCACAATTATTAAGCAGTTTTGGAAATTTTTAAAAATAGTCATTACAACAGTCCGTGGAATTAATTCTTATACAATATTATAAACGTACAAAAAAAACCTAAAAATATTGTTATTTTGCAAAATGATATTTATTCGTGTCAAGAAATCAGTCGGAATGTTTATTGTGTACTATATTATATAGTGACATTTGGTTCGCATTTTGAGCTGTTCGGCTTTGCTTCACGTCCATAATGTTAATTAACGCGTTAATCGATGTATTTTCAAAAATGATAAAAAAAAAAAAAACGATTTTTATTTTCCACGTCTCCGTGACAAATTTCATTGAAATAATAATTGTCGTGTATATACACACACACACACACTGAAGTATTTTGCAGTCGTTTTCATTTAATTGAAACTTACGAAATATCATTCCGTATGCGTGTAGGTAAGAAATATGATATTGTTACGATATTATATTGCCAAATCACCTGTTATATTAACGTTTTGTCTTTTCTATAAATATATATATATAAATGGGCTAATATCTCATTATTTATCAATACCCGCGGCCATTTATTAAACTGCAGAAAAGCGTCTATGATTATTGTTTCTACTATTTTATTTGACTTTCAATTATTAACGTTATAATAATACACAGCTCTGCAACGTTAATTATTCTATTATTGCGCATTTCATATTCTCCAATAATAACGTACGAAGCCCATAAATAATCGACTAGGTGTATCATCATTATATTTAGTCGTTTATGATTGTTGTAATTAAACAATATTGTCCGTCTTTTGTAACCTGTACGATTGAGCGAGTAATATGGCGCGTTCGGTTAAAGACATACATACTGCAAAAGTCTTATACGCTTTTTTCCCCTTAAGGTGGACTCGAGCAAAAAAAAAAAGTTTTTAATTTCGAAAAGCACTGCCCGGTTAAAAAAAAAAAACTTTATATCTGATCGGGGAAAAAAAAAATCGATATCTTATAATCGTTATACCCATTTGATTAATCTGCACAGAGAGTATATAATTAAGCATAAATAACTCGTCGTGCTGTTTTTTTTTTTTTGCTTTTTTTTAAAATTATTGTAAAATATTTCTTCGTCGTACACAGGTTTTTATCGTTTATTATTTTTGTGGGACGATTATAAAAAGAAAAAATGTTTTTTGACTTTCACACTGCTTCCCGCGCAGTCACTTTATCGAACGAAAATACGGTCGAAACGTACGCGATTAAAATAGGATTTAAAAACAATAATATGGGAAACGTCGAGGACTTTCGAAAACAAAGTTTGGAGAAAAATCTGCGGACCAATACTTGACGCGGACCGAAGAAGGTACGTAGCATAAAGCTGCCGGAATCGATGAATCGCCATAGCTTTATCGAATGCCAGAGGAAAACGATCCGCTAAGAGCAGCATTTGAACGGATACCTCGAGGGAAAAGGCCGCGTGGCAGGCGCAGAAAAGATGGCTGGACGATGTGTGTAGCGAATCGGAACGATCAGGTAGAGACGCGATATATGGATGGTGGAGGCCAAAATTTTTATAGAGTATAATTAGAGTGCGGGAGAGGCGCAGAAGAAGAATATAAAAGACTAACGAGACAGGAATTGAAGATGTAAAAAAAAAAAAATAGAAAGGGGGGGAAAAAAATGAAAATTTTTGTAATAATTATCGATATAATAGTCTGCAGGCGAATGTGTAATTTATTCAAAGAGAATAACGTACACCCATAGGCGGATCTACGGGGTGTGCCGGGTGTGCCGAGGCACAACCTAAAGTAAAAAAAAAAAATATATTATACAATAGGTTATAGTATTGGTTAGTTAACAAGTGTTGGATACTTAAAATATTTTGACATTAGTACACGGAAGAAAATTATGAGCTAAAAAAAACGCATAAAACGGGTGAATTTGTTTATAGCCTCCCCTCTATATTATAAAAAAATAACTACAAAAAAGGCCGGGCACACTTAAACGTAAAACTCTGGGTTCGCCTATGCGTACACCACTGCAGATAACTATATATACATTATACATACAATTACGTATTGTAATATAATAGTTTCGGTTTTTTTTTGGCGCGAACAGACTATTTTATTTATTTATTTATCGTATGGCACCTAACTATTACAATCGTAAAACACACAACAATACAACAAAAAATAATTAAATGTTAATACAAGTATAAATATAAATATAAAAAAAAAAAAAAATCAAATTTAGTCAACATATAATAATAAAAACAAAATAAAATAGAATAAATCACTACAATTTTATGTCTAATTTGGTTATCCAATCTACGGCATTCTCTGTTAGGTCTATTAATTCTCTCATGCTTCCTTGAAATTTCCTATTTGGGCAGTCCATGATGATGTGGTTGATTGTTTGCTGGTTCTCGCCGCAGTCACATGTTGGATTATCCTTCAGATTCCATCTGTGCATAAGTTGCCCGCATCTACCAACTCCTGTTCTTAGCCGGTTAAGAGTTACCCAATCCTGGCGTGGAAGAGAGAAACCTGCTAACGGGATCCTGGGATTAGAGATGAGTTCACTATTTCTGAGCCTCACGATTTTCCACTCATTACACCAGTCCGTGGTTCCTCTGAAATCGGAATTTAATAGTGCCTTTCCTGTTACCCATGGTGGTTTTCTAGATTTCAATCGAGTTCTAGGAGTGGTTTTCATCATCAAGGATAACATTGATTTATTTGTACCTTCATGTTTTCTGACAACGTTTACAAGGGCATCTTTCCTTCTGGCTTCGGGGGTTGTAATATTTGCCAGCACCGAAAGCCAAGGCAGTGGGGTTGCTTTCAGACATCCGGTAATTACTCTCATGGCACTATTTAGCTGTGTGTCTGAACAGACTGCATATGGGCAACAACGATTATATAATAATATATAACGTGTCCATTATTTTATCAAAAAAAAAAAAAAATTAAAAATTTTACGCGCAATATCGTTTTAATATAAATCGATTCTCTGATATTAGGAAGTGTACATTAGGTTCACCGACCCGCCGATAATATTACGCGCGTTAATGTATATATAGTGTCAAATACTTCAATATTTCGCGATACTGTAAAATTATTGTTATCAATGTGTACACGATAAACATTTATATATACGTATATACATATATACAAAGTCGACAATTTCGTTGTATATCGCGCGGATAAATAAATTAACGCTCAACTTCTCTGGCGAAGGGGTACCCCTAATACCTACGCATTATCTAGGGTATGCACTATATATATATATATATACGTTATAGTACATGTATCTGTGGCGGCACGGTTTATGCGTTGAGCTACAATAATTCGTATGCTAAATTTGTATATATATTATTAAATATTATTTATTTATTTATAACTAGCTGTTAACCGCGACTTTGTCCGCGTGAAATTTCGAAAAAAAAAAAAAACTTTGTTCTGTTATACTTATGAATCCTCCGCTTTTCTAAAAACGCCGTCAAAGTACACGTTCCCTCGAAAACATCACGGAAACATTAGGGTAGTGATTTTTTTTTCTGAATTAGTCCTAGAAAAAGACGTATGGACGGACATACGCCACTTTCGTGAAACATATTCAGTGATCGAATTGGGAGAGGGGGAGACGTAAATGGACGGTGTATCTTTTCTTTAAAAAAAAAAAAGAATTTGTATTTCTCTTGTAATTTTTTAATACGACGGTGCGAAGGACTCGTTTTTCCAAAAAAAAAAAAGTTGATTTTTTACGTGTTGTTATCTGCAGAAAGAAAACGTAATCAATTCGAATTTCTGAACCGACTGCGCCAATTATTATTTTTATGTCAGGTCGATATGTTTCTAAAGGAATAAAAATACAAATACGACATAAAATGACAAAGGAAGTGCAGTCTAGAGTGGTAAGCTGATTAACCGAAAACCGTTCACATGCGACGCTATTTATAGACGTATTCAAATATACTGCATACGTACATTTTTTAAATAATACAATTATTATTATTGCGCGCGTTGTGTATAACTTGTATTGTGAAATATAATAATTGATGCGAATCGCGGTGCTGGTCGAGGGATGTGCAGAGGATAGCGAAACCCTTCACAAGTTTATTCCGAGTCTTTCGAAACGCAAATTTTTAATACACTTTTGCGTTCCTCCGCTAATGTTTTACCATTTCAAGCACTGAATACACAATATAGTCTACACATTATATACATGCGTAGAATAAGTATGTAATGATGTCCAAATGTAAAGAATCCAACTCGCTACAAAGAAACACGCTCAATAGTTTATTATCAATTCACTATGCGGTGCCACTTTATAAATATAATGTCGGGCCGTGTATATTACTTCCATTTTCTAGAACAAAAAACGTTTGCGGGCTTGTGGCATCACTCACAAGCCGCGAAAACGCCACGTTATAATATGTCGTCCGTATACGAATAAAGTAACCCTTATTTATATCAATTCAGGTCTTCCTTATTAAAGTCTGGCCTTGCGCGATTCGTTGATTGTCATGGCGAAGCTAAGTGCATTGATGTAGGGAATCGTGACCTTTGTTTAAACCGGAATGGATAATAATTATAAATGGATAATTATAGACGCACTAACTGAGTTGTAATGACTTATAACAAGCGAAATTATTTTAACCCATTTTCCCTCGAATTAACTTCGATTTGACGTTTTATTTTTTGTTCTCGTTCGGACCAGTTAGTCGAATTTTCGTTGCCGAATATTTAGTTAATTATTTATCGACGTATTTTATCTAATCTGAGGCGAACATATAATAGTAATGCGTAGAGAACGAGTAGAGACATACAACAACGGTCAAATTTCGTATATAAATTGTTAAAAAATGTACGATTATATATTTTCTACACAAAAAAAAAAAAAAATCAAAGTTAAATTATTAATGTTTTTGTTAACTCGACTGCGATTATATATTATATTTGAATTGTTTTTATTCATTTCGACTTTTAACTCGATTAACGTAATTTCATATCGAGTTGAAAAAAAAATCTATTGCCCGTCCACGGTCTTAAGCGCGAAAGACATATTTAAAAAGTCGTCGTCGAGACTGTGTCCTTTTTCATCCTCTTGGACATGACTGTGTAGTAACGAAAATGTAGCGTTGAGTTTTCGTGCAATTTCTGATCGTTTTACTGAAAGAATTCGACAGAAAACTCGAGTGAAAAACGTTTTTTATTTTACACAAAAAAAAAAAAAAAAAAAATTGTCTTGCCGGCGAAGTCTAATGCCAGTCCAATATAAATACATTTAACTTGTGCGACGACGATACATTTACGATATTATAATAATATGGATAAATCACAGTGTGTAGTTATTTAAACGCGAGTGTAAGAACGAAAAAACGTCAATATATACGCTAATGGAAAATTCGTCGTTGCGTCCTGCAAGCAGGGCAAAACGACTCAAATTTATATATGTTGTGTATGACGTCAGCCATTATACGTATAGGTAGTATTATTTATACGCATTAGGGTTCAGAAAACGTACAAAGATAAAAAGTAAGTATATGAGTTTTTTTTTTTTACAGTATAATTCACTATCCGATTATTTCGATGATTCGTTTTGTATAGGTTTTTTTTTTTAGATGCAAACACCATAAATCCATAAAAAAAAACACAGACACGTGAATTAAGGAAGAAACGGAATTATTTAATCGGTCCGACGTCATTCGAATGCGTTTCAGGCGTCAGTGTAAGAAGTAAGTCTGAGTGAGTATATATACGTTTATAGGAGTCTATATAGAATATAATGTATATATAGGTACGGATTTAGAGGAATAGGGAGTTCTAATGTGTATACATAAATTTGTGCGGTGTAAAATGGAAAGGACGCAATGCATATACTGTTACGACACGCCGACGTATGGGGGACATATAATATATATATATATACACGTCGTCATAGGTATGTAAACGTATTTTTTGAAACGTTTAATGGAAACGTGTTTTTTGTGTTTTTTTTTTTTGAGTTTCTGTTTATTCGAGACGAAAACGCATTTGTAATTCTATATAAAAACGATGGGCTTATATAATTATTTATAAGTGTATAGACGTGTAGCGCGCGCGTTCACAAAATATTTTATAACCGTCTGTGTTCGGAAAACGAACCGAAAATTTAATCGAAAAAAAAACTATGTTTCCTGCGGTCCGACAGAAATATTATATATATCGATACGAATCTTGTATAAATATATACATTTATGTAAATATAAATGTAGAAAACCGTCGTTCGGATTCCGCGGGCCAATAACGAAGCGAGAATACGATATGTAGAAAAAAAAAAGGAAAGGTAGCGAGCCGCGGAGTGTCGTGAATATCGCGAATTACTTGGATAAAGATTTTAGAGTTTTTGTTTTTATTATAAATTTGAAAGCGACGGTAAATCGTTGCGTTCGATAAAACGATTCTGTGCGGAACTTGGGTGTAATACACATTTTGTACAAAATTTAAGTAATATAACATGTCTGACGTTGTGTCCGAATTTCGAGTCGAAAAATTCAAAATTAACTGTTTTACGAATGAAAAACCTCAAAATCTAAAAATAGCTATAAATAGCCTAAAATTATTTTGAAAATTTTTTCGAAGTCGTACAGTAAAAAGATACAATTTCGTTGAAAACGTCAAGACGATAGAACGATTATTTTCGAAATTGTAGTGCAAAATACTATACGTGATATTGACGACATACCATTTTTAGTGGTTTTTTTTTCCGTAATTTTTCGATAGTTTATCGCGCCGCGTTAAAAAACTGTTGAGAAAATCGAAAAATGACCTCTCTAAAGTACCAACTAGATGCGAATTGCTGCCAAAAACGAATTGTGACCGAAGAGATCGGAGCACTCCTTCTGGTCGAAAATCCGTACACAGGAAAGAAGAAGAAGAAGAAAAAAAAAAGAACATATCATTGTAAAACCGCACTAGATCAGAATCGAAAATTGTTTTCTTTTAGGGAAAATTGTTCGTTTAAAAGCGGTTTATACGAACAAATCGTATACTGCATCGAGCTGGGTGAATATTATTAGTGTTTAACGTGATGTTTCTCGATTTTTCAGCGGTTTTCTTATATAATAGAGCGAGAAAATTGCATAAAAATTTTCATACGCAGGCCGTTTTGATTGGATGCTTTTTTTGTTATGTGTTTTAGAAAATCGTTAGAGACGAATTTTTTTTTTTTTTGGGCGTGTGCGTTTTAAAAACCCTGCACAGAGTTTCGCCGAGAATCGAGTTTTTTTTTCCCTCGAACACAATATATGGATTTATCATTATATAATAATAAAACTCTATAATCTCTGCCTATATAGTATTATATACAGTGTTATCGAGCGACCAAAATCCAGAAGAAGGATAAATTTTTTTCTTCCTCTCGCTCTTTTAGAAATTTATATAAACAGCATTTTCACAAAAAAAAACACGTGTGTTTGTAATATTCAATAATGTTGTACACATAATATAGGCTATGCAATATCTTCAGTTGTTTATTCGAAATAAACAGGGGAAAAAAAACGATTCGACGTTTATATAATATTAAATATTTTGTTAATTTTTATTAATAAATTACGTCTCTCTCGACGTCGAGGTCGTTGACTCGCGTGTGTGCAGTAGTACGCGGTATTTACAATTTTACAATAAATTTTCTAGAAAATTGTTATCATCGTTAAAAAAAAAAAAATTATTATTTTTTTTTCGGTGTGTAACATATCACGTAGGTACCTATATTGATTTTATCGCGCTCGAAATCGTTTTGTCATTTTTTTTTTCTGTCGAAGAAACTATTGCAGAGTTTTTTTTTTTTTTTAGCAAATTCTATACATTATTATATAAGTCGTGTGTATTATTGTCGACGTCTGCGCTGTTCCTTCCGAACAGACACTATATTATATTATACGCTATATTCGTATATGTGCGTGAGTGTGTCGATTTAAATAAATATTTTTACCGATTGTAATTTCTTTCGATCGTTATTTGCTATATATACGAGTATATACAGTTGAAACGCACGTCACCGTGCCATATGACATAACGTCATTATCATATTATTCAGGATATGGTCAGACCGCGGTTTTCGGGTCGAGAAATTTATTTTCGATTCATTTCGGATTTTTTCAAAAAACAATTTTGTTTTTTTCGTATACTGCGTGCGAGCCTCAGTAAAATAAAAAAAAAAAATTATCGGCTATTCAATAATATATATATATATATATATTTTTAATGAGGGGTAACGGCCTTTAAGACCAGCCCTCCAAGTATATTCTCATCCATCTGTCTCTGTCCTCTGCAGCTTCTCTCCGTTGTATTCCAGCTACAATATTCTTTCTACATCTTTAGTAACACGATCCTCCCATCTTGTAGGCGAGGTCTACCCAAAGGTCGTTTTCCTGCGCTGGGTTGTCTTCGATTACGGTCCTTGTAATTGAGCCTTGTCTCCTCCACGCGTGTCCTGCCCATTTCGGTCTTCTAACTGAGATTCAATAATATTTTTATTATTATTATTATTATTTTTTGTTTTATAGCGTGTCTCACACGTACTATATAATAATTATACTTGCAGTACATAATATATATTATACGGTCTGGCCGCCGCCGCCGCCGTCGGTCTATCTCGTACAGTGTATTTACAGGTGATTGTACGATAACGCAACTATTTTCGTATTTTTATGTTTTTCCATTTCATTTACTATATTTGTCCTATACGCGGTCGTTTATTAGAATATTATATTATATATTATTATAATAGGCGGAGAATATTGATTTAATCTCGAGAGAACTTTTTTTGTTTTCGCTCCTAAACTGAACGTTGTATAATAATAATACACAATACGAATATATTATAATAATTACTATTGTCTTTGGAATTTTGTTTTTATTTTTTTGCTCGTGTGAGGTTTTCGGAAGAGCTGTGCGACACGTGCACTACACGCGCGCAGACATTTGCGCGTTACCTACTTTAGTGGTATAGTGCGAGTGTTTACATAGGTTTTTTTTTTTTTTTATTCCAGTTTTGTTTTGCTGTTTCTGTTTCTGTTTTTTTTTTTTTTACCAACTATAGGCCAGCTGCACTTCTTCGCGCTGTATGTACAATACTCGTTTTCGGTTGTTTCGGAAAGAATAACAAAAAAAAAAAAAAAACGTCTTATTACGTGAATTTTTATTGAAAATAAAAAAATTTGAACGTTTCGACAGTGTCTTTGAATCTACCTGTTGTTATCGACGCGTGTATTAACGTTTTTCGCCTGCCCGCAAGATTATGTAAATTATATACCAGCTGTCCTCGCGCACTTTGTAAAAAAAATCTCATATATGATTCGAATTTTATTCGATACTCGGCGTAAAGATGTTTAAAACTTTTTAAAAAAAAAGATTTAAGTTTGACTTTGCCGATTATTATTTCATTTTCAACGCAATAATTTGCGCGTTTCGTCACGCTTTTAATTTACATTTAAAGTTTTTATTCGCTTATTTTATAAAACGCCAACGGAAAAAAATTAACACTTTTAACTCGGCTATAAAGTAACACGTCGATCTATGACTGACGAACAAGACTAACACCGACTTTTTTAAAACTCGTTTCATCATTAACTGACATCGCGTGGGCCCCCGCGACGCGACGAATCGCCCGAGCTATTTACTCGGTTTTCGCTTCTTTTTTTTTTTTTTAATTTTCGCTCGGCTCCTAAAGGTCGTATAACGTGATGTCAAATAGCCAACCGTGTCCTTTCTCGAGAATTTGGCTATCGAATGCAAAAAGAATTTTTCGAATCCGACTGGTAGTTCCAGAGATTAGCGCGTTCAAACAAACGAACTCTATTCGTCTTCATTATACATTAGTTTGGATTTATGCGATTCGCTCATATGAAAACATATCATTTTCCGTTGAAGTTTTTAACGGATTCAAAGTATATACTGCTATTTACGTGTTTTCAACGATCGTCGACGACCTGTGCAGATTATAACAAGAGCGTACGTCTCAGTAACTCACGTCGAAGTTTCTTTTCTTCCAAAGTGTCGTTCGTCATCTACGTTTATGTAAAACTCAAACAAATCTTCAACGGCGCATTTATGAAAAATGTTTTGTAATTATTACTTATGAAATAATTGCCGATAATGAAAATGCTTTAAAACCAAATTCAATGTGTTTACGATACAATATAAGTGCACTGCAAGACGTATAAATACGCGAATCGAGTCCGAAGAAAAAGGTTAAAATCGTTTTTTTTTCCGCTTTCGAGTTGCAAGCGCGCGGGATTTGAGAAACAAAATTACAATTTATATAAATTTATGTTTTTATCAATTTAATTCCAGTACGTGTGATTTAAATATACACGTGTATAAACATACATGGGCGAACGTTAAATTTGTTAAAACATCAACGTACACAATGTGTCGTTCCAGGTTTCTTTCTTTTTTTTAATTATTAACACATCATTAAAAAAACATTTTGTACATGAGCGACCAAACATATTTTTATGAATTATATGATATTATTCGTTCGGAGCAACGCACTCGGCCGATTGTTTTACGCGCGTTATCTGCTGTATAATATATTATAGAGTTGAAAATACCATCCAAAATTCCAAAGAATTTTGTTTTTGAGGAAATATAATATCATTTCATAGAGTTATATGGCGATTTTTTTTTTTTTTAACTTATACTATTTGAATTCGCTATTTTAAACGGTTATCGCGGCGGATTTATTTTGATTAGGTACTTTATAATATATATATATATATGTCCGTTGCAGTATTTCGTTTACGAATTTGTTAATATAATTACTTATCTGCGTGTCATTTATACATTTATTTCGCAAGTTTTTTTTTCTATATTTGCTGCCAATTTGTATTATTATTATTTTTTTTTGCTTATATTAGTATTGAATAATTAATAAAAAATAAAAAAAACAGTATATTGAATAATTAATAAAAAAAATCGGGTTATGAACGTATCCTGAAATCTATAGACGTTTCAGGCGATATTCTTTAAGCGTATTTTATACACAGGATTATTATAATATAATAATAGTCCTCAGTCAACGTTTAAATCGGTGTCCAGGTACTTTATTATTGACACTCTCTGCAGCGCACGAGACTAAAAGCGTCACATAACTCAATCTCTATGGTAAAAAACAGTATCGATGGTTGTTATACGTTTTTATTTTAAAACGTTTGTGACGAAAAGCGCAGTTGAACCGTATGACATTGAAAATATTGTATGTCGCAATTTATTTTAATCGATATAACTTCATCGGTTCATTACAAATCCCGTTTTACACAATCACCGTTCTTCGTCATCGGGTTATGAACGTATCCTGAAATCTATAGACGTTTCAGGCGATATTCTTTTAAGCGTATTTTATACACAGGATTATTATAATATAATAATAGTCCTCAGTCAACGTTTAAATCGGTGTCCAGGTACTTTATTATTGACACTCTCTGCAGCGCACGAGACTAAAAGCGTCACATAACTCAATCTCTATGGTTCTATAACTGCAGAGTGACTTGAATTCCGATTTTGATTTCGGACAAGGACATAGATTTATAAGTGCCGGTGAAGCGGAGGAGAGATTTCCTATAGCTACATTTTACGTGTCATTCGTTCTTTACGTCGGAAAAAATGCAAAATTGTGTGTTCTATATAAAAAAAAGCGACACGGTTATATTCGGGAGACGGAGAAGCATTTGGAACAACTTTGTAAAAAAAAAAAAATGCTCATGCCGAATTGCAGTTCTCACGGTCTCTTCGATCTTCGTATATTTTACAAACATTTTAGTCGAAAACACTATATAGGTACATACTACCAAAATTAATTCACTATTAGTTTTTCCATTCCTTCCAGGAGTTGAATAATGTAATTCGATATCCGAGATTATTAAAAAAAAAAAACTCACAAAAGTTTTTTTTTTAATGTTTAAATATTTTTGAAACATTGTTTCGTTATTTATAGTGTCTAAAAATATTAATTATAAAAAAAAAGATAAACGATTTTTTCCCTTTACTTTGAGCTATTAGACCGTGTCTATTAATGCCTATAAATGTGTATTTCATTTTAATACAATATTTTAACCGTGTGCATTTTATCTCAAAATAATTATAAGGAAAATGTATATTGAAAAAACATTATTTTCCTGGACAAAACGCGCGTATATTAAATTTGTCTAATCGACGGAAATATCGACCTTGTGTGCATGTCGTTCGAGAAAAAAATATTATATTTATTTATTTCGTAAGGAATTTTTTAATTTTTTGGTCGTTTTTTAGTTCGACAAAAAGGTAAAAAAAAAAAATTTTATCTCTTTTAAAAACGAAATTATTTCGAATTTCGATATGTGTTATCCGACATAACTATAATTGACTATATAATGGGTTTATAAACTGGATTTAGAAAAATCCATCAACTGATATAATGCTTGCATCACATACGCATACTGAAATTAAATTCTTATATGTACACACAAATACATTTTTTCATTGAAAACTATCTTTTTCGTTCAAATGAGAAATCGCGCGTGATTAAAAATAAAATAGCATTTTTATAATTTGTAAATAAAATTGTATTAATACGATTGCATATAATATTACGTCGTGCCGTTGGAAATTCGCGCGAAGACGTCGGGGTATAGTGAACAAATAAAAAAAAAAAATATTATATGTGTTATATTTATATTAAATAATGCTAAAAACACACCACAATTATTTTTTTTTACAATTTAATTCACTTTGTTTGCACAATTTCATTGCTATTTTTAAAATTTTTATTGTAATATTTTCACGATTTTCTCTCAATACAATTTCGTTCATATTTTTGTTTCTTTTTTATTCTGTTGTCGTGAAATCGTTCTTTTTCGCTTAACACCTCCTGATGATGAATTTTTTTTTGTTGAAACCGGTAGTGCACAGGTATTTGATACAAACAACTCTTCATAATATACGTATTTATTTATTTCCATACTCTTATTGGCTTGATCGTATGTTCACATCATCATCATCATCATCACCATCAACAGTTTAACGGTCCATCGAGGACCTGCGCTGTCACTAATGAGACCCTCTATTTTTTTACTGTTCAAAGTCCAGTCTATTGTTGAATTTCCATTTATCAATCTCATAACGTTTTCTACAGTATCTATCCATCTGGTTCTTGGTCCACACATAATACACGAATTTATTATCTATACTCGTATAAATCGTTTATTTTCTATTTCTTTCGCGTATCTTTTTCATCGTTTTATTTTAATTAAATTTTTTCGTTTTGAACAATTTCGAGAAAAGATTTTTCGATCACTTCAAATTAAAAACTTATTACGCGTTTCATATCATTCGATATAAAAAATAATAATACTAGTTACTACAGTCAATCCGTTCCGATAACTATGTACTTATGTGCTTTATTCGAGATGTTAACAACAATAAGATGACAACATTATATGACAATAATATAATAATGACGCGGTCGTTTTTCTAAAATTCCAAACTATTCGCCACGATTTCTATTTAACGTAGTCCATGCAAACGTTGAAATACTCATAAGATCGACTAAAGCAATAACGTGTAGAACGCGTTATATAATATCGTATATCTATAATATTTTATATTATAATACGCGCGTCTCTCAGGCACCACCCATAACAAGGTTTTCGAAGTTTTCCAACATCGTGCAGGTCGCGCGCAGCATCCAACGAAATATTATACGCGTTTTCGATTAAAAAATTTTTTTTTTGAAAACCTGTTTTTCACTTGCATCGAAACATGCATCCGAATTGGTGCTTCTTCTTCTTCTTCTTCTTCACCACTCCTTTCACATCGTCCACGCTATTTTACCTTGACATATCTCCTAGTGAATCTCAAAAAAACTTGTTTACCACTAAACTATTTATATATTATAATTTTTTTTTTTTTTATGGTTTTTTGTACGCCAGCTTATAATACGGATTCTCGATAGGATTTATTTTTTATTTTTTTATTTATTTTATTTTTGGGTGAAACACGTGTGTAAATTTCTCGAAGACGCGTGCGTGTGCAGCAACAGCAGCCAGTTGCACCTGCAAAGATCGAACCTAGTGTACGTACAGTGACTTTGAGCAACTATATATATCGAAAAAATTATAATATTACGGGTATCGGATCCAGCATCACCGTGTGCTCCACGGTCGAACGTGTCACACCGCGGATTACTATTTATACTATATTCGTATATACAAGCATAATAATATCACAATAATATTACATATGATGACGCTGTCGTTAGTTCTTTCGCGCAAAAACCTCGATGGAAATATCGAATTATATTTTTGTTCGATGTCAAGACTCGTTATTATTGGTGAAAAGCGTTTTCACGTTAAAAAAAAAATCCGTAAGAAACCGTAGAATATGACGAACGTTTTCTAAAAAAAACAACTTCGAATTTATTTCGAATAAATAATCAAAACGCAATGAACGAAAATCAGTTATAATATCCTTTTTTTCTATAAAAAAAATAATTATAATTAGACTGCGTAAAATATTTATTTAAAAAAAAAAAAAAACTACACGTTATTGTTTTATTATTTTTATTTTTTAAAGCATTTTTATACACATTTTTGCTTAACGCCTAATATGGTTATCATAATACATAGAAGAAGAGATAAAAAACTACATTTATTATTAAACAAGAAAACCCGACGAGGAAAAAAATTTCGATTACATTAAGGATGACAAAAGGAGTAAAATTATTAAGGATAGAATGAGAATTGGGAGTCATATCGTTTTTTGGATCTGGCCGATGAAAGACTGGGGCAAAGGAAAAAGAGATGAAAAAAATCACCAGTTTCGGGCGATTCGTGAAGAGGACAAAGAGAGGATGAATTTAAACCGAAATAAAACGAGTTTGCAGCAGGTAGGCGGTTGTGACCAAATCCTAATCCAACATAGGAGATAACGTGTGTCCTAGAGGGATGGGAGTCGAGGAACCAAGGAAGGCGGAGGATTTCGGCGACAATTGTTTTGTACCGTTTCGCTGAAGTGTGAGAGGACCATAGACATTATCATATATAGAACGCGAACGATCAGTGTATCACACGTAATGCACTAGAGCCAAGATATGTGCGAGAGAAACCATAGACCTGTTAATAGGTCTATGAGAGAGAGAGAGACTCATAATTTTCTTACTATTTTCATGGATGATAAAACAAAATTGTGGCAGCAATATATCCGGATCCGCAGCGAATGGTGATACATGATTATTTATTCATCCATGAAAAAACCTCTTATGGCTCTTCATCTCTCACACGTATCTTCGTCCCGTACTTCTTTCTGTAATCGTCGTCTATATATTATAATATGTCTATGGTGAGGACCATTTGGCCTGCCATACGTTTAACATAGTACTGTGTACATGGGGTACAAAATGTTGTTATTTTTATAAACGATAAATTCCTCCCCCCCCAAAAAAATTGGAATAATTTAAATAATTGAAATAATCGCGGTTGTTATTATTTTTTTTTTGATAATTTATAAACCGCGTAATAACTATATTATTGTGCACAGTATCGCAATCGTTGTTTTCGTTTACTATAAGTACTTGCAACTACACAAATACGCGTTGAATAAAATGAACACCGAATTTTCGTCAAAACTAAAATGTTGTTAAAAAAATAAAAATAAAAAAAATTACTCGAACGCGATCGAGTATCCGAGACTCGCGTCGTATGGTCGAGCGTTCTTTTCTTTGTGAATAATAAAATTTAAAAAAAAAAAATGTTTTTAATATAATAAACACATAATATACGCTCTATATATGGTGTTTGTATAAAAGATTCTTTTACACGCGACTATTACAAGCGATTCGTAAATATAAAACAATGGGTTTCTTTTCTGTTTTTTTAAAAAAAATATTTATCATAAGTCCGACATTATCAAAGTATGCGCCGGCGTACAAAACGGTAAACAAATAGTGTACAACGAATGAAATCTTCTAAAAAAAAAAAAAAAAAAAAAAAAAAACCGAACAACGAATCCTTTAACGGGCGAGGCGCGTTAGTTATAAATTAATTATTTACAATTAATAATTACAAATAACGTTTTAACGTTAACAAATACAAAATCGATTTTTGTTCTAAACGTTTATTTTTGGATTTTCGAAAATCCGTAGTACACATGAGTTTCATAATTAGTTATATAATAGTATAAATATTATGCGTTTGGCTGACCTATTATACTCTTATTAAAATTCAAATAATACATATACATTTTATAAGGCCGGTTTCACCAATGTTTGTCAACGATGTAACGTTTTGTTAATATTGTATTTAACAGTTGGTTACTGAAAATTATAGGTTTCACCGAGATTTGTTAACCTTTAACACGCGTTGTCATGTTAATCACTGGAAATCAGCTTGTTGAAATTTAATCGACATTTTAAAATCCTATGATAGATCCACTATAGTACGCATCAGGTTATAATAATCGCCTATTTTTTATATTATATATTATCACTCAACACTTTTCGTGTTAACCAACGGGAACGTTAGAATCAAGGTAACCGTTTTGGTAACCCAACTAACATTTTGTTACTTATACAAATAGAATTTAACAATAATAATATAATGGTGAAACTTATATAATTTATCCAGACGTTAAATTTAAACAAATTGTTATAATTAACACGGTGTTATAAAGTGTATTTAACAAACAGTTGATGAAACCGGCCCAATAAATTATAGTTAAAAACAAATTTTTTTTTCTTTTTCTAATAAGTGTTTTTAATAATAGGTTCTTCTTCGTTTAAACGTGTTACTCGCGCCGCTCACCGACCCGTTTCTCACGTGATATGCTCGAAATAACCGCATACGCAGTCATCACTACGAATTAAACTACGTATATAGTATTCTATTAAAACGGAGAAAATTTTCACACATTTTTTTATGACTTGTATTCTCTATTTGTACAATATTAATTAAAAATTTAAAAAATTAAATTTCTAAAAATTTAGAAATTTTATTTGAAATTTCGACCGTTGTTCGTCAATACGTGTTTTTATCTCGATTCGTTTCAGCGTTTGTGTGAATGTTTTTTAACTGTATATAATATATTAATATATAATTTACTAATATTCAGTATTCACACGTTCGAGAATTTGAGTTAACTTAGAAATTCATAAGAGTTCAGGGAAAGTTCGGCAGGACCCCTCCTCGAGTATAATTTTAGGCTCGTGTACAGTGCACTGCAATCTGTATACCCAATTCTTACGGCATTGTATATATAGTACCATACATTTATGAGTTATAATTAAAACGTATACACCCATATATATTTATGTACTTTTTCCGTTTCTGTTTGAACACAACGTGACCTAAAAACAACTGAAAATCGCGTATGCATATGAATTATTACCGTTTACGTGAATCATCCATATAGACGCGCAAAAAACTATTTTATTATACAAACAATTACGATTTAAAAAAAAAAAAAATTGTGAAAATCAAATTTTTTTTATTATTATTAGATATACTTCGAAGTCTATTTTTAAGAATTAATATCATACGCCCCTTAAATATTTTTTAAAAACTCCGGTATCAAACAATTTTCTAAAAACAAATATATCAAAACGTGTTAATTGTCTCTAAAATTCTAGTTAAACGCGCTATATGTAATATGTAAAGTGACAATTTTTATGATTTTAAATAAGAAGTGAATAGGGCATTTTATTTTTGTGACGATTCATTTAGGCCACAATATCATAATGATTTAAATTGTGCAATAATGTCTCGATTATTGTTGCTCTTATTAATTTTCCCATTTTTTTTTCTTCATTCGGCAACAGCTTTTACAAATCTACGACCAAACAAAACGTACAGTGATAAAATGCGATTTCGTGAAACGGTCTTTCGGGAAAGCGTTACAGTAATAATCAGTGGCGGATTAACCTTCTCGGCGCCCAGTGTTTACCGCCCCTCTTTTTTTAATACTATCCAAGGATCGTAATTTGAATGGGCTAACATTTGACGGGTATAATCGGGTATAGTCGCTCCCGGAGTGAGAAATGCTTCAAAGGTATTGTGGTTGAATGATTCACACTTTTAATTCAAATATTGTATTACATACAGTGTTACGAGTTACAATCTATAAAATACGTAAAGAGTACGAATGATTTAATGCAGTTATTTCCGAGCTTTTAATTGGGAAAAAATCATTTATCAAGTCGTCAGATTCGAATTCGTTTGTGATGCGATTCTCAATACACGCAGTATGGACAAAACGTTGAGTTTTTCTTCCAGTATGAGTTGGCTCGTAAATACGTTTTTATTCTTTAAAGCGCGGAAAATGACCTTTTAAGCGGTGCAATTGTATACTGCCGTGGAAAGAAAAATTCTAAGAGCTATGAAGACATTCGGAAATGTTTGCTCCAGTTTTTGTTCGATAAACTGTTCGAAATTGGAAAAATACTTTTTTTTTTGGTTCATTTTTTTTTTGAGAATAAAAAATTTGTCGCCCCTTACGAGTTGCCGCCCTAGGCTAGAGCCTCACGAGCCCAGTGGATAATCCGCCACTGCAGATTAATATATTCTAGACGTATTATTACGTGCCGCGTATGGTAACAGTGTATTAAATATATTTAGAAACCCGCAAAGGAGAGAGCAAAAAAAAAAACAGAACGAGCCCAGAAATAAATCGTTTTAGGCGCAGACATATGCGTGTCTAACTATATAATATTGTATCATGCACTATGCGCAGTATATTACTACGTGACCGCATATTATTAGATATACACTACAATATAAGTGATTTTTTTTTTTTGTTGTCTTGTCCTCTTATCGAAATATCCGAAAAACTGAAACGTTATTTCAATTTATCTAATATTTATTTCGGCCAGATATTCAATACGATATACTGCTGTTGAACACTGGCCGCATATACGCTAAAACACGCTACGCATAATATTATATACGTATATTGTGTTGTTGAATAGAGTGATAAATTATAATCACGCGACAGTCGACATTTTGATATACACGTGTAGGTACATATATGACTTTTATATCGCGCCTAATATTATAATATATATATATATATATATGTTATAATAATTATTATTATATAGACTTCACCGGTGCGCGATTAGTATTAAAAAAATGTGAACTATCTCGGGCAAATATCTACGAGAAAAAACACGAAATAATATTGCGTTTTATTTTCACCGAAATCTCTTGTATACCTACATAAAATACGAGTATTTTTAACCGTTGTCGTCGCCTCCTCCGCACAAATTCAAAACGCTTTTGTACATGAATAAATCAATATTATTATTGTTATAATTAATATTATATGTATGCGGTTTTTTTTTTTTTATATTAAATTTCACAGCGCTCGTTATATATTTCAATACATACATTCGTAAAAAGAGAAAAATTTTAAACGTTAACGTTCATAAAAAAAAAAAATGTACAATACACTATAATATGTACCATATTATAACTTATCTAAAAAAACCTAAAATTACACGCGTTTTATCGAAAGATATTTAAAATAATTTATTAATAATATCGTTGTAATTCGTGAAATGAATTTCATATAATGCATCAAATGCAAACTTTGAACGTTCTCGTGCAGTGTTATTGTATGTATATATATATATATATATACATATATATATATATATATATATATATATATATATATATATATATATATATATATTTAGACGGCAACGACCAACGGATACGATTATTATAACCAGACAAAAAAAAAAAAAAAATTATAATCTATATGATTATATAATATATTATTTTTATATAAGCGGCTGGTCTTTCCGATTTTTGTAAGTCATATATATACGCGTTAGATTTGTGAGAATTAATTCATTTGTTGCAGCCCGAAAAACGCGTGATAAAAATCGCGTCGTGTTCGTATAATGTTATTTGTCAATTAATTTACTGTACAAAATGCCTTCGGGGCGTGTATTTCAATGAAATAAAATAAAAGCGTTAAAACCCTGTGTTAACGAACATCGAACTGTGCAAGGATTCTTTTTGAAAATGAAGAAAAAAAAATTGATTTCTTCGACAACGAGTAAAAAGGACGCGTAAATGTTGCACGTAAAGATTTAGCAGCTATTATTCGAGACCGATTTTCTTCCTGACGTTATTGTATTGTTTCCACCGAAAATCTGCAATAACGCGGCGTTTTCGTTTAGAGAGAGAGAGAGAGAGAGAGAGAGAGAGAGAGAGGGAGACATGATACAGACGTATTTGCATAGTTTTTGCGGAATTCGTTATCGACAATTATGTTCGAAATTATTCATATATATTGTAACGTGCGCAGCGTGTCGTAATTCATAATAAAATATTTCAACACCTATATAATAGTGTACAGCCAACAAGTCAAATAGTCTGCAAACATTTTTCAAGTCCCCGAGTCTGCTGATAAACGAATAATATGAACACACGCGAAATAATTTTTAAAAATAAAGGCGCAGCGAGATCTGTCACGCAGCGGACACGCGAATTATCATATTTATTTTGGATTTGAAAGCCGAAACGATATTGCGCTTTCGGTAAACGATTCCGATCGTGCGCAGACGGTTTATGGTTTATTATTATTATAATATTAATGAATATACGGCGGGTGAATATTGTAGTTAGTGAAATTATTGTACGCGTATGTTTAGACTCGTATGTTGAACTTCAAAAATTATGAAAAAAAATTGTCCACGTGACCAAAACGAGTACGCGTCAACAGTGTTATCGGGTTGTTCCTCCCCAACACTCAATTTTTGATTTGTTTTTGACTATATGCCTATATGCAAGGGCTAAGAAACCTACTGGAAAGTGAAGTACCAACTATATAGATAAAATTTCCATCCGGACGTTAGAGTTCACGGACACGTTTGGGATTTGGATTGAGTGTTTTTCGAAAATCGAATTCGAAGAAAAAAGAAAACGGGTATAATGTGTTATATAATATGGAATAGCGGGGCTGCATAGCGCTTACTAACGAGAGTCAAAAAGAACTTGCATTTTTTTTTTTCTGCTAAACGGATATTACCGCTATATATATATTGGCAGTGCTCGAATTGGAAAAAAACAAAAAAAGGAGACACAAAAACTTAACAAAAAAAAAAAAAAAAATTAGCGTCCTTTACAATAATTAGACTCAAGCCGAAGAAGTAACACTATACGTTCTGTTCTAATGAAAATAATTTGAATGGGTGCTCTCAAAATATGACGAATTTAAAGAGGTCCCCCAATTCGAACACTGGATACATGGTTAATATAAACGCGATTGTTGACGTCGACTCAACGCGTAATTTATTACGCCAAATAATGGTAATTTTTTTTTTTTTGATTGTCGCGTTTAATTTTCCGGACAAATAGTCACGCCGCGGAAGCCATACAAATAAAACTCTTTTTTTTTTTTTTAGATTCTGAGCGGAGCCTGCAAGGCTTTTTTACAATGATGTTTATTATTATTTTTTCTCTCTATCCTGTGTACAGATTTTCGACCAGAAGGAGTGCTCCTTTTAATCCAATTCACTTTTAAGCGATGTCCATCACAACACCCCGCGGCGGCCCGCTCTACCTTTCCTTTTTTCGTCATTATATTTTTAACACTATACCGCGCGCCTCGTTCGAACTCGGCCGATACGCGCGGACACGCGTATAAGCGCGCCGAACGCGTTATAAAAAAAAAAAAAAAAAGAAATCTCGGGGCGGCGAGCGCGCGCGTTACCGCCAGCTATCTGTCTGTATGCGAGCAGTGCGGCGCGGCGTGGCGCTCGGTAGTAAAAACGGAAAAGCGCCGCGGAAGTCGCGCGGTGGCTTCGTACGCGCGCGCGTTCAGCGGCGGGGCACCCGCGGGTTGTCGGCGAACGGGGCTGGCGCAACGAGGCGGAGCGGGAACGGTTTGTCGGCGGCGGCCATACGAGGAACGGCTGGCGGCGGCGGCGGCGGCGGCGGCTAGTGTATAAAAAATAATATAGCGACCAAGACGAGGAGGTGGTGGTGGTTAACGCGCGTCGTCTCGTTTTCGGTCCTAATAATAATAATAATAAAAAAAAAAAAAAAAAGTAGTCGTGTGGTGCGTGTGTACGTATATATATATATAGTGACAATAATTGACTGAGCGGCGGCGACCTTCCGGCCGCGACGAGACTCGTACGGTATATTATTGGTGTAGACGCGCGCTCCTCGGTTACCGCGATCATTTTCCGTTGCAGTACCGCGACGGACGCAAGTCGAACGTTCACGACGATTTGTGTGTGTGTGTGTGCAAATAGACAGCGAGAGACACGCCACAGTACGAGGGAAATATTATATAAAACAAAACGATTTTCAATTTTTTTTTGGCTAAAAGAAAACAATTATTATTTATTTTTTATTTTTTCGATAAATACGCCGTTTATTGTGGAACAACAACAATAGCGGATCGCGAGTTTTAACGCCGACGATCACGCGCCGATATTGTCGATAATAATACGTTTTTTTTTTTTTTTTTCCGGTGGCGCGCGATGCCACGATAACACGCGCGTTTTACCGTCTCTTATATTGCTCAAATTATTATTACCGTTTCTGTAGTAAAGTGTAGTGCGACGCGCGAAATTATGTGCCCGGCAGCGGCCGCTGCAGCAGACGAGCCGAGCGACGCGTCCGGACGACAATGAGTAAGCAGAACAATTTTCTTTTTCCTAATCGCGAAGGACTATTTTTTTTCTTCTCTTTTTTTTAATATCGCGTAAAAATCGATTGGATTTCGACAGGGGGTTTCGAATCGAATATCGATGAATTCGTAATACAATTTTTTTTTATGGCGCGCGCGCGGTATTTTCTATTATTCGTATATAGACGTGGAAATCGACTGGATTTTTTTTTTTTTCCCGAAGGGGGAAAAAGAACAATATTATAATATATACGAACTATCAATTTTTTTTTTTTACGTTACATAATTTATTTACGTTTTACGCGCGTACACGCGTCGTAGATAACGCGCGTATAGTTTTCTTTATCTGATTTCGTTCGTAAAAAAAAAATGTAATAATCGAAAACATTTTTTTTTTTTTACGCCTTCCGAAATTATTATATTCGCGTATTGTTCGATATATATATATATAGGTATATACTCGCCGAGTGGTAAAAAATTGTGATATATTTCGTTTAAAAACAGGGGCGTATATAGCAATTTTTTTTTTTGGGGGGCTGAGGCATTGCGTAAATATCATTGTTGAATTATTTCTAAAGTCTAATCCAAGACTAAATCTTAAAAACAGGACGAATTACCAAATTCTCAACATTTTAAAAACATCTGCGTATTAGGAATTTATTAAAAATATTACATCCTATATAGCCGTAGGCATAAAGAAAGTTCCTGAAAGTTCGGGGGGGGGGATCTGGAGCCCCATCAGCCGCCCCACAAATACGCCCCTGTTTAAAAACGATTGGATCTGTAAAACGATTATTGTAAAATCCGAAACATTACCGGTGGTTCGATCGTTTGTATAATACATACGTATTATAATAATTTACGATATGGACGTGTGCAATGTTACAACAGGTGCGCACCACGAGTGCTACTGCAGCAGACGTCCGTAAAAAATCATATACACGCGCGGTGTTTGATAATTTTATTTTTTATTATTCTCCGTAGTAAGTAGTAGTACATTCGCCAAAAAAAAAAAAAAAAAAAAAACGAATATTTATTATTTTTTTAAACGGATTATTGGGGGAGGAAAAAGAAAATACGAGAAAAATGGGATTGTTGTAACGATATTCCATAATATATTCGTTGTCCGTTATTGTACGCGAGGAGAACTCGTGTCGAAAAAAAAAAAACGCTTACAATTTGAACGTAAACACTGCAAACGCGTTCTGTTTACAGAGAAGAGGTCGTGAACGCGATTACTCTTTTTTTTTTGTGTATATTAAATCGTTTTAACCTTGTACTAAACGCGTTTAAATGCGGTAAAGGTTTTTGAAGATCGAAACTAAACTTATACACAAAGACCCGAATCAATTTAGAGTCAGTTGAGGTATATACGATGTGTATATAGTAGGCACTTATGCGTCCGAGTCGTTTTTTTTTTAAACTCGAATTCATAAGTGCGAGACACTATATATATTGTTAATTCGGACGTTTAATCTCGCCGTTTTAACACTATGTAATATTATTATGTAGTACAACGTTTATGATAAATATTACGATATTTTATAAATGGACGGTTTATCAAAAGTTTTTCGTATACGCGTGTGTTATTAAAACAATCACGTATTATATATATATATATAATTACAATACGCGTATTATAATCAAATTACGTTTTCTAAACGGCACTACGCGATTTATATGTTATTCAAAGTAATTTCGATCGATTTATTTCGATGTGTACGAAATTTCGCTCTCGCGCCCGCTGTGTGTACATAGACACTGGTGTATCGATTATTTCATCACTCGATCGGTGTAAAAAAACATTTTTTCTTTTTTTTATGCGAAAAACAAGAATTCCATTGGATAGCGTCGTACGCATCGCGGTACGGAATAATTATTATTTTAAATATGCGTTTATTATAAATTATGATGTATTGCGCAGAAATGTCAAAAAAAAAAAGATATATATGTACCCGTAACAGGTGCCAAGCAATGTTATAATTACGCTGCGAATATTGAGAAATCATACACACACATAATATAATACCGGCGGAATCGGCGCCGTGAAATCCGTTATCTGTTTCTCTATATATTATAGTGTATAGATTAAAAAAAAAACTGCGTATATATGTATATATATTTACACGAAATATTTTTCTCGAAAAAATTCTGTTTACGATGACGTGATTCATATACGTCTTGGTCCACCGACATGTCTAGGATTTACTATATATATATATATAAATAATAAAACATGTATGGCGCACTGCGACGATGACACGATCTCGCACAAAAATCATCTGGACGAAAACCAAACACGTATACATATATATATATTAGCGTGTTCCGTGTAATATTATTTATAATTATACATAATTTTAATATGTAATTGATAAATTTCACAAATAATCGATTAGCCACGTTATTTTCCTCAAAAAAAAAAAAAAAATTATAACGCGTAATAATTAGTTTATTTCGAGAGCAATATTGTAATTAATTAAAATTCAACTCGTTATCCAATTTTATCTGCGGATTTTTCTACAGCGAAAAAAAAAGTTATATCTCAAATTACCTTTTATATAATATATAATGCACTTTGATTTGCGCGTATAGTCGCGCGCGCGCGTTATTATTCGATATAAAGTCGAATAATATTCGTGAGTTAATTTTTTTATTATTTGTTCGTACAAACTTTTTTTTTTACGCGCTATATGTACACAAGATTTAATGTGCGTTTCGAAATTTGCACCTTTGCCGCAGACAGTCCACACGCAGCAGAGATATACATACTCGTACATATTTCGTATTCGACTTACTAATGATGACGATCTGTATATAGTATTGTACCTAACCTAACCTAAAGATGCTGAGCCGCGCAAATGTTCCGCTTTATAATTACGTGAAATGACGTAAATTATGTATTTTCGTTTGCAGTAAACCGCTAGTCAAAACGCGTCAAGAAAATTTTAATAATTTTAGATTTTTCAAAATAATTACCAATTTTTTTCCGTTAACGCGCTATCATCGTGAGTATAATATATATATATAATTTTTTTTTTCTCTATGCCGATCGCGACGTGTCGACTCGAGGAGATGCTGAAATTCGAGGCCGAATTGATGATAAGTCAATACTTGACGGGCGTTGGAATATCAATTCCATTTCGATTCATTTTCCCATGCGTTTCGACGTCGACTTAATGTATTTTTGGAGTGTTTACATCAATTATTATAACGCCACTTTTGATTTTTCGTAACTTTTGTTTAGGTATTAGAGATTTTTCACTGTTAAAAAACGCATTTGTACAGGTATTTAATATAGGCTCTTTGACTCGATTAAAAAACAAAATAAAACTTGAACTTAGAGAATTACGAGAGAGTGGGGGGGGAATCGTTTTAACTTTCTCAGCCGGAATAACAGAAAAAACGATATCGTTTTAGCACATCACGATTTCAACACTTTATAATCGCCGATCCGAATCAGACCTACTTGCAGGTTTTCGCAATCCCCTGTGTCCGCAACAGTCACCAGCTGTAGGACACCACAATGTACACACCCTTTCTGGACTGCAGTATATCCGAATCTGTAGCCTCTTAGGTTTTTGCAGACTTTTTATTCTTACGTTGTGGTGTACGCGGCCGACGGAATTGATGATTTAAGAAAACGAACAGACGAAAAGTAGCAATGTGTATATTATATTGGGTCGGACATCTCAATAAATGACCCCGTTTCTCAAAAAAAAAAAAAGTTCAAGGCGTACAATAATGTATAGGTGATGCTATTATAGCAGCAAATTTTTGTCGCCGTTACGATATACGCGTGCGCGAACAATTCATAAATCTGTCCGTAGGGGGGAACGTTCGCGTTTTCGGTTTTACGAACGTATAGGTATACGTATATCCACATGCTGTCTTTACTGTGTAAAATAATCGAGTACTTTTATTCGAACAAAATAGTATTTGGATACACGTTATAAATATTTCAATAATTATCTATGCAAACTTCGTTATCGTATTTAATACTTATCTTAACGAAAGAAAACCTCCCATGAAAATAGTCTCATTTAACTCGATTAAAGTATGCAAATACATATTGTAAACGATAGAAACTGGCTGGAAATCTAAGAACGAGTTTAATAAAAGCATATATATATACCTATACGAGTTTTAAGGCGTTTCGAATAGGCAATTTTTATTTATTTTTTAAGAAAAAGAAAAATCTAACAATTCAAAAATATTTAAATACATTTTAAAGGTCATTAAAAAAATAGTCTCGTTTTGAGTAGCATTTAAAAAAATCGTTATCACGATATCTATTAAAAAAAAACTGTTTTGCCCGGCACAAGTTGTTTCTCCTATTCATAATACGATTTCCAAATGTTTACAGTATACAGAGGAGAATTTCAACTGTTTTTATTTTTTGATAACTCAATGTTTAATAAATGGAGGAAAAAACCGAACATTTACAAAAGAATAACTTAAATTGTATACGTATTATGTTAGATAAAAATGTAAAACGCTACGACAACTCCTCTATATACTTATTGTAAAAATTTGAAAATCTCAATATAAATACCGTTCGAGTAACCTTGTCTCCCGCTGCACGAATTACAGTTAGTGTGGCATCCTCTTAAGTTTGCATTGACATACGTTATAGTCGTCCTCGTTATCGTTGTGTGTTTAATTGTTACGGCCCAAGTATATAGAGGACGATTCGTTTAGTTTTAAAATGTAATTACATTCTTTTATTATATTACTCAAGTCCAATCTTATTATAACACCAAGCCCGAATAGCACCAATTTAGAAAACAAAACGTTCACCGTATTTACCATAAAAACGTATATTCGAATACTTATCAAATACATTGTATAATAATTATTTACAAGGCTGCTCCTGCGCAGTATATATATATATATATATATACATAATATGTTCACGAGCAAGTTACGTTTTATTTTAAAGTAGTTAAAAAATTAACTTAAAACTAAGTAAAAAGTTACTTTTGAATAACAAATTGTAACGATTTTAATAAATTAAAAAAAAAAAGTCTCGCGAAAATACGCTATTGATTATGTCACTTACGTTTCTCACTAATTTATTGTGCGTTATTGTAATGAGTTCTCGCCCGTATCTAAATTAAATACACACACGGTTTTCATCACAAAATTCGATAAATTAGATTGTATTGTAATAAACGTTGACTTTTCTAAGTAACTCATTAATAATTCGTCGAGTTATGTCTAAGTAAAAAAAAAAAAACGGTCATTCGTCGAGTTAATGTTATAGTTTAGGGGCAAAAAAGTATCTATTTTAACTCTTATACACATACATTAAAGCGGAATTACACCATTTTTTTTTACATAAATTCGGTCGATTTACAGTGTTTATTATTGTGCCGTCGCGGACTTTCTGTCTCGCCGCGCGATCAATCGCCGTTCTCCCGTGTTAAAGTCTAAATTCGAATTATTGGGATTATTTAAAGTTCTCCACCTTTTTTTTTTTTTAAGTGAAAGAAAATCGCGCGCTTTATTCGACATTATATCGAAAGTGCCGTCGCTTTCTCCCGCGGTTCGATCCCGTCACGAATCTTGGAAATCGTTATTTTTTTATTATTAAATATTTTTTCCTCTTTTTCTTCTGGTTTTTAAAAACCGTACACTTGTTATGCTATTCGCGTACGAGTGCGCATTGGACGAGAGACGTGTCGAGCGTTAATAAACGCGCCGTGCGGACGGGCTTTTTTTTTCTTCTTCTAATGGTGACATTTGTTCGGTATCGCGCGACCTCATATATAATTGTATTACTCGCGTATAGTCTTCTGAATATTTTCCACGTTTGCTGCAGTCTCATCCGACTGCAGTAATCCGCGCGGAATAAAAAACGATCTCTCTTCGCCGAACGAGTTACGGTTTTCTCGAGTGCGTACCACGATTTATATAAAAACATGTATTTTTTTTTTCGTACCGCACTCGTTCCACGAATATTATACAACTATATTATATAATTATATCCAATAGAATTTGGCGAGAAAAAAAAAACGGCCGATCTATTTTGGTATATAAATGTCTATAATCGTAGGCGAAACTACGGGCCATGGCCAGTCGGGCCACGTCTTGACCTATAATAATATACCGACTTAATAGAATTTAATATTAAAATCCGGAATTTAATTTCCGCATCTTAAATACAATGCTCTGTTTAAATAAATACGTTACATTCGTGGCATTTAAAATCATATTATATTTTATTAAATATTTTACTTATTGTTATTTATCTATAAATATTTAATAAAAATTCGCATTACATAGAAAAAATATATATCGTATTGCAATTAGAAATTTTTTCCTCATATTTATCGTTCGGCCCGTCCTAATATAAAATTGTCTAGTTTCATTTTTAAATTATTTTTCTCGGTAACCAGTGTATAGAATTGTACTGAAAAAAAAAAATTCATGCATATATTGTACGGAGGTTAATTTATTTTCCACGTCATATATACGCCGATGAATTTTTTCCCCGCTCAATTCACATAGTATACGAGTGACATAATTTTCGAAAATCGTTATTTTATATATATAATATTGTATTTTCGTCGAGCATATTTCTTTTTATCGCGAACGTTTTGTGTGCAAAATGTGCGAAAATCAATTTTTTAACGCGAGCGATAGCTGCAGTTACGTCGCGTATTGTGTATTGTGATCGCGGTGTCGAGTGCCACTGTATTATACGTACCGGTTAATTGAATAAAGGGACTGGTAATACTCGTTATCAAGGTCATTCGGCGCGAGATAAAATAAAATACACGCATCCTTTAACACGCCAAAATCTATTGAAGCTAATTTCTCATTGAAGTCTTTTTAAATTTCGTGTACGGCGGTTCTCTTGAGTGTTTCGTTGCACGGTTTCGAAACGTTTATGACGGCTCCGCAAACGAGTCCCTATATAGCTCGACCGAAACTTTCTTCGGATTATCGAAAAGGAATTTTATCGCGCTGCGAAGACGATTATACAAAAAGGAATTTCGAAACTTATGTTTTCAATTAGGTTTCGATAATAATATTACGTGTTGCATACGACCAAAAAACGCGCAATACATATTATCTATACATATACAAAGAGGTACTTTACACAAACAATTATTTGATTTAATATTATCTCTTAACGAATTTCGGGGTGTTTGAAAAAATTTATTACGATACAATAATATTGTTACAAACGTGTGTAGATAATAATTGATTATAATTGCTGCGCACTTTTGCCTCAAACCCGCTGCGCCATCGTACCCGAAATGCGATGTTTAAAATGAAAAAAAATTTTTTTATTATAAGTTTTCTTGTTAATATCTTATCGATGTTTTTCGGTATTAAAATTTCGTTATCTTCTAAATATTGTAAGAACCGAAAAAAATGTATTAAACCGGCACTTACACCTGTTATTAATATGTGTGTACTATACGAATATCGCATCGGAAATGTATGAATAACGTTTTGCATCACATTGAAGTAAAAAATTAATCGAATGCTAGCATTTGTTTTTCTTCTCCGGATAAAATAAAGCAGCTGGATTGACCAGAAATGAAATATTGTAAATATTAATTCTGTAAACCGTCGTAATATTCATCTTATATTGCACGTTAGCTCCATAGACGAAACGTCCAATAATAATAGTAAATAACGAATTTCGAATCATTATCGATTGTCGCTGTCAATATGCGATGTGGTCCGAATAACGGTGTATTTTTTTTTTCGTACAGTTTTTAAAGACAAACGAACCAAGATAATTGAATTTTGAAAAAACAGTATACGTCAGCCTCCATTTTTATTCGTCGTCATATCGTGGAAACCGATTTTCCGTGTTTGAATTCACAAAAACCGAATACTGATTTAAAAGATTGAATTGAAATTTTCTTTTTTTCAGAAATAATTTTCATTTATTCTATATGGTCGTAAAAATATATATGTATAATAAGCGAGTAAAATACAATTAAACTTTTTCGAATTATCGACATTTCCCATTTACGATACGACAAATTTGTTTTTTTTTTTCTTATGCGTATAACTTCGATCGTATTTAGGTGTATTCGTATTGAAACGAGTTTGCATGCACGTTTTGTAGAAATCAGTGATGTATACCTCTGAAGAAATGAGCAATTATACGTACCTATATGTACAATACAAAATTAAAATTAAAAATAGTATAAATTCACAATATTATTTTTAATTAAGTACTTACACATTTTTATGTCAATTATAATTATCTAAAGAATACCATTAACACACAAAACAAAATTGTAAAAAAAATGTAATATAATAATAAGCGAATACAACTTGATTAGGGCCAAGGACGACGAATCTTATTATCACTGGTGACGAAAATAATGATTATTATCTGGGAGTACGATCTGCAGAAATAAATATATTTTCATACTTTTAATTATCGTTTGTAAAGTAAAAAGAAACAAAAAATAAACTGGATATTATAAAAATATTGTATACTATACATCTTCTCGATATTCGTTCGCTCGATTTTTATACGAAAGTCCCAAACGTGTTTTAATTTTTTTTTTATTTTTAAATTCTATACGTCATAACACCGTCATAATTACCGTGCACGTACATATACTGCACTAACAACAATGTATTTTTTAAAACGCAGTAAAGTTATTATATGTAAAAAAGTTACAATTTTTTCTCGTAGTTATATACTCTGAAAATTGCGTCGCTGAAAATTTCAAAGCATTTGTTTCACGATCAGGACGAGAAAAAAAATGTCCGATCGTTTTTTGATCGTTTTAAAAGTGAAACGTAGGACACGATAAATGGTCAACGATACTTTGATGTTTAGAAAACTTCGTATATAATGCGCAAGCTGTTGCAGTCGTTTTGGCAATATTGTATTCGTAAAACATTTCGAAAGTTTCTGACAATAGCATATGAATTATATCAAGTAGTAGGAAAAAAACAGCGGAATCCGTTTCAAATACCACGGATCTCGCGAAATAATCCCGATGGAGACGAGCTGGTGATAACAATTTCCGTTATTATATGTATAGTATTTGGCACGGTAATTTTCAACGAGATGTCCGCGACGAAAGGGTACGATTTTAATCGCTAATAAAAAAAAAATAATAAGAATATTTTTTTCTTACAATCGACGCGAGACTGGTCCGGTTTAAGAATAGTTAAAAGAAGAATGTCAAAAAAAATGCGACATTTTGAATAAAAAACGCTTCTACTAATGATTACGTTATTTAAGTTTGAAGAACTCCACGTGTCCCGGACACGGCACCGAGAAAACGGTGTTGACGCGAGCAGTGGCGTATTTAAATAGAGTAATGCAGACAATATGCGGCTGCGTTGGGACCATATAATATAATGTCCAGAAAGCTTTTCCTGTCGCTTTATAGAACAGAAAAAAAAAAAAAATGGTCCTTCCATATAGTTTAGTTTCTTAGAGGTTTAAAGATGGTTTCATATTTATTTTTATTTTGAACGCCTAAAATAATATACGAAATTTCAACAGAAACTGTAGGACTCAGCTGAGACGAAACAACATAATATTATTCACAACAAAACGATTTCACGGAAAAAAAAATTTTTAAATGCGAGCGACGAAAATCGCGACTGCAGTCAGATTTGTTAAACACGCGTATGAAGAACTGATGAACGTTTCCGCAGACAACTATCATTGTTAATTTAAAGTAGTGTCAGCCTTTAACTGTTATAAATAACATATTTATAAGTACAAGACCGAATTTTTTATTCTCCTGTACGTTCGGACAGAATATGGTTATAGTTTTTTCGCGCGTCTCGGCAGAATTCTCGTGTTTTCAAACCCCTTTAACGAATCTCAACGTCAAATACATTGACCGATCTTAGTGTGCGTGCAGTTAGCATAGTATATTCACGGGCGAACGAAATCTCCTTGAGATGGACGCGCGTGCCGGACGGGGAATATAATAATATTATTAATTCGAGCGGACACGTTTCAGACGGTAATTCGCACGATTATCACGCGCGACAAGCGTACAAAATAATAATAATAATAATAATAATAATAATAATAATAATAATAATAATAATAATAATAATAATAATAATAATATATTCCGTTGTCGCCGATGACATTATTATTATTATATATAATATAATATACAGCGCAGGCTATTAACGCGAAACTGTACGTAACGCGCGGCGAATAAATTTATAAATATTATTATATTATAATAAACGGAACTCGCGGCCGATCGAGGTTGGCAAAGCAAAAAAAACCAAAAACAAAAACTGTTTTAATAATAATTTATTCCGTCGCTTATTGTTTGCCGTTTTCGGTACCGGTTGAGGACGATTTACGCGAGAAGCGCATATAATTTATGTTCGGTGTATAGCATCGGCGATCCAAAGACGTTTTGTCGAATATTATATGTATTTCCGTGTTTCGACGAGGTTATATTTGAAAATAATATCAGAGTTAGGTGTTATAATTGTATACTACAGTTGAATCGCGGATTTTTTTTTGCATATACAGACTATACGCGTTTTTTACATACTTTGAAAGTTAGAATACTGTTTATGACCATCTGTATTTGACTACACGTAAACAATTTTTTTATATATATATTTCATAATTTAAAATATTTTACATTTTTTCCCCGAAAAAAGAATAGCGAATCCTTTGGCTTTACGTATAGGTATAAAGTCTACAAAATCCTGGACCCAATCGGAATATTACCGGGAAAAATCTGGGGCCCGAATATAATAAGCTGTCTGTAATACCCTGATATACTATTTGTAATATAGTTAAGGTATCTGCGAGCCAGTTATTTCTAGTTTAAATTTTTTTTCACACAGAGTTTAAATTGAGTAAATAACAAAAAAATCCTGATTTTAAGTACCGCTATTTTCATTGTTTTGTCAAAAATATTCAACTCGAAAGTGATATATTTGAATTTTTAATCGACTTTACACAACTCGGTTAGAAAAATTGATTTGATTTAAAATTTGGGGGAAAAAAAACCGCGTTAACCAGCTTCGCACGTATAAGTACGTTTAAGTTTCAAACACTTTGTCGTTTTAAATACAGTATGCATCCACTTTGAGAAATCATTGATCTTTCCGTGAAAGAGATGTCGTCTGGATCGATAGAGGATCGTTGTGAAATTCGCTTTTTATAGTTTCTGAATCGTTTTCATACGTTTCTGCAACACTGTATCGAAGTTATCATAATTTCGTTCGCAATTTGAACGTTTCGTATAAATAACGCAACGCGAATATTCGAGCGACAAGTCGAAACGAAGAGTATTTTTTTTTTTCTAACGAGTAATATATTATCCGTTGAAGACATAACCATGAATCGTTGTAAACTATTATTCAAAAAAAATAAAAATAAAAATATTTACACTAAAATCCGACGAACGTCATCCGTTTCTCGTGTAGATTGCATTGATATCAAAATGCTACTACTATACTGAATACTCAAGGTAATGTACACGATTTAAATACGTAAAAATCTCGCATTTCCTAATATAATACGTGTTAATATGCAATAATTAATAAACACGTACACACTTTATGTGAAATGGCAATATTGTTTTTTTTCTCAGAAAAATGAGAAATATACTGCAAACAGGTTCTGCATATTATACTTGGTGTATACGTCAAAAGGAATAAAATGCAAATGATATAATAATCGCGATTACGTGAACGGCTGTTGTTTTTGTACGAAAACACATTGAATTCGGGTCATGACTCTGCGTGTAATACGCGCACATATCCTTGGAGTGAGCACATACATATTATTATATCGAGGTGACATCTCCGAAACGTCCAAACTTTGAACGTCGTCGGGTGTACGCTCTCGAAAAATCGATTTAAAACAATTGTAAATTATCGATTAATACGATACAGCATAAAAATTACTGTTATTCGAATATTCAAAAAAATATATCGGCAATTTTATATATTTTTTTTTTGTATAATAGATGTTGAAAATTCGAAAGTATATATTTTTTGTTCGTCGAAGAAAACCGCGTTTTGTAGCGCAAAACTTTTTTTCCCCTACATTTCTTCGAAAAAGAAAGTATTGCGAAAAATTATTCGAGACTATATTGTGCGCGCGTATATTTACAATAGCCCGTTTAGGCTCTAACATTGATGATATCAAACGAGACTATTATAACGAAAAAATATTTATATCCAAATTCGTACACACTACACAAAAAGTAGTTGCCCTGACTCGTAAGTTCAGCAACCAGTTGTGATAGTTCTTTTTTTTTTTTGTAAAAATATTGGCTCCGGCCTAGTATATACGGTACGAGAAAGATTTTCGGTTTTATTAATACATTTGCAGCTGACCCATAATTCCTAATGCAATTTCGGTTATTATAATAATAAAATATAAACGGATAAAGCTTTTTTTTTTTTATTATAAGTTTTGTTTTCACGTTATACTTCAACAATTGTTATAAAATATAACATAAGAATATAAATAAAGCTTATTTTCAAAGTGAAATTGTTTTAGGGCAGTGTGGGAACCTCCACGGTTCCGTGACCGTTTCAGCTCCCTCGAAAATTTCAGCCCAAGTACACTATACGCTTTTTAAGAGGCGTATGCTTATCGTTAAGTCGGTATTTTAAGTATATTACAGGAGATATGAATGGTTTGGTTATTGTGAACACACGCATTGTAGTATTGTACTTTATTTTCAAGCTATAATTGGCCATTTCATGGGTTTACACAAGTGTTTAAAAAAGTGTTTCACGCGCGATTTTCAGTGAACGACTGCACGGCATTATATTCATGGTAAACATTTTAAACGTTCGACCGAATCGGTCAACAAGCGTATTAGGTAATAATAATCGTTGTCAATAATAATCAAAATAAATATTAGTAATAATAGAAACTCTTCTAAAGTGTTTATAAAAAAAAAAAAAACGGACAAGTTTCCTGCATCGTTCGCTTTTCATTACGCGAATCGAAAAATTCGAACAGACCGCGGCCATCGCGGATGACAGTTCGCGAATACGGCCCAAGGACGTGTCGCAAATTTTTGCTATTTCCTATTTTTTTTTTTTTGTATTTTTTTTTATACGGTCCGATGAATACGTTACGATTATATCGTTTTGTGGCTAAATACGTTAAAAAAACTAGAAAAAAAAAACAGAGATTCGTAGTAGTAGTAGTAGTGGTAGTTTTTTCTTTACTTCCTTACTGACGATACGATTCAATATAATCCGGGACGCGTATTTATCTGTAAATTTTAATTATTATTATTAATAAAATATAGACAAAGTTTAAAAAATAAAAAAAATAATAAATAAATAAATAAAAAAATAAAAGGATATGTAAAAAAATTAAAATTAAAATTAATACTCGTGAATAATAAAAAAAATCAAATAAACGTATTTATACAACAACCTTATATTTTTTTCATTTTTTACGTAATACTCGTTGGCAGTATATAGTATATTTAAGTATACATTTATTTATATATAATATGTATATTTATTGTTTATATATATATGTACATATACAGATTTTTTTATTATTATTATTACTTTTATTTCGACGTCGATTGATTTCGGAGTTTATATTTAAAAAAAAATTATCATCGTTACGAGCACGTAGCTCGATTCTTAGAAATATTGAAAATTCCGTTAGTATATTAATTGTACGGACATTTTTTTTTTTTTTTGTCCATACTACTACCGCTACAGTTTCGTCCGTAGACGTTACCGCGGTATGTGCACCTGTTTATGGTCGTCGTCGTGGTTCGACCGGTATTGTACATTTCAAAGTGCCACGGAGAATACGTAATAATATAGTTTCTTTTCGAGAGAAAAAAAAACTGACTACTCGCTCAAATCCGTTCGAGTGAAAAAGACACACGAAAGAGACGGATTATTCGCTATGTTCAAGACGTTATTTGTCACCATATTTTTTTATACATTATGGGCGCGTGTCGTTACGAACAAGTGTGTCATAAGGTCATTGTTATTATAACGCCATTACTGCAGCGGTTGCTGCGGACCATTGAACCGCCCGATCAGTCGATTATAATAATAATAATAATAATAATAATAATAAACGTCACCACAAAAACCTATATCGTACAGTCGCCGCGGTTCTTTACGGAGTTATTGTTTTGTTTTTTTTTGTCCAAGATTTTTTTTTTTTATCTTTCTTTCTTTCTAACGCCGATATTATTATAATTATCAATAATATATTATTATTATTATTTTCTCGGCGTTTCAATCTCAATGTCGTCGCAATACAACGGCAGTATTCTTATCCCGCGCGTATTTTTTTTTAATTACTTTTAATCCAATTTTCCGACACGCTCTGCACAAGCGCGTTCTTGACACACAAACGACGCGTCTAAACGCTATATTACGTTACGTATACTACTACTGCTCGTGTCATTTATGTGTATATCATATATACGACCGTGGACGTCTTGCGAGGGGTAATTTACACCTCGTACGAACACAGAAGCGCGAGAAATCAACAAATTCAAATTACCATTTCGTTTTATTCGAAGAATAACGATGAGGCTTTTTTTTTTTTGTAGCTGATCTTCAGAGATTATTCGAAATCCATTCACAACGCGATAACGTTAAATCCGCTCC
This sequence comes from Slavum lentiscoides, assembly GCA_032441835.1. NCBI lineage: Eukaryota > Metazoa > Arthropoda > Insecta > Hemiptera > Aphididae > Slavum > Slavum lentiscoides. Next base: position 8,003,229 of record CM063717.1, on the reverse strand, counting down.
AAACTTTCTCGTGCAGGTCCGTTGCATAACGGCGAAAAGCCGTCTCTTTTTCCACGTTTTACCGAAAAATAATACGAAAATCTTTAACGCGATCCGGTTTGATCGTATTTAATATTCTCGTATGCTCGCGAAGGTAAAATCAAATATTAAGGCATTCAAAAAAAAACCTCTATTTACAATATGGAACTTTCGCTCCATAAAAGTAAAAGAAATAAAACAGATTTAAAATCTCAAGCTTTTAATAAAAAGTATATTTATATATTTATTTTGTAACGAATGCGTGTGTTACACGCGAGTTATAGAAAGTTTCTACTGAAGAATAAAACATATTTTAAAAATTAATTTTCCTCTTTTAATTATAAATAGATTTTTTTTTTTTTATACAAATTAATCGTAAAACAATTTTGTTATTATTCACAATAAAATAAAATAAAAAAATAAAGATTGAATACGTGCGTACGATCGGTCGCTCGGTCAGCGTCAAAATAAACACCCGAATATACCGACATAGCGCGGGAAAAGAAAGTAGTCGCCAGATAGCGCCTACGATACAACACGGAGGGCGTGGCAGAAAGGCGCTTATAAATAGCGGTCCGAAACCAACGGACCACTTAGTGTATTCACGGCGGTCAGGCGTGAACAACGTAGTTCGCGTCTGACTGCGGTGTGTGTGTGTGTGTGTGTGTGTGTCTGCCACGCCCTCTATGTTGTGTCGTAGCACTATCTGGTGACTACTTTTTTTTCCAATTTTATTGTTATTTCGTTTACGTTCCATGCGCGTTTCTGCATCTTCTGCAATTTAATTGTTGTTACGACTATTATTTAAACGAATATTATATTTTTAAATAATCACTTATCTCTCGCGACGAATATATTAATATTATTGAAAATATTGTTGTAACGATTGTGGGCTCAAACGCGTCCGTTCAGAGTGAAACGCAATAAAAATAAATAATATTTGAATGATAAACGTGTTTTTCATCGATCCGTATGACAATTTGAATTCATTTTCGAAATTTACACCGTTGAAAATCGGTATCGGCAATACAAGTCCAGAATAAGAAAGACACAAATACGTTTATTCGGATCGTTATGATTCCGTGCCATTCGTACGCGTGAGTACATTTAAATAGCTGGTTTATAAAATAAAATTAGCATTAAGTGTATTGTATATGGAACACGCGTGGCGTTGTCTTTACACCGAATTTTTCATAAAATCAGAATATTATCAATTAATTTATATATTTTATCGTTTCGGTAATCTAAATCAGTGGTTCTCAACCGGCCAAAAAATTGTTTATATTTGCTCATACTTTATAAGTTTGTAAAGTTGTCAAACGTTCGCCCACGAATTGAAGACCTACGTTTAGTTCGCCAATCACAAGTACCACACTGATTTACTTCTATAAACTAATATTTTTTTAAAAATTTAAATGTCTACCTTAAACTTTTTAAATTTTACTTAAGCATGTAAATTTATAATTTTTTTTTTTTATAAAATGGTAAAATATAAACGTAACGATTTACGTTGGTTCATAATATTATTACTTTTTAAATATCCATTAAATGTTTTAAGTGCGTCGCAATTTTTATGGATCTAAATTAGGGTGTCGTTGTATAAAAAAGTTGAGAACCACTTATTTAAATGAAAAACTATGTTATAACGCAATTTTTTTTCGTTGTTTTCAGAAAGTATGACACGTTAGAGTTTTCGTTTAATCGTCGTTAATAACTTTCCGATCGATTCGCGCCTACGACAATCGCGTGCCCCTGGCGGCAGACTGAAGACGACCGCCGCGATCTATTAGACAACATGACGTATGACACGAGCGGCGCGATGGCTGCGAAGTGTGAGAAATCATCGCCGCAGGACGAAAACCACGACTCGTGGGGATCGATGAACATCATGGGCAAGGCAAAGTTCATGTTGAAACACTGCACGGTGGAGCCCATGTTGGGCTGTTACATCGTGTCCAGCGTGCTGGCGTCTCTGGCCACGCAGAACCTGAACCTGCAGAAAGCGTGCCGGGTGAACCTGGGCATGGACAACGCGACGTGTTCCGCGCTGGAGAGCAGAACGACGGACAACTATACGAAAGAAGACGAAGTGATTGTGCAGGAGCTGGTGGCTGACATGATTATATGGAAAACGATCGTGCAGAGCAGCATACCGTCCGTGCTGATCATATTCATCGGGTCGTGGAGCGACCGGAACCACAAGCGCAAGCCGTGCATGTTGATACCGATCATCGGCGAGTTTCTCACCAGCATCGGCCTGTTGGTCTGTACTTATTATTTCTACGAGCTGCCCATGGAGGTGGCCGGACTGGTGGAGTCCGTGCCGCCGGCCATGACCGGCGGATGGATGACCATGTTCATGGCCGTGTTCAGCTACGTCGGCGATGTGACTACGGTGAGTGATACCTATATACTTAAACATTTACCACGAATCCGATTAAATCTCTTTTGCCTACCATTGTCGTTCCATATTTCCACATTTTTCTATAACCCAACTTATCCGTTTCCCGTAAATCTCTATCGCCTCAGTGTTTTTTTTAGGTCCTATTTGTTAAACGATTCTCCTATTAACGTTCCCTTCACAACCACCTTCGGTTATTGTTTATTGACGTCCATAAAATGGCAACAGAGTGTACAATAAATTGCTTATTAGTTATTATACAAAAAACTTAGCTTAAAAAATAAAATAATAATAAAATCGTATACAATGTTATTGAAAATAATAAAACGGGTACATTTTTTTCAAATATAAACGTGATTAATAATAATTATACAACTACGAGAACAATATTTAATATACAAAATTTAAAAGTAAATACCAAAGTTCAGATTCATATCATCATAACTGAAGTCGAAATCATCTAGGCTATTACGAACCAGAAGCATACGGCTTGAGGGTGCATTAAAGCTGTTAAAACTCGAGAGTGTAATGACTCGTAAAAAGTAGTCTTTGACCTGGTGTGGTGAGGACCAACCAACATTTTTTCCCCATGGTTTCGGGACAAATAGTATTACCATTTAAAATTTAAAAATAAAAGGTACATTATTAAATTTACGTCTGGACCAGAGCGAATGCATACTTGACTCCAAAGCAATATCATTCGTAGAACAATTTATATTAAACTTATAAGACAGGCATCTAAGGAATCAAGTCTGTATTTTATTTAAACGGTTTACACTACCAATTCAGAATGGATTCCAAAATACCGAGCCAAATTCAAGGTTCGAACGCATTAGAGAGCAATATAAGGTTTTTAGACATCTTTGAAGTCCCAACATTGACTTGTTTGTCGACATTAATTTTTAAACGGTTCTTGGCACACCAATTCGAAAACTGTGTAAGTCACTTAAATAAGTTATATTATTATATAAGTACTTTTTAGTTTACTGAACCCACCGAAGTCCCTTGGCTTCTCCGTTTATTTTCCGAAACTTTCTCGTCGAAAATTTTTATACAATTTATTTTGATTTTATTCTTTCGCAATATCGTTATTTAACGTTAGTAATTGATTTTCGTTTTCCAAATTTTCCAGGTGAAAATGCGCACGTTACGGATCGGCATAGTAAACGTTTTCTGTTCCGTCGGAGTGCCCATCGGAACCGCGTTGTCCGGCGTGCTGTTCCGCGAGCTCGGATTTTACGGCGTGTACACCATCGCCACGATACTGTACATATTCGCATTTGTGTACGGCATGGTGTTCATCAAGGAAACCAAACCGCCGATAAACATCGAGAGCAAAGAACCGCCGAGAGATACGTCTTGCGTGGATTTTGTCAAGGATTTTTTCAGCCTGAGCCACATCAAGGAGGCCGTACGGGTAACGTTCAAAGAAGGAGAGCACAACAGGAGACTAAGGATTATTTCGCTGATGGTCGTCGTCATCGTCGTGATGGGTCCTTTACACGGTTCGTAAATCCAACGAGTATTAGTATTTTTTATTTGTTTTTTTTTTTAATTATCTACCGATTCAGAAAATTGAACGTTCAGTCAAAAATACGTCATTGTACAACATAATCGACTCGAATGATTTAGCAGTTAAAAAAAAAAAATATTCTTTCCGTACGAAAATATTCCTTATTGGAATATATTTCACGGTATTCTATTATTATAATCAGCTATTTGTTCGAAGAATACGTTTTTATTTTAAACACAGTGAATATTCTAAGTTTCCGGGGTGTTTTTCTCTTCCATTGTTTGTATTTCGCAATTATAAAAGTTAATTCGCATGATGAAAACATGCGGCAATTATATACACATATACCCGGACATTATATTTAAAAGTTACGCAGCACCGATAATACGTATTATTAATTTGCAGTTGTTTTGTAAATCGAAAAATGCTACTGCGGGAGAAAGCGAACATAACCTAACAATAGAAGCGAAAAAAATAACTCAACAGACGTAGAATAATAATTATTGTAATCACGATGACCTTAAACTCTGTGTTAAACATAACAGATTTTTTTATTTTTATTATTATTATTCTTTCGACAACTTATTACTTCAAATTAAAACGAATCGCTGTTATTTATAACGTGTATTTTGAACGTTTTACAATAATATAGTTATGGCCAATGACATTTTCCAGTAGATTCTCGTCTATGTTGATTTTATACCACTGCAGATATGTATTTATTATGGCACGGACTCGATGGTTTTATACACTAAAAGTTTTTTACGTTTATCCCCCTCACCTTCATCTCGGACGTGTTCTTAATAAAAGGCCAGTTTTCTTTTTTACGATTTTTATTATTTATCAGTTCAAAAACTACTGCTTTAACCGAAAAATCTATTTTCGTAAAAAAACTTATGTAAAAAAATTATTCGCTTATTTAGCAGTATAAGTTTTTCTCGCACATTTTCTACGAAAATTAATCGCCCTCGGGAATATTACTCCCTCATTCGTAAGACTTTTAATACTCTTCCTCTCGTCGTACCGAGCTTCATTGCCCTCCTTCTAAATGACATTTTAGATGTGCCTGATCTCCTATCGACAATTCCATTCCACTCCGTACGGTTTATATATGATCGTTCACTATACACGCAGAACGTTTCGTCTGTTTATCTCATTTAATTTATTCGTATTATTTTATAATATAATCGTTATTTTAGCTCGAATACACGCGTTACTGGAAAAACTCTCACACCTTGTAGAGTGATCCGATTTCGATAAACGTTTTTTTTTTTATGTAAAAAGGAAAACATTTTGGAGGACGCGTTGGATTTTTGTTTTAAAAATTTTATTTCTAAAAGCTATAAATAAGAGTTTGAACACGAACAATTTTTACAATATTTTTAAACAAAGTTTTTTTTTTATTATTATCTAAAATCGAAGTCCAATACGCGCTGTAGGAAGTCTTCCATTTTTCGACAACAAAAAAATGATCGAAATCGGAGCAGTCTAGGAGGCTTGAGAGCTCTTCCTGTAAAACGTATAAAATATAGCTTGCAAATGGTCTATATATTTTGCCCCTTATTGTATTATAGACACGAACGGGGTACTTAATATAATTATGTTTTTTTTTTTTTTTTAAAAAAAAAATAACTAATAATAATTTCGTTTGTAACACGTTTTTCAGGTGAAATGTCTGTGATGTATCTATTCACGCGCGTACGGTTCAACTGGAACGAAGTGAATTACAGCGTGTTTTCCACATATTCGATGATCACTAATCTTGTAGGTCCGTCGACATTTCAATACGGTTTCGCGTTTTTTTCGACGCCTTTTTTTTCACACCATATATTATATCAGCGGTTCCCAAACTTTCTAGACTCGCGGCGCCCTTTTGAAACTGAAGTTTTCTCATGACGCCCTAGATAAAATTGATGACTTTTAAACAATTTTTTAGATAAAAATAAATAAAACTATGGATAGTAATGTATGGGTATATATTTTATGAATTTTTATAATTATTAAGATTTATAAATATTTTTTGCACGAAAAAAAGATTATAAAATTCTGCGCCTCCGACTGTTATCTGGTCTAAAAGTAAATTTTGTATTTCAATGAAAGACGAATATTCTCTTTTTCAAGTGATAAGGCTTCGCGTATTTTAATTCCGTTTTTAACTTCCCACTTGTGCGAAGCTGGGTCGTTGTGATAAAAAGCAAATATCAGCAAACGACAAAAATCAACGCGGAAAAGGAAATCAGAGTGGCCGTACCTAATTTGATTCGAACATTTGAAAATATTATAAAATATAAAATATGAATTATTATTAAAATTTAAAGATATTACAAAATAAATATTTTATTATTTTAAGGGGCGCGGCGCCCCTTTAAAGACATCGCGGCGCACACTTTGGGAACCGCTGTATTATATACGTAACAAAACCCGTTTCGTTTTCATACGTCTGTGTGTTTGTGTGTTTTTAAAATACAGGAACGATGTTTTCGGTCGGAGTGTTCAGTCACATGTTGCAGATCGATGACGCTCTGATCGGAGTGATGTCGTGCGTGAGCAAAATACTGGCAGGATTCGTCTACGCGTTTGCCACCACAGATTTCGTTTTCTATTTGGGTAAGTGCGTTTATTATTGTAATATTGTTGCGCGTATAAAGGTTTTCCAAATCATTATGACTAAGACTAGGAAGCTTCTTTATAGATCCATTAAAAAAACCCTTTTACAATCGTACGTATACAAAAAAAAAAAAATGTCAACCTTTCGAGTGTTTACGAAAAAAAAAAGTAGAATATGATGTTAAATACGTAGGTTTTATTGATTATTCGGTGTATACTAAACTGTTGTTTTCATTACGAGGTTACACACATTTTATAAGTGTATAGTACATGAATCTCATAATGTGTACATCGTACATTTTGTTTTTTAATCCGAAATAAACTTTTCGAAAAAATTAAATTCTTATAATACTAATATTGGCAACAAAAATATAGTGGACAATTTTTAATAAATATTTTTAAAATATTATAAAAATTGTGTTTAACGCGAACACTGGAAGACGCGTTATTCGAAATATATAATTTTTTTGTAATATTCTGTGAATATATGCGAAGAAATGAGAGCTTTCAGTGGACCGTGACGTTTTAAAACACTTGGAGTCTGCGAATTATTACGAACGTAAAAATTGTCTAAACCACAAAAAGTAAAATAAAAAAAAAAAACCTCATCAGAAAATTTACATTGCTCTTCAGAAAAAATTTAACTCGATTTAAATACTTGTATGTAAACTGCTCTTCGAGCTTTTGTACAGATTTTATTTTTATTTTTTATTATAAATAACATTAAAAAATAATGATAACAACGTGCTAACGGATATTATTTGTTATAGCGCCACTCGTGGACATCGTAAACGGTACTTCATTCATTGCAATGAGATCGATTATTTCCAAACTCGTGCCGCCCGACGAACTGGGTACGTGGACATTATTAATTGAAAATCATATTTTTCGTGTTAATTAATCACGCTAAAACGATTTCAGGCAAAGTCAATTCTCTGTTTGGCGTCTGCGAAGCTCTTGTACCGCTGATTTACGGACCGATGTACAGTGCCGTGTATAAAGCCACATTGAAGACAGTTCCAGGAGCGTTTTTCTTACTCGGAGGCGCGTTGACCGCCCCAGCCGCTCTCATATTTCTGTTAGTATAATGTCAGTCCGTAGGTTTTTAATATTATTTTAAACGGCTCTAAAGCGGTGAGAAAAAACGGTGTTCGGAAACTTCTCGCCCCCCGGAAAATTCTCAGACCTTCGCCGGTCTGGATTTTCGTTCCGTGGAAATCTACGGGACCGTTGCGAAATCTTTCCTAGAAAACAACGCGAGAAAAATTTCTTAAAAATTTCCTCGTTTCAAACATTTTTCACACGTGAAAAATGTATTCGTGACAATGCGTGGATTTTAATCTGGAAAAATCATCCCTCCGTTATTGTCTAGAATTGTCTCAAGGACCAAGGTCTCAAAAGTCTCAAGGTTTTTACAAAACTGGAATCGAACCCGCCTGATAATTTCCTCAGCCGGAGAAAGCTGGCGTACTTCGGAATAACATATTTCGTCTTCTTCTAAGTGTTTTCAAGTAATATAGTTGGTAGACGTAGTAGGTCGGTTTGAGGGGGAATCGCCAACAATAATTGAAATGTTTAAAAAAAAAAAAAAAAATTTTCGAAATCGTGAACAATTCAAAATCGAAATAAATTTTGTTTGTTGGCATATTGTTACGTTTGATCGATCAATAACTTGTTCATTTTTCTCGTCTTCTGTATGTATAGATGGATGTACAACGAACACAGAAAGGAACGTAGGGAAAAAGAAGCAGCGATGGCCAGAGACGAGGAGAAGAAATCTGAAGCGGTACAGAAAAACAATAACTTGGACTTTAGGCTGTCGTCGCACGACTTCGATTTGAAAACCATATTGGACAGACGAACACAGACCCACAGGGGTTCGGGGCAATTTTCGAGTTTCGGACTGGACAACATAGCGTTCCAAATGGAAGAAGGAGCGAGTAAAATCAAATGATCTGAAAGTAGTGACAATTGTGCGCGTTCTTTCACAGAGTATATATATTTTTTCTATTCCTAATGTCAATTCAATATGGACATATTACAACGACTATCGTATATATAATTGTTGTACATAAGTTATAAGACGTCCGTAAATGTTAATTTTACTATACATATATATATATATATACATGTATTCACTCTGTTTCAAAAATAGTAAGATAAGTTTCATATTTTGAATTTTTTTCCCCCCGAATTCATTTCTGTATATATTTATAACGTATTTTATATTTAAATTAGTTTTTAAAAAAAAATCTTCGAACACGTGTGTATTGCTTTCCTACATTTGAACGCACGGAGAAAAAAATTCGCGTTCAATATGCATAAATTGTGGAACAATTTTTACTTTAACCGTATTGTCTGAATGGAGTAGCCAGGGTATCATCTGTTTTGGGGGTGAAAATAAATCTATTTTGATTTCCGTCGACACGATTTAATAAAACGATCGTTCTTCGATTCTCCTCTCCGGGCCTATACGGACTCGATCGCGTCGACTTGACGTCTTCGAGACAGTATATATATTATATCTACACTATTGTGTGTATACAATCGTAGACGGACCAAGCGTTTTTAAATTAAAGTTAATGTCGAATATTTAAAAGGCATACTATGTCATATTATATTTAGCGATAGACGAATAATTGATCTGGTGAGGCGAGAAAAGTATTTTTTTTTTCGTTTGGCGCACGCAGTCCGTTTACCTTCGTACTGTATTTATACGACCAATTTTATTGTATTTTGTATTTAAACAAATAGGTATACGCATTTTTTTTTTCTTGTCCGACTTAAATCATCTCTGTTTGTAAATACATATTATACATACGTATATATATATATATATATATACGCACCTGTCACATATATATTATATTTTAAGCGTTTCACTTTGAGGTACCAGATTATACGAATTTTGTCTGTTCGTGTGATATACATATTATATATAAGAAAAATCATATAAGTTTGTTTTTTTTTTTTTTGTAATATTTATATATTGTATTATGTATAAAATATGTTCGTCGTATTGAAAAATAAAACCAAGTTTCTTTGAATTCGTTTCAAAAAAAAAAAAATTTTTTCCCCCTTAAAAAAGTACTCGAGAGTTTTTTATTCTCCTTGTCTGCAAATTAATCATTTACTTATGATTTACATTAAAACTAATATACACATATAATATATTTTATTAATCGAATTCAGGAGCGTGTTTAGAATTTTTTGGGGGGTGCTGAGGCATTGTGTACATATCGTTGTTGAATTATTTCTAAATTCTAATCCAAGACTAAATTTTAAAAATAGGACAAATTACCAAATTCTCAACATTTTAAAAACAACTAGGTATTAGGAATTTATTAAAAATATTACATCCTATAGCTATAGGGCATAGGAATACACAAAGAAAGTTACTGACATTTCGGGGGAGGAGGCTGGAGCCCCATCAGCTCACCCCCCCATAAATACGCCCCTGATCGAATTTATAATCAATCGCTATAGGACTCGGCGGTGCTCCGCTCCATCTGCGAAAGAAACTCATCGACATCGAGGACTACTATGCATCAGTGTATTCATATATGCATACATTTTTTATTTATTTGTTTAAATTTAGCCCATTCGTTGCGAAAATCGCGGTTTGAAGGTTTGCGCAGGGAGACAAACGCAGGTCAGAGTTTCTAGGACCTGTTAAATGTAAATTAGAAAACTTTATTCATATCGTTCCAACGATCCGGTTCAGAAGACCGGTCGGCGCAGTATAGGAAATAGCCAGCCGACTGTTCCTATAATAACTGGATAGAAGTAGGTAAATACGGGTGTCGACCACCTTTTTCGGAAAGCTAAATTGCGGCGGAAAATGATAAGCGTTACGCTATACGAACAATACGAATTTTCTACATAAAAAATCGGTGTGATAATTAAAAAATAAAGGATTATATTTTCGTAATGACTGTCGTCCTGAAAAAAAAAAATTCTGTGCGCGTCACCGCGTGCATTTACGAACGGGGTAGCTGTGGGATATGTGGCGGACGTTCTTCACTAATCGATTTTGATACGAAATCTCACCGCTACCGGCTGAAATTCCTTCGGCGTTTGCCACGCATACCCTAAGACACCTGAGGTTCCCAAGTTCCCAAAACTGAAAAAGAATTAATCAGTTTGAAGAAAATATTCGTTAAAAACGAGTTTCGACCGTAAACGTTCGACGGAGTTCTGGTTTTCTATCCGAAATAATATTTCCCTGCTAAAGCCAATAGAAGACTCCGCTTCTCGTTCAATTTTTCCGTACACAATATTGTGAATTCGGGTTTCTCGATCATTTGTTTCCGCATTTGTTTACCAAATAAAATCAGTACTTTCTTGCTATTCTGGCGTTGACGTTTTTAAAATGGAAGTTCGGCCACTTGAAATCAAAATTTAAAAAAAATTACTGCATTCTAAAACTGTTACGGGTAAAGCGGAAAAAAAAGAAAATTTATCAACAACTATATACGAGCGATACTGTTATAGGTATACAATTCCAAAGCAATTATTATTGTAATCGATACGGATTCGATATAACGATTCTCTAACGACGTTTGTTTGGAATTTATAAGCGTTTTTTGTTTTTTCTATTTTAACTCTAATCCACTTGGTCATTAGAGTGAAAACAATAATGTGTATATTACATAATATACACGAATCAATAGAATAATAATAATAATATTATTAAAAACGAAAAAATAATAAAACGCGATAGAAATAAAAAAAAAAAATACTCTGTTGCGATTCGACCATTCGACATTTTAGAAATATTGTCGAATAAAATAATATAAATAATTATCGAATAGCTTATGAATAATAAAAAATAACGGACGTCCTAGTCTGGTAAGAGTAAATTAAAATACTGAGCGTTTTATCGGTAAGTAAATAAACATTAATAATTCACTTTTCAACGGGAACGTTTCAAATCATTGTGATGTCATTTCCGTTGAAGTTTTTTTTCTCTCCGTTTTGAAAATGCGAAAACGCGGCTTTAAAAAACAAATATATTCTTATGCAAACGTTTTGAAATCGATTAAACGTATTTTCTAAACGATACTTACACTTGTTTATAAATGACAATATTCCGTTGGACAAACTTTAAAGTAAATATATACATAGCAATTTCGTGGATTACTTACATATAATATTATTGTACGCATAAGTATAATACGCAGTGTGGCACTCCGGTGACATCTATCAAACATTTCGATAGGGAATAAGTCGTCCGAATATATTATAATATTACGGAAACCGTTTTTGTTGCAGTTTAAACAAGCGACGTTACGTTTTTTTTTTAATAATCATTATTATATATTGATAGAAATAAAAGGGAAATGATTTTCGGTCTCCCGTTTGAAAGCTATTATTATTGTGTTAAATTACGTTATTCGTATATAGGTACTATATTATTATTACATCGGTGCCGCTAAAGATTTGACAGAAATAAAATTGTAATTTTATTAAATATTTGACGAAAATCTCGCCGAGAACGATATTATGTACTTCATAATTTACACGAATAACTTATTATGTAATGAACGTTTGCGGCGCGAAAATATTGCGTGTCACATAATAATCGTTTGAGGTTTTCAGATTTCCACATAGGCGCAATTTTGGTTTTAAATTTGAGGGGGCTAAAATTTCCAACAAAAAAAAAAAGACCAGTTAAAACCTCTAATCACGACTTCCTATTAAAACATATTTTTATACATTATTATAAAAAAATCGTATTTTTCTTCATATATTTTGAACCTGGTAATTTTTAATGAATACACTTGATTTCAAAAATATTTAATTCATTTATAAAAATACTTGTAATAAAATATACATTATTATGTAATAATACTTATAATTGTATGCGGTGATTTGAAAGGGCAAATTTATTTAAAACATCTTCCGTATTAAGTTCTTTAGAAATGTCTTTTTCAATATAAATTAAAGAAGAATTGGAAAATCGGTCCTGAGACGTCGACGTACGTTTATCCAATTCTTTATCCTCTAACACAGCGAATTTATTTGGAAATATTTGAGGGAGCTAAATTCATCATTGGAGGCTTAGCTCCCCCAAGTCCCCCCCCCAAATTGCGCCTATGGATTTCCACTAGTGGATTTATACGATATAATATTATATAATGTCACTTCGCTAATGGAGGGAAACAATAACGTTTGTAATATACGTAAACGCAATCGATTGCGCGTAACAGTGCAGGGTGGATAAAAACCGTGTGTTTATTGATCAGCGGCAGAATAGGTAAGGAGTAAAAATTGTATTTAAGTTTGTATTTTTTAAATTTTCCTCGACAAAAAAGTCGAATTCCAATTCGTTCCAACGTAATTCTACGTAATATTTGAATACGTCGATTCACACAATCGTATTATCAAACTTCCTACTCCGCCGTTTGCAACGTTTTCCACTACCATACTGTTATCCATTTCATATTGTATTCTCCGTGTCCGTACTGCTGTTCGTTCAGTCTTTCGTCATCGTTCGGATCATTCGGAACCAGGTCGAAGTTTTCGTGCGTTTTACACTGCAGTATAGGTATACGCGTAATGTAACGTTCGCGGACATACGAATGTTCGTTCAGAGAACGAATATATCAGTCGAGATACACGCGTGTTATAATTGTTGCGGATATATCGTCAAGCGATCCTATCCGTGATGATCTTTAACAGATAAGGTTTGAAAAATCACGTTGATTATATTATGCGGTTTAACGTTAACACGACAATCGTGGTACCTACTACTAATTATTATTTATGCGTAAAACGTTTTATTTTTCTTTCTATATATATATATATATATTTAATAAGTCTAACGGTTGGAATAGTCATCAATGACGATTTATAAATGGTTGTGGATGAGATGCGGAGGGCGCAAAAACAAGAATAACCGACCTTGTGTATACGTTTGTAGGATAAAGGCGAAGAGAAAGAAGTCTAGTCGAAAAAAAAATAATAATAATAATAAATGTGAACTTCAACAGACATCAAAATCACGACTATAATATGCGTGTAACAGTCGTATCGGTACAACGCGGGTTATCGTGGGCCCACAAATCTGGTCGATCTCGTCGGATTTATTGCGTTTCGTCGTCATTCATCGCGGTGATCGATAATTTTGTATTATATTTCGATTAAATTTAAAAAAAAAGAAATTTTTTTTTTTTAAATAATCTATTCGTGAATTAAACCGGATCAGATTCGATCGAACGTTTTGCGACGTCACTGAGATATTTTATAATTCGCCGTGTATATTATACGTTTACAGATCGACGAGAGTTCAGTTTTATACCGCGCGCTCGCGAAAAATGTGATGTACGATTCATGATGTTCAAACGTTTTGCCACACCAAAGCTGCAGTACTGTGCTATCGATAAATAAAAGAAAATTACACCCGCGATCAAATACCGCGCGTATATTGTAATAGGTGCGTATTTAAAAAAAAAAAAATCACGATTTCGAGACGCGTCTATTAATATTCATACGCGTTTTCAACGACCGAGGAAAAAGAAAATAAATAAATAACGAAATGTTTTCATTAAACCAATCGTATTATGTCGATAAATCCATATATTTAACAGCCGTTTGATTTCTCAGTAATCATAAAGACGAAATTTGTTTTTTTTTCAAGTTTTCTCTCTTCAATATTCATACTGCAGTGTTATCACCGCGTTGTATAATACATATATATATTATAATGAATATAAATTCAGGTGGTTTTATTTGTATACGTGATTCGAAAACGTTTTGTTTTTAAAATTCCAGTTGATTCTGTCTCACAATTTTACGCATGTATAAACGTAGTACGCGTGTAATATGTATATGAGTGTAAAAAAAATTCTTTTCCTTCGAAAAACTCATAATCGTAGGTTCAAAAACCGTATAAACCGTCGAAAAAAAAAATGTTCGCGTAACAGTGTGTTTGAAAACGATACGAACCGACCGTTTTAGAACACGACGAAAATAATAATAATACTGTTATTTACACATTTATCAATATTATTAATTTTTTTTCTTCTTATTAACGAATTAATTCGTACGATAAACGAAATTATATGTATATATAAATCATACGGACGCTAGAAAATTATTGATAATTTTCCCACTTTTTTTTTTTTCGAAATTATTAACATTAATCGTTTCAAATTCTCCTTGAATTTTATCGCGCTCGTATTTACATATACATATAATACAATACGCGTGTATAGTGTTATAAAAAAATAATAATAAATAATAAAAATTCTGTGGCCCTTCGCACGACTAACGTTTAAATTCACTAAATTGCAGCATAGGTAAAAAAAAAATGCAAACGATTTTTAAACGTTCTGTTATTGTCAACGATAATGTTGTTTGCAAAAATATTTTATAACGATTTTTACCTATACCTAGTGCGTATTGCGTGTACTTACTGATATTTTTACGTATACATAGCATAGAATTAACTGTATATGTATATTATGACGCGCACTCGTGCATCACAAAATAATAAGCTCATTTTAATTGGAAAAACCTTCAAATGAAATATGAATTTAGGATAACGTCATATCGATTTTCAAAAAAAAAAATTCCAAACACGAGATTAACGTTTTTTTTTTTAAATAAAATAAAAAGTACGTATAGATTAAATTTAAACTTCAAATTTAATGGTCGAATTTTTAATGACAATTCTTCGTTTCATACCAGATAATCGATTAAATAACAACGCACATTAATAATAATTTTTACCCCTTGCGGGTGTTAATCAAATAAAAAATAATAATAATAATAAAATAAGAACCATAAATATTAATAATATTTAACATTTTTTTTGTTTTTCGCTTCAAACCTGACGATGACAATAATCATTCGAAACCGGTAGTGTAAACGAACATATTTAAAAATAAAACATTTTTTTTTCTATATATATATATATATAAAACACTCATTGACTTTAATCAATATATTTATACGTCGTTTTTATTATTATTATTATGATTATGCCAAATCGTTTTGTTATTTTCGACAAATAATAATTACAATAATTTAAACACATAAATTACACTTATGTTATTGACACGGGCCCAATTAATTTTTAATTTAATTTTTCAATTATATTATAATACGACTTTCGGTCCCGGCTTTAAGAAGACGTTACACACCCGGTATTTCTTATAATAGACCATTTTTTTTTTTTTATGAAATTTTAAGAAAAATTATAAAAATCCAATAATTTAAAAACAATTCAATGTATTTAAAAAAAAATCATTTAAAAAACATTTCCGTTTCGGTATCATTTTTTAAAAAATGTTTAGCGTAATCACGATATCTATATATATAAAAAAAAAACGGTTTTACGGGGGACAAGCGGTTTCTCGAATCCTATTTATAATAGGATTTCAAAATTTTTTTACAATACGTGGAGGAAAATTTCGAGCGTTTCGCGGTGTTTTAATTTTTTTTATTATTATTTATGATAACACACTACTCGATAAACGAGTTTAAAAAGTTAACGAAAAATTTTTAAAAAAAATCGAAAATTTACAACGGATAATAACTTAAATTGTATTCGCGTTGGATAAAATTTCAAAAAGCTATGTGATAAAGTCCTCCTCCGTAAAAATCTGGAAATCATACAATCAATTCTCTAGCGCGCAGTCACAGTTTTCACGTACGAATTACAGGCGGTGTATGGTGTGTGTCTTAACGTTTTTCCTCATTGAATATATTTTATTATTTATATTTATTTTAATAATATATATATATATATATTTTAATCGTCGTACGCTTTCAACGAGGAAAAACAATATTTTCCAACGCGTATAACAAAATATTATGTTGCGGTGTACACGTTATGGAAAATATTGCATATAGAAATACAAAAAAAAAAAATGAAATTCTATTTAAATAAATAGAATTTAATAGATTTAACGCGGATTTTCTAACGAATTCTCGGCCCATTCGTCGACGACGTGCGCGTACATTAAATGTAATATTATCGCGTGTGTAAATTATAATGCGCGCGAGCGTGTCATTGAAAAAAAAAAAGAGACAAACAACAAATATATTGTTCGGTTGAAGAAAAAAAAATATATATATATATATATATACTAAGAGCACAGATCATGTTGACTGCGGCTACTAAAATAATAGTTCCTACATAACTATACCAATTTTATAATATATAATTTTGATACAATATATAATCGCGACGAAAATAACGAGAACCCTACAGAGATAATCGCGTTAATAATTTTTATTGGTCATCCAACGCACATTATATCGTAACCATTTAATTCACTTATTATACACACGTAAATACACAGTAATTTTTTAGCATCCTGTTGTTTTGAAAAACTATATACGATATATATTATATATTATATATATATATATATATATATATATATATATATATACCTGACCTCGTATATATTATAAAGGACGTATTTTCAACAAAAAAAATTAACGAGAACGAATTTTGTTGCGTTACTATAGTATATATTATTTTGTTAGTACGTTACTTTAAAAGTTATACGCTTATTAGTATAGGGCTCGGAAGTTGTAAGAGCTAAAGAGAACAAAATATGCATTAATATACGCACAAACAATTAAAAAGTATTCGTGGAAAAATGTAAAATATGCACAAAAAAAAAATTATTTAAAAAATCCTATTAAATTTGGGTATTTTAAAAACACGCGCGACTTTAAGAAATCGATTTTAAACGTAAAAAAAAAAAAAACATTACACCGAAATAATGTGAAAATAATGTGTATACGATAAGCAACTGAGATAATGTGTTTTGTTGTCGAATTAAAAATAATTATTATTATTTAATACTCGCGTGGATGAATATTGTGTTTAAAAAAAAACGCGTATACGCGTATATAGGACTAGTGTATTTTTAAAAATTAAATCATTCAGAGAATACAAATTTACCACATGTTGATTATTTTATTTGCCAATATTTTAAACGAATTTTATTTCGGTGTTTTTTTTTTTATTATTTCATTACCACAAATCATTCGAAGAATACAAAAATATTTTCGAAACCGTAACGGTAAACAAATTTAGACGTTTTTTTGTTTTTCAATTAGCAACACCTGCATTATTTTTCTAGACTTTTTTCAGAACTAAAATAAATGAATATTTATATACGATCGTATACGCGAATTGATTTTAAGAATTTCGGTCATAAAGACAGTCGTATATTTATTATATTTTATATTTATCGAAGGATACGGAACGGTTATGTACATTGATGAGACGTTTGACTGCAGGCCATAAACGTATCTACAGACAAAGCGTCTTCAAGACAGTAAAGTATCACAAACAGGACGTCTAAGATTCTGAGCGAATCTATTGATTTTGCTCCGTACCGATTTTCCGATAGTACGACACTTGGCTGGTGCGGTCGTTTTAGGAAAATCACTTTTTTTTTTTTTCGATTTTCTCAACAGTTTTTAAACGCGGCCGGAAAAAAGAAAAATATTTTCGTTAAAAACGCCATTTCGTCAAATTTCTTTATTGCGTTTCGAAAATAATGATCCTAGAGCATTGAAATTGACACGGAATACGTAACTTTGCATTGCAAACGAACTACATACCAAACCTCGTACACGTATTGCGTATACAGGAACCGAAAACGATTTCGATTTGATAACGTTATTTTTACAGAATCATTATTATTGAGTAATTGAGTTTTATTTATCGCGTTATTTTATAAATATAATATAATTGAACACGGCGCGCGTTATTCGAGTGGGGAACACATACATTTGAATTGCAACAGGTTGTCGTGCGTGTAGGTCGTTCAACTGAGCACAGCTCCAGTCCTCTGTTGCAGCGCAGTTCCGCGTACGAGTGTCAATACAGTTGTATGGTGTGCGCTGGTAAGCGACATAAGGATTCTGCGTATTGCAGATCGGAGGAGTTCAAATAGGATAATTATCCTTGTCGTAATTATTATTGCCGATTTTTAATTGTCAATAACGAAAAAAAAAAATGAACCGTTTTTCGTTGTTTTCTAAAGTGTGCAAAATCGCGAATAGAGGGAGTGATAACGGACGTCGATTGAGAGACGAAAAAAAGCAGCTTTAACGGTGTACGAAACTTTGCTGAATCGTTTAGACGATGACACGCCAGCGTTCAAGGCAGTCCACTTCGTTCACGACGTGTACGCGTTCCAACGGTAGCGCGTTAATTCCGTCGTAGAAAATCGCCGCGTGCGTTGCCTATATGAACACGTTGAAAGTACTTAATTTCTATAAAGCAATTTTCTACACGTAAATCTAAGGTAAGATTCATAATTTTTTTTTTTTAATTTTTAGCGGGAGGTTTTTTTTTATTATTATTATTAAATCGCGCAAAAATCAAGTTTACACGACCCGCGGATTAATAGTACGTTGATGCAGTGTATAACGATAGATAAGTACAGTGGGGTACGATGTCTTTTTTTTTCTTCTTAGAGATGTATGAAATTCCCACTACTGTTATAAGTGTTTTAGAAAAACCTACCCGTTTTCATAGTAGCGTGTGTGCCACTGACTCTACATACGTATTTTAATGTCCTTCTCCTACGTACATAATATATTATTCAGCTATGATGACCGGCTGCAGTCGTTTGAATCGTTCAAGCGTACACACAATCCTCAACATTTTTTGGCAGTGAATCTTATATTTTTTACAAAACGCGTATTCGATCTTAACTGTAAATTACTGCTCGCGATTTTGCTGTGATTATTTAGCTGCTTTGGCCAGCTATACTCTGTTACAAGTATATACGTACATTTTTCGTCGCGCAATCTATATAGATATTTGACATTTCCGGTTCTAGATAAGGCCTATGTTAAATTGTTTGTGTGCGGTATATAAAAGCGAGTTTTTTTTTTTTGGAAGCTTCTAGAGTCCGGATTTCCAGAAGACGCGCTGCTTATTCTGCAGCGCTATTCTCTTGAGAAATCCGGGAAGATTTTCTCAAACTATTATTCGAGACGGCCGAAACGCGTGACGAGTTTTTTTTTTTTTATATTTAACTTATTGTGACATTATGCCTATTTCACAACGATTCTTCGCTGAGAACGTGCTTACACTCTGCCTGGCTCATAAATTATAAACACTGATCCCAAAAAATGTTCGATTTATATTTGGAAACACTTGTAGTTGGTTAAAATTAGTTGTCGTGCACGTGGTCGCGCAAACGTACGATTATTATTTGTTTTTTTTTGGTTTTGTTTTGACAAGTGATAGTTAAATCAGAAAGAGATCGTAAGAAAAACGTGTGAAAATGGTCATAAAAAAAAATTTTTTTTTCCCGCCCCCGTTATAGTTGTTTCTGAATTTTGCGATTACAAACGTACAAATTACAATTTGTCACTGCGGTGCGTAAAACCACCAAATATTATTGTAAAACGTCACGTTTCGATTTGTTTATAGAAACCTAAAGTTTGAAAACAATATCACGCCTTGTGCGATGACGACTGACTAGTAAACGTACACACATTTTATTTAAATAATGTACGTATTATAGGTGATGCTGTAAAATAACAGCAGGCACGGTCGTTCTAACGGGACCACTATCGTCACGGTCGGATAAATCGCACGTTTCGTGATGTAGTAATAATTTGATTTTTCATCTGTTCTGTTGACACTGTACAAACCATATATCGACTAGGAATTAATTTTTATTTAAAAAATCACCGTTTCAAAGCCCAAGATGACCTTATATATAGACATTTATGTGTACCCGAGTGATATCCATTTCGAACGTTTACGATCGAATTAGAAAAAAAAATTATTAATTCTACGTAACTATATAATTCTAGGTGTAATAACGATACAAATATTCTAATCGATTTTTCAACAATGAATTCCAAATCGTTCACATAATATGACGTAATGTAGCGTTTTACGTCTAAACTACACCGATTTATTTTCCACGAGACCTCTACACCGCCGATCCTCCGTAGTCGCACACAATATCGTTATTACTATTATCAACATTATCGTTTTCTCTCCGTGAAGTATATGCGTTTCTTAGAACGGTGTTTGTTACAGCAGGCGTTATGCGCAACAGGAATATGATAAAATAATATAATATTACGAATATTACATTATTGTATTTTTTAACCACTTCGTGCCTGTGTTCTTGTGGCACCTTCGCACACGATAATATATTGTATTTTGCAATATGCGTATTGACGTATTTGCGCGCTTTGGAAACGAATCAAATATTTATTACGAATATACCAGATACGTATTTCCTAAAAAGCTTTTTCGAAATTATATTATGTACGAAACATAGTGATGTTTTTTTTTTCTTCACGCGATTCCGAGCAATAATAATAATAATAATAAAATGGCAAAAACAAAAAAAAAAAAATCAAATAAATAAAACATTAATAAAACTATTACTGCGAAACAAACAGGAATATAAAATTAAAACCATATATAGTATATTATACGAGTGTGTAATGTATACTCGTAAATAATAAATTTGAATATTGTAAAAAAATATGCACGTATATAATATATATATATATAAATTCGTTTTTAGAAGAATAACAATATATAAATAAATTAAACGCAGTAAATTCAATAAATATTTTAATCATATACAAAACATATATTTAAAAAAGTCATATGTTCAAATATTATACGTATTATATCGATACATTGTACAAAATAATATTAATAACACGTCATAGTCGTTCTTTTTTCACTCTTCGCCTTCTTATTGTGATATTCGTAATTTTCTCCATGTAATTTTGTTCGTTTTTATTTTTTATTCCGTATTCGTATATTTTACTTCCCGACGATGTGTTTTTATCGAAACCGGTAGTAAATACACAAATTTAACACAACAAGTCCAATACATTTCATCGTTTTCCATAATAATCCATGGCTCGCTCGTATATATATATTTTTTTTTTTATATGTAAAAATTTACTATAATTACAACAATAACAATATACCATCAAATCCATAAACGAACTAGAAACATATTCGTACGAAAAAAATAGAAATAAATATAAATATTGTATTATATAATATTTTTTAAAAATCGAAAAATAATCACGTATTAAGAAGACAATACGCGCGTAAATTATTATGTAATAAAACCAATGTTATAATGATGCGTAAATTACTTATACGTATTTGACCTTTTCTCGGTTTTTAATACTGAAAAAAAAAAACTTTTGATTGCGGCCGCTTTTCAAACAAAACGTATTGTTCTGTACACTATAATAATTGTACGTTTGTATATTATTATAATATCGAAAACACAGGCGTAAAACCATTGATTAATCATCGGTTTATAGCGCGTATTTATAAATAGAACGGACGTGATAGGTTATAAAGTAAAAACTATATTAACCCGGCCGCCGCACGGGCACAGGCAATAATATTTTACTATAATACCTTTATACACACAATACGCGCTATATAAACGATAAAATAATAGTAATAATAATATTACATAAAAAAAATAAAAATAAAATAACGTAGAATATAATTATTAGTAATTATTATTAAAAGCTAAAATTCGGTTTGCTCTAGGCTTCTAGATATAGTCGGATACAAAAAAAAAATTATAAAATAAACTAATAAAATATCTATCAATCGATTTCACTCGTTAATATATATATATATAAAACGACTAAAAAAAAAAAAAAAAACGACTGTACATGAAATCGAAAAACATCCGTCGTCGAATAACAAAAATATCATACACGATACAATATGGAAACAAAATAGTATTAATAAATAAATGTATCAAATTTTTTTTATATGTCAGATAAAGAAAATATTATTTTTAAACGTTCTAAAATTACTATAGATTAGTTTAATGCGTATATTGTAAATTTATATACAAAATAATATACCGTAAATTATTTTGAAATTAGGTAGTGTTTAAAGTGTGACATTGATTTCGGTATATAGGAAAATGTAATACATTCGTAGCAATAAAAAAGAAACCAACAACAACAAGATAAACTCTTCCTCATACATTATTATACTATATATAATATATAATATATATATATATATATATACGAATATTAATATGGTTTGTTTACTGTGAGAACGCAACAGCTATACGGTGTATATATTTTAATGTAATATTATTTAATAGTAATAATATAAGTATAAAATGTGCCAATTGGAATAATATTATATTACTATATATATATATATATATATATAAACTATAGGTCGAACAGGTGGCTACAGGTGGGGCACGAATAAATATTGAATATTCGTAAAAAAAAAAATAGTAAAACTTGCGCCGTATTTGGCTATATTTTTCTACTTTCTCGGAGCGGATGACTCGCAGTAATCATAACCGAACCCGGCCCGAATCGACATTTTTCTACGGCAAGGTCCCCTAAAATGCGTGTCGTGTTTAAAAAATATTTTGAAAAAATTTTTTTTTCTCCTCCTCCTACAACATTAAGATTTGAAAACTACCCTATTACTAAATGTATTTTATCGCGGACACATTATTACATACGCACCTTTATTTTGTAATTCAGACGTGTGGACTTTAACTCGTAATACGATATGATTACAATATTACCTACACAAATATAATATATTGAAAGAAAAAAAAAACATTAAACCGTATCAATAACGTTAGAAATAAACGTATTTCTTTATAGAATTTATATACGTGTATATATAAAACATAACATTAACTACAATTTGTAGGTCATGTCGTTACGATACAGAATATAGTATATAAATAATATTGTACAAAATATTAGCGTATTATAATATAGATAACACGGAATAAACGTGTGTGTATATTATTATAATATTATTTGTACAGGTAATGTGCAATCTGTAGAATTATTATTAACCGGATGAGAAATACTAATTAGGTCTCATTAAATAGAATTTTATGTGTTATTATAATATTTATTATTTCGTTAATGTTCAATATAGTACGTATAGCCTGTAATACTATTATTCGGACTCGACGCGAGTGTATATGTTATATAGGTATAGTCTTTATAAATTAAACGGATTTGTCGTTTTCAAATTCAACGACATTTTAAAAGGATGCTATACTGCAGAAAGTAAAACGCGTGCAGTTTACCGTAACTTTGTGTAAAAACTAGTTTGCGCGAACATAAAACACCGGGGTTACAATCAAAATAAAAACACCAAATTTTGAAACTACGTAAAAGAGGATTTAATCTATGTCGTAACGTTTTTATTATTTTTTTCTTTTTTCATAACTTGTTTCAATTTTGTATTATATACGTAAAAAAAAACACAAATCATAAAAGTTTAACAGTTAATTACTTAATTTAAAACGACTTTATAAAAAAAAAACACTAGGCGCGACATAGATTAGGTTCTCTTCTACGTGGCACCAAAATTTGATCATTTTATTTTGATTGTAGCCCCGGTGTTTTATGTTCGCGTAAACCAGTTTCTAATCTCTTATTTGAGATGTGTAGCATCCTCTTAACTTTAAATATATTTATATTAATTCAATAATTTAATTTTTATATTTGTATACAAATACGTAAGTAATCGCAAAACATATTGCGTTTCTTTAAAAAATCTACCGAACGAATCGGTCGGAATAAAAAAAAATTTAATTCTCGTCATACAGCTGAACAGTTAATAAACACGGCTGATTTAATGCGTGACGTTACATACGCCATTTTATATAACGGTATAAATAAACTCATTATGCGGAGACATACAAAATTCATATCGATAACTATACGAACTAATCGAAGAATACCATAATAAAAAATAATAATAATAATAATAATAATTATTATTATTATTATATCAGAATATTGTCGTTATAACGTAAATTTACAAGAGAAAAAAAATGCGTACTTTATTTTGTAGTATAGGTAAATTAATTTATTGTTTTAATCCGCGTCGCGACAATCGATTCGGAATTCTATAGGCTTATTATAATTTTCGACTCGTCAAACGGATGAACGCTTTTCTCCGTATGACTCTGTTAGTGCGTCAGTTATACTGTATCATATTATATTATTATACGTCTAGTGGAAGATAACATTTATTCAATTTAAAAAAAAAAAAAAAAGAACCTACAGTCGTCTCGCAATTGGACGTTAAATTGGACCTCTCGTGGTAATTCTTACAATGCGTGTTATAAATGACCGTACAGTATATGCGAACGATATGAAAATAACACAAGTCTCGGTGTACATAATATTATACGGATTAATATCGCGTATAACACACGTTGGATTTTACAACGAAAATCGTATAATACTCGTGTACGAAACACCGCAGACGTATTATATGTTGACATAAAAGGATATAAGGACATAAAGGATATAAAAAGAACATAAGAAAACGTTTGCTGTAATTTTTATTTTTATTTTTTTCAAATTTTCCGAATGCGTGTTGGCGCGCTCTTATATATTATGTAATTGGGCGAGGAAAAAATTAGCGTGTGCCGCGTAAAATATGTCAACAATATTACAAATAATAATATTTTTACACGATTCGATTTCGAAACAATTCGATCACTCAGAACGAATACAATGTCATTCCCACAATTTTAACGTTAAAAACTCGATTCCCACAATATAGGGGTTTTTTTTTCCAAAAATTTACTCGGTTATTCTTTTCAAACAGCGCAATTTCACGTCTGAAATGAAAAATACGCCGTTTTCTAGCGATTTAACTTATCGCGTAAATAAATGTTCGGCCGGTGCTAGTCAAGAAACGACATTAAAACATCAGCTGAATAATGCACATAAGAGATTTTCATACTCTCCGATAAGGGGGAATAAAACGGGCAGCGAGCATCTGATGCTGTGGATGCATTCGGTTCGTGTGGGACGGAAATTTTAGAGTTTATTCTCGTGAAAACAACGATGGCGATAAATCGTAGTGTTCGGAAACGATTCTGGGCGACGTAACAACGGGTTATCGCAATATGATGCAACACAAGAAATATGATAATAATAGTTCGGCTAGATTTTATTTATACTGATATCGGTGTAATATCAAAAGGAATTTTTCGGTAAACGAAATTTGAACTGCCAAAACTGTGGAAAAAAAAATTGTGTGACTATCGATTTTTGCAATATTTCCCCGTGGTCGTTAGCGTAAATATTATACGTTGTATTAAATTTTCATTCCGTACAAAATTGAAAATTGTAAAACGTAAAAAAACCCGGTAACGTTTTCCAAATCAGAAAAATAAATAAATACACGAACTATTTTGTCAAACGCGTATTTTTTTAATGACCGATAATAGATATTTCAACGTTTTAGAAAGGGCAAACGCAGCTTTTATACGTTTCGACATTTCTCTCGCAATTTATTCGAATATTGCAATATGTAAACGAACGATTCGCGAACTCCTTATTATTGTTATCGCGTAGTTTTTTTTTATTTTCTGACTACCCGAATTGTGTTTGGTGTTTTTTCCTTCGTAACGTTATATACCGAAAACTCTTATCATTTATGCGAAAATAGCTGCACGCGATTCCGTTGTAATAACGTACACGGTACACACCTGTTGACGATAACACAAATCATTACGAAACACGAAAACGTTTTCAGATATTGAACACATTGCTGCGTTGTACATGCGCGCGTACGGCGCCTGGACGTGAACTGTACGCGGCCGTAACAGTGCTATAGACCGGCAGAGAACGCGATGACGAGCTCGGGTTCGCCGGCGAACGACCGGGTGCAGGACAGTGTGGAGGACGAAGTGGACGAGGAGCACGAGAAATGGCAAAAGATGGACCTGAGTTCCAGGGTGAAGTACATGATGAACAACGTGACGGTGGAACCGCTGCTGGCGTTTTTCATCGTGTCCAGCGTGCTCGGCAACTTGACCACGCAGAACTTGAACCTGCAAAAATCGTGCCGGGTGAACCTGAACATGAGCGACGCGACTTGCACGGCTCTGGAAAAACGGATCAAGTCCAATTACACGGACCACGACGAGGAGGCGCGGGTCCAGGAGCTGGTGACCAACATGACCATGTGGCAGTCCGTCATACAGCACACGGTGCCGTGCGTGTTCGTCATATTCGTCGGGTCGTGGAGCGACAGGACGCGCAAGAGGAAACCCATTCTGCTGTTGCCCGTTTTCGGCGAGCTGGTCCGCGTCCTCGGCTTGTTGGTCTGCGTGTTCTACTTCTACGAGCTGCCCATGGAAGTCGCCGGTCTGGTCGAATCGTTGCCGTCGTCGCTGACGGGCGGATGGATGATCATGTTCTTGGCAGTGTTTACGTACATCTCGGATGTGACCACGGTTAGCGTTCGCTTTGTATACACAATACATATTATATATATACGTTAATTGCAGTGCGTTTCGCGAGATCGAAAAGTCTCGGTTGTTTGTTTTATAAAAGTGCATGACTGTTTTCTCGGCACTAATAGGTACTCGGCCGGCAAATTCGATAAAACATCTCATATTTCGAGTCCATTTTTTTGTAAGTCTTTCTCCATTCCTAGGCGCCTAAGGTCACTGCACAGTTGCCTTAAGCGTCTTCTTGGTCTTGTCCAGATTGTGACCTCGTGTACTAGCCGGCCTTCCGTTCTCCATAGAGAGAGACCGACTTTCGTTCTCCTCGATAATAATATCTAGACTTAAAAAGAGTCGGAGACACTGGCGAGATTTCTTTGTGACTGTTCGCCCATTCATTTCATCATCGATTCCTATATAAATATCTAAATATTGGCTCGCTTACTACGACCGAATTTCGATAAAGTTGCCTTCGCGATACAAAGCAGGTATTCAGTCGTGTTTTCGTTGATGTCGAGTCCGATACTTTTCGCCTTTTCCATCAGACGTTTTTTATACGTGCCAATTTGAAAAACCCAAAAGTCGTTGAAAATTGTCCGCGGAAAACGCTACAATCGAGTCTTTACTTTTTGTCAAACGCACTGTAATCATATAATAACATTTTGAATTTCCAACAAATGTACCCATACGGTGCGGTTACCGTCGTTTTAGGTGAAAATGAGAACTCTCAGAATAGGAGTACTGAATTTGTCGTTGACCATTGGCATATCATTCGGTATAGCTCTATCCGGAATTCTGTACCAAAAACTCGGATTTTACGGAATCTACTCGATATGTTCGACAATGTATCTGATGGGTATACTCTACGGATTTTTCTTCCTTAAAGATCGAAAAACGAACGACACGTCTGTCGACTGTCAAGACGGTAAAATCAACAAAAATAATCCGTCGTTCTGTACGAACGTTAAGGAATTTTTCGATTTAAAACACATTAAAAATGCGTTCGGCGTGACGTTCAAAAAAGGTAACGACAACAGAAGACTCCGTATCATAATGATGATGATCGTTCTAATGCTAATAATGGGCCCTATGACAGGTTGGTAATAATATTTTCGCCTTTGAAATTTTTTTTTTTTTTGCATTATGTTTTAATTTTTCAAGGCGAACTATCAGTTATGTATTTGTCGACGCGGATAAGATTCAACTGGGACGAAGTCGACTACAGTATTTTCTCTACGTTTACTATGGTAACCGGTTTTATAGGTAAATCATAGAGCGTACCCGTATTGTCCTCGCGTGTTTAAAACGATTTTTGTCCGTAATCGTACATAGCGTAATATTCGTTGAAATTAAAACGGACCGTTTGATATGTTTTTCAGGCACATCGATTTCGTTGTGGGTATTCAGTCACAAGTTACAAATGGACGACGCGCTGATCGCCGTAATGTCGTGTTGCAGTAAAGTCGTTGGCAGTTTCGTATTTGCATTCGCACCCAACAAATACATATTTTATTTAGGTGATTATAACAACGTTTATGATATAAGCAGTAGTATGTGTCCAAAATTAACGTAAATCATAATTTTTCCAGGTCCGATCGTGGAGATCATTCACGGCGCCGGTTCAATCGCGACCAGATCAATTTTCACCAAACTCGTCGCTCCGGACGAACTCGGTATAACGAATAACGATTGACAATACGGTTTGCTCGAGTATAATCCGAATACGAATCAATTGTCTCTATAATATAGGTCAAGTCAGTGCCGTGGTGGGAGTCTGTGAAGCGTTTGTTCCAATGATATACACACCGATGTATAGCGCGTTTTATAAAGCGACGATGAAGACGTTTCCTGGAGCGTATTTCCTGCTCGGCGGAGGCTTGACTATACCGGCGATTTTCGTATTTTTGTAAGCGTATACTATATTCACACAAAAAAAAAAGAAGAAAAAATTCGATTAATGCGATCGATTTTTCATAAAATTAAGCCATAAATATTAAATTAACCCGAGTAAATAAACGCAATTCGTACTTTCGTATTGTATAATACGATATTACGAATAAGACTTTTATATTTAAATCTATTAATAATAATCTATGTACGTTTGTATTTGAATGTTATATTAGTATTATACAATTACATCTAAAATCGATAGCTAATTGTTTCGTATTGACTTGTAGATGGATGTATAAAGGGAACAAAGCTCGTAGAAAAGCAGAAGAACGAAGAAGAAGTAACGTGATGCAGAAAATCCCTAACGTATGGAATGATACAACGGAAAGCCCTAAATCGCACGAGATATTGGAAAAAAATGGTTTCGAAAATTCAGCATTTAAATTAGACGAACGTTGTGAACAACGTTGATCAAACCGTATTGAAATATTTATTTGTGAATATAGTGAATATTATTTTAAAATAAAGATGTAAGTCCGAATAGTTTGTACGATATTTTTTTTTATTTATGTTTTTTCTCTTCTTTTTTTTAATATTTATTATTATATATACGACTGCAATTTTTGTTTTTTTTTTTTATTATTACTATTATTATTATTAATTAATTCATTCTGACGTTCTTATTGTACACACGCTTTATTCTTGATATCATATATTATTATAATAAGTTATTAGAGAACCGTTTATTTATATCATTTTTAAGTGGAACCATTTAAACAAACATCGTGATTGCCGAATAATCTCATACTGTTAAAGTTGTACTAAATTATGATCACACGTGAGACGGAAGTATTTGAAACGCGTCATAAGACATTTCACTTAAAATCTGTATTAGTTAAATAAAAAGATATTTTAGAATATCGGTAATTTTTATTTTTATTTTTTTTGTTATTGTAGGTAATTTTCATTTGTAATATATCTATAAATAATATGATTTTGTTAAATTTGACTTATTAAGCACGCATTTTGTATTTTTTTTCTATTATTATAATTATTATTTAAAATTCTAAATATTTGACAACGATTGTAAAAATATGTTCTGCCTGCAAAGCACGGACACGAATTAGTGACTAATGTTAATACACAAGGAAAATAACGATTTTAAAAAGTATAACGTAATAATAACCGAATCAAAGATTTACGAAACGTAGCGAATTCCCTGTTGTAGTTTCACGTCAAATAGTACGGTATACCGCTTCAAACCATTAAAGCTTTAGAACAGAGTAATTCCTCGGATATTATTTACTTGTACGTTATGATCAGGGATGGCATTAGGTATTCTGAGGCCCTGGACAGAATATTGGCCTAAAGGCAGAGGAGTGTCTAGGAAGAGTCATACGTGTAAGCCCTCACCAAACAATTTCTAGGCAAGTCCTTGATTAAATGTTTTACATTTTGAACAGTGTCTAATAGAGACGATTAAGCGCGTTACGATTACAATATTCTTTCTGTGTTAAAAATAATGTTATATTTCTCAGACGTGAGTAATTAAAGACACCCACTTAAAAAAAGCTGTAAACACGTTGAAAAAATATCCACAATTTCTTACACTTTTAAAACTTTTAAAAACATTAAAATTATTACCGAGAGTGCGTGTTAACTTGTCCACTACCTTACACTGGGGGACGATTAGAGAAAGCAGAAACGTTTCTCAAATTCAGATCTTTCGCTCCGGCGGAATTCTGAAACGTTTGTTGGTCCGATTTTTGAAATTCTTTTGAAATTCGAAAATTAACCCTATAAATGTGCAAAACAAATTTTTTTTTTTTTAAATAAGGACGTTGCAATAAAGTATAGATATTTTAGAAATTTTATTCAAAAGACGTCTCCGTTGTTCTCTAGAAGAGATGTCAATGATAGCATAGATTTTTTTGCAGAAATAGAACCTGACACGCCAATAAAGTCCCTTATTAATTTTACCAGAGGGAAAGAGAGGTCTCCAAACTCGATATCGTTTTACCTCTTTAGTGTAGTGTCGAGCAATTTATAGATTATATAATAATTAATACATTTTTAATTTTTTTCGTATAAAAGGAATAATCCTACGAGTACAATACATAATGCGTATATTATAGCAATGCAGTTTTATTAATATCTAAAAAGAAACGGGTTATTTTTAAAATGTATATGTATTGCGTATAGATATAGTTCTCATAAAAAAAAAAAAACGTGAAAATGCGGTACAAAGTGTCGAAGAAATCGATGATTTCATTGAAATTAGAAGGCCGTTTGGACGTATTTCGTAATGTTATTTCATATATCCAATGCGTATAACTGTGTTTCGTTTTTATCTGATTTACGCCAAAAGGTGCGTGTAGGGTGATTCGTTCAAGGTGACTGGTATAGAGTGATCAACGGATCACGCGTCTATTAAATCGTATGTTTTCATAAATACAACAGAATGACGTCCAAACACGTACATATAATTGAATATTGGCGTACGCTCGACTTATTATATATTTCGGTTGAACGATATTCTTTGATTTTTTTTTTTAAGTAATATATCCTCCTAATAAAAAAAAGTGCCCGGAAAAAAAATATCCTATAAAAGTTTGGAACATGGCTCGCGACCGGATTCGTCACGAATTATTATCACTGTATAGTGACACGGCCCGTTGCAGGAGAAAACCACGTAGTTCTATTGCTGTACACGTATTCTAATAGTTTTGTACGTCTAATTTGTGTAATTTTTTTTTCTATTTTTCCTATATACGTATTGATAAGACATAAAATTCAGTTAATTACACGCCAGTTAACTATCCAATTATAATTAATTGTTGTTGTGCAACGTTATTCAGTAATAATTTATCATCATCGCCAAAGCCCGCGACGGTGATAATAATAATAATAATAATTTATTATTATTATCATAATATATCGAGTACAATAACGCGTGTTGTTAGTATTGAGTATATAGTAACAGTAACACACAATACGGATCGCAAAGGTGACGGGACACGGCGACGAGTAGTCCAAGACGGTAGTGTTCCGTGTTCTGACGTGTACGAATGTAAGTTTTACGGCGTTTGGTTCAAAGGTACGTCGAAGAATAATTTTTTCTTTTTTTAAATCAGTTTCTGTTGCGTTCAAACGATAACGGGATACTTGGTTCGAAACCGTATTTTTTTTTTTATTATAATGAACTCATAAATATTGAAATCGCTACAGAAGACTGAATTGAGTGCGTTTACCTACCGATTTTTATACGTCTGCATTTACACTACGTATACACGGTGATATATTTTTATAAACGAAATCGCTATTATAATAATAATTTATCGAGAAATTATATTGCGATAATTAATTATTTCGATGCGCGTATAATAAATATTATCTATTTTTTTTTTTTTTTATTATATTAAACGTTTATTTATTACAGTATATACGAGGAATAGTTGACATACAATTAAAAAACAATAACATAAATTAATGAAAACGGTTTGATTTCCTAGTCATACGCTATTAATATATATCTACATGTATTACACGAGGAGTTTTCTTTTTAAATGGGGATTTTTTTTTTTTTTAGGACCAAAAATAAACGTATACTTTTAACAAACTAATTTGTTAGCGGATTTCCAATCGTTATTTCTTATTTGTTTCGCGCGTAATCCACCGTACTCAAAAACCATCAAAAAAAAAAATCTACGTTTTTAAATTTCATGATATTAAAACAATAAAAACACATTTCCTTGTACGTTGTTACGTAGAATAAGACACTAACTGAATTGCTTTATTCAGAATTACAATTACTGCACATTTCTTTGGTTTTTGGTAAAACGCGTGGAGACGGAAACTTGAAATCGTTACTATCGTTAAGATCTCCGAAATGACTAAATCCAATGGCGGTTTTACGGGGGAGGGAAGAGATCGCCTCTCTTTGGGGATTTTTTTTTTTATCAGTCCGTACGTACACGCATTAACGCATCATTCGTAGTCACCGAGGAAATCGATATCGCGACGTGTGATTTCGATTAGATTTTATTTTTTCCGAAAATTCCAACAAAAACCCTATTTTAGTTGTGTGTAAAGGTTTCAAAAAATAGACTTAAAGAATTGATAAGCTTAAAAACTGGAACTCATAAATTTTATTGAATGTCTTAATACATACTATAGTGTTTAAGGTTAAAACACTCATTGCTTGTGTACAGAGTAAAAATCATGAATCCTCGAATGAAAAACAATGGTTTTAGTGGATGTAAGTCGGTGGCGGAGACGGCCCAGAACAAACACGTGTATATAGCCTCCCTAACCATAGTGAATTATAATAAATTCGTTAATATGATGACTAAAATACCTATCGATTGGGAAAAAAATGTGTTCGCCATTGGAACGCTATTGTCAAGAACCACCGCTTAAACCTTTTACGTTTGTTTACGCAGGCGATCGACTTGAAAACAGTGGCGGTTTATTGATCGCATATCGCTACAAAGGTATACCTACTGTTCCCTGCACGGAACGTTATGGAAGTGAAAGACGACAAAGACGGTAGTTCGGTGGTGCCGGGACAAGAAGACGATGAGGACGACGAAGAGGACGGTTGGCGAGAAATGACGTTTCGTTCCAAAGCCGTATACGTTTTGCGAAACATCACCGTGGAGCCGCTGTTGGCCTTTTTCCAGGTCTCGTCCGTGTTGTCCAGTCTGACGACTCAAAATCTGAACCTGCAAAAGGCGTGCCGCGTGAACCTGCGAATGGACGACCTGGTGTGTCACGGGCTGGAGAACAAGAACGCGTCGTTCTACGCGCACGAAGAAGTCCAGGTACAACAATTGGTAGCCGACATGCTCATATGGCAAACGGTCATACAGAGCAGCGTGCCGTGCGTATTGGTGATATTCGTCGGGTCTTGGAGCGATCGGAACAGAAAGCGCAAACCGTGCATGCTCGTGCCGATCATCGGCGAGCTGATCAGAAACGCCGGTTTACTGTTGTGCGTGTACTACTTTTACGAACTGAAACTGGAGGCTGCCGGTCTTATGGAATCCGTACCGACGTCCATAGCCGGAGGACTTACCGTCGTGTACTTGGCCGCGTTTTCCTACATTGGAGACGTGAGCTCCGTGAGTTATGAATTATTATTAACACGTCGTGTATTCTAAACAATTATTATTTGTAATATGCGGTGTCGGAAGATCCATTTTCACGGTGGGTGCAAATATTTTCACGCCAGAAACCGAAAATAATATATTTTACACTCGTCACAAATCAACTGGCTCAGTTAACAATAAATAATAATACTATTCATAATAAAATCGATGTGAACACACTACGTCTTGATAACTTAAAATTAACGACGACAAAATTTAGTTATTCGATAATAATATACATAGCTATACAAAATAATAAATGGACGATAACAATAATAATAACAAAAAAAATTTCCATCGGGTTTATTCGATAATAAGTATTATACTAACTCAAATCGACTTACATATAGTGTAATGACGAATCAACAAAATTGTTTGAACTGTCATATAATAATTTAATCGAAAATTGTCTTCTTGCCGCCGCATAAACCGATTAAAATTTAATAAATTATAATTGATAATGAAACGACGAATTAACGTTTACCGTTTCGTCTTTCTTATTTGGAAAAATTTACATTACAGTCTCCTATATTAAACCAATATTTAATCAATTTTATATAAAAATAAAAAATAAATAGTTATTAAGTATTAAGGTATTGATTTGTCAAAATAATACAATACGTGTGTGTAAAATTTGCGAAGAAATAAAAATTTTAAACGTGAATATTTTGACCGTGAAATGAATGCGTTAGTTACAAATAGAATTTTTATTTTTATGTTAAAGTGGGCGCTTTATTTGCTCCCACTCTCAGGCCAGGTATCCTGGCTATTCAGTCCAACCCTTTTAATCTTTAAACCTAATGGCTAGGCAGAATGACTTGCAAAAAATCTCTTCTCGCGACCGAATAATTCAATTTCACTGATGCGCTCGACTCGTTCCACTATTATAAACGGTCTTCTCTCCTTTCTCAGTTTGCCAAACAGTACGGGGAAATTCGTCCTGCTTTTACCTTTCGCCCTTGGTTTTTGAATTTGAAAATCTCCAGAAAAATCATTTTCTCTTTCTCGCGTTTAAGATTTGGTCATAATATTATGCTCTTATACGTTAGATTTCAACAAATATTCTTTACGTACAAGCGTCATCGTGATGAAAAATGTTTGCAGTTTTTCTCTTCGTGGCCAAAACCCTCCGTCCAATATTCTTAATTCCGTTCCTATAATTTGCATCATCGTATCATTTGTTTTGAACTCTGGCTTCCTTATTTAACATTTTAATCGTGTATATTAACTATGGCGCTTTTACAAATGCAACTTCTGTCATCATCGTGCATGCTCCACGATTTCGCGGAGACCGTATATTGCAATCGTTTTTTGTTTGTAGTGTTTAAAATAGTATATATTTCCATAGATGAAAAATCGAACTCTCAGAATAGGACTGATGAACCTGTTCTTCGGCACTGCTTGGCCCATCGGCGCGGCGCTTTCTGGCGTTTTATTCCAAAAATTAGGCTTCTACGGAGTGTACTATATCTCTACAGCACTGTACGTAATCGCTTTGGTATACGGTTTAGTGTGCATCAGAGAAAACCCGGTATCGTCGAACAAAAGCCATCCGCCAGCTCAGATTCGCAAATCTTGCATGCATCACGTAACTGATTTTTTTAATCTTAACCACATCAAAGAAGCGTTTCGCGTGACGTTCAAAAATGAATCGCGACAAAGACGCATCCAACTCATTATGCTGATGTTTACGATCATTGTAGTGCAAGGGCCGATGCAAGGTCAGTGAAACATAATTTTATTGACTGACTGTATTTTTATAATTAACTCTACAACAGTTCGAAACACTTTTACCTCCATTTAGATCCTTTACACGCGTTACCTTCCGACAGTAATAGTAATTGTAGACAGTAATAATAATTGTATCTGGTTGATAATTTATTTCACGCTTTTTCCTTCATTTCCTGGATAGTTTTCTTAGGCGTGAGAAAAAAATTACAAAAAAAAAAAACAACTGGTAATATTGTCAACATATCCGTTTTGGTTGTTATACTAAACGACTTACCGCAGGAGTAACACAAATTCGGAAATATTATTCTGAAGCATTCCGTTCCGTCCATTTTCAATCTATTCCCATTTTATTTCAAATTCGTGAACTATTTTTTTGTGTTCTAGAGTTTGAATTCAAAGTGTGTAACGCACATAAAAACATAAGATATTAGAAAATTTTTTCATGATGATATTATAATGTATCAAAATTTGTTTAGGAGAAACTGCAGTCGGCTACTTGTACACACGAGTACGTTTTAACTGGGATGAAGTTGACTACAGCGTGTTTTCTACGTTTTTATTCATGATAAACATTTTAGGTAAGAAAAAATTAATTCATTTTGTAAATATCTAATATGTGAATTCAATTAAATTCTAGGCATAGGATTCACGGTTGGATTTTTAAGTCACGTATTAAAAGTAGACGATGCGCTAATCGGAGTGTTCTCCTGCCTCAGTAAAGTGCTATCGGGAATTGCATTCGCGTTCGCACCTACGGAATTTTTCTTTTACGTCGGTAAGTTGTACGCCACGTGTTAAGCCATTACATTGTTTTACATGGAGTACAAAAAAAAAAATTCATATCGTTTACACAATCTTACAATCACAAAAAAAAAAAATACACTTTTATTGCGTATATACGTATTTCGACAACAACGCGTTGTCACCTTCAGCGCGAACCGACTACTACTAAACCGTTAGACACTATACACACCCGTATTTATACAGTTCATATCTCCGATGACGTCACCACAAAACGGCCGCGTCGGTTGGTCGTGAGTCACCGACCACGCCCACTGCGCGATATCTGTGCTGCCGCCATTTGATTTACATTAAATGAATTTTTGTAATAGACTTTAATCCCGGTTTAACAAGTTATTTTTATTATTTAACATTCCTATTGCTTCTCTTAATGTGTTTAATTCTTTACAAATATTTACATTTTTAAAAAAGTTATGCCGATCTAATATTATGGTTATAGTGTTTTTCGTCTAAAGTCAATTCGTCTAAAAATATATAATATATATAACCTTATTACTGTATACACTTTGTAAATCATTTCCATATATATATTTATATGTATCATTTACAGGCGCTGCGGTCGACGTATTGAGTGCCTCTTCGTATATCGTTGTCAGATCGATCCTGTCCAAAATCGTTCCTCATGCCGAACTCGGTACGGTATATTATATAATACGTATAACGACGATTTTTTCTAATTATTTTTTCTCTCGTATATACGACTTTTTAAAACGAAACAAAAAAAAAAATTTCCAGGTCAAGTTTCGGCAATAGTCGCCGTCTTAGAAACTATAGTGCCCGTCTTGTACAGACCCATGTACAGTGCGATTTACAGAGCCACTGTGAACACGTTTCCTGGAGCGTTTTACGTATGCGGTTCGTTAATGCTCGTCCCGTCCGTGTTTATATATTGGTAAAAGCGAATTATCTAAAACAACATTTATATTTATATAATATTAATAATGTTGTATATAATCGATAACGTGAAAATAACGGGGCCATATGGCAAAATGAGAACGTGGTCGAATTTTAATGAAAATAAATCATAAAACGGCCGATCAGAACCGTTGCTTAAAGTTTCATAATTTTATTTTATTATTACATATTTGTAAAAAAAATATGATGAACACATTAATTGCGTAATACGTTGGTGACATAAAGAAATTCCCTTTTTTTTTTTCTTATTATTTCATTAAATTCATAGTTATTTATTACACAACAGTACGAATAAATGAAAAGCTATTTTCATTGGACTCGATATCCGATATTTTTCGGAACACCCACTGAAAATAAGCCGAAAACTAAGTATATGCTTTCTGGAGCAAAATGGTTTTACACGTTTGAGGCGAAATGGGGACGCCATCATTCAAATTCAAGAAGGCGTAAAAAAAAAAAACGGCGATTCTAACCGAATCGTCGTAAAATGGACTTTTAGCTCTATTATCGATTGCAATCCAATACTGTAGTTAAAAGGTCTTTATCGCTAGATCAAACATCAGAAAAAGACGGAGCGAAAAATTCAAATGCTGAGAAAAATATTAATGAACAGATTTCGAGTTCGGAATGTACTAATGACGATGATATTTGTTTTTATTATACAACGAGCGTTATTTCGGTATTATAGATGACTGGATTGGATGCGTGAACCGTACGAAACCGGACGCGTAAATTTTGTGCTGCAAAAACTCGATAAAAAAAATGAATATTTCTGTATATATTTTTTTTTTTAAATTTTGTTTCACCTAATATATCCGTATTTATCTACTACCCCAGTTCGCACTTATATATATATATATATGGGACAAAACGGTGTGAAATAAACTTTTTAAATTATTTTTTTCTCGAAAAATAAACAAAAAAATTTTGCTCTTAATATCTCACGCGTTGGTATTATTCTAAACAATATTTAAAAGATCACATACGATTGTATTTTCAAACGAACGTATCATGAAATAAGTTGCGATTTAACCTTATTAAAACCTTAACGTCCCACGCTCCCCTATATATATTATATATTCGTTAAAACTGTATAGTTGCTTGTATAATGGAACGTTATTAAGGAAATTATTATGATTACACGAACATTGTGTTGATTTTTGATTTATACAACTGGTACTATTTATTCGGACATTATGTTATCGAAAATTAATAAAATTATAAATTATTTTCACCATTTTATATTGCGCGTATATTATTCGCTGATTATTTTAGAACACGATTTTAAAACCATTTTCTACGTCTAAAATGAATGTAATTTTTACAGGTGGATGTATCTCATGAACAGACGGAGAGACGAGAAAAAATCGACTGTTGACTGCAGAGACAAAACGAATTGAAAAATACGCAGTTAGTACGCAATTTGAGCGTCTTACGAAGTCGACTAATCATATTATAAGCGCTAATAATTACGTTTGACAAATTTTATTCTGTTATTGTAAAACGTACGTTTTGTTCTGACGAAATCCACAATTTTAAGTTTAAATTTTTTTATTATAGATTCATTTATGAATTGCATACTCTTACTTTCTCGTCTTTAAAAGCCGTTGAGGCCCACATTATAAAGCACTCCTGTTCCCTGTTTCTATAGGTTGAGCTGTTATTTCTCCGTTTTATGTATAGCAATTTTCTTAAACTTTTATAAATTAATATATAATTATTATATTAAAATAGTATATTCGTTATATTATATATTTCAATATTTCTTTGCGTCATTTTTTTTTTTTTTTTAGTAAAATTAAATCCAAGTGGCGTACGCCGACGATATTGATGCCGACCGCGATAATTCCGTCGGTTCTTCTGCCGTCGAAATCTATATACATATATTATGTACGTCAAAGACAATAAATAAACGAAAAATAATATTATAAATTTTTTTTTTCTGCGTGTATCATTTCTTCGAGGCATTTAGTTTTGATATTGTAGCCGCAAACAACACGCGAGGTCGGCATGTTTTAAAAATAAAATCGAAAAAACACGTAATATATTATTCAAACTAATATACATTTCAATTATAAGTCTGACAATCGAACACGGGCACTATTAGAAACATATTTTGATCAAGGGGATAGTGTTTGAGTTCGAGGTTTTCGTGTATATATACTATCAACTATTGTGGAAGGCTACGTCCCAACACCCCTGTCGCATAATAAGCCGTTTATTTGTCCACACACTAGGACCGAGTATACTTTCAACTCGAATAAATAAAAAAAATCCTCAATAATGTCATTTAAATAAAACGCGAATCGTTTTTATTTTATCGCGCGTTATATTTGTAAATAATAAAATCGTGTGTAATCGTCATCAACGTCAGTAAAAAAAATCGAAAATGAAATAATAATTTACTAACAAATGCTATATAATAATTCAATGAGAATTTATTCGTATAAATTACAGATATACAAAATGTCTGATTTTCCACTGGAATTTCAATAAACATTTTTGAACGAGTTGCTTGTCGAGATATACTATAGTAAAAAAAAAAAAAAATTGTCAACACTCATACTTATATAAGGTATAGCAAATATATAAATTCGAAATTTGTATTTTTTTATCGACATAAAGAAACTATATTATCTGTACTCAATAGACGAGTCACTGTTTACACGTTTTATCTTACATATAAAAATTCATATTTTTCTAAATTTAATTTTAAATATATTTTAACGCTCATATATGGACATCAATAATATCATAATTTATATGGGATTTTAAATGCATCGCATAACTGCTATAATATAGTATATTATGTTACATAACATTTACAAACGAATTCTTCCTGCCGCAGAGCAGTACGCATTTACCTGTTACGTTATAATAAAATATTGTAAAAATCTTTTCTTTTTTTTTTTCTTAACACATATAATAAAATTTCTCAGAAAAACAATACAGTTATCTACAATATTATTATACATTATTTCGGACCGTTACAAATGTTAATAATGCAATACGTGCGCGTTTATACACAAATTAATATACGGTTTTCGTCCTGCTGCAGTGCAGCGTTACTTGTTAATTAGGCTTCTGTATATATATATATAGACGGACTATTGGCGCATTAAATATACGTAATTATTATCAGCGCTTTCTCTTATCTTTACATAATATATTTCTATAAAAAAAAAAATGTTCTACGATTTTTTCCAAACAATTTTCCGATTCCACAAAGGACGTTATAATAATTATTATTATTCGTTAGAAAACTTGTTATTGCGTATTTTTTTTTTTTTTACTTTGATACGATAAAAAAACGATTATGATTGTCTATATGATTATTTATATTTACCATTTACGCAATAAGGGAACTATATACAATCAATACTTATATAAATAATTCTCTCGTATTAATTTATATATAAACGATAATAATTAATGACTGCGCGTCTATTTAATACAAACGCGTTATAACAACACAAATGTTTCCATCGCCCTATATCAGTGTTTACCCAATATGGGGGGCCCCCTGGGGGAGCGTGAACACATTGCTGGGGAGGCCATCACGAAGTAAAATTTGTATTTATTAAATTATAGAGTGTTTAACTTGACCATTTTTTAACGGCTAAACACTCATAATCTATAAAGTATATAAAAAAAAAGGTGATCAATTTTTTTTCAGTTTATAGGAGGGGGCGTGAGATCTTTGAAAATCTACAAATGGGGCGTAGAATAGAAGAGGTTGGGAACCTATGTAATAGGTTACAAATGTTATAAATATTACAAATATATAAATATATAATATAATATAAATATTCATGTAATATGAACCTACGTATATACAATATTGATAATACGTCATCACGAGTATACTTCAAGACTTACGCACGCGTATCACCGAATTTCTCTCAAATAAAGTCCTTTTACGCGCCGCGGACACTGATAAAAATCCTCTTGACGACCAATTTTTTTTTTTTTTTTTGTGATGTGTAAACATTTACTATACGGCGGTATATGAGGGTAAATCTCGGGAAATGGGACGGAAACGTGTAAGCCGTTGTCACGACGACTAATAATAATATTAATTGATTTACACGCGATTATAAATTGCGTGTAACGTGTGTAAGCCGCTGTCATGACGACTAATAATAATATTTATTATCGAAATTACTTTGAATAAAGATACCACAATATATTCACAATTCCGTTCCATATTCGTACCGCTCACGCTACGTTTTACGTAGGTACATAAACGTCTCGAGCGTACACTAGCTGCAGACTCGGTTCTTTTTTTTTTTTATCCCAAAAGAAATCTATAAAGAATACGGAATAACGCTTGTTTGTCGAAAGTATATATATATAACGCCGTTATATAAACGCGGCGTTTAAATACGAATTCACTGACTGCACAGATAAAATATTATACACAATGAATTGTGTGGTCGAACGTATATTTCAACTTCGTCCGATACACGAACCGTACAATAATAAAAAAAAGTAAAAAACGATAACACGGAATTATTTGTTGTTATACGTGTAAATTTAAAAACGCTAGATAATAAAAACTACGAATCGCGAGCGAAACGGCAAAACCGTACGTATCAGAACAGAGCTGGTGCTGACGAGAGACGCGAGCATACGTACACGTCGTGGTCAAAGTTAAAAAATATGTTCGTTAAAAATTGAATTTAATTGTTTGTATTTTTTTTTTTTTTATCTGTAGAAAACAATAATAACAAATCACGCGAGATTTATCACACGCCGAGCAGCAATACAAAACAGGTAAAAAAAAAATGATAAAATTATGTAATCGATTATTTTCGAATAACGGTGCACGTTATATTACGCGTATTACAATAATCGCCGAACAATTCCGAATAATTACACTCTTTTTTTTCTTTTTTCTTTATTTATTTCACCCAGAAACGTTTGCAGATTATACGCGTTTTCAAACGTTCCCGAGTGATTCGCATGTGCAAAGCGTAAAATTTGTCGTTCAACCGAATCGGTCCGGTCAAATTTCGAATTTTTCGTCGGTCCGTTAACAACAAACGAAGAAGAAAAAAAATTGTTCAACGCGCTTGTTTTGTAACGGTACAGGAAACGGCGTGGCTAGCCAGTGTACGGCGCAGGGAAAATGACGGAAACGTGCAGTGCGGCGGACGACGAAACGGGCGACAACGGCGGCCGCGCACTACGGTTATCGCGTTCGTTCCTGCGCGGCGTCCACGTGGAACCGCTGGTGTTCTGTTACATCGCGTCGCGTACGCTGATGCTGTTGGCCACGCAAAACCTGTGTCTGCAGAAGGCGTGCCGGGTGAACTTGCGGCTGAGCGACGATACGTGCGCGGCTCTGGCCGACCCGGCCGCCGCCGCGGGCCGGCGTCCCGACGGTTACCCGCGCGAACACGAGGTGGCCACACAGCGGCTGGTGGCCGACATGCTCGCGTGGCAGCTGGTCGTCCAGAGCGGCGTGCCGTGCGCGCTGGCCGTGTTCGCCGGCTCGTGGAGCGACCGGAACCGCAGACGGGTGCCGTGCATGCTGTTGCCCGTGGTCAGCGAACTGGTCCGCGTGCTCGGGCTGCTCGCGTGCGTCCGGTACTTTGACCGGCTGCCCTTGGAGGCGGTGGGCATCGTCGAGGCGGTGCCCACGTCGTTGGCCGGCGGTCGGATGGTGCTGTTCAACGCCGTGTTCAGCTACGTCGGCGACGTCACCAAAGTTAGTCGGCCGTTACTCCTCCTCCACTTATTGCCCGTCGCTTATTCTCGTCGAAATCGTCTTATATATTTTCGATTTCGAATACCCAATTAGTGTACCCAGTAAAAATTGGATAAAATTTAAGAAGTTTTTTTTTTTTTTACATAAATCTTTCGATAAAACTTTACTATATAAGCGGATCTTCGGGCGTAATATTTGTCGGAAAATTCAAAGTAGTAATAAAATTTAG
This sequence comes from Slavum lentiscoides, assembly GCA_032441835.1. Lineage (NCBI taxonomy): Eukaryota > Metazoa > Arthropoda > Insecta > Hemiptera > Aphididae > Slavum > Slavum lentiscoides. The sequence continues at coordinate 7,960,000 of CM063717.1, read as the reverse complement.
GAAAATTGTGATTCAGGATTTGTCAAGAATTTTTTGAATATATATAGTAACGCGAATACTTGCAGGGTTGTATACACCGTTCAGCCCTTAAAAAAAAAAAACGAAAAAATTACCATTTTTATGACTTCATATTATAATAGCTCTCGACGTCTAATCACTATTCTACGTGAATAAGACGAAATTGGAAGATATTTTTTTTTTAATTATCTACGTGTATAAGTTACATTTTCAAATGACTCGTTTAAAAACTATACTGAGAAAATAGTTTTTTTTTCTCTGCTTTCTTTTGAATACGACGAGTAAACTGCCGAGAGAAAATTGGAAAAACTTTTCGATTAAAGTACCGACTGAATTACAATAATTTCCTATATACCGGAACGTAACGGTTATAAATATCACGAAAAATAGTCGTTATTTCGTCCCTTTCGCGTAACGTTGACTCGTTTCCTACAGCGTCGTTTCCAGTGCCGTCTTAAGGCATGGGCCTGGAGGGCCCGGGCCCAGGGCCCCCAAATTTATTTACAAAATGTCATATTAATTTTTTGTTTTTTACTTAGATATTTAAAAAAAAATTAATAAATCTCGAATGATAAAAAAAAAAATATTTAATTTTAAAATATTAACATTTTGAACATATTATAATAATAAAGTAACAGAGATTCTAATAAAAATTACCATGGTTTTTATTAATAAAGTATAATTTTTAATAACTAATAATATAATAATATATATTATGTGTTTTTTAAAAAAAAATTATGTATTATAATTTAAGTATTCAAAGGCCCCCAAATATTTTGGGCCCTTGGGCCTCACATAACCTTAAGACGGCTCTGGTCGTTTCATATAATAGTAAAAAGAAGAATCGAAAAAAAAAACGCAACGAGCGCACGCTTTTTTCCCCTCAATAAAATGCTACTGATCTTCGAGTTATACTGCTCCGACCGTCTCCTCTTTTCTTTTTTTTACGAGAATCCGTGTTGATAAGTACGGTTTTCGATCGACGAGCCACATCGTTCTTTTTCTCTAGATTTTTTTCTTTTTTTTACGCCGACTACGTACCACATATTATGTAGAAATCTGCAATTGTGATTTTCAAACGAGAGGCATTCGATTTCCGCGATTCAAAAAAAATCCAACCAACTGCACGTTATTTGAAACGGCATCGACGCGCGTACATACGATTAAGACTCGGGCATTTTACAAGCGGCATAGTTTAATAATAAAAAAAAAAATCGTATTATCTGTTTTCGTATGGAGCACGTGCAGGCATTACACTAACGTACGTGCTACAGGTTCGTTAATTTTTTTTTTTTTTTTATCATCTGCAACGGCCGCGCCGTATTCTTTTTATCTCGGGAAACTTAAATAATTTTCGTCGTGTAAATATTATTTATAAATAAATTATTGATTTTTTTTCTTTTTTTTTATCGCCTACGAGTTCAACGATTTGAGTTGTAAGGGAATGAGCAGTGCCGTCTTGAGGCATGGGCACGATGTGTTTTTTTTTTTTTTTTTTTTATGTCTGTACCATAGGCGCAATTTGGGTTTTAAATTTGAGGGGGCTAAAATTTCCAACAAAAAAAAGACCAGTTAAAACCTCTAATCACATCTTCCTATTAAAACATATTTTTATACATTGTTATAAAAAAATAACTTATATAATACAAAATTAAAATATACTTTATACTATTATAGTACCTATAAAGTAATATAAATATAGTCATAGTTGCACAAAAAATAATTTAATTATGCTGTATCAATATAATATTCATGCACCATAAATAAATAAAATTTTTTTTTTTTTGTTTCATCTGTCATCACTAATTTTTTTTTACTTTTTTATTTATTTGGAAATATTTGAGGGGGCTAAATTCGTCGTTGGAGGGCTTAGCCCCCCAAATTGCGCCTATGGTCTGTACCCAAAAATTCTACCAGAAGGATTGCTCCGATCTTTTCGCGTAGCGCCTTTTCCGATCGCAAACAGCATCTACACTTTGTACTGCGTCATTTTTCGATTTTCTCAATACTTTTTTTCAAAAGTCGGGAAAAACTACCAAAAAAAAAAAAAAATTATATAAAAATGCGATTTCCGTCTTAACGATCGATTGTCGTTTACCTATCACACCGAAGTTCCGCTCAGAATCGTTTTATCCGAATGCAATGATTTACCGTCGCTTTCGAATTCGTATATGATAGAAACACAACTCTAAAACCTTTATCCGAGCAATTCGCTTAAACCGTATCCACAACACTCCGCGGCTCGCTACGTTTTTTCTTCTTTTTAGTTTCTATTTTTTAAAAAAAAACTCTCCTCGCAGGAAGAATCGAAAACCTTGCGCATCGGCATGGTCAACTTGTTGTCGACAATCGGCATGGCCATCGGTACCGCGTTGTCCGGCATATCGTTCAAACGGCTCGGTTTCTACGGCGTGTACGCCGTTTCCGCTGTCATTTATTTACTGGGACTCGTGTACGGTTCGGTGTTCATCCCCGAGGTGTCGCCGGACGAGCCTGCAGCTGACGTCGCGGCGGCGCGACGGCGGACGAAGAGTCGCGACGGTCTGTTCAACGGGTTCTTCAACGCCAGACACGTCACAGAAGCGTTCCACGTCACGTTCAAAGACGGACCGCACAACCGGAAGCTCAGGATCGTCATGCTGATGTGCATAGCGTTCTTGATCATGGGCCCTTTGAACGGTCCGTGTATATATGTATTACGCAGGAGAAATTATGTGAAGGAGAAATACATATTTTTTTGTACCACAGAGCTGTTATAGTAGGTTAGGTTAGGCATGCCGTCTCCATAGGCGCAACTAGGGGGTGCTAGGAAGACTTTAGCACCCCCATACTCAATAGTAGCACCCCGAAAGTATTCAGATTTAAATTTTCAACGAAAAAAAAAAGAAAAACAATTCGAAACGAGGTTTCTCCTAACTTGTATACGAGTAATTTCAAATTTAACGCTTTACTGACGTGTTCACTTTAAATATTCAGAGGCATGTTGCAAATAATATGAAAACAGGAATACTGAATCAGTCAGATAAGTACTACGGATACAAGTACAGTTTTAAAATAGTAAATTTTATAATTCACATATTCTATTATTATCTAATATCAAACGTATGTTTATTGTATCGGATGGTAAATTGTAAAAAAAAAATATTATTTTGTAATAGGTAATAATTTACAATTGTTTACCTACTTTCTAAGTGCAATATATTATAGTGAATATTCAAATCAATAATAACGTCGAAGTTGTGTTATTAACGCTTTTGAAATGTATGTGTTTGGGGCGGGGCAGGTGGTGTGGTGAGTGCTGCAGTCAGTGACGTATACATAATTTTAGCACCCTCTAGAATTTAGGTCTAGTTGCGCCAATGGCCGTTTCTTATATTGCGATTCGAATTTCGTTCGATTCGTTAACCTCGTGGTGTAATAGTACGTTGAAAACTTAAAAATAAAAAGAATTTGAGTTTCGATTCGTATTTTAATTTCAACGCGATAATTATAATAATTCGCGCGTTTCGTCGCACTTTTCTACTCGCATTAGAGTTTATTTTATAAAATGCCGGTGAAAAAAAAAAATCTTTTCGGCTGACAAGTCGCTGTACGAATAAAACTTCACCGACTCATTGCACGACACTGATATTTACTCCGTTTTAATTTTTCTTGCTGACTTCTTTTTGCTCGGCTCCTAGTGGTCGCGGCGTGATGTTTCTAATAATATATCCACTATAACCCGTCTCGAGAATTCGGCTATCAAATGCGAAAAGAATTTTTCTAATCCGACTGGTAGTTCCGGAGATTAGCGCGTTCAAACAAACTCTTCGGCTATATTATTATACATCAGTATAATGGTGTTACAAAGATAAAATTAAAACATTTGGATGTGTGTACGAAACAATATAAATTACATTAAATTATACGGTTTAGTGTGTTTTAAGAATTGGATGATTTTTTTTTTTTTCTATATTTTCCGGGTCAGGTCCCAGTGTTTCGTAAAAGTGTTCGGGGACGATTAGATGTTCTCTTGTTTCTGCATGATTGCGAAATCATTACATTAATACGCGTTCGGTGGAGTCTGATTTGTTGGGTATATAAAGTGAAAAATTTGTGCGAACCGACTCGAATCAATAAAGAATACAAAGTTAAATAAATAATATTGTTTTTGTTCAGGCGATCTTTCGGTATCGTATTTGAACACACGGGTCCGCTTCTATTGGGACGAGGTGACTTACAGCGTGTTCCTCACTTACTCGATGATCACCAACGTCGCAGGTAATTCTATTTATTTCAAGCATACGCTTGAATATACCAAAAAACGATTGGCGAATTTTAAAAAATATGTATATTATTTAAATAATTTTGTACTGGTCATTAAAGTGTAAATTTTCTAAGAATAAAACGCATCATTATATCATCCTCACAATCAAAACATATTTTTTACCCCCATTAATTGTATTATTATAATATTTCTATTTTTTATTATTTCTCCTCGTTTTTTAAGCACTGCACGTGACGTGTAATATTTCAAATCATATACCGTGTCGGCAAGTCCTAAAGAAATTTTTAAAAAAATAAGTCGAATTGATTCGGCCCACAATTAAAAGTTAACAGAAAGAAAAAAATTCACCGGTCGAGTTTAATAAAATTAAAATTGGAAAAAAAATTAATTAACTTATCGTCTCGATTAATATAACGTTTTTATTTATTTATTTTTTTTTTATAAATAAATTCAAACTCTATTTGTAATATTGGTTAAATAATGAGCATTGTATACGTACAATATATTCCGTTGTTTTATCACAGGGACGGCGCTTTGTATCGGTTTATTCAGCCACGTCCTCAAAATTGACGACAGTTTAATCGGAGTGATGGCGTGTACGGGGAAAATTTTCGCCGGCATTTGTTATGCTTTTGCGACAAACGAATGGATATACTACTTGGGTACGTATTTAAAAATGATAATAATTTTTAAAAATCATAAAAATGCCAATTAATCTTTTGTCTCGTGTACAATATTATGGTGCGGTCCCAGACTTTTCAAATAAATGCACACGTTCGTTTGTGATCTTCGGATCGTTGTACTCCAACCACACGTACAGTAACGCGTATACTTGAATAACTGGACATTTGTAAACGTCTCGTTACTCGAAGAGCATTAATGATAAGACAATATCGATCTATTCTCTCTCTCTCTCTCTCTCTCTCTCTCAGGATTTTCCTGTTAAAAATGAGAAGTTTGTTTTCGTCGGTATTTCGAATCGTCCAAGTCTCTGCACCATATATGTAACATCAGTTGATCGAGGTCGTATATAAACGTTTCTTTACAGGACTCTATAGATCCTAACAGATCCTGCGTCAGTCCGAAGAAACATTTGTTTTCAGCCTGCAGTATTCGTTATTATATAATATTATGCACGTGATATTAAAAACGAAAAATTCTGATTGCAGGGCCAATAATAGACGTTATGGGAGGTACGATTTTCATAACGGCCAGATCGATAATGACCAAAATAGTTGGACCCGACGAACTTGGTTCGTATAATCGATTACTTCTGTTTGTTATTTATATTAAATACGTTTAATGATTATTACGTGTTTATTTATGTTTCAGGACAAGTGACGGCTATCTACGGTATCGTCGAATCACTAGTGCCAATCGTGTTCGGACCGCTATACTCTATGATCTACAAAAGCACGGTAAACACACTGCCCGGAGCGTACAGTTTAATAGGATCGACTTTAGCCGTGCCGGCGACGATAATATACTTGTAAGTAATCGCGCGTTTGTTAGTATCCTAGGCATTATAACGAATAAAAAAAAAAAAAATTAAATTAAGAGTAATCTACATAAAACTCAACGCGAGTAACTCTGTTTTAGACGATTATAACTGACTATAATAATTATTAATTTGACGAATTACTTTTTACACTTCAATATGTAACGTGATAATCTAACGCGTTATATTACTGGAAATCACAAAGTTACATAAATTACTTTTTTTTTTAATTTGCAGCTGTATACTTGTTTTTTAAATTTTAAAACTATTATGTATGACTTGAAATCTATAATTAAACCTAAAAAGAAAAAAACCGTATTCGTTTTCCTCCGTATCATTCACTAACAATATCATACTTTAACGTCATACGTATACGTCTTATTTTTAATTTTGATACATATACGTAGATGTAAATCGATTGTACGAATTTGAATTTTTTCTTTTTTTTAACGTACATATACGCAATTTAATCATAATTAATTTGATTTATCAAAAATTAGGTGGATGTACAAGGAAAGCAAAAAATCACAGAAATACGATTGTAAAGTTGAAAGTCGCGATTGCAAAGAAATGCAAGGTAATATTATATCATAGAATGAAATTATACTATTACTGGCCGCTTGTATGTTTCTAACAAAACATTTAACACATTTTAAGTCGTGAACCTATACAAGTGTTTTTTATAAAAAAATCCAAGAGGATGAAAATTAATTTTACTTCGCCGTTTCACGTCGTTTCTCGAGACGGCTTTCGAGTTTTAAAATATTGTTTTCAAATCCATATGGTTTCGTTTACATTGATACGTTACGTTAAACAAAAATATATCTATTCTAAAACACTATATTTAATAAATTCATGACAAGTCAAAAATCTCGCCGCAGTGATCGCTTTTTCAATACGGCATTATATAAACAGCGATAATTTTTCATTATTGCTAATCAAACGCAAAATCGTGTCTTTCGGTTTTTCAGTTTATTATATATTAAATATTTATTTTAATATTACACCTGTTTTTTTTTTGACGTTGAAATTTCGTTTTTTTTTTATTTAGATGTAGAATAATACCGCGGCCGCATTCACTCGGACACTCGGAAGTAAATTATAATAATTTTTTTAAAAAAAAACGATAAAATCAACCGCATAGCATAGAATATACGTAATTCATAAGTATATACGCATTTTGTACACCCGATATTTGTATTGTTTTGTATTTGTTATAATAAAAGTATTCGTATTGGTTATTTTCCGTGTACAGTATACTTATTGTCGTTGATAAAATAATATTGTATATTTCCTATACGCAAATTATTTTTAACTGAATTTGCCATAAATATATAATATATAAAAATCTACTTTATTTTTATTTTTACATACTACTTATAGTAAAATGTAAAAGATTATTTATCGTTTTATGCAATGGATTTTATACCTTTGGTTTTTTTTTTTAATTTATTCGATATAATATACGCTTCCTCGTACACTGCACAAAATACTTTTTACAATTCTATACGTATCAAATGTATGATAATAGTGCTTCTATAATCACTATACATATCTTTTTAATTCTCACTTCGTTCCAACGCATATACACAAAACAATATATATATACAGTCCGAAAAATAATAATTAGCATTTGCTTACAATAACGTGACAAGTAGGTACATAATTTGATATAGGGACACGCTACATATTATTATAATACGTTATTATAATAAATAATTAATATTTAATAAAGCCACGGTTTTATTGTAATAGTGCAACGTTATCTCGAGTCCAAAAGTCGCAGGTATATGGTATCACGTTATATTATATTATTATTTTCCATTGTGTGTAATGTACAGCAGGAAATATACCTCTATGCGCATAATGACACGAATAAAACGCGTATAGAGGCATATTGCGACTTCAAAAAAAAAAATGACAAAACGTTGGATATGTGGATGATGATAAAAATCATATTAATATATTGGAAATGTTTAAAAAAAAAAAAAACGGTTAAACGTAATTATCAAAGTACAATACGATTAAATCGAATCGAATTTATTAGTCGCTATTTTACAAACAATATTAATAATCGATAATTCCGTTCGCGCGATAATACGCGCGTTTCCTTAAACGATTTCATAAACGATTACTTTTTTTTTTTTTTTTGTCGACGTTTAATAGATTAATCATTAAAATCACAATATACGCCGTACGCGTATCGTATTCGATATATACGAAAAAAATCTATATATATATCTTGTTCGTATTTAATCAGCTCGATTAACCTACTTGCAGTAAGTCAATGATAAAACGATGCGATGCGAACGGCGAAACGTGCATTTTCACCGTTTTTAAAATCCGAACGGTTTTGTAGTGTATTTCACTGTACAAGCAGACGAGCGGTGGCGGATTCGGAAAGAAAACGAACTGCGTATTCGTAAAAAAAAAAAAAAAATCGTATAATATTAAAAAATAAAAGACGCCAACTATGAACAATATTTATTATTTAAAATAAAATATAACGAAACAATAGTTTAACCGACCAAGTCGATTTTTATAAACGGTTCAAACGAAATACGAATATCTTCTACTGGGCGCCACTGCAAGTGCGCGCGCGATTCGAGGAGGAAAAATCCCGCGCGTGCCGAGACGGCGGCGCGGCTAGAGAAATAGGAGCGGAGAGGAGTGCGGTCAGAGAAGGTTCATTGACTATGCGTGTACACCTACCTACGTACAATATAGTGAATTATAATATATAAGATATACAACAATATGTACACCAGTTTATATCCAATATACCTACGGCCGTGCGTAGTTTTTTTCAGTTATATTAATATGCAGTACACTACATGATAGCGATTATTGTAATTATTCGTTATACGCGTCGTCTCGTTGCGAGGTTTTTTTTTTTTAAGCGGTTCGAATTTTTTTTTTTTTTATGATACGTGCCAAAGAAATTATTAAAATATAATATTATAATGCCGTTGTCCGCCCGTTGTCCGCGAACTCGTAAAACGTTATTAGTATATATAGTCGACCGAAACAGCAGCCGCAGCAGCTAGGACGGGGAAAAAAACAATATATTTTTTTAATGCAACCGTGTAAATAATACTAGTCCGAGGAGGTAATTATAATTATTATTATATATATATATATATATTTAAATACGTTTCCGAACGGTATACAAAAACGAACAAAAAAACGATTGTCGAAAACGTTTCTACGCGCGTTTTGATCTATTTTATATATAGTACACCCAGTGCCGTCTTAACCACCAATAATACCCTACTAGGGCAATAATATTTGACGCCCCCCAAAAAAAAAAAAAATTTTACGACTAACGTAATATCTAATAACATAATTTTATATATTTTAATAGTAAATACACTCATACTCAAAATCATCATATAGATACAAGGGAAATTAATATCTGAAATAAAACAACACGTTTTTTTCTTTTTGTCATTCATTTTTTTGACGCCCCCTGCATTCATAATACTTCGGACGCCCTAGTACACTTGCCCCATTCGCCCCTCCCTTGGGACGGCTATGAGTCTGTACACCCGAAATTGTTAATCTTAAAGAAAAACTATATACACTTTGTTCAGTGGCGATAGTCTTCTGGGCCAGCTGCGACTTTGAAAGGCTCCCATAAATGAAAAAATTACGCGAAAAAATTCGATTTTTCCTATATACCGATATATAATACGATATAGAAATTGACACGTGTTTGCTGAAACAAAAGTAAAACGTTATGAAACACGAAATTTATTTTGAAATATTTCGTTATTAAATTGTACGCCTTAATATACATAATACAGTTCTTTTTTTTTTGCTAACAGATTAGCAAAAATAATAAATAATCCGGAATTAGAAGTTCTTCGGGGCCTTTTTACCAAAAAAAAAAAAAATCAACCCCGAACCACATGACTTCGTTTAATCTGTAATATAACAAATACGGGAAAGCGTTTTAATATATTTTTGACAATTTTTCAATTTTTTCTTTTCTGTTAATTTCGTATAAATTTGTAACGTATATAATAAAAACGAGTGAATAATTAACGACAAAACCGCATTTATTATGCGAATATTGAACGAAAAAACGACTTGCCGCTTAGAAACGCGCCATAGGTAATTGCTAATAATTCCAGTATATAATAAGGAAAAAAAAACCAATGTTTATTCGAAAAATATTTACAAAATATTACGAAAATCTACGGTTGGATTAAATACGATTTTTTCGGTAAATTAACCGCAATAATAATATTGTAAATTTACGATGAGGCGAATTTTTTTTTTATGCGAAATAAAAATCAGGCGATCTCGGAAATATTGGCGGCACTGACATAAATTAAATAAAACAATTCAAAAGTCGACTTGAACTTATACAGGTGCTTGCAAAACAAGCGGTGTTGCGGTAATTTAAATGTGAGATAAAGTGTGCTTTTTTTTAAAATAGAGAGAGAGCACAATAATATTATACGGGGAGAGCCGATATGAATACAGTATATATTGCGTAATTTGAACGAGGTTACCTGTACGCGTTTATATGTAACAATTATACGAATAACAGCATTAATTCAAACGTATATTATACTACAACGTCCGCGTTTTGTAGTAATTTTTTTTTTTTTTAACGTTTTGATTTCAAAATCAATCCACTCTTATAAAGACGCGGAAATTTCAACCGTTCCCCACTCCTCCCTCCCCTCCCCACCATCGGCGAAAACCTGTAATTTATTTTTTTCTATAAACGATAATAATACATGGAGCGTTTTAATAATTGTACACAATTCGAGATCTGAAGACATCGTATTATTATTATTATAATTAGATTGAAGAACGAATTGAACACAAAGTCTGCAATAGCGCGAGCTGTATATTATATTAAATTATTACTGTATTTGTATAATATACCGCGGTGTACATTGTACGAGCACGATAAACGCTTAATATGTACAATTAATTTTTTTTACGTCGCACAGTGGGCCAGAATTCAATTACTGTATAGGCGGCCAAAAATATTATTTTTATTCCTTATCACTTAACAACAGTATACTCTGAAACGTGGGACCAAAGGCATTTTTATTTTTAGTAATACGTATTTACATTTAACTAATATTGTTATGTAGAATTTTTTCATCGTTATATATAAATTTTAATCAATTTTTTTAATTTTATAAAATATAGGTGATTGTTCGTAAACATTTTTACTATAATTTATTTGCATATCTAATACGACATTATAAAAACGTATATTACTTAATACTTTAAACATATAATACGTATATAGATCTTGACACTGATCAGAATCGTCGTCGCTGTTCAACTATACATTGTTACTGCAGTAAAATATCACTACAAACGAATCATCGTACAAAAAAAAAAAAATTTTTCCTAATTTCCGTCGATAACCGCGTGTCGACCTGCAATCTCGTCGGAAAACGCGAATAAATCAAAAACTTATTATATACTACGTAATATTATTTTATTTTTATAAAAAAAAAAAATACGAAACTTTCGGATCCAGCACTACGTTGTGTTTCTATATCGTATATAAAGTGGAACGTAACGGATTTTTTTTTTTTTAAAAATCGCGAAATTCGAAAACATTTATTTATTTAAATCGCTCGTATATTAATATTTTAAATTTATAACGTTTATATTTCAATATTTTCGATATTCGAGTTCGCGATTTATTCATTTGATGATCTGCACTTTCGGACGTTCATTAATTATGCGCTTCACTATATAGTATACACATATATTTACACGTGCGACGTTATTTATATACGTAGATATTTTATTTCTATACGTTAAACGTAATGCTAATTTTCCAGACTCGGTGTCTGAAAGTGCATCCTCAATAACATTATCCACGAAATTAACGATACGCCCTTATGAGAAAAACTATGGAATTTCAGCAAATCGTGGAAACGTTTTTTTAAATACCGCCCCTCTTTAAACTCGGAAGAAGACCATACGATGTGGAAAATATTTAATCGATCCGCACAAAAGATGAAAACGTACGTTACGTTTAAAACTCTTAGAAAAAAAAACCGATTTAAAGTACACCGCTGTCGAATAACGATTTAAAAAAAAAGAATAAAAGTTGATTGGAAAAACTATTTATTGTGTCGACTCCGAGTAGCGAGGAATTCGATTGAGAAACCACGAGAACGTGCCGGGAGAATGGGCACTACTGATTCGAATACGACTGAAGTCAGGATCGGATGGTCTGGAAAATCGGAGTTTTCCAGATGGTCTAATGTTAAAACATTTTTTTTTTTAAATCAGCTCGTCCTGTTTTGTTTTTTTTTACAATTTAAACCAACGGAGACGTACTTAAAGAATTATTTTGTTTTAAAAAATTGTCCACGTATATGAAAATTAAAAATGTTAGTACAAAAATAAACTGATATGCCTGTATTGATATATTTAATACTACTAAATAAGTATAATGAATAAATAAAATTACATTTTATAAAAACTCTTTGTCATTGGTTTATATATTATAATATTTTCATCGTTTAATATTTAATAATAAAATTATTATAAATCACTTCGACAAGAACATTATATATTTTAATGAAAATAAAATTTGAAATTTACTTTCGCCGTACAAACCATTAAACTAATGAAAAAGTGAAGTGGAATATTAGAGGGGGAAAAAACAGAGTATTTTTTTTTTTCTTAATTATTATTACTATTATTATTATTGTAAACGTGTGGTGGGTGGTCTAGATAAACAACAATCTCCCGGCCTGGATTTATTTCCCACGCTCCGCCCCAGGCTGAAACCCTACAAATGTCACTAACGACTTTCCAAAACCGTTCACAGTCTGTTGTACAATTCGACACCTTTTACGAGTCAGACTTTAATAGTTTGTAGCGCGAACTTTACAACAAACGTGTTTCGTACGTTTTGTATGCGTATATATAGTGCTGGTCGTGGAATTGTGGTGACGTTCAAATCGAATAACGGGCTAGTTATTATTATTTTTTTTTAATTTGTACGGTTTTAGACCCGGAAAACTAAACAAAAAGAATTTAATTCTGAAAAAAAAAAGAAATATCCGAATTCGTCGGCCTCTTTACCGGGTTATTGTGGAAATTAATTTTCGGTACTGTAAAACGTAAGAAAAACGATACGAATTTTCACATATTTCAACGTTTGTTCCGGTGTGTTAAAAAATGAAACATTTTTGTTCTCCCAACTGTACTATATAATATAATGTAGAAAAACGTTTTTTTTTTTTTTATTTTTCTTTCTCTAAGCGGAGAATTTCGTCGAGCGGCCGGAACGCAGAGGAACCGCCGCGATACGATTGCCGGGTTAGGTCGGGTTAGGCCATGTCCGGGGCGGCCGTGCGGTTCCGGCGGTTCTGGGACGGCGTCACTATCGAACCGGTGGTCGCGTGTTACATGACCGCGTTCACGCTGGTCACGCTCACCGTGTCCAACCTGAACCTGGAGAAGGCGTGCCGGGTGAACCTGCGGCTGGCCGACGAGACGTGCGAGGCGCTGGTGACGAAGAGCGCGGACGAGCGGACGGGCGCCGAGGCGGCCGTCCAGGAGCTGGTGACCGGTATGATGCTGTGGCAGACGTGCGTGCAGAACGTGCTGCCGTGCCTGGTCATGCTGTTGGTGGGCTCGTGGAGCGACCGGACCGGCCGGCGCGTGCCTTGTCTGCTGCTGCCGGTGTACGGCGAACTGGTACGGAACGCTGGCCAGCTGCTGTGCGTCTACTGGTTCTATTCGCTGCCCATGGAGGCGGCCGGCATAGCCGAGACCATACCGCTGGCCCTGACCGGCGGCCAGACCATGATGACCATGACCGCGTACAGTTACATCGGCGACGCCACTTCGGTCTGTATATATAACCTCCCTGCACTGCTAAATATAATATATATATATATATCAATTCCTATCGAATCCTGTTTTCGCCCTTCGCACCTCTTCGGCATACCTATACAGACCTTCGTATATCAATCACTTCTGACAACGGCCTATATATAGTTCTTCCTCCTCGACTTACCTCCGTACGACTATGTTCTTAACTGACTTTATCCTCTCAACACGCCCAAACCGTCTCGGTCTATTTTCTCTCTTATTTTTTTTTTTTCACGTCCATCTTAACGTTCTCATAACTATACTACTTTTATTTTCATCCCTTATCGCGTTCAAAGCTCAACACCGTCCTGTTCCATAATTGTGTTTAAGGGGATTGAAAGCGGGCGTTTTCTCTTATTTTCGTCTCACGCACACGAAACGTATTGCAAAATAGACGTTTCCTACGTATACCGATCGATCTAGTGGTGCGATAAGAAATTTGAAAACAGATTTGAATTCGTCGTAAAGTCTATACACGAAATCGTCTTTCCCGCATTTCTAATTTTTTTTTTTTTCATAAATCATTAAAAATTAATTGAACAAAATTAAAATTAAATTGCTAACAGACAATTTTTGAAGATCTTAAGATAAAAACGAACGAAAAAAGTTGAAAGTCATTGTACGCAGTAAAATTCACGAAGAACTCAAATCCGTTTTCAAATTTCTTATCGCGCCAACAGATCGATCGCGGGTCAGTGACGTCATTTGGTGGGGGGCAGGGTGGGCATTTGCCCCCCCCCCTTGTTAACAGTGGGCCGGCATGATTCATGCCGATACCTATGGTGTAAATATAAATAATTCTAACCAAATCTATAGTAATGAGTAATAACAAATCGCGTGGTGAACAGTGGATTACAATTAAATTAATAATAAAATAAAAAAGTATACAGGTTATAACCGCTATTAAAGGTGATTAAATAGTGTTTAAAACTTACCGCGGTTCTGGGGTTTTTTCGATAAACATGGTTATTGTTGTAGGCAGTGCGTAAGTTATTGACGTTACCCCTAAATTCGAAGAATATTCGTGAATATGATAACGAAAATATCAAAATTATGTAAAATAGAAATTGTTTTGAGCTAAATGTAAATATTGGAAATAGTTAAATGGGGCCGGTTAAATCTTTTGCCTCCCCCTTTCAAAAACTGAAATGACGCCACTGTCGCGGGTACGTCGGAAGTATAGGAAACGTCTGTTTTCCTATATGTTTCGTGTGTGTAAGACGAAGAGAGAAAATGCCCGCTTTCGATCCCCTTGATTAAATAATAACATGAGAGAAGCAATGGAAATGTCAAAAAATAAAAATAACTCGTTGAACTGGGGCGATGGTGTATTGTAAAATTAATTTAATACAAATCAGATGGCGGCAGCGTAGACTTGCGGTGGGCGTGGTCGTTCGCTCACGACCAACCGACGCGACCGGTTTGTGGTGACGTCATCGGAAATATAAACTGTATAAATATACGGGTGTAAACAGTGTCGAACGGTTTAGTGTATAGTAGTCGGTTCGCGCTGAAGACGAAAGAAAAACGATATTTACAACACATAAGGCGGGCTCTGTCCCGTCTGCTTTTGGCCTTATATTATTAACTATAGTTAGGCCAGCGAAAAATGAGCCGCGACCGCAACGTTACTAATGGTGGATTTTAGTGTAATCAGGGGTTCTCCGTTTGAAGCTATTGGCGCGCTATTCAAAAAGTCAGCTGACGTTTTTTTACGCGCGTCCTTACGATTTTTCATTCTTACCATAAATTCCGACGATAGTTCAAGTGACGATGACGATGACGATGATGATGACAATTAATATTGTATAAAACTTAAATATTTTTATTTATTATTTATTATTTTTTGTATAATAATATAACATTTATATTTTATATTTATTAATTTGTATAAATAAATTGCATGCACTATAATATTACGTATTTTATTTTTTCAAAAATACGTATTTAACAAAATATAAAAGAGAAATAATAATATTCGTATAACAACATGTTTGAAATTAATTTACGCGGCAAACAGTTGTGGAACCCCTAACGAAATTCGGCCACCCAGAGCGTTGGTATCGCGGCTCATTTTTCGCTGGCCGTACTATAGGTAGTAATTGTTCTCGTGTCTTCTGCATCGTTCCTCCTCCTTCTTGTCATCGTGATAATTTCGGTGAAGAATTTGACCTAACCCATGTACCCCTACTACTACAGTCCACCGCTCTGCCAACTGAGTGATACACACGGCAGTTAACCTAACCTAACCCGTTGTTCTTGTGTGTACACTCGGTCGTTGTAGGTTAAACACCGGACGTTCCGAATCGGAGGAGTAAACGCCGTGATGGCGATATCCATGGCCGTCGGCACGTCACTGTCCGGCATAGTTTACAACAAGTTGGGCTTCTACGGCGCGTACGGCATATCGTCCGCGTTGCTTCTGGTCGGGCTGTCTTACGGACTGTTGTACGTCAAAGACTTCGCCCCGGTCGCGGAAGCGGACAAAAACAGATCGTGCCGGACGACCGTTTCCGAGTTTTTCAACATGAAACACGTCACGCAGTCGTTACGCACCACGTTCAAAAAACGGCCGAACACCCAACGGCTGAGGATTCTCATCCTGTTGATCATACTCATGACCAACGCTGGCACGAACAACGGTCAGTATTATCCTATTGACACGACCGTTATCGTCGTTTATTAGATTCCGCAGATTGTAGCGAACGTATTGGGTTTTACAACGATGCGATGTTTTTTTTCTTTATATCCGTACCAAAAAAAAATTCTACCAGAATAAGGAGTAGGTATAGGTACAGTCGTAGCTGTTGTTTCCGCGATAGCGAATCGCGCAACTAGTTGGTAGTACTTTATGGACATCATTTTTCGGTTTTCTCAATACTTTTTTTAAGCTTCAAAAAAAAAAAAAACTATCGAAAAATTACCTATAAAAAAGCGATTTCGTCGCGAAATCGATATCATAGTGTTATTTCTTCGTAATTCTGAAACTAACGCGGTTATAGAAACTCGAAATAATCACAACAAATATGAACCAAAAAATTGCTTTCAATTTCAAGCTATTTACAGCAATTATAGATTTTTTTTTTTTAGGTATTTAATTCGTAA
Source organism: Slavum lentiscoides (assembly GCA_032441835.1). Lineage (NCBI taxonomy): Eukaryota > Metazoa > Arthropoda > Insecta > Hemiptera > Aphididae > Slavum > Slavum lentiscoides. Next base: position 7,943,234 of record CM063717.1, on the reverse strand, counting down.
AAAAAGGTTAATTTTTTTTTTTGGTTATAATGCTTAAAATTTCCATACAACGTCGGACGCGTACGTTACTACATATTCAACTATGTTCAAAAAAAAATCTTGAAATCATTAGTAACGCAATATTTTTTTTCGCAAACATTTTTCGCGGACTGCAGTAAGTGTAGGTATTTTTTTTTTTTTTGTAGAAAATTACTACGCGTTATTTCATTTCTTTAATAATACAAAATAATTACATTACACAACGAAACTTTGCTCAGAGAATCGTTTTTGTCGAACGCAATGATTTATCTTATTGAAACGGCACGCATATATATATATATACATGTGCTATTGAGCTATTCAGTTTAAGAGTGTACCGGAACGCGCACGTTGGATGAAAGCCGGAGCGATGCTAGACCCCCCCCCCCGGGCGACTAATAACTACTCTGTCATTGGCTGTTCCCCCTCCCAGACGGCTAACAGCTGCTCTGTCGTTGGCTGTTACTGTCGGCAGCAGTCGGCTCACGACGATTTCCGCCAATCAGAATACCGATAGAATCTCGCCTGCGCGAAATGAACCAATTTTCGTCCGCCGCCCGGTACGCTCGTAAACCGAATAGCACATAGATTTTTGTATAGAAAATCTGCCGACAAAAACGTGAATTATTTTCTTTTGGGGATCTCTCGACATACGGTCTACGACACCTTATACGCGTCTTTACACACACGCACGCGTACACATATAGTTGAAACATTCGTTTCTCACAATCACTTAATGGACGTGTTCGTCTTCCCGCGGACGATTTATTTATTACAATTTTTTTTTTAAATTTGTATATGTACTATATATAGGTTTTCGTACGGTATCGTATTTGTACACCCGCGTCCGATTCGACTGGAACGAAGTGAAATTCAGCGTATACGCCACTTACGAACTGCTAATAAACATAACCGGTTGGTATTGTTGTCACGTCAAAATAAAAAAAAAATTCTCGTTTATAATAAACACGCTACACCTGCTGCAGACCACAAAACTGTACTGAATATTAATACTGTTTTTAATACAGGTCTCCTGTTCGCGATATTCGTTCTGAGCAAACATTTGCGAATTCCCGACGAAATAATCGGCGCTTTGTCGACGATCAGCCAAACGGTCGCCGCGTTGTTCTACGCGTTCGCCTACAACGAGTTCCTGTTCTACATCGGTGAGTACCTATCGTAACGCTTGGTCTCCTCAGCTGCGGATCTTTTGTCGAAACGTTTTGTCGTTTACAGGACCGCTGGTGAACTTCTTGGCCACCGCAGAAAATATGTCCATCAAATCGCTGATGACGAAACTGGTACCGAACACTGAACTCAGTAAGACAGCGCTGCAGAGACGTTCGCGTGTATATAATAATATAACGAGCTCGTATATAATTAGTATCCCGCACGCGTCGTTTAAGACAGAGCTGAATTTTTTAACAACGCGTTGAAAATCGCCAAAATACATTTTTCGTACACATAATAAATTTGTAATATTTACAAAAAAATCCAAAACCACGGATCCCCCATTCATAGCACAGAGAGTCCCAGGAATAAACCAGGAGTGTCCCCATAGTCTTCTATATAGGAAACTCAATTTAGGAGTCCTAAGAAGTATATTCAGAACTTTTATTGGGAACGTTTTAAAATAATTCTATATTAGGAGTCCTATATAAAGCGATATCAGGATTCCTCACTATCCGATTTTAGTTCTAATCCCCGAATTACTCCTAATGAGAGGATTAAACCGCGGACATAAGAGGAGCTTATAAAGAAACTCCCAGGACTCCTTTTAGGAGTCTTGGGGGCTTACCACAGAACTCCCTGTGCTACGAGGGCCGGTTAAGTAAATCTAACTTATATGCGCCTACTCGGATATGTGTAATTATTACGTTATGACTTATGATAAGCAAAAGAAGTTTCGAAGGAAATTTCGAAAGACGTTATATTTAGACCCAATATTGTTATATTAACGAGATTTAACAATTTTTTTTTTTAATTTTCAAATAATTCGTCACGTGACTTTTCTAAGCGCGTGAAATTCGGATTTCGACAAACTACAAAGAACGCAGTATAATACACTGCTGGCTGTAGTTTCGCGCAGAATCGTTTTTCGAACTTAACCGCAGCGCAACGATTTTTATCTTTATAATCCCTCCTGCAATCGTTCGATATAGGTACTCGAGCTGTATCGATACATTCACAAAAAAAAAAAATTGTTTTACCCCGAAATTTTATACATTTTTTTTTTTTCATATTTTATACAATTTTTTTTTTTATTAGGTCAAATAGCTGCCATATTCGGCATCGGTGAAATAATCGTTTCGTTGGTGTTCGGTCTCATGTACAACGGTTTATACGAAGTCACTCTCAACACGCTGCCAAGCGCTTTTTACATCATCACGTTCGCGTTCAGCGCTCCGTCCATTGCTCTGTTCCTGTAAATATTTTTTGCTTACATAATAATAAATTATCAAATAGGTACAAACCCGTAAAAGGATTGTGGTCCGTTTAAGACGACGAAATCCGATACACTGGTGGAGCGCGCGTGGAAAACGAAAACGAGCTATAGCGCCGCAGTGGTGCCGAGTACGCGTATAGGTAGTTAATTTGAATCATCTAAATTTTAAGAGCGGTTGGATGGTATGTCTTGACCGATAATTCGGTACTATTTTTTTCATTATGTAAAAGAAGAAAGAAAAAGACAATTATGTAAGAACTCGAATTGTTGTATTTGTAATGAAAATTAATGAGAATTAATAGAAAGAACCACAAATTACGTATATTATTATATGTTGGCTTCGAGTACCTACATTCCGTCCACAATACCTATATATAAGTTTTGGTCAACTTTTTTTTTTTGCTCCTTTAGAGAAACTTTATTTCTAATTACATTTTTCAAATAATTCACGAAAAATATAAATAAACGTATACGTATATTTTGTAATTAAAAAAACAGTTTTTGTTTGTGTTAGATTACATATAAAATAAAAGGTTTATGCATTTAACTTTTTTCATTCCTGCAATTAATTTTATAGTAAATATATCATATACGTATATTGTATGTACTTACCTATAGGTATTAAATATTATTTGAAAAAAAAAAAAAAAATCTTAGAAAAATGTCCACGGTGTAGAGCAGCAACTAGGAGGGTGCTTATTGGGGTGCAAGAGCACCACGAGTTCAAAATTAGCACCCCAAAACGATTTTTAATTAAAGTAAGTTCTAAAACAATCGGAGTAGAGTAATCTGTATACAAATACTAAAAGGATCAGGGCTGTGATTGATATTTAGTTAATAATACAGTACGCGTATAGGCCGGTTATAGTGCGGGCATTACATAATTTCAGCACCCTCAATATGTTTGAGTTCTAGTCGCGCCTATATAATATGCGTAGAGTTCTGTTAAGGTATAGATGGATCATCATTAAACGGTTAGAATTGAACCACCTCTTTTTTACTGAACTCGGCGCCACTGTAGCCCCGGTTATCATCTCCTCTAAATCCGGCCCTGCACATTATATATATATATATATATATATATATACGCGCGTTACAAACAGCGCAATAGATTTTTATTCATACGTCTTCTCGTCTCGTTTTCAGATGGATGTACGCGATACGAAAACGCGAACGCGACAACTCGTTGTCCAACGGTCTATTGAAACCTTACCAGGAAAGTCCTCGTCTAAAGACCAACGCTTTGAATCGCAGTTCGGATTACGGTGCAATTGCGAAATAAAACGCGCCATTACCGCAGCCGAATTGTATTTAAACGCTGCAATATAGTAGCGAATATTATAATTGAATCGGTCATTTCAAAAACACCATAATTGAGTCAGCAAATTGAAATTTTATAATACAAACCACAAATAACTTCATAACTCCAGAAATTTAACCATTTTTTGTACTTTTACTTCTTTACACATTTATTTTTTTAGGTTTATTACATTCATAATTTGTGGTTTTAAACTGTCTGTCTTTGACTATATTTCACTGAAATAATATAAAACTTATTTGACTTGTTTTTGAAATGACCGATTCAATTTATACGTATTACCTATATACAGCGCGTATATACTGTATATGTAACCAGGCGCGGATCCAGAAATCACAGAAGGGGGGCTATACGATGATCAGCTACCTAAAATTATACCTATTTAGGTAGTTATATGTATAATTTTTAAGCAATGACTACAGCCCAAGGGCGGGGGGCTAAAGCCCCTTAGCCCCCCTGGATCCGCGCTTGTATGTAACTGATTAATAAAAAATTCTTTTTGTACATGACACGTTTTGAGAATAAATTTTGCGACGTACCGCCGGTCTTCCTCCAGACGAAAGCCATGTGGCCGACTTCCCCTAAGGGCAAGGTCGCCAACCTCATGCCGAGACCCTGTGGGCCGGAGCGATGAGGATTTGTTTTTTTGTTTGTTTTTTATATTGAAATTTTGCACGAGTATAAAAGAAGAAAAAAAAAAAAGCGTGTCTTGGCCAAGTCGGTGTAAAATACGTCACGCATAGTTATACAGGCGCATTGGTGGAGTTGCACCAACGCATGTCCTCATTTTCGCCCGTCAGCAAACTCGCCGCGGGAACGGAAAGGCCGTCTACTCCATCGTTCCGTAGTGGATTTGGAAAGAACAATAAAAAAAATTTTAAGAAAAAAAAAAACAAATGGAAATATTGAAGTATTATTAAGTTTATTCCGTTCAAAACAATTTTCGGTAACGCGTATAAAATATATGAAAATACAGTCCGACTCGGACGTCGTCGGTTATCCGTCGAATGAAAAACATTTTAATTAAATTGGAAAACCAGTTAACTGGCCCGGTCGCACCGTGGATAGCGGCGGCCGCCTAATCGTATTGATCATTTAATTATTATATATAATATACATATTATAAATATATAATAGTCGATTATTAAATAATTCGTATTTTGGAACGTCACAATTTATATAAGGGCAAAAAAAACTTTTAATTTTTAAAAGAACACGAGTATGATATAATCGGACACGTTACGACGACGGAGAGACGATTCGGTTGCAAAGAGGGCTGCGCTGTGAGAAGCTTTATGGAAATTCAATCAATTAAATGCAATCATTTTGGCTCTGAAAATACATTGTGTAAAAACGATTTTGCCGGAATTTACTTTTCGTTTCTGCTATAAAATTTTGAACAAAAAGGCGAAAATTATGGTTTTTAAACGGTCTTCGACCATCTTCAAAGACGCTGACGATACGTTCAGAGAAATCACGCTAAAATATTTTTTGTAAAGGACTATTCCGATCCTCTAGAAATTCAAGCGAATACAAGAAATCTATAGTTTTCATCCCTCACAAATAATAATTTCTGGCTACGGCACTGCAATCGGTATACGCTTACACGTCTCGTGACTTCCACGCGTATCGACAACGATAACTTTTTTTTTTTACCTCGAAACGAGTAAAGCACAGCTGCTTCCGACGGGCACTTCTTTGAACGAGTGCAACTGCAATTTTTCTCACGTTAAACGGAATTAAAGTCGTAACGAATTAATAACAACAAATTACAATTTCTTTTTATTTTAATGCCAGTGATACGTTGAACAAAAATGAAACGGAATAACGCTTCACAAATTATATATTAATTTATTATTACAACACACCAATCATTTTTTTGTATTTTACAATTTTTTACCGATTTGCTAGAAATACAAAAAGAAAGTGGCCTAAACTCAAAAAGCTTCCACATATTTTTATAAAAAAATGTTTAATCGTCTGAGCATTTTTTTTCCTGGAGTTTTTGTCATAAATTTACACTTTTTCCGTTTTGCTAAAAAGCACATAAACCAGTATCACAGTCCTCGTAGCAATATAGAAGTGATCACCAAAATTAGTTTTAACATAAAAAAAACCAATAATTAAGAAAGGAGAGAGGAGAACCATTATATATTCAACACTTTACACAAATAAACAAGACTAGCACACTAAAATTCCATCATACAAATATTTGAAATGAAAAAAAAACTATATACAACGAGTATACCATATTTTATGCGTAATCTGTCCTAGCGCGTCTCGGAAGAATAAATAACGATTATTTATACAATTGTCTAACAGTAAATAATATTACAATATATAATATAAATACACATTTTTTTTATTTATTCGTTAAATGTCCTCTTGCCAGTCAAATAAAAATAAGACTAAAAATTATCTCCTGTTTCTACGATAATGAAAAAAAAAACAGTAATACAATAATTATTATACGAGCAGATCGACGTTGAACGAAACATCTATTTGGTACAACATTAAACGATTATAATATTGCACGACCAAATTATATTGTTGTATTTGATTAACATACAAAAAACACTGTCATCATGATCAATGGTAATATTGAATGTCACCGGATGAAAAAAAAAATAAAAATTCCTTTAAAACAATATATGTATGTAAAAAAAAAATCGATAATTAATATCACACATAGTACTTCCACAATGGAAATCATAATATATATAAATAACAATGTATACACTGACACATAATGTAGGTACATACATTTTAGAAAATCACTACGACAGTATAAATATTAAATGTATTGTCTGATTATTATTAATATAAAAAAGTGTTTACATTGTTCTTTTGCAAAATTAACAATATGAAAATTTTCGTAAACATTTAATATTACATACCCATTTAACAAGAAACCGGAAAAAAAAAAACAACAGTGATACACAAATCTATAAAACAATATTCTTTTAAACTGCTGGAGCCAAATTACATAAAAATAAACACACTATTGTAAAATATCTACTGAAAAACTTATAAATTACAGCTTATTATTATTTACATAATACGAATGATTAAAACGAAGAGTAGAAAATATATTTTGAGACTAGGGTCAGTAACAAAATCAAAATAAACTCTTAAATTTAAACACTCTAGTATTTTACAATAAAAAAAAAAATTCATCACAAGACCCGCGAGTCGAAATTTAAAATAATTTCAAAAAAATTGATGTGTTGGCTGTAAATATTATAAATATATTATAGGTTTATAAATACATAAATAGTTATGTAAGTATATTTTTTATTTTGGTAAAAATTTAAAGAAAAAATTATCGAATATATGCCTCATTGTCTGTGGATACAAATTGCAAACACAAATTTAAAAATGTACACAAATTAAGATTCCAAGATAGAACCGGCAGTGAATTATTCTATGACAAGTCTCAGTTAAAACAATGAGCGTCTGTTTTCATAACAACGGACATTTTACAAATTAAATATATCACTAATTTGGTCTTAACAGTCTTATAATAATGAATAATTGAAACGTGAAATCATCAAAATACACAAATACTCGAAACGCATACAATAATAAATAATAAATGTATATTGTACGTTAAGACGCATTATAATAATAATTGTGCAAACTGGTTATCAGAAAAGAAATGTTAAATAATCAAATGAATATCTCAATTTGTATCATTTATAAATTTAAATGAATGCATATGTAACAGACCCCAGACGTTGCATAGATTCAATATGATCATATTTTGTATATATATATATTAATGCAAACATTAATATAATGAATATAACATAACGAGATTATAAAGAAAGAGAAATATGGTAAGTTTAAGAATGTCTTAAAATGTATAAGCGTTCTGCATTTAAATAATTTAAATAAAATACAATTTCTATTCGTTGGAGCCATCATCAAGTAGTGCTGCGAACTTGTTACTTGTCTAGAAAAAAAAATATAAATAAAATAAATACACGAGATAAATGATAAAGAAATGTCATTTTATAAATTGATAATGAAAACTGAGAATACTATGAATTAATATTTTATTAAAATTATCGTTTGTTTACAATTAATTTAACCAATTATTATCTATATTAGGAATATCCACTTTTTCAGTTATAACATAATACAATATTATGTAAATAGAGTGGTGCTTGTAAATTTTAAAAATTGTTTAATCATTTAAAATACTTTAGAAAATGTTTTCAAATAAAAAAATATATATAATATTAGAAATACTCACAGATTTTTTTTGCTCCTTGGTTACTATAGGATCTCTAGAATATAAACAAGTCCATAATTAGTTGAATCTCTAATTTTATATTATAATAAAAACTGACTTACTTCTTTTTCACTTCTGTTTCTGACACTTTTTTAACAACTTTGGGTTTTTTTTTGGCTTTATCTAACAATTAATAATAAATATAATTATTATACATATATTTATGTAAATATAAAATTGAATTACTTTTTTCACATTCAATAAACCCATTATCATTTGCATCTACTGCCACTTCTGTGGCATCTGCAGGTGGTTGTTTTAGTACATCGGGTTCACTGGACTGGCCATCAGGATCAGTCCTTACATCACTTGGAGCTTCTACAACTACAGTTTCAATAATTTCTGAACCATCGGCTGCCCTATCTGGAACGACAACTTCTTGTTCTTCCAACACTGCCTTCTTACGAAGATTCGGCGGAATGTAAACATTAGGTCTAGGTTTATCTTCTTCCTCCTCCTCACTATCAAAAAAAAAATAGTCGGATATATATTAAAATAATCGCTTATTATCCTTTTATAAATTTTATACGAATTACGTTGGTGGTATAGGTGTTATTCCATTGCACACGTTTTCATCAGGAGTTTCTTCTGGTTGTTCTTTATTAATAACGGGATGTTTAACCCAAGCATTTTCTCGTGGAGGAGGAGCTTCCTCATATCTGGGGTTATGTTCCGGAGACACTCTTCGCCGTGGAGGTAATCTATCATCGTCATTTTGACGCCGTGGACTTTTTCGTCTCCACGTTTCAACTGACTTAGCCGGTTGTGGTGGTGGTGGTGGTTGTTTGAATTCTGTTGTTTCTTCTTGACTCCTAATTAAATAAATTTTATTAGTGATTAGTAATGCTGACAAGAGTATATTGTATTTGTAATAATTTATACAGCAAATTGGAGGTCAGCCAAAAATAATTTAATTTAGCTGGTACTATGATTGCTTATTTAATTTTGGCTGAATGCTCATTCCAGTTAATAAAAATACATTATTTCTGGTCTATCAAAAATCAGCCATATGAAAATAACATTTGATTGTCATACATATCAGATTTTAAAATAACATTTGCTATTAATTTATTGAACAAATTGGAGGTTAACCAAATTAAATTAAATTTGGCTAGTACTATGATTGCTCTTTTAATTTTGGCCAAATGCTCTTTCCAAATAATAAAGAATTACTATTGGGCTATCAAAAATCGGCCATTTCATTTTCTATAAGGAAATTTTACATAACATGTTTTACCTTTAAAAAAAAAAAAAAATTCAACCTGTAACTACAAAACATCAACTTACTTAGTATCAGAAGCTTCATTTAAACTAGTTACAGAAGAAGCAGCAGAAAGTTGAGGTTTTGGTGGTTCATGTTTGGCCAAAAGTTTCTCTTCAATCTCTCTCTCCTTGGCTGCTGTATCAACTGGTTTTGCTCCACCAAATATGGATGAAGACGTGGCTTCATAATTTGGCACTTCAGTCTTATCAACAGTCTTTGGTTTTAGTATTAGTTTAGGACGTTCTTGTGGAAGTGAAGTATTATCAACGGCTATCACGAAGACAGTAAAAGTTATTATCTACTGTTACAAAAATATACAGCAAAATAAATATAAATAAAATTACCAATTTCAGGTAAATCGTCGTCTCGTTTAAAACCAAAACCTCGTCTAGATTCACCAAATGGTTTTCTTCCACCATCAATATCATCACGACGTTCACCAAAAGGTCTTCTACCACCATCAAAATCATCACCACGACGGTCACCAAAAGGTCTTCGGCTACCATCGGAATCATCACCACGACGATCACCAAAAGGCGGTCTTCTACCACCTTCAGAATCATCACCACGACGATCACCGAAAGGTGGTCTTCTGCCACCTTCAGAATCATCACCACGACGATCACCAAAAGGTCTTCTGCCTCCTTCAGGATCATCATAACGACGATCACTAAATGGTTTTCGACCTACATCATCATCAACATTACGCCTGCTTCCCCTCCAAGGACCACTATCTCTTTCACTGTCATGATCTTTATCAAAAGCACCTCCATCTCGTCTCCTGGCAAATCCTATAATAAGAACACACGTATGAGATAAAAATGATGAAATACAAATGCAATGTTTATAAATACCTCCTCTATCATCAGTAGTTGAACTTCGAATAGTTGATCGCCAGTCGCCAGTGTCATCACTACTCTTAAAATCCATACCCATACGACTACCTCTCTGAAAAGCATTTCTTGAATCTTGCATTCCACTTGCCAATTCAACTCGCACACGACGTCCACGTATCTAAATAAAAAAATGTTTTAAAAATAGAACATGTAAACAGATAATAAAACAATATAATGAATAAATTAAATAAGTTTACCAAATTTTCCATTCCAAGGGCGACAATTAGTTCTTTTCGTTCTTCAAATTCTACATATCCAAATCCTTTGTTACGACCATTGTCATTACGAGGTAATTTAATGTTTTCAATCTAATATCAAACACAAACATCATATAGACATAAATATAAATTTATATACATAAATATCAATTATAATTCTACAATAACTAGTATCAGAATGTTTAAATTATATTCATAAACATTGGTTCAACTAACACAATAAAGTAAAAGGAACTCCACATGTTCATATTCGCCTTTCATTCATCATTTTATATATATATGTATATAAATTATGAAGTAAATATTAATATTTTCACATTTTAATAATGTTAAGATAAAAAAAAAATTGTTTAAATTAAATATTATGTTTATACTTTTATTAAAATATGTATTTCACTTTGCGACCATTGTCAGTATTTATTTGCTGTGAATGGTGTCTAAAGAAAATTTAATATAGCACAGTTTCTGCAAATACAAATTGACAGCAATAAGATTATCAACTCTGTGCATTTTGGGAAATATATTTACATATTAAAATGTGTACAATTATACAAATAATAATAATAATAATAATAAATTATAATTATTATTTTAAGTATTTATTGAACATTGTGACAGAATAATAATCAATATGATATTTCATAATAAATTAAAAACTAATAAAAATACTTCACAAAATTCATTATAATCCCATGTATATTATTGTAAAAGTTGTTTGTCAGAGAAAGACGTAATAAATATTAATTCTTTATACTTTACAAAATATATAAGAAAATCACCTTGAGCCCCTTAAAGTAATTTGTAATATCATCTTCATCAATTTCAAACTGTAAGTTGGACATATGGACCAAAAAGGGTCCTTCTTGAGGTACTGTGCTTTCATCAATAATAGATTCACACGCTGCTCTCGGTGCCTTAGGAAGGTTTAATGGTTTAGCTTCAAATCCAAAACCACCGAATCCTAAAAATATTTTATTATTTCAATATCTAAGTAATTTATGTTTTATAAAAATAATAAATAAAATAAAAAAAATAATTATTATAAAAAGCCCTCAGGTTTTCAAGATACACAGTCAACAAGAGAATAGTCTGAATTGAGTTATACTAGCATAGCTAGAACCTTGCAAATTGAACTAAAACTGCGAATCACAGGAGGTTCCAACAGTTCTTAAGATCAGTCTCAGCAGAAGCTCAGCGTCTCAGACCTAATGATCTTAGAACTGGACCAATTTCTGGTTCTCCTGCCCAACTTAGTTAAGAAGGCCCTCGGCTGGAGGGTTAATGATTTTATCTCAGACCTTCCCGAGGTTATATAAAGTAACAAGTACTCAGTGTGTTAACCCCTAAAGCAAGATTCTTGTTGACTGAAATAACTCTTGTTAAGAAGCTTATCAACCAAACAAATAAGGGTGAGCTTCAAAATAATATTCATCATAAGGCATATCTCAAAACAAATATGCAGATATTTAATACCATATAAATGAACAACGATTACCATTTTGTTCTTTTTCTACTTCGTCGGCCCAGCATGTTCCACTGGCAATCGAAATAACCTCCGTTTCTATAGGCTTCCATTTTTGCTTTTTAGACTTTTTTGCTACAAAAAAAAAAAAGAACAAATTGAAATAATTAATAAATTGTGATTGAATAAAAGCTTATATAATTTTATAATTGACAATTTGTAGTAGCTACATAAATATTTATGTATTTATTAAATTTGACAATAATTAAATTATGAACTGTAGTATAACAATCATCTGCACAATTTACCTACATCTTAATCAATTTTGAATATAAAAGGAGAAATTAAATATAAAACATCCTAATTATCACTTTGACAGGTATAACAATCCGGATTGATGGATTAATTAAGATAAATTAATCCCTCACTAAAGAAAGTCATATATTAATTTACTTCCAGTTGACGGCCAAAATGTCAATAAAATTACAATTTGGTGCTTTTAGGAAGACACTTCATATTCGTATAAAATAGAACAGTTAAATTAAATATAAATCTGTAGAAACAAATGTCAAAATTCAAAGAAAAAACAAACGTTGAATATTCACATCAAAATTAGATGAATGCCTATTTGTTTAAAGAAACTTGCAGACCATATTTACAGTATACGTGTAACATTCCGGATTGATGGATTAATCAAAAATAAACTAATCCCTCACTAAAGAAAGTCATAATTATTAATTTACTTCCAGTTGACGGCCAAAATGACGATACAAGTACAATTTGGTGCTTTTAGGAAGACGTTTTTTTAACAACTTGTTATGGAAGGGCCATTTTTTTTTTATATTATACTAGTAATTTTTATTCGAATTTCTTGTTATAAGTTTACAATAAAAACACGTAAAGACATATTATAGACACGAAAAAAAAAAAAAGCAATTGATATATTTTGTGTTATCAGAATTAAAATTGATTAAGTATTTGGTACATAAAATAGACTTAAAATTGTATACGCGTTTTTTAAAAAATTAAAACAAATATAAAAAACAGGGGGATAGCAAGAACCAACGCACATCCAGAACATACTCTTTTTCAAAGAGAAACCAATTTAGGAAATTGCATCGATTTTAATATCGAAAACCGTACAGCTTGCGTGTAACATTCCGGATTGATGGATTAATCAAAGACGAACTAATCCCTCACTAAAGAAAGTCGTAATCATTAATTTACTTCCAGTTGACGGCCAAAATGACGATACAAGTACAATTTGGTGCTTTTAGGAAGACGTTTTTTTTTAACAATTTGTTATTGAAGGGCCAATAGTGTTTTTTTATTATCATACTAGTAATTTTTATTCTAATTTCTTGTCATAAATTTATGATAAAAACACGTGAAGACATAATATTATAGACATAAAAAAAAAAAACGCAATCGATATATTTTATGTGTTATCAGAATTAAAATTATATTCTCGTTTCTCGGTCTCGCTTCATACCGTGTCATTTTTCAAAACAAAGATCGTAAAAATTCACCAAGCATTCGGTACATAAATAGACTTAAAATTTTATACGCTTTTTAAAAAAAAAAAATAATAAAAAAAAAAAAGAGCGATAGCAAGAACCAACGCACGTGCGGAACGTACTCTTTTTCGAAGAGAAACCGATTTAGGAAATTGCGTCGATTTTAATATCGAAAACCGTACGGCTGGCGTGTAACATTCCGGATTGATGGATTAATCAAAGACGAACTAATCCCTCACTAAAGAAAATCGTCATCATTCAATTTACTTCCAGTTGACGGCCAAAATGACTATACAAGTACAATTTTTGGTGCTTTTAGGAAGACGGTGAGTGAACGTTCGTATCGTTTACACGAGTCGTACACGGATAGGTAATTCGGCGAGTTATCGCGACGACCGTTTGTTGTGGGCATTTGGAAAAAAGCGAACGGTATATTTCAGAAATCGTATTCGATTAGAAAGTGGTGTTGTGAACGGTAATCGGTGGGACGTGCACGCCGAGTCGATCGGGCGGGCAGCAGTACGCGTTTTTATAGAATCCAACACGACGCCGAGGGAATATCCACTCGCGCGCCATGACAACGACAATCTCAATGCCATTCGGTCGCGCCGAAGGTGACGTGGACGAAGACGAGCGCGCGGATTACCACCAAAAGTAGTTTTATTGCGAAGTACCGCGAATCGCTGAAGCCATCGACTTCTCGTTATCATGTGAGTGATAATGGGTAAAAAAAAAACCCCAAAGACGATGCGTGTAAAACACGTGAACGCGCCATGTCCTCTCCGCCCGGGCGGCGGACGATAATCGCGTGCGAAGCCCGTGTTCGGTCGGCGGACAAGAGGGCACGGGACGAACGCCGCCGCCGCCGCCGCCGCCATCGGCCCGACGAACGCGCGTACGTGGTGCGGTCACGGCCGCCGCCGCCCTTCACGGACGAGAAAGAGAAAAAAAAAAAAAATTACCCAAATCCCGAGGCCGTCCGAAAATTACTCGGTCCGGACGGCGATAACGCGCGCGGAAAAACCGAATACTTACACGACATGGTTTAGCTGCGTTTTCTGCGCGCGTCGACCTCGGAACGGCTGGCACTAGTCAAACGCGAACGTCCGTTTCGAAATGGACGAGCAACAGAGAAAAAAAAAAACTGTTACAACGGCCACGCCAATGGAGCGTTGTCGCCGTGCGAGATGAAAATGAACGACGACGAGAACGAGGTAGTGGTGGCGGCGGCGGCGGCGGTGACGCACCGCGAGACGGCGTTGGAACGGCGGCCGTCGTCTTCGGGTGGGGGTACCCGCGCTGATTCATCGTTTTGTTGTAACGTGTTCGCGGTGACCAAAGAGGTTCAAAATAGCCGTTTTCCCGCCGCCGCCGAGAACGTCTTTGGCCGTGGCGCGCGCCGATTTTTTTTTAAAACGCTCGCGGTCCGGGGCGCGATTTCATATTTTTCTGACCGGCCGACAATACCTTGTCGTCCGTTAATTTCCCCCCCCCCCGTACCAGAGTTGTCTTCCGATAATACACTAAACCGTAGTCACAATCGTTTTGTGTGTTTTACGTTTGTCAAAACGATCGGCAAACAAATCGGACAATGTCGCACAAATATTTGTACATCGCGGTCAATCGTACTCGTGTGATCGTTCACTTTTCAACGTCGACGAGAACGTTTCCAACATTATTTAAAAAAAAAATAATAACAATTATATAAATGATTTTTATTTAAATTTAAAATTATCTATTACAATCGTAACGAGTTTATTGGTTTTTACAAAAAACTCGTGGATATTTTTAATTTGGTAACACTTTTATAGTTTCGATAATATGTTGTAACGTATCGATCGTAATATTAATTCATCATTAATGTATATGTGACATATTAGACATAATATCAGATACGGTATATTTTAATCGAACATTTCGTCGGGTAACTCGTTTCTTAGAGGAAAACTTTTTTGAGTTCCTCTTTGCTGCACTGTCTTTGTAGCCACGACACACGCTCTGCTGATTTGTGCGTATAAACTTAGATTCGGGTTATAAGCAATGAAATAAGCCAGAGCTCCTAAAAATGCGTCGCCAGCACCCTGAAATAATATGTACGTGACAATAATACGGCAATGTTAAATAAAAATATATACATATACTCACTGTAGTATCAACGGGATTTTCAATTTGCGACACTTCAACCCACTGCGGTTCGGGTTTGTCTACAGACGCGTATACGGCGCCCAGTGGTCCTAATGTAATAATTACAATTTTACCACATTTCTTTAAAAGTAATAACAAAACCTGCGAGGCTGATTCGATCCCATCGATTTTTAAAACGTTATCGGTATAAGTTTCTGCCTCGGATTCATTAACACAAAATATATCGGCTAATTGAAGTATATTTTTTTGACGGTCATCGAAACAATCAGGAGCAGGAGAACCGTTCACGATTGTACAAACTGAAAATGTTATTAAAAATAATGTTTAATACTCAAATACAAAAAAAAAAAAACGATTTTAATTTTTTTAATTATCATCATATATTTTTTTAACAAAGTTAGAAATACGTATATAAACACTATTTTGGATAGTAAATAAATACAAATGGTATATACGCAAGAAAAGGTGAACAGAAGAAGATGATAGATTCTCTGAAATCGTCGAGGAAATTGCAGAATTACTGTAAAATAAGCGGCTACAAACCGCCAATTTTCATACGATAAAAATATATTCTAATAATATTGTTACGTTTACCATTTTTCTTAGAATATTTATTTAGTAAGAACTCTGTTGTTTCTAGTGGAGTTTCAAATTGAAAAAGTATCACTTTGGCCAAATCTAATAAAGGAAAAGATTTAACCACATCCTCTTCTTGCAACGTTCCGTTTGCTCCGGCCACAATAATTATATGATTATCTCCTGAACACATAAAATACACGGGAATGTAATAAAATAATGAAATTAACAATTTAAAACGCCCGCTCTCTTACCGTTATCAGTCACAGTAATTTGAGCTACTCCGGTTTCAACAGACTTTCTTACTATGTGCTTGGTGTACACGCCCCAATGATTGAAATTAGCTATTACGTTATCACCAAAAGTGTCCCATCCGACCTAATGAAATACATGATATTAATACACTGTGAGCATAGTACAGATGTAATATTGTTTACGGCTTCTTACACAGCCAACAAACCCAGTGTCGGCCCCGAGTTTCTGAGCAGCAATACACTGGTTTGCACCTTTACCGCCAAAATCCGTATAAAATTGTTTGCCGTGTATGGTCTGTCCGGGGTTAGGTAATTTCGACGTACGACTGCGAACAAAAACGCATATAAATGCGAATTAACGGTTTCTAATATTCCTTATTATCAGGAAATAAACGTTTGATTTACGCTCAATAACATCATAAGATTAAAATTGTTTTTGTAACAAATAATATATAAGCGCGTTCGTAAAAAAAAATATATATATATATATATCACTAAGAAAAATATTAAAAACGACCGACTTCTTATTTGAAGTAAGTATAGCGGCTAGCTGGTGTTATTTTTTCATAAAACAAAATATTTTTCTGCGTCATTCTGTTTTTGGGTTATCTGCTTGAAAAATAATATTCTTTTGTCTTTCGTGATACATAGTTTTGCATATCTAACGCTGAGATTACAAAATCGAAAATTATGTTATTTTATTATACAAATGAATACTTACAAAAAAAAATCCGTACTGCAAGAACCAACCACGGCAATTTGCGACATTTTCTTTAGTCGTAATAACAGTAGGCCAGGTACACTTGACTAATATAGAGCTGGTACATAAGCTAATACGATAGAATTTTACAAAAAAAAAAAAATATGTATTCCTTATTGGAATATAAATTATCATTGTCCATTGGTTATTAAATATATTAAATATTGTAATATATTATATATACTGCATATTTATTATTTAATCAATGTAATTATGATACAAACGTTTTTATCAAATTAATATTGTGGTTTGTATTACTTATATGAAATATAGTACAATTTAATCTGTGCTTATTGTACTCGTATAATTCCGTTTCCGACTTCTTATTTGTGCGAAGCTGGGTTTTTGGCGGTCGCTGTGATAAGTAGAAAATACCGAACAGAAATCAGTGTGAATGTTTTCGGCAAATGAACGTATAAATCTTAATAATTAAATAAAATATATACATGTAATAATTTTAATAAAATAAATATTTCCGTATTATTTTACCCATTACAATTTTTTTTTTTTTGGTTTTAGGTTTTATTTATGTATATGTAAAAAATAAAATAAAGGTTATCCGTTTTGTCAAGTGCAGTGAGAACTTTGATTACAAAAGGGCGCCGCTAGTCGAAAACGTTTTGGGAGCCGCTGGTCTAGCCAATCGAGCACTCGGCTTCCTCCCTGAAAAGCAAACTGTAGACTCGTAGACCAGTTTTTTGTTTTAAATTAAAGAGTTTATATTTTCTAGATGAAGAACTACAGGTGTACAAATAATAAGAAGTGTACAAATCTTTCAAATTATAAACGCAATTTATATTGTAGAACTATTTATATTATGCTCACTAGACACTATAGGTATACAGAAAATCTGTGTCTTCGTCCCTTAGATATTTAGAATTGCTTTCAAATCGACGTCCTCTTAATATATACTATCGATCAATGCGAAGACAAATTTTAACTTATCATTAATATGAGTTATTAATGAAAAACATCAAATTAAAAATCTCATCGAGGAAGCTATAAGTAATCGGTATCAATTTAATTTGTTTTTTGTAGGTTTGTATCGTCTTCTTGTGAATTTTATTCTGCGATATTACAATTGTTAATTAATTTTTTTCATCACTGTCTCCAACGACGTGCAGGTCCTTCGCAGTACATTAAAACGAGTGAAAACACGCAACGTTTAATGATGATTGACGATGAGCATTCATCGTGAAAATTTAAAATTAATAATTAATACGATATGTCATTTGGAAAAAATAAAAGAAATTTGCAATTTTAATAACAATTTATTATTGTTATTATTTCATAAAAATTATAAACAAATTAAATTGTAACCAATTCTAAATGTTGATTTTAATTAATTAGAAATATTAACATACTCGACCAGTACCTACCTATTTTATTAGATATGAGTTCGATTGAGCGACGTAGGTACTACTTTATAATAAATGTTTAAAGTTATTTAATTCCTAATAAGAATGTACTAAGGAATATAAAGTAAATGCATGCGACCGTATTATAATAATATAATGTAAAATAATTGTATTTTATTTGTAAATTTGTTTGATACAAGTAAAAATATCTTCCCGTATATCCCATTACAACAAATATAATACATTATTATAGGTGAATGCGATAAGTGGTTTGACAAAATATACAATACAATAATATAATTGTTGAAACTACTGTGTCATTTTCATGTGTTCAAAACGCAATGAAATTATTATTATTATTATTTTTTTTTTTAGTCGAATAACGTTTAAATATACGAGTACATATTATGTACTTACTATTGTAAAATTATTATATTTTCATGTAGGTTAGGTTTCAAAATAAAATAACAAATATAAATACAATTATTAGGTATATGTTTTATAAATATATATGTGATATTATATAAATTATATTATAACACACAAAACGTATCAAGCGATAAAATATGACAAGGAAAGGAATTGCTTATTGTGTACAACAATACTATTATAGTGTTATTGTAAGCGAAATTAATTGATTTTTTTTTTCAACACAAGTATATGTACCAAATCATACAATAACAATATTCACCGATACACATTATATTAATTTCGTTTTCGAATACACGAACGTATACACTGTTGATATTGTTATTTGTTATAATATATTATTATAAATACCTACGTAATATTATATATACGTATACTTTTTATGGCAATAGTTATATTAAACAAAAATAAATAATAATATTATTCGTATTTATGGGTAAATAATACTTTATAATATATAATATACCTACTTATCAAAAATATAGTGTGAAACTAAAATTAAATAATTACAACTAGTTGTCATAATATAGTACTATATTATTATTATTATTATTCAGATGCCTACTCAATAAATATACATGCAATTTAAATTTATACACAAATCGAATACCGTTGAACAGTATATAATATATAGTATTTTCTTAAATATTAATTGGCTACTCCGTACACAATGTTTTTGGGGCAATTTGAATTTGAAATTTTTTTTACTAGTGTACATCATAATATATTGTATTAGAAGCCACAGTTTGGATTTTTAAATATAACGCTTGAAAACGTACACACACACACACACGTTTTATATACAGCATTAAAAAGAATAAATTATCGTTATAAAAAAAAAAAAAAACCGCTTATATATATATAAATGCAATTTGTATATAAAATAAATATTTTGAAAAAAAAAAAATGAAATGACAAAAATATTTACGTATTTTCGTTGCGATAAATGCGAATAAAGACCGTATCTATATATATATAATTATAATTCAATATAAAATATATAAAACAGGTGTTTATTTTATACGCTGCAGAGCGATATAGTACAAATCACTAATAATAATAATAATAATTAAATTAAAATATACGTCTACGTTATGCAAAATGATTCGTATAAAAATAAATGGTAAAAATATTATTACGAGGAGGGGGGGGGAAGGAAAAAATTCTTCTTCTCAAATAATATTTTCGTGAAAAACAATATAGTAAAACTTAAGGTATACACTTGTATAAGGAAAAAAAAAATCGTTTCGCGTTTAAACTATAATATAATACAATATAAAATAAACTCGTTAACTGAGATCTATCACACAAATTTAGTCATAAAAATGTTGTTTTGTTTTACACGCACGTCTACTATATATATGTATATTTATACCATACACGCGTAGCAGTGGTCTTCAACCGCGATGGATGCGCCGACCCGATTTCGGGTTTTCTTTTAAAAATTAGAAAAAAAATATTCTTTTAAAAATTATATAACGAGCAGTACGCAAATTTTACTCGGCAAAACCAAAACGAACAAACGAAAATAGTAGTCGTAGTATATTTAATAAGAAAAAATTAGGAAAAAAATCATATTTTATACGTACCTACATATAATATGTTATAGGTACGCACTCTGTATCGACCACAACGGGAATCGTAGAATATTCCTCGAAAACGTCAAAAAAAAAAATAGACTTCTGCGTAAAATCGCGAGCAGAAAATAAATGTAATAATAAATTTTTTTTTTATATATATATATCATTAAAAATAAAACGCTGCCTATATAATCGTTATTTAACAGTGCGCAATACTAAAAAAAAAAAAATGGTATTTTAGATTTTTTTTTTCCTGCTTACCACTGTCGAGAAAACACGGTATACACGGGTCGCGAAAAATTTGTAGTAAAAAAAAAAAATGTATTGAGTCGCGATTGTTAAAAAACGGTTGAAGACCGACTGTGTCTTATACGATACATATTATTATAAGTACTTATGAAATATCTGCGTTCGTCCGTTCGGGGTATTATACCTACATATATATATACAAACCGCGGGTGATATATATATTATAAATATATATATATATAGTATATAGCTGGGGCGTTATGAATAATAAAATGTTCAATTGACTTATTATTATTATTATTATTATTATATATGTAAAATAATTTATTTTCATTACTGTTTTGTTCAGAGACGATAATATTGCGACAGGGCGAGTAAACAACAGGTAAACGCGACGACGACCGCGGCACGCTCGGACGCGGCGGCCACTGTGACGACGCCGTTGCTCTTTTCCACGGCGAATTCGCCCACGTTATACCACACGGGCCGGCCGGACAACTCTTGTACGGGCCGGGAGTTGTGCGTCAGTTGTCCGTGTTTCGAATGCAACATGCGGAACGCTTGGATCTGCGAAAAATCACGTTTAATTGTTTTAATAGGTACGCGAACAATATTATATATATTCAGACTTGGGTAAAATATATATATATATATATACTTTTTGAAAAATTTCCGGAATACTTCATGACAATATATATATATATATTATATTATAGCCCCTGCAGTGGTCGAAGTGGATCAAAATAAGTATGGGGAGCAGTAGCGTGTCTAGGATTTCTCCGCCGCGGGAGGGTATATATACAAATTTTAACAGATATTTTTATTGTATATTCATTATTTATACACATATATTTCGATTTCACATTATTGTGAATTTTTATTTATATTTATATAATTATAATTATTGGACCAAAGTGGTCATCTATTTTACATAGTTATTATTTTCTTTTATTTTTATTCAACGACATTATGCATCTATACTTTTTGATGGTGTCCGGGCGCGCGCGTAATATAGCGTTTTACGCTCCCGGCCCAAACAGATATTATTATAATATATAGGTACATGTTTTATGTAAATAAACATTTGTCATTTGTGTACAAAATTTTTTCAAAATTGAATTATTAATATCACGCATTTTCACTTCATACTGCAATTATCAAAATATTGTTTTAAATAACCTCCCGGGGAGGACTCCGTATCGCCCCCCGTAAATACGCCACTGGTGGAGAAGAGGATGGATGGAAGCAGTGTCGTCGTTTCAAATTTTGAAAGGGGGAAGTTGTGAACGGTCCATATTGTTGAAAAAAAAGCAAAAAAAAAATATATATTTTTTTTAACAAACGGCCCTATTTACCTTGACGGTGAACTATATTTTTTATGATTGTGATTAAACGACGTTTAAGATGATCTACTGAACGTTAACGTTTTAGAAAACGAAATAAAGTTCTTACAAAGAATAATAATAATAATAAAAAAAAAAATGGTTCAATAAGATATTTTTCGTAAAAAAAATTAGGCAACATAACAATTACAAATTATAAAAATCAGTAAATTTTTTAAAATCCAAGAGGGATGAAAAATTTTAAACAAAATAAATGGGGATGAAATGGAATATGCTAACTAACAAAAGAGATGGCATCCCCCCACTTCGACCACTGACAACAGCAATCGTCCCTATAAATATTCCGAATACTTCACAAATAGCGTTCGAAATACTTTTAAAACGGGTAGGTACCTACTTTTTTTTTTTTTTTTTTGCTAGTTTTTCACGCAATACGAATATCAATTCCGCAGTGATCGTATAATTAATCGAATACAAACAGTCAATCAGTACGTATTTGGGGGGGTTTTTTTAAATAATTTTTTTATTTTAATTCTGCGTTTATAAATTAACGCGGTAAATTAATAATACCACTTAGTATAATACAATAACGTAATCAAATGAACTTGATTGCATTGAATGCAGGCTGGGTTCAAACACCAAATATAGCGAGATTATCGATCAAATAATTGGTGTTGTTTTAAGTATCTATACTGCTGCTGCTAGTTATATCGCTACACATTTTTTTTCCCCCGAAACAATTACTTTTCACGTGTAAGCAATGATAGTTATTATTTTTGTGTAGGCACTATTAAAAAATATGATTGTGCTTTAAAAAAAAAACACTCGGAATACGCAGTGTATTCAAAATACTTTTGAAATAAGCATTCGAAATACTACCCGCAAGCGTCTGTGTATGTTATATCAATATACACCAGAATGCAATGCTGATCGATAAAAACTACGCGTATTCTCGTATATTGAACAAGGCCCGGGGGCGAGGAAGTACTGAATTAATCGAATTGTAATACAACCGGTTCAAAAAAAAAAAAAAAAATTGTTACATATTTATATATATTCAGCCGAGCTAAAACAGTTGAGTGATAAAAAAAAGAAATGCCACTATACAGTCTACAATGCAGCACGCTGAATCCGTTGAAATCGAATAATTATAGGTACGCGTATATACAGTGCGTCTATATGCGGTCTATCACACGATCCTAAAACGTATGGCTGCGATGAAACCCGATGATGCGACTACGCTATAACAGGAAAACGCTGTCCGGTACATATACACGCATATATAATTTATAAAAAAAAGTCCTATTATACCTGGTTATGAGACAGACGAATCGGATGTTTAAAGTCTATCCACGTGACGACTTCCAAGCAAGGCGGCGTGGTCAACGAACCCTTGTACGTGAAATAGTGTTCGGTAGATTCCGGTAGCATGGACCTGATGGTGAACCCGACCGGCAGGTTTGTCGATTGCTCCGGCATTTTGATCTGGTCCAACGTTTCGACGATCTCCGCGTAAACGGGATTGTCCTCGGCGGTTATTTCGAAGAACGACGCCAAAACTACCAATCCGTCGTTCTTCGTCAACGCTATCTGCTCCGTTTCGTAGTCCGTGTTCGTAAAAACCATATGCAATTCCATCGGGTAGCTTATAATTATATACATAAAAACATATATTATATAGGTCTGCAGGTTTGGTATGGTAAGGTACAACATATTAATATAACACTGAATTTAATATATTATTTGGAATATTTTAAAATTTAAATCGTTTAAATTCTTTTTTAAAGTCCGCGTTTTTTTTTTTTTTTTGAGTTCGGTTCGACCTAAAAAAAAATCTGGGTTCGTTACGTCACGATAAAATTAATGCACATAGGGCGTAAATATGAACTTTTGAAGTCGACCGAACGAACGAAGGCTGTAGTTGAATCTCGGATCGCCTTGCAGCGTATATTTATTACAGTATTATGGTATATTATATTGCAGTAAACGTGAAAATAAATTAAAAAGTGAAAAGAAAAAAAAATACACGCGTTATTCGCGACGGCGGCGAGAGGTTAGGTTAGGTTAAGTTAGCTTACATTCGAAAGTTTAATAAGCGTATAATATATACCTGTGGTTGTTGATGAGATCCTCGCTGCCCAACGAGTCGTTAACACCCCAGTGGAAATGTAGTTGTGCGAATTTGTAGATCGGTGTCAGAGGACCTCCGCTGATCATTACCGGCGCAGAGTAATTCAATTGTAACACCACTGTAAAACACGTTATTATTATTATTATTATTATTTGGTTAAAAAGAAATCATTTTTCACATAATATACAAGTTCTATAATCTAATGTTAAATTTCACAAATATATTGTGTACGTATATTTATATAATATATACGTTTCTCGCGTAATTCATTACTGAGCTGTTGTTTGTCTAAACATTATAACACAAATGATTGTCATCAGAGTGGAATGACAAGGAAAACATACGAAAACGCAAAGAAAAAAACGTCGAAAATAACTTTTCTAACCTAATATACACTATTCGTAATTTTTAATAACTCGCGTTGAGTTCAAATAGTTATAAACAAAATCGTATAACGACACAATTTAAGTTTTTATTTTGATTTTGCCCTGTAAACAATATAATAATACGCGTGGTAATGAAATCGTCGATATCTTAGCTAAATCCATTTCTAATTTAATCTTTTTAAAATTCTTTTCCAGTGTCCATCTTTATCCATAATTCGCGTCAAACTAGGTACTTTCCGTTTTTAATTCCTTAAATATGTCCCACGATCTTCCCATTCATTCTTATATAACTTCAACTATACCACAATTACTCATCTATTATTATACATTTTATTTCGGAGGCTGTATTTAATTATATATACGTATAGCTTATGTTTGTTTAATCATATTTAATTGTTAATTTATGTAGCTAGTAATTCTAATTAATAAAATAATAATAACAATAATAATAATAATAATAATAATAATAATAATAATAATAATAATAATAATAATAATAATAATAATAATAATAATAATAATAATAATAATAATAATAATAATAATAATAATAATAATAAAATCAGACTTCCCGCGGTAGCTGCAAATAGACGCGCGCAGTGCAGTACTATTAAAAAATTCTCTACGATAAGAAATTGATTTTCTATAAAAAAAAAAAAAAAATATGCGAAATCGTCTACGCTCTATGGCAAATGGATGACGCGTAGAAATAACTGAATGACTAAGTAAAATTTTCATTTCGAACGTAATGTAGGTAATGTTGTCTCTTCTATACAGTGTCACTGTGTCAATAGGTATTAAATTAATATTTATTTTAGTTACGCGCGTCAATAGCAATCGTTTTCTTCTCCGATATTTTATTCATATAATTCAGTATATTATTATATATATATATATATATATATATATTTGATTTTGATAGAAAAAAATATGGACAAACAACAGCGAAAAAACTATACGAAATGGGTGGAAGAGACTTTTGAACGAAATAAAACTGTACGTTAATTTTATACTCACATCAATATTCGAGTTAGTTTAATTTTTTTTAGTCAAGGTCAATAACAATAATAAAAATTTTGAATGAACCGAACGATACCGGTTTACAGATTAAATTATTATTGAAATAGATAATACTTATTATATTGTTATATAATACTGATCAATTTTGTTTTTTCTAAAACGAGAATTGTTATTTAGAATACAATTTTTAAGAAATAACCTTTTTTTTTTTATTTTACTTATCCCTTGTTTTATGTATATATATATGCAGATAATTTTTCGTATGATGAAAGAAATTATGAAGAACAAGAGACATGTGTTACAACTGAAATCAAAAACTCGTATTTTTGAAGAACAAAGAAGCGAGTTAAACGAATACAACGAGATGTCTGAAACTATAATACAAGAGTCGAGTGGATTGAGTGAATTAATTCCTTATTTAAGTAGTGAGTCTGGAATGGAATTTAAGTCAAATATTACACTATATTAAAATATTATAGTAACAATAGTTAAAAAGGTATTTCGATATTTATCGATTACATTTTTTTTTTTTTAATATTGTTTTTAGACTCGATCGAAGAAAGAGAAAAGTGTATCAACATTGTTAAAAAGGTATTTTAATTATTTCATTACGGCGCAATAAATATTTTATGTATAGTATACTGACTGTAAATATTAATATAATTTATGAAGTATTTGCCATTATTAGAATGAATAAATGACAAAATAATGTATTAAATTATAATTTTATTATGTTGCATAATAGGACATTTGTGCTTTGGAAACCAAAAAGAAGTCCGATTCAAAACCGATCAAATCGAACAAAAGATTAGGTGAATATTAGAAAAAAATAAAATACCTCGTACACACGTTTCACTGCTAAAATATGTAGATTTTATCATTTCGCATACATTTTAAAGGCATTTTTTTTATCTAAAAATATTTAAAAACACGCGTAATATTAAAAAAAAAATGTTTGTTTTCTGTAAATTATATTCTATAATATTAATTCCATAAATTGATTTTTTTCGAAGATTGAATAATGCGGTGTAGACCGTCGAACCAATATATACATATGTAATTTAATAAAAATGTATATTAAACTCGAGTAAAATAAGTATATTTGTCTACAGTTGCGAATTTGACAAAATTATTATTCGAAATGTACGATAACATTTTCGATACGCTCAAAACGAACGAAAACAGACTGCTTGAATTGAACAACGAAATCAAAGAGTTTAACGCCGAGGATTTATTTAAGGTAGTTGCAAAACCGTATATTATCTGGACGTTATTTCATACTGTATTTCGTTAGGATAACAATCTGGAACTGGAAAATTACATAAAACAATACGATTCGTTGGAGGCCAAGAGAATGCGTCTCAAAGAAATGATATCTAACGTCGTACAACAACTATAAAAGGTTAGTAACCCGTAGCTGAACGAAAATCTCTACGGGGATTAGGAAAATTAGGTTTTTTTTTTTTGTTTAGAAACGATAAAAGGAGGGAAAATATCCGTCGCGGATATTATTATTCGTCTGTTCCATCATACGAGTATATATTATAATAATAATCGCGTAATATATTCTCTTCTGCGCCTGCAGCATAATGAGTTTTATACACCCGCGGTTAGGTGGTGATGATTTTGTCGAGTTACTGGACGGGGCGAATGGAATGTACGGCTATACAGATACCATATAACCTGCAAGGTCAATAGAACTTGCAGAGAAAAACATAGCCTAAAACGACGCACTCTCTGTCTGCAACTGTCTACACACTGTATGTCGGACAAACGGAGAGAAAATAATTTTCTTCGCGTTGTTTTTTTTTTTTTACTATTCATTTGAAAACTAATAATAATAATAATAATAATAATAATAATGATAACATAAGCGGATTTAAACCTCTTTATAAAAGGTTAACGGGAAAACATTAATTGTACACGGTTATTTTTTTTAAAAAAATGAGAAATTTTGTACATACATATATTTTTCAACACAAATTCTATAGGTGTGTACTCTGTAGTATATACGAAATTAACATTTTTTTTTCTTCAATTAAAACGTTGTTGTTTTTTATTAACTGGTTGCAAAAAATATTTATTATGTAAGATAATATACAGGTACCTATATATAATATGCGTGTGTGTGTCAATGAGTTCTAATGCGGTGCAAGTAATATCTGTGATACTATTATAATATATAATATTGTTTTGCGAATAATTTCGGATTTAACACATTGTATTCTTTCGACGATTGTATTATTATAAGTAACACCTGCGTACTATATTAACCGTCTGTTCGTTTTAAGCACATTGATTATTGTATATTTTATTGTACAACGTGATTTACAATAATAATAATAAGACCTATTTATATTGTTTTTTCGTTACACATTTTAAAAAATATATTCCCGTAACGTTAGACCTTGATATGATGTTATGAGGTATATATATAATATATTATATGCGTACGTTAAACAAAACTATACAAATCGTAATTTTTATACTTGCTTATAGGTATAATGTTATATTTTTTTTTTATACAACATATTATGTCCTTAATGTGTGTGAAACGAAGAACAAAAATATAGAATATATTAGTAGTACGTTCTGGATGTATTTATAATATATATATATATATATATATAAACGAATAAAAGTAACGGCGGCAATTTATTACTGTTTAATTATTATTATTAATTTTTCTCGGGTGTTGTATCTAACAATTTGTAGTAACTCAGTTTGAAATAATTACTTCCTCCTTCGTTTTCTCCGCGTATTGTTTAAACACAATAATATATTATACGTAGTTTTTTTTTCAAATCTACTTATTTGATGTATACTATAGATATAATTTCTTAATTATTTTTATATATATAAAATAATAAATAAACGTAAACATTTCCAAAGTAAATATAATTCGATCTCAGCATTTTTGTTCACCTACAGTGTGTAAGCGCACGTGTACAGAAACATAATATATGCCTGAATGGACTGCAAACACAAGTACCAAAGTGCATAATTTATATATAATATATATATATATATATATATATACGCGTTGAATTCATTGGAAGGATTCTATTAAATAAAATTATAAAACAAATTATTTCGAAAAACACGCGGGTTTCTTAAAAAAAAAGATTTTTAACATATTAAATCGCAATTCTCGAAATGTCAACAAAAGAATATTCATTAATCGTTATGTGATTATATTATGTGGTACAATATGTAACACATCAGACAATATTAGAGACAAATGCGCGTCTTACATAATATGCGTGTTAAATATTATGTTAATATATTAATATTATCTACAAATATTATGGAAATACGTTTTGTCGTAATCGTAATAAGAGTCTAAACTCAATAAAAAAAAAAATAAATAAAAAAATATGACCAAGAATTAAAATGTATAATACACGCACTTATATTACGTATAATTTAGTTTTCTAAAAAAAAAAAAAAAAAAAATGTGCAGTAAAATAAAATTATCGAAAATAAAGTTGTACCTATTAAACAATATTATATTAATAGGTGTTATTAAAATTAAAGGAAAAACAATGTAAATTTTTTTAAAAATCGCAGTGAACGGGTG
Organism: Slavum lentiscoides; assembly: GCA_032441835.1. Lineage (NCBI taxonomy): Eukaryota > Metazoa > Arthropoda > Insecta > Hemiptera > Aphididae > Slavum > Slavum lentiscoides. The sequence goes on along the minus strand of CM063717.1, from coordinate 7,913,987 downwards.
AATTCGGTCGATGATAACGTAGTCATGTCGTCAAATATAAATACACGCAGTCGAATTTAAATTTACAAAACGACAAGTCCTTTCGGATATTTTTGTATTTTCCGTTTCATTAAATATTAAATAACTATTTTTTTTTTAACGTCTTCATATATACTTTATATTGAAACGAATAAAAAAAAACAATATTTTTCCAAATAATTATTACTGTACAAAAATTACCGCTAAACCGTCGTGTTACAGGTACTTCAATTTTTCAGTATTTATAATATCGTGGCGATTTTTTTTTTTTTAATTTCCCCGTACAGGAAAAAATCTCTTTTGCGTTCTTGCGAGTTATGTAACTTATTTCAAATATATTATCTCAACATAATATATTGCGTTATAATTAAATGTATGCGTTGGGCTTAGTCGCGGAAAATCGGGCTTTAAATACGCGTATATCTTCAACAATTGTGCGTGCATAATATTACTCACGTACGCAGTTTTATAGAAAGACGGAGAGGAGAATTAATAAATTATTTTTTCAACTCGTTCAATTAAAAGTCAATTAAAAAAAGCAATATTAACGAATATTATTTCGTGTACGAAGAGAGTCGTCCTCACGATTTTTAATATAAAAACTCGCAGGCGTTAGAAAAAAAAAGAAAAAATTTGCCTAAACTAAAAAGTGAAAATTTTTAGAAAATTTGCATCGCCCTTTGAACGAAATTCGACTTAATTCAGAACATATACAGTCGCGTTCCGAATTGTTTTTTTTCATAATAACCGACTTTAATATATAATTTCATCGCTAATCCGTCTAATTTAATTCGTGTTCTTAAATGTTCTTTTTAATGTTATAAAAACAACGATATAGAGAAAATAAGTATATATACTTATTAAAAACGGCTTTTGAGTCGGGGTGTTTTATTTCTCTAAAAAAACCTTCGTTAAATCGAAGAAAATTTCCGTTTAAACTTTGATTTATCGCTGTTCCACCGTTAGCGTTAACTCGATGTCAGAGTTTAAAAACGTATCAGTTATATAAGCGAATAATAAAAACGATTAAAACCAAATCGACTGGTATCATCTACTGTTCGTTGTCCTCGGTTTTACAGTTTAGAAAATATTTTGTAAAACGTTTTCACTGCACGTATAGGTATGGCGCGTATATATTTCACAAACAATTGCAGCAGTAGGTACTGTTACGCCGAATGCCGGATTTATCAATCGTCCGGCGCGCACAGCCGTATCAATAATAATACACGGCGTAAATATTATATAAGTCGCTTTTTTTTTTTTTAATATTTCCTAAACATTTACAAATATTTACATAATACACGTAAATATGGTGTATAACAGTGGTTCTCAACGGAGGCGATATCGCCCCCCTCCACAGTGGGCTGTGAAGGGTTACCGAGTGGCGGTGAACTAGTTTGGGGGAGGTAGGGGGCGGCAAGCGTGTTCATGCAAAAACGTTGTACACTGTGCGACCTAAAAATAATACATACTTGATAATCCATCAAGCTATCAGTCACTAATTGGTAGTGTTTTCCAATTTATTATCTTTATTATTTTGGCGATTGTGCGCGTGCACATTACATTTTATTATGCTGTATATTATCTTAAATTAAATTCTTAACCGACCGCTTTTAGTACACCGCATGACGAAATAACATGGTATGCCAGCAACTGAGTTCTGCGCACGGTGCCTACGTCACTCGGTCCGCTTATCATAATTATGTGTTATCTATAATATTTATTTTGAATTTTGGTTCTTTATAATCGTGTTACAGTATTTTGTGGTATACGCGTTAATATGATAATGCTACAGATAAGACCGAATGACGTCAGAATTTCATGGCGTAATTGATAAATAATATTTTATTCCATGGCAACTCGAACCGTTCTCAAATTCGTTCATGTTGCTGGCATACCGTGTTATTTCGTCATGGTACACCGTCCGAATCGACCCGAGCACGTTGTATTGGTTTTCGTTATTATAATATTCAGCCGGTTAAAAACACATATAAATTGAAGTACGTGTATACAAAATATTTTTCGAATTAAATATTATTATTTGAAATAATCGTCATTTTTGTTACAAATAATTAATAAAAAAGTATATAAATATAAAACATGAGTTATTAGACCATTTCAGTTTTTTTTTTTTTTAATTTTCCAAATCATCTACTCCCTTCCTGTCTCTCTCCCCATACCCTTAATTATAGAATTCTCACGTAGGAGGCGTTAAAAAGTTGATTGCCACTCAAGGGGGCGGTAACTAAAAAACGGTTGAGAAACACTGGTCTATAATAATTTTTATAAAAATATTAATTATAATAAATTATGTTATTACCGGTGTGTCCGTTATTCGTTATACTCGTCGTTGTCGGCAGCACGTCGATGTTGTGAAAATGCAAAAGCGGTAAATTCACTTTGGTCACGAGATTCTCTTCGATGTCGATTGGCGATTGATATTTTCCAGAACACGTTTTGTACTCTTTGATCCATTGCGAAGGATCTAAAACATATCACGTTCGAGTACATTTTTAAACTTGTTAAACAAATCTCCAAAACTTTTATTATTATACTACTGCTGTGATTCGCCGAGTCATTATTATTATTATATCTGCATCCCGTCTATAAAACGTTCACCATTTAAACCCCCCGTTATAAATCCGTTCGTCGAGTTTCTCTCTCTTTCTCTATAGGTGCGTCTATACGCTTTTATTTTCGGATTTTTATATTTTATAAGGATTGCGCAAGGAATTAGATATTCCTAAATCTCGCCATTTCAGAGAATTCGTCAGCGTATAAATAAATTATTACAATAATTATTCTATTATGCGTAGTATATACGCGCATATAAATAGGAAACTATATATTAACGCGTACAGCGCGGAGGAAAAAACAAAAACCTTTAATTTGCACGGTAAAAATTTCAGTGGAAACGAATACTTGAAATTTTAATCACTATAATAATATTATCGTCGTACAACGAAATGCGGTAAAAGCTTGAAATATTATTGTGTACATTCATAACGTCGTATATGCAGTATATACGCGAGAATAACAAGTCGAAAATCGTGGCTCAACCTACGCGTTTTATAGGAGAAAAAAAAAATGTTGAAAATATCTTTCCTACGTGATTTTTATTATTTTTAATTTTTTTTTTTAATCTCAAACGTGATTTATTTAGGTTATATATTGCAGTTGTATGAAATCGCATTTATGCTCAAACGGTCGTCATAACTATATTACTATACTGACTGCGCGACGCAACAAAAGTAATAATTATTCCGTTACATATTATACTCGTTTAACGAAATCGTTAGATTACTTTCGACTTATGATAATGTAGCGTGTCTCGAAAGAACAAACAAATTTTTTTGAAAAAAATCTGACTTGTATAAACTTTCGTACATCGCTAAAAAACGATTTCTATAGAAAAAAAATGATTACTTTTACTCAGAAGATAAAAAAAAATAAAAACAGTGTCAACAGTTCAAATATTAACCACGTTCATATATTTTTTTAGAGATGAGTACAGTGTGTGGAGTGAGTCACGAAAATTGAACTGAAACGATGAATATAATATCATAATGAATACTGAGTAGTCGGTATTGACTCATATGTGTATATATAGCATAGGCGGAAATCTATTAAATTTTCTGGGGGGGGGGGCTAACATTTTTAATATCAGTCATAATCAGTCAAATATCCAAAATACATACAAATTATAAGATATTTGGGGGGTTAGCCTATTTCTGCCTATGGTATATAGAGTCGGACACATCAAAATGAACTGAATCAATATATTATCGATATTGTTGTATTCCTTAAATCGATAGTAGAAATCATTAATATTTTCAAACGTATTACATATTATAACAAGGTAATTCAATATAATTTTTTGTCGTCCGAGATAATATTATATACGAGTTTAACGTATATAATACAAGTTCACATAATTTTATTATACAGTATATTCGAGAAAAAAAATCGTAATTTCCATAAAAACTATTGAAATTGCATATGTTATTTCGTATATTTGGTTTATTCTATTAACGATATATTATTATTATTATTATTATTATTATTATTATTATTATTATTATTATTATTATTATTATTATTTTATGTGAATCGTTCGAAATTTAGAGCACGATCGTTATTTTTCGTATCATGAGGTCAACCCAAAGCCGATTAGTACCTATTATTTTGTTTATTCGTGCATATCAAATCACTTTGTGGAATTGTGGTTATCGATAAAACGCGTTATTTATTTTGTGGCAGTACGTATATGATATTGGTATATATAAGCCCAAAGGTACAGTGTATACGTGGTTCCAAAAAAATGTTTTACCATATAATAATATATAACTGTAATTTGTTTTCTCCACTGAATGTTTTAAAAATGATTCCAATTAGTCGAAAGGAATGGGGTGTAAAAAATGTTAACGATATAATATTATGACGTACTTGCAGATATACGTGTTTGTAAATTTAAAATAATAATAATAATATCCGTTTAAACTGAAAAATCATACGACATTATATGTCAGAAAGCGCGATATTTATATAATAATAATTATATAAAAATCCGAATATTATTTATTAATACCGTATATAAAAAAAAAAAAAAACGCTCAAGGTATACGTCCTGATAGAATTATGATTAGTTAAATTGTATCTGTTATACGAGTGATTAAAAGATTTTTTTTTTTTTTAATACGAAAAAAAACCGATCCAATTAATTTCCACGTAATAATAAATACGTTCATATCGCGTTTTATAATTTTTGTAGTATATAGTATTTTATTTTTATATATATATATATATATATTATACGCTCGAAACAATCGTTTTTATTAGTTAATTTTGTAAAATAAATGTCTATTATACTCGCATAGAGTGCAATAATTCAAAAGAATAAATACGGAATTATTAACACTTAATATCATATAATTTTCGAACTGTAATCGCGAGATCGCTATTAAATATTATGTATTACGACGATAAAAAAAAAAATCCTCGTCATATTTATTCCGTAGTATATTTTTTAAATTATACGTACAGTAGTAGGAGAAGAGGAAAAAAAATATGATTTACAAACCGTATTTCCTCAGTATAACGAACTAATTTCTTATGCATGACATATTATTATTATACGCTATATATATATGCACGCGTCTTAATTACTATTTAGTTGAGCTAACGATTTTCGCGTCTTGTTATTCATTGACTATATACTGATTTTTATATTTTATTCGACTCGTATAAATATATCGTTCAAATTGACTGTAATCGAGAACACACGATTCTTCGAGTCTACATATTATATAGTATAAAGATTTCGTTGATTTCATTCGTATAAATGCGTACCGCACAGGACTCGTTGAACATTTTTACCCCGTGCCCCGTTTTCTATACACGGAAATATTATTTCTGTATAAAGATTTTAAACGTGATTCTGTTCTTACCGAGCTCTCCGGAATCATAACCAAACGATTGTTCGTGTTCCGAATGGCTTGGTGATCCGCATGCCAGACCTGTAACAACAAAATAATGTATCGTTACTTACGCGATCTCGATCATATATTTTATAGGTAGGCCTACTCGCGTTATTTCTTTTTTTAAAGAACGACTTATGATATTTCGGGAATGGCCATTTCCACAAAAGTACATATGTATATATATAAAAGCGAATTTATTAACCAAACGATACGTGTCGCACCGTGTTTGACTAATGTCGTTAAATAGTATAAAAAAATACTATTTGTTTGGTTTCGTTGCCAAAATCCCGTACGATTATACGAGTTAGGTTTTTTTTTTTATGATTATATCACTTTTTTTTATTATTACTAAAACGTTAACTCTAAGCGAGTCGAATTTTTTTCTCTTAAAAAATTAGTCAATCGTATAAAGATAACCGGTTATAATAATAATGACAAATAGAGTTCATCTCCAGGATCGCGTTCGTTTTGATTTTTTAACAGTCATAAGTATTGTTTATTAACTTCTAAACAAACTGATATTACACTACAGAACAAGACGAACTGTCTTGGTGACATTCGTGTAGAATCGTGTGTTTTTTTTTTTTGCTTCGCTATTTTAATAATTGCCGCTGTTTTCGATAATAAAAAAACCACCGCGTTACACGCGTATATAAAAATTGATCTAAGAAAAACTGCAGTCAACGATCGTGTATTTATCGTGTTAACCAGACGTGTTTGGGTTAGAGGCGCGTGTTATGTAAAAAATAACTGGTACAGCAGCAGCATCAGCAGCATTTACATTAACCGAAGTCATACACGCGGTAAGAACATAGCGTGTACGGCCCGAGCACGTTTATAATTCGGATTTTTCAAAGTGACCCTGTACACGAAATGACGCGGCTGTCGTATTATTTCATTGAGCCGCGCAGACACATATATAAATAATAATACGAACGAAAACCAGCGGACCAAGCGGGGTTGAATAATAATAATAATATTTCAATGAAAAAAAAAAAAAATATATAAAAAAAAAAACGTGTAAAGTCATGTACGGCCAGTCAGCGCGGGACAATGGAGATGCTGCGCCAAGGGCGACTTTTATAATATATTCGTATATGTGTCGCGCGCAATCTCGGATTGAGAAAACGATGACTCTGAGCGGCGGCGGTCGATCGCTGTAAGTAGTATTATAATATAAGAGAATATATATAGGTTGTACTTTTTTATATATGTATATACGCAATAATAAATATTATAAAGTATCGATTTTACACGGGTCCATCGTTGTACAATATTAATTGTACAATGATGTGTCGTCGATACTGCGCTATTTCGTGACGCGTCCGCGATGACAATATCGTGAAAACTTGTGATGGTTAAGACGGACGTCATCGATCCAGTCGTTAATCAACACGCGGTGTCGATAGAGTTGATTCTATCGATTTATCGTCGTTGCGTAATGTTTTTCATGAGTTTGTTATATTAAAACCGATAAAATATACAATTGATTTTGACACGCACACATTACGAGCATTACGAGCATAATATTATGTCGTATATATATATACACATATGACTTTAAAACGTATCCTAAATTTATATTCTCGAGTATCGGTTGGAAAACAAGAACAAACCGTGTAAGAGTGTCACCGCGGCGCACTCCTTAGCTACGAGCAATATAGCGTATACGACAACGGTTGGAGTCACATCGTTTTTTTTTTTTTACTTATTGCAAATGTTTTGAAATTTAACGATATTATTAGAATTCAGACGGGTATGACAAGTTGACGGCTCGCGGGCACACTATTATTATTATAATTGTCTTTCGAAATGCTTCAAAGATCGAATACGTTATCGACCACGTCCGGATTTTATAGAGCAACTGTCAGCACCGCGGATATACTTTCGAATTCAACGTCTCTAAAAAAAAAAAAAAAAATCACATAGACTTTCTAAAACTGCGCTAGTAATAAGGACTGTTTAATTTTGGGAACCGAGTCCTTACATTCTACCACAGAAGATCGTTTGACTCGAGACGCGACAACGTGGGTAAATTAAAATATCCGATTTCATAAACTGATCCACAGATTTTTCTCCAAAACGTTTTTTTTTTCTTACGAAAGTCCTCGACTTCCTTTCCGGTCACACCTGCTTTTTGTATTTTATCGACAACGTTTTAGAACTAAGGAATTTCGCTAACGCGTAGAAATGGTTCTTAATCATAAATCGTACGTTACATAATTATTACACTATAATTATAGTATTGATTGAATCCTCTCCACTCCAAACCGAAACCGGCCCTTTGAATGGCTAAACACCTCTGGACAGCGGACAAAATGTCTGTGACCGAGATAGTGTCACTGTATACAAAACGGTGTTATACAATTTATTATGTATACAGAATTTTTATAAGAAATTAGACGTTAATAAAAAAAAAATTTTTTACTTAATTAATATAACGACGATTCTAGTACAGTTATATCCTTTTAACGACAATTTCGATGAAATAATAAATAATCACACTTTTACGGTACGTTTTCTTATACTGAATGACTACTATGCGCTGCTACAGTGACGCATAAAATCGGTTCTTATATCTACAAATGAGTCAACGATCATAGAGTTGTGGTGATGTACCTATATAAGGTCTATCGATTGCATACGACTTACATATTTATAATTTCGTAATGTTTGGTTAACCCCTGGTTAACCGTTTTAATTTTTTTTTTTGTCGGAACAAATTGTCGACGAATGAAAATATAGGCAGGTATATTATAATAATAATTACGGTTTGACTAACTGTTAAATCAACCGACGGCGCGCGAGCAGTCCAATATGTTGTCATTGACACTAATTGAATATTAATTACAATAAACCATTTAATATCTGATGCGATCAAATATCAGGCTATCGCGCGTATAATTACAAAACACATATTATTATTTACTATTCGAATTAATGCTTATGATTTCAAATTATATATGTATATAAAATAATATTTACTGTTTAGCGAGGAAAAAATATACGTATCGTTACTTTTAAATTTAACTTTTACGAACAAACAATGTACTGCAGTATAATATCAATTATAAGAAACTTCTATTAGAATTCGCTTAATTTTTTAAACATAAATAAATATAGCCGCGGTACAAATTACGGATTTATTAATTTTCAATTAAAATGAATTTGAAAAAAAACCGTCGACGCAGTATTATATTTTATAATACGCCTATAGAAAATATAAATGCTTTTAAATCGTGTGCGAAAAATAAAAAAAATTTGTCTAAACCGTTTGAATTATTACGCGCTCTGAAAATTCGATGAAAAATGTTTGTAAATACGCTGTTATAATTATTTAAAATCTCAAGGCGTTCAAATGAAAAATGTCGAAATATTCAAAAATATACGCTGAAAAAAAAACCATATGTATTTTTTTTTTTTTGTTTTATTCACGACGTTACGAAAACATATATTTTGTGTTTAGTGTTTACACCTCTAGTTGTAAATTCGATCAACTAGAAACAAATATACGTACACGCGTATAAAAACCAAATTTCTAAACTGATAATAAGATTAAACAACAGGAAACAATGGTTCTCAGTTTACAAAAAAACCCCGAATACGTGCAGATAAAATTTAAATGTTACAAAAAAGTGAACGTTAATTATTTCAAGTGTCACAAAACGCGATAAACCTTTTGTAACCTGAAAAAAAAAAAAAAATTTCGTGTTTTATACGTAATTTTTAAATAAGTCCGCGTCGTGTTTAATAGAAAATTGTTATTTTAAGATTATACGACGGATTCGATTTCTATAATATATTAGTGATTTATAAGACTGGTGTACTTGGACGAAGGTGAAGGTAATTAATAAACAAAATAAGCGACTATTAAGACTTTTAACGCTATTTGGATTTCGAATAAAATTTTTCTCATTAGTATAGCAATTAAAATTTCACGGACATTGTATTCACGAGTTTATATGTATATATATATATATATACTCGTATACACCACCAAATTTTAACACAATAATGTGATAGGAGTATTAGAAAACACTCAGAAGGTTAAGTTGATTAACTATTGTACAATTAATAATAATATATTATGTGTACGCGTAAGTATTTATTTAAAAGAAAATCGATATTCGAAAAATTTCGCGTTAAATCGTTTATATACGGACATATTATTGTGGAGTTATTGTTTATAACATTACAAATGTGTTTCCTTCTTGCATATATAATATGTACGCGGAAGCAGCTACAATATTATCGTATAATTTTCGTATAATTTTTTCACGATACAAACGTTTTACACATGTAAAAACCGAGACGTACAAATAGTTAAAGTACACAAGGCCCCCTGTTCACCGTACGCCACTATGTAGGCGCATTTTTAATTAATTGCAATAAAAATTAGAGGTCATCGTACACACACACACACACGAACTATATTGCGATGTATATACGCGAACACAAGTCGATCGCCTTACGCAACTATACAACAATTGTACTATATAATATATAGAGGGTTACCGAACGTCCTGATTTTAGCAGGAAAGTCCTTGTTTTAATATCTCGTCGTGAAAATCGTCCGAATCACGAAAACGTTTTTGGTCTATTGAAAATTTACGTTTTCAGTAGATTTCGTGGCTGTTTTATGTTTTTTTTTTAATGAAATATCGTATCGTCTCGATCGACTCGACTCGAGACAATAACATGCAGGCGTTGTTAACCGCGCGTCCTTCAAATAATTTTCCAAAGAGCGAGAATTGTCCCCCGCGGTTCGGTGCTCTAAAAGAGTTATGGCCACCCTTTATAATATCAATACGTTTATAAGGCGTTATATGTGTGCAGAACGCGGCGGCAAAGTCTTTACGTATTCACGTCTGCTGCAGTACGCGCGCATTCAAATTAGTTTATTGTCGAATGAAAATCCGATGGTCCATTGTGATTGAAAATATTCGACGGCACCGTAACCGAGTCCTGTAATATATAAAAGTCGTCGTGACACCATATAATATACGATGTGTGATGTTTTCTCATCGATATAATATATACACCGAGAATAAAGAAGTTTCGAAATATTACTACAACTATTGTGTTACACATTCTAAAGTACACGTGTATAGTCGGTTTATTAAGTAGTAGTACAGTAATCTCTCGGGTTTGCGTGTTCCGATTTTCATGGTTATATATAATGTTATATTCTTGTGATCCGCAGAAGATACACTATATACAAGACGAACGAAAGGAGTGCAGGGAAGTTATAGGCCATGGAGCGTGTATATTCGGCTTTATACATACGCGTGTAAATATTTATCTGTCTTTTTCCCTCTGTACATTGTACGTATATACGAAACATTCGTTTCTATAAAGAAAATTACACGCAGGAGTCGCGATTCGGCTCATCCGAATGGTCCGAGAACCGTATGAAACGATCGTCAAAAGTCGTGTTTGTACTGTAATAAGTATGGACGAGAGGAAATTTGAAACAAAAAAAAAACAATTAAAAACGATAATGTATAAACGTACCTATATAATAGGTTCCATTTATAATAGAATAATGGTCACCTGTAGACTAAGTGAAATATAATTATAAATTTCGGTTTACCGCGTTTCAATCGTTTACTTTTTACATACACGAGTTGTGGCGTAAAATAATATACCGTTTGAAGTTTATTGGAATTTCAAAAACGTTAAAAGCTTTTTGAAAAGCGTTTCGGAAAACGCGCTATCTGTTTATAACACACGTCGTATTTTTGTTGTTCTATCGAATCGTAGAAATTCTTGTGTATAATTCATAAAACGGTTTTTTTTATCAATAATTTGTAAAATTTTAAAATTTATTTATTTCTTACGTCGCGGTATAGATTAATTTATAATAGCCAACCCGCGGCGTAGTACTTTAATTCCATTGCAATCGACGTGTCAAAAAAGTATAAAATATTAAAACTTGCTATTTTTTTTTTTCTAGAAAATTATTTATCGAATACGAGCGGGTAGGAAAAAAAATCGATACTAATCAAATAACGTGTAAGGTTTGAGCCGTCTCTTGCAGAGCAGTGACCTCGCAACAGCGAACGTATTAAAAATTTAAATGTTATTAATTATATATTATATACAATTATACGACGCAATTAATATTTTCGAGAAATTAAAAAAAAAATAGGAAATAACTTATATTATTAGATCGAACTGGTCGTCATATTGCAGCGCTCAGGCAGTTTGAATTAAATGTTATACCTATATATGTGTGGTTGAAGTTAAAGAATATGCTGTCTCTTAATATAATATCTTAAACGCCAACAAAGATATATGCATAAATAAATATTCCGTTAATTTTTCCAACGATTTTTTGTTTTTTTACTTATTGGTTTCTATTTTGTAATTAAAAATAAAAACATTTTTTTTTTAAATTATTTATTATAAGTAAAATAAATAATAGTGACGTTAAAACGACACTTATTTTCCTTCGTAAACATTAACCGTCTCGCGATAGTTACGTTATTCGGATTTTATACATACATATAGGGCAGACTTTGATTGTGCGATTATTAAAGCCTGAATTATTTTTTTAGCATTTTATTTGTTAATCGACCAATTAATATGAAATAATTATTTCATTTTTTTTTCACAGTTTAAATTGAAAAATAATAGATATTTAAAAAAGGGAAAATTGTATTTATTTTACTATTTTTATTGCTCAATTTGTTTTTGTGTCTATACGTTAATCATTGCATTGCATATTTTGTTACGTATAATTATTAATAATTATTATCATCATTTAGACGCAATTAAATTATATAACAACGATTTATAGGTAGCTATTTATTGATAAGGATTGATAAGGATATGTGGAAAAACAACTGAATTTTACGAGTCTAAACTATTTTAAGTATGAAATGCGCGTTGGATGCCATTACGAAATGCTTTTTTTTTAACGAAATAATAAAAATTATCGCATTCACTATTACGTGTTCGATAAAACAGAAACTACAGAGGATTTTTCTAGAATTTACTAATGAAATTTAAAAAATAATAACTTCCCATATAATTATTATATGCTGTATGATTTTGATTTATGTAAAAAAAAAAATATATATATATAATTTATATTCACATGTCCGTATTTATAATATTTTAATATTGTGAAAATTGTTTTTCAGATTTCACGGAATATGTCATTATATAACTTCAGATCGTGGAACACGTGTACATTTAAAGTCAATGCTGCAATTTATATTAATATACATTCACGCCAATACAAATTTTATTTAAAAACTATATAAATCATTCGTACACTATTGTAATTTTTACTAATGTCAATATTTTCGAGTTAATATGCAAGAGATTTTTTTTTTCCTTTCGAATAAATAGTATTAAAATTTTTTTTTATTCGTTTAATTGTGATAAAAAAAAAACTAAGAAATTTAATTAATAAAAATAATACGTTAAAGTTATTTTTGACGTGTTTTTATTGAAATCGTCGAGATTATTATTATAATTTACATTTTTATTAAATGTAATATTATTAGTATTTAATTTGTACGAGGCGGGCGTAAAACGTAGGCAATACTTATACATACCGGTTTTCGATAATAAAAAAAAAAATAATAGAATTTCAAAGATAATATTATTATAGGTAACCTACAACACCCTAAATTTACTTGCACCAAATAACTAGAACAATACGCATGGACGTTATTCAAGGTAATTGTATTACATTTATTTTTCTTTCTTTTTTTTTTTAGAATAAAATGGCCGTAAAATTGGCAACATTCGTATGGAAACTTGCCATTCTATATAGGTAGAGATTGAGTAAAAAGAAACGAAAGTGACACGATACAGTATACGCGTTTACGGCTTCTTGTATAATATTATAAGAAATTATTATTGTTATTAATAATAACCTAACGAGCGACTGGAGTGTCTACATAATGTAGCGTCACGTTTTAATTTTTCAATACAACAAGAGAAAAACAACAATATATAAGTGCTCTATAAATGTACGGAAACATCAGTTTAAATAAATACTTAAAATAAGATTACATAATACTCCTACAATTAACGAAAGGTGTATTTAATAGTAGACTATAGTGGAGGAATTGTGTTAAAAATTTAAATAAAAAAAAAAAAAGTAATTACAGTGTTTTTATACAATTCGATGTTTATATTGTTTAAGAAAAAAAATCCTATTTTATAAGAGGTTGTCCGTATTATATGCGTATTACCCGTATATGGTCGTTGAAAAAACTTAAAATATATTTTCTATTAAATAAGTCCATATTAGAGACGAATTATTATTATTTTAATAATAATAGTCGATAAATATTTGATCGCGGTGCGGTGGTGATTATAATATTATTTAGATGTTTTAGAGTAATTAAAAAATTAATTATGGAAAATTAATGTGTAAAAAAAAACAAATTGTATGAATTTAACGCAGTTTTCGCTGTATAATATATGTAGTAATTATTTTGCTTTAGAAATTATTAGGATTTCATTTTAAATTACATAACGTATATATATATACATATAAAATTAGCGAACGTATATTCGAACAAATTATGAATTATGTATAGCATAGTAGCATACTATTCATAAAGATATTTGGCGAAAAAAAAAAATTAAAAATTCAAACGTATGTAGTTTTTTTTTATCCGGACAGTGCGAGTGGATGGCCGTTGTACTGTACGTTAAATTACAGTGCAGTACATAATAATATCGTTAATAAGTAATAATTTTAAAACAAACATTATTGTTCAGTAAAATAAATTTTAAAAAGCATCCATAAACGTGTATTGTTAATTCCGCGTAGTCGCCTTTTTCGAAAATACATATACATATATATAATATGTAATAATTATTTTTTGAAATTTTACGTTTAGAAATAGATTTAATTTTCAAATAAAATATTTAACAGTAATATACAATAACGTCACGTGCGAGGCTGGACAATTCAGTGATTTCTTTTAACTTTCTAAAATTAATTTAACCGAATTTTTATTAATCGATTTACAAGTTAATTAAAAATTCGCATATATATATATATGGTATATTATGTCAGTTGTTTAAACAAAATACAATTAAGTTTTAATATTTTGATTTTATTTTTATATGAAAATATATTTTTCAGTCCAAGAATAGAGAACATTTTTATGTATTATATTATGTTTTATATTTTTAAGCTTTTTGACTTTAGCATTTGCTAAGCTCGAACGGCGATTGGTCAACAAAAATACATTTACACACGGTAAACACGTGAATTCTGTCGCTCGACCTAACCCAACCACACCTAACCTAACCCAGTGACGGTTATAAAGGGGAAAGGCGATAGGTAGATCGCTCCCATGGGATTTGATATTATTAAATTTAGCGTATCTCTGACCTAACAGCACCGAATTGTGCCATGTAAGTTGGTCCAATTATGTTATGGTTATGCTCCATTTTCGCCCCCTCTTTTGAACATCATGTATCACTTACATAGGAAAGATTAATCCTTTACGTTCATTTCATTTCATTGAAATACGCGAAATAATATTTTCATTAATAAAAAAAAAAATAAATAAATAAACTAAACACCCGCATATACCGATATGGCGCGTCGGCCGACCGTAATAAAACGGAAAATGAAAGTAATCGCCAGATAGCGCTATTACTCAACATAGAGGGCGTGGCAGAAAGGCGCTTATAAATAGCGGTCCGAAACCATCGGACCGCTCAGTGTAGTCACGGCGGTCAGGCGTAAACAACGTAGTTCGCGTCTGACTGCGGTGTGTGCGTGTGTCTGCCACGCCCTCTATGTTGTGTCGTAGCGCTATCTGGCGATTACTTTCTTTTCCCGTTTTATTGTTTTTCGTTTACGTTCCATGCACGATGTTCTTCATTTTTCTACGTCTACATTTCGTCTCGGTACCTATCTTCTTGGTTATTACTCGTCGATGTGGATATTTCATTTGCAGAGGGGGTCGGCTCCATTTTCGCCCCCTTGAACATCATGTATAACCTAACCTAACCTAACGCGCTGTACAGAAATATTATACGTCGATTCAATATATATAGGCCGCCGGAAAACGAAATATATTCTCGTTATTAAAAAAATTCATTATACACGACGGACACATATATATGTATTAGTCTCGCATTATTGCTGCAGTTATAATAATTAATCGCATACAGCAACGGTTCCTAAACTTTTTTTCCGGCGGTGCCTTTTTTTTCTGGACCGAATTCTGCCGCGATGCCCCGGTGCAGCTGTGAATACCACGAAGAACGTGTTCTCATTGATAACCGATTTTAATAATTTTATTGAACATAATACTTAAAAAAAAAAAAAATTAAAATTATTAGAAAAGTGAAAATTTATTGTAAACGCGAAAAATGTGTCTATAATACGATGTACGTGGCTACTATTATTTTGGCTAAGCTTGGAAATGCGTCAGGTTCTGCTTTGAGGCGGTCGCGGTATTTGATTTTAAAGTGTAAGCAGAAAATCCTGACTCGCATATAAGTGGGTAGCAAAAGGTAAGGAGCAGTTTTTTTCGCTTTTCAAGCGCGTTATCATAAAACAATATTTGTTGTCTTTCAAACTTGGCCAGAATTCGAAGCGCCTAGACGAATTTCTGTTAAAAGATGATTTTAATACATATATGTCGGGTCCGAAGTCCAGTCGATCGAATATTCAATTCGCATTCAAACAACGCATTCGATTGAACCGTAGGGCAATATCGTTCAAACGAAATTTTTTTTTTAGTCGTTTCTTCAAAAATAAATTTGAAATAATTTTTTTACCAGCCACTGTGGCCCTGGAAAATGCACTGCAGTTTGGGAACCGCTGGCATGTAGAAAAACGTGTTTTTTCGCGGTAACTCGACGTGTTCGCACACAAAAGTGTATCTGTGTATATTATATATATATATATATGTGTGTATATATATAGAGAGAGGCGGTTTTGCGGTAATCGGACTGAAGAAATTGTATGAAATTTAAAAAAAAAAAAAACGTCATAAGACACTGGTTAACCTCATAATATATAAAACGCACTATTTTTTTTTTTATTATTATTTATATATAACGCGTTTATTATACATTTTTGCAGCTACGGCGCCCCACACGCGCGGATATGATATACGCGCCATTCGCGTAACCATATTATCGATTAATAATAATAATAATAATACGCGTATATTTGCAGTGTGGAAATGGAAAAATATATATATATATTTTTAAATTACTTATTATACATATTACTGGCCCGAAGCGTATTTCAGTCGCGCGCATAATATATAATATAACATAATATACAATTGTCGATATTTAGCTAGACGATAGAGAGAGAGAGAGAGAGAGATAGATAGAGAGAGGGAAATGGACATTTAATAATTATTATTATACGAACGTATATGTACGCAATAACGCGTATAATATAATATAAAACACCTGCCGGAAATTTATAACCGGTCGCCCGGCGCCACGGTTCGCGCGGTAAAACGCGTTTTATAACGCGAATCGTTTCGTGCCAGAAGCGACAAAATAATATGAAATAGTCCACTTTTTTTAGAGAGCATATATTATATTATGACGATTTAATAATATCAGGTTTTTTTCGGGTTTTAAAATACAATATAATTTTTTTAATTCTCGGCGGAGCTCGGGATCTAGTGAGTATAGTGGTTTTACAATGACGTTTATTTTTATTTTTCTTCTCATATCCTGTGTACAGATTTTACAGGTCATTTTTCGATTTTCTCAATAGTTTTCTAACGCGACGCGATAAACCACCGAAAAATTACGAAAAAAGGGATTTCGTCAATATAATCACGTACCTATAGTTTTTTCGCTATAATTTCGAAAATAATCGTTCTATATTGTCTTGACATTTTCAACAAAATTGTATCTTTGCAGTATACCATACAATTTCAAAAAAATTTTCAAAAAGTTTCTTTCAATTCTAGGCTATTTTTAGATTTTGAGGTTTTTTTTTTTTTTTTATATTATTAATAATTCTGAGTTTTTTGACTTGAAATTTGGACACAACGTCACTTTAATTTTGTACGAAAAATAGACAAAGCGTATTACACCGAAGCTCCGCTCGGAATCGTTTTATCCGAATGCAACGATTCATCGTTGCTTTCAAATTTGTAATAAAAACAAAACTCTAAAATCTTTATCCGCAATTAGTAATTCGCTTAAGTGACACCGACAACACCCCGCGGCTCGCTACCCTTTTTTTTTTTTTAATACAAATTTCGTTTGCTGATTTTGGTGGTCCTTTATACACACACGCAATATCACAACGATTTAAGGACCCCGGCGCACTCTCGCTTTTAAATACGCCACTGAATTTATAAAAAAAAAAAAAGGTACGTCGTATATATATATAATTGTAGTGATATTTTTAGAAGCGAATAACTATATATACATATATGTGGCGAGTTGAGAAAAAAAACAATTTTAAAATCGCCGGTAACTCGCGTGCTGATATATACTCGTATACGTTATAATACAGTTGTCCTCGTACCAATAAATACACACTCTACACATTTATACTTTCGCGCATTAATATATTTTAATATTATTATTCTATAATGTATATACTAAGCTATATATAGTATATATATATAATATAATATAATATATTAAACATTGCACGCCGTAGCGAACGATATATCGGGGAAAATCGAACGTAATAACGTAATAATATTACAGAGTATATTTCATTATTTCGCGCGTTCGCAATCGGGCCGGAGAACGGCAAAAGAAATATAATAATAATAACGTGTATGCGCGGTATAGCTTCGGTATGAGTATAGTAAATCGACTTTTTTTTTTTCCCACACTGATTATGTTAAAATTCATACTACGACCGCGACACGTTTTGTACAAACGTATTTATATACACTCTTATAATATGCGCGTACAGTTACGAAACGCCGGGGCGAATAAAACGTTTTGTTTTCCAACACAAAATTTATATGTAAAATCAACATCATATCGACCAGGCTACAGGGGCGTAATTAAGGGGGGGATGAGGGGGATAGATCCCCCCCAGAGCCTTTTTTTTAATCATGTATAAAAAAAAAATAACTGAAAACTGTCGTCATCTATTGTAGGGTCAAAATTTTCCTATTTTTATACTTTACTTAAAATCGCTTTTTTATTATAATGTTTAAGTTTCAGTTTAGTACAAGTTTCCCGTTGCACTGTAATGAAAAACGAGGGAAAAAAGTCATCCCCCCTCCCTCAGAACAAATTTCTAATTACGCCACTGCCAGGCTATTCGCACTCTATACTGTTATCTATATAATATTATATATAACACCGACACACCGCTGTGTAAGTACGTTATAATCGGGGCTGTGAATTTAATGCATTTGCATGTTTTTTTTTTTATATTTCTCGTGTGAAAACGAGTTCGGTACAAATTTGTTTGGTGTTACTACTGTGAATACGCTTATACTAAAATTTATATTGCATATTTGAAGGGTAGTTAGAGCATATACTTGAATGTTTAGAATATATATAAATGCATGTTCTCTTATTTTCTTTAAATCTTTCTTGTGATATTTTTGTTTGTTTTTTTTTTATGAATTATTTGGAAAATTTGGCGGTCGTGTTAAATTTTTTCAAGTAAAATTTAACACTGTTATTTCGAACTCGTCGCAATAGTGAATTGGACGCAGAATGAATGCGCGCGTGTAGTATATCAAATATCGTATAAATCAACTTTAAGGGAAATTATTATGTTATTCAATAAAAAACATAATAAATTCTCAGATTAGACCCGCGAATTCGTATAATGTATATTTGCGTATTTCAAGTTTTTAAGCGCATGTTTTTACGTTTTTAAGATTTTTTTTTAGTGCATATTGTGCCATTTATTAATAACGCGTAAATGCGTGCATATTTGGTAATTTTTTTAGTGCATTAAATTCACAGCCCTGGTTATAATGTTCGAATTCGGTGCGAACTAATGACGCGCTCGTATATGTCTACATAGAACGCGAGTGCGCAGTTGTTGAAAAACGACGCCTTATTTTATATATACGAGCATAGGCGTGTTCAGATGTCCATGGCTGGGGAGGCCAGTTATAAAATTTAAATTTTTGTCTTACTACAGCGATCTATATTCTATATCTATATTTGTGACTTTTTTTTGTTGTATGGAAATTATATAGCACCTGTAATTTTTTCACCCCGCAAAATTAAAGATTATCTTAAAATTGGTTTCCTATGCTATTACAACTAATAAATAAGACCAATCAACTAATGTGCTACTTAGTTATTTTTTATAAATATTTTATATTATTTTATATTTATAGTTTCAACCACGGTAGATTATAAGCCAAAGAGGCCAAGAATTAAGTCACTGGGGAGGCCGGTGCCCACCCTGCCTCCCCCGTAGACACGCCTATGTATACGAGTATTATGACCGCGGTCGCAAAATGTTGTACGTTCATATACTTTATTAGTATAGAAATTCGAATTTTTACATAGTATTTTATTGTCGATCGAGAGCAGGGGGGGTTGTGGGGTTTGAACCCCCCCATGACGTCACTAACCGATGTAGTTTTGTGCGTTCGTGCTTATATATAAATAATATAATTCACAGTCGAGCAATTTTCTAAAAAAAAATTTTTTAAGAAGGGAAAAAAATAAACGAATATTTTTTTTTACAAACTATTTTCAATTTTATGTCAACAAAATTTTCGACCCCCCACCCATTGAAAAGTCCGAGTACGCCTCTGATCGAGAGTACCTATACACACCTCTTGTATTTCAAATATTCCATTTCAAAACGTATATTAAATTTTCGACTCGGGGGAAATATACGGTTATTTAGTTATACAAAACGTCTGTAATCCATATATATTTCAGCCGTCGTCTTGGTGTGTCCGAATCAAATAATAAAATATCTACAAAACGTTTTATCCGCGATTACAACTGCGGTCAAAAGAAAATTATTGTACATTTTATTTATACGAATTTATGGAAAAAATGTTGAAATTAAAAAATTTCTCGCAACTGCAGGTCGACTATACGCGTTATATTATAATATAATCATTTTATACTATACCGCGAATGCCTAACAACAATACCGCGCATTATCAGGTTAGTGATTTTGTTTTATTCGAGTTCACCGTGGGGGTTATTAAAATCGCTTTTTTTTTTCTTCAAATTATTCGTTTAACTCGGAAAATTTTACTCGATACAATCGCGTATCGATAACCGCGAACTGAGAAGTATTTCAATAGCGTACGCGTATATAGGCGTATACTGTTTAAATACATTTTTTGCAAAACTATTTGATAAATGTTTTTTAAAAAAAAAGTATTTCTTACAACGCTGCAGCTATAATATATACTTTACAACTGAATACGATTCGGATTTTTTTTTTTACGCAATTTGACTGAATCGTATAAGGCATATAGGGCTCGGGATTTGTACGCATTTGCATATTTATTTCTCTGGCGCGGTATGCTAGATAAGCATAAAGTACGTTTTATAATGTTCAGAAATTTAAATACGCGATATAATTGTTTATAAACGTATAATAATATATATTTTAGCGAATTTCCGATTATTTTTTTTTTAGTTTTTTAGTTTTTAAACGGATTTTATACCGTTTTAAAGTCGTATTTCGTTTTTTCCTTCTTGCGCGTATTTCGAAGATTTCGATTTGTAACGATCGTTTTAGTATATACAGAAATATTTCGACAAATTTCCAGCAAAAATATATAAAATTTAAACGCAAAAAAAAAATATACGAATATAGCTAATATTCGAAGGCGAGAAGAAGAAAGATATTGTATATACCCATAATTGCTTGATTTCTAATTTATTCTCTAAATTTTTTTTTAAAAAAAAATTCTAGGGAATTTTTCGTACACATATTATAATTACAGTCTTTTAAATAATATTCAACGCGAACCGCTTTAATATTATTATCGATAATCGATCGGATTTCGTATATATACCAGCTGTGGACACTCGGAAGTGCATACTATATATATACGGTATACGAATACCATTTCACATTTTACTATTTTGTAGTTGTAATTTTTTTTTTTAATAAAATTAAGCGAGCTGCAAACGACGATATATGTAGATCCGGCTGCATTCGTCGTTAGTGGGTTAAGGTTAAACGTCAATTTATTTAAATAGAATTTTTTTTTTTTGTAAATATAACATATCAAAATAGTATTGTATATTAAGCGACAGAATTTTATCCCATTTACGAACGATACTGTAATATATATATATACAATCTGTATACAGGTACACGATAAATCTAAAAAAGAAAAAAAAACAGATTTATACGTCGCCGGGTGGTCTATAAATATAAAAATCTTATATTTATATATAAAGACGCGCGTCGCACGCATCGTATATTTCTATTCAATATATAATACATGTCCCATAAGACGTATATATATATATATTTATTATGTTAATTTCTTTTTTTTTTTTCAAATGTAAATCTCACTGCAGGCAATAATAACTAAACGTTTAGATTTTATCTACGTTTGTTATGCAAATTAAATAATAATACGCCCGTGCGTATGGCTGTGTGCCGTATACATAATAATAACAGGAAATATTTATAATATATTACGTATAATCGTGTCAATATTTCGAACGATTGACGAATCCCCGAATACAAACAAATCGAATAAATAAGTTTTTGTACATTTCGTACGATCCTGCAGTATACCTAATGGGAATTTATAATGTTTTCCAAGGTGTACACGCGTACGAATTCGTATTTTTATTTCAAAAGTTTATAAAACATTTGGACAGTGGCGGATCTTGGATATTTTGATAACGGGGTGGGGTGGGGCGCATATAAATTGTATAATTTGAATAATAATTAATAATACGTACTATTATTATTAAACAATATTGATATAATATATTCGATATAATTATGTCGATTACACGTCACACACCATAATAATAGTTAAGTCGTTATAGTCATTTAAAAAAAAAACAATTTATATTTATAGATTCTCATACTTTATAAGACAAATCGAAGTTTTTTTTTTTTGAGCGAACACGTCTATATAGTATTTCTTCTGGTTTTACTGTAATGTCTTTATTTACGTGTAACATTAATCAACATTTAACGTCTCTCTCACACGACGTCTCATTGTATAACGATAATATTTGAAAAAAAATTGTCGACAGAAAATCGACAGGGAGGCCACCTGTGTCCTTCCCATACGAATTATGGATATTTACTGAACGATTTTTTCCATACAATAATTAATGCCGACTCAAGTATCCGATAATATTATATAATAGCGCACTTGTGAATTTTAAACGCCTGCTGTAATAACGATTTATAGGAGATTTCGTGTGAAAAAAAAAATCGCTAAAATATTTTTCGTAAGAAATTTAAAAAAAAAAAAATTGTTTTTTAAATATTATTTTATTTATAAAAACGTATAAATATATATAAAGAAAACTGCGCAAAAACGCGTGAATAAGAGTTTTTTATGTACGGGCACAACCGCGGTTTAAAAAATCCGAATATCATTTTCTCGCGCATCAGCGCGTATAGAATCGCGTGCACGTGAAATATTAGAGATTGCTTTTCGACGTTTCGTACTTAAAGGATTAACAATTTTTAACAATCGAAAGATTTCTAACTCGATTTCAAGAGTATTCTATATAGCCAATATACGAGTATATATAAATACGCGACAGATAAAATATTTCTATAAATATTTGTGTACTCGCGGGTTATATAATTATATATAGGTATTGCACATTCGAGAATTTTTATAATATTTATCGAGTCGGTTTTCGAGTAGTTCCTTTTTTTTTCTTCTTTTTTATCCTATACGAGTACAACACACCGTGGACGACAAAACGTAGAACACGCAATAACACGTACTGTACATACATACGTATACAGAAAAAATGTGTACGAAAAGTGTGCCGAATTTACATACGATTCGAAATCACACTGTGTTTAGCAAGCGAATAATCGATAAATTCGATATATTCTCTCCGATTACGATTATATTCCGTTTTTATCACTATAAAATAAGTAAGTTTAATATTCGTTTCGATTCGCAGTAATCGCACGAAAAACACACGATTTCTCCCGATTAATCGAAACGAACATAATTTTTAAAAGAAACACTACGTGCACACACCTACGTAAACAGTTCGATTTTTAAATAAACAATAATTCGAATCGATCAAACGTGTGTTATGTAAAATGATAATATTCACGCGTATATATTATGACATCACCGACGAAGTCGAAATTTTTTTTCTATAAATTGGGCAAACTCCACACAGACGCGGATCCAGAAATCACAAATACGATGATCAGCTACATAGAATTATACCCATTTAAGTAGATACGCACTGATCCCGATCTAGAAATTACAAATTAAAAGGTAAAATAAATGCTCGACAAATACAGTAAAGGTATTTTATGTATATAATTTTTCAAGCAACGACTACAGCCCAAGGGGGAGCTCCTTAGACCCACTTGGGTCCACGCCTGACTCCGCAATATATTATACATTAACCGTAAGTATAACGAATTATATAAACCGGCGTCGGTTGAATCGACGTATATAAACCTTTTATGAAAAAAAAAACAAAAAATGTTTTAAACGTCCCTCTTCTATATATTTCCAAAACGCTATATGATAACAACCGTTTTCGCTCTGATGTCGCAGAAACGAAAAATATTTTTTTTTATCGCATATCTATAAACGAAACGCATCGAATTCCGAGCACAGATGAACGTACATCCTGCGCTGCTCAAATATATTGTCTAAATTACGGCCGATTAATACTGGTGGATATAAAGTGACAGAAGAAATGAAAACGAATTAATAACTCTGTCTAAAACAAAAACGGACTAAGTCGTTCGTATAAAATGTATTTATTATCGATTTTTATTATTTTTAAATGGGGGAAATGCGCTGTTCTATTATGAAACTTGTGCGACAGTGTTTGGCGGGGCAAATATCATATATATATATATAGGCTTTCACCGAGTTTATTATAGACATTTTATAGTCTTTCAGAATTCTCAACAGCACGTTTCCTGCACGTCCGTCTATTTTTCTCCCAGTCCAAGTACTGTATAATAATACGCGCAATTACTGTACAATAATAATATGTAGTAATAGTTAACATTTTTTCTCTTTAAAAACGTTTAGATTTGTGTGTGGGGGGGGGGAGGGGAAACCGACACGAGTTTTTTTTTTTACAAATCCTGCGATATGAGTGTGGACAAATATTTCGTTTTTTTTTTCACGAAATCGCATATTATACTCGTCTATCGAACGACGTTATCGATGACATCATATTATTATATTATAAAGGAAAATAATGCGCTGAACTCCCCGTTTTTCAGAACACACACGTGTATAATAATGATATGTATTATATCCTTTGCACCTTGTCGATAACGACGACGACGACGACAAAAAACGCTTACAAAACGATTTTACACGCGGTCGTCTCTCACATTCTGTTCGTGAACACATAATGATAATGATAACAATATTGTGGAATTTCGAAGACCGCAAGTATTATAAGAGAGGGTCCCGGTTAGGTTAGCCCTGCAGTAGCCTCCGCATCAATAATTCATAATATATTACGTGTATTATAATAATCGCGCTGCAGTATAGCAGTGTCGTCAAAAAGGGTTGAGGTAAACTGGTTTGTTCGTTTTTGTTGGAAGTGAAAATCCTTCTTTTTTTTTTTTTTTTGACATCGCGCGTCGGATTAATCTATACAGACGTGCAGAGGTTCCCAAACCTTTCTCATAAGTACGACCCATTTTTTTTTTTTTTTTAATTTCAAATTTCGGCGGTCCGCTTAAATATCGATTTCTTTTTTTTTTTTTTATACGGATAAATAAAATATTGAAATTAAAAAAAAACAAATTGTGTATAGTTATTCTGTATTAAAACGTTATGAAAAAAAAATTATATATATATATACAATTTATACGTGAAGGATTATTCCTGATAATCTATATATATATATACGGTTAATTCGAGACGCGAGAGGAGTTATTTTTCCGGTTGAGATTTGTTCATTTATCATCGTGAATAGAATCGAATGGGAATGTATAATATAATATTATAATATATTTTATAACAGAAAGTGTCGTACGGACGACTGGAATTTCGTTGAATAATTTTAACCCGTTTCTCTTGTTGATAATAAATCCGTCCGGTCGTGTTTTTCACGATTCATAATTTTGGAAACCTCTGCTACAGACTATAAATAGCTTAACAGTGGTGTTAAGCCCTCGATTACTTTTTTCGGCCCCGAAAATCTGTGTATTCGATGTATGGGGGGAAAAAAACAGAAAGCTTTTTTTCCTAACTTTGAAATAACGGTTACGAACCGAAAGCTATGATTTTCACGTATACCAAGATTTTTTAAAAAAAAAAAAACGTTCTAATATATCGCGAGAACGTCTTAACCAGGGGCGTAATTTCAAAATATTCCATGGGATGCAAAATATTTTACCAACCACTAACACAGTAGGTATTTCTTATTTTCAAAATAAATAATAAATAAAACAAAATATTGTACAATACGTAATAATCGCATAAATCATATATTATAAAATGTATAGGTATTTACTATTTACAATAAAGCATAGCGCCTATATATATATATACGCTTAAGATTAGCAAAATCATCAACAGCTTTATTCAAATCTATGTTACTTTTTTTAAAATAACATATAATCTTATAATTTTTTTTTAAAATTAATTTATAAATTACAAATCCACGGGATGCAAACGCAATCCCGCAAATGACGCAATCCCGCAGCAGGTCTTAACTAAAAAAGGTTTTTAAGCGTTTTACCGCTATTTTCCTTTTTTTTTTTTCCTCTCGAATTTTACGTTTGTTTTCAATAATATTGTGTCGACCTGCTGCGCAGCGCAGCTGATCGAAAACACACGGATTACGATGCGATTTGTTTTAAAATTATAAATAATAAACGACTATAATATAGAGTGCAGACTTACCGGCAATCCAAAACGCCGAAATAACGAATGCGACGAGCATATTGTCGTTGACCGGGTCTCCGGGGAGCGCTCGAAGAGAAAAAAACGGTTAACAAAAAAAAAAAAATTCAAATTTCTCGGCCCGCGCGAATGATTCCCGGAGACGATCTTATATTATATATTAAAAAAAAAATAAAAATTAGAATTTTTCGCCGAAGATTCTGTGCGTATATAAACGACAATTGTGGACCGCGGCGTGGGCACCGGACTGTTATTATTATAATATTATTTTTCGCGCGCAGACGTTACAGCGGACGCCGGTCGTCGTTGTCTGTCCGTCGGTGACGGTCGACGAGCAGTCCTCAGGCCCGCCGCCGCCGCCGCCGCCGCCGTGTCGTTGCACCGCGCGCGCGGAACACACGCGTTACACGCATCGCACTCGTCGTCGCGTATACGCGCTCTGGCGGCCGTCGTCCGAGTAAACGGCGCGCGCCTTCCGTTCCGCCTTAAGACCGCGGCTAATAATAATTTATTAATTTACTTTTTTTTTTAAAACGTAAAACGTCGGATTATTGGAAAAAAAAAAAAATGGCCGTGCGCTCTGTATATATACGCAAGTGGATACATCCGAACAGAATGAAATACAATTTTATTATCGAGTATCCAACGTGTGCGTACTATACAAAGAATGCAAAAGGAAAAATAATTACTGAAGACTATAAAAACACGGAAATTAGAATACCTGGGACACATATAATGAGAAATAACCATAGATATGGATTGCTGCAACTTATATACTTCAAGGAAAAATAGAAGGCAAGAGGAGTGCTGGCAGACGAAGGATATCTTGGCTAAAAAATCTCCGGGACTGGTTTAGTATAACGTCAATTGAACTATTTCGTTCATCGTTAGAAAGAGAAGCAATATTCAATATGATTTCCAACATCCGAAACGGATATAG
Organism: Slavum lentiscoides; assembly: GCA_032441835.1. Taxonomy (NCBI): domain Eukaryota; kingdom Metazoa; phylum Arthropoda; class Insecta; order Hemiptera; family Aphididae; genus Slavum; species Slavum lentiscoides. The sequence goes on along the minus strand of CM063717.1, from coordinate 7,886,541 downwards.
GAACTTCAAGAAGAAGATTATCGTTTTGGATTTCAATAACGACTCGTTATACGACCACTAGCGTGGCCAGGAATTTTCAATGGGGGAGGGGGGATGTTATAAGTAAATAGTAATAATACATTTTAATAAATTGTCATGATGGTATAATACCAAAAACTCAAATGTTTATGTTTCAAGCTCGCTCCAAAATCGTTTCTACCTTATAATTGTGTACATTTGTAAATTATTCTATATAATTAAAATGAATTTAAATTATAACACACTAATACCAATTTGTTCAATTAACCGCATAACATATACGTTATGAATAGTAAATGTTTATTGTCATAACTCATAAGTAATAACTTTTTGCTAATAATAACTATAATAAAAAGTATTAAGTAATGACTCTAAAACAGCTCTTATAACTATAATAAGTTGTTTTCTGTAGGTCGGCAAAAAAGACAATGGGGGAGGGGGATATAACCCCTAACCTCCCCCCCCCTGAGCACGCCACTGCGTATACGACACTGTGCAACTACTCCCGGCTCGGTTCAGAAGGACCTCGGAGCTATACTCGTATTTCAGGGCGCCGTATTTACACTTGGAAGTACACGTTTGTATAACGCACTAATATAAATAAAAAAAATACGTATCCGTTATAAAAAAAAAAAAGATTATTATTTTTTTTTTTCCGTCGAAACCTTTTAATTATATTACACTGCACGCTATTATAAAACGTTTATACAGATCGATCAGACGATTCTCGGCGATTTTAAAGTGTAAATATATTATCGCAGTAAATGTTTTACGTTATTGTAACGAAAGTTTTTTTTTTTGTTTGTTTTTTGAACCTTTAAAAATATTAATTAAACATCTCTGATCGGTTGTCAGAAAAAAGAGAAAACTGCGAATCACGAATAACGCGCCTGTTGAAAATTAATTAGGTATTTTTTACTTTTGCAGTGTTGTAAAGAAATCGCTCGTAATGCGCTGAAATAAAAAAAAATAAATAAATAACGATCAGGAGGCGGGGCCGTGTCGCGGCACCGAGTAATATACGAGACAAACGACTCGTATCGGATTTCGAACTTTTATAAAAAAAATCCGAAAATTTTTCGAAAGAATCGTTTGGAATACTATGAGCGAGTGTATAAGAAAAAAAAAACTACGGAAAAAAGAGTGACGAACAACAGACACGCAATCCGTTACCGGAATGTATAAACCGAGCCGCGAGTCGAGAGCGTGCAGTCGTTCTACAGACAAAAAAAAAAAATGTCCTACAAAGACAAAAAAAAAAGAAAACGAATTTCTTAAAACAAAAAAAAAAAAAATAGATCACGCCGTTGAAAAAACAATACGAATGGCTATATGCACACACGCGTTACGGCCAAAGTAATTTATAATAAACTGTCCCCGAGCACGATCGGGCACAAAAAAACTCATCGGTTTATAACGACGGGGACACTGCTGCACAGCAGAGCATATTTTAAGGAATTTGTATTGGGTGACATTATATATTGATTAAAGACTATAAGCCAATAGTGCTTATATCCTCTGCAGGTACCTTTTTAGTTTATGACTTACTTAAAAATGTGTTCACTCGGTCGCGCTCATGTCTGGTTTCCCCGGGATAATTCGCAATGTATTCAAATAATTAACACGCAATGATTCGATAAAAATTATTCTAGAAAAAAAAATTGTTAAATTTTAAATTTTTTATATTTATTTTTTAAAATTTTATTTTAAATGTATAAAAAATAATTACGAGTTAGTATAAGTTACGAGTTAATAGAAAACATTTTTTTTTTTTTACATATATTCTTATAAAAATGAATGTTTTATATAATAATTATTTGTTTTTGCTCTTATTTGTCTTATTTACCGTGCCATATATATATATTCGTATAAAATTCAATAATAATAATAATATATGCGGCACATCCGCCAACCACTGGGTAGCACTAATTCTTCACTAGGTGACACTACCTACTTTACATGTTAAAATATGCTCTGCTACACAAGTAATAATAATAGAAGAACCCAATAAGCGTATATAACGAAAAGACAAGTGATGCTGCGCGGTTTTGTAGCCGATCGTCTATAGAAAACAATAAAAGGAATAAATCGAGCGGAATTTGTTTATATATTATAATATAAAATTAGAGCGGTCGTTATTGTTAATTAGAGTATACGTTCTCACATTGGTGGACGAGCGACGAGCATAATATACATAATAAGCGAATATACGGATTTCGAAATTCGACAAAACCATTCGTCTCCTGCAGCGCGTGTTAACTGCGACTATATATAATACATCATATCGGATTCGATGTTATACCGATAAATTAATTGTAAAAAAAAAAAATTTAATAATAATAATAATAAGAAGAAGAATTTCGTAAACTAATTAATATAGTTGCAGCGATTATTGGTCAATGATAAAAAAAAATCAATTATTTTCGTTAAAACAAAAATCGACTTTTTTAACGACAATTTAAACGTAAAAAAAAAATAATACGAGTAAAAACAAAAAAAAAATTTTTAATAAAATAGTAAAAATGTGCCACAAAAAAAAAAAAAAATTTAGAAATAAAAATCAATACTGAGAGTAAATGACAAATTCGTAGGGGGAAAAAAAACAAAATTAAATTTGTTTGTCGAGCTTGTACTATATATATATATTGTCGGTGTATTTTTCTTGTTTTGCCTGCAGACTTTTTGGTATCCAAACCGGCCGCGGTTAGTATAACACATATAAATACTATAATAACAAATTCAATACGAGACAATATTATATTTCTTTATTTTTCATATACAGTATACTCTTTGGCTCGTATATTAGCGTAATATATTAATATATATATATATTTTTTTTATATACACGTACAATTTTTTATAATTTATACAATAAATATACCGGAGATAAAAAAGTTTTTTAAAATGTAAACAACAACAACAACAACAACGGTAAAAGTGATTTTTTTTTACTTATTTATTTATTTATTTTTTTGAATATAAATCGTCAACCGACCGAGAACAAAACGGTCGGCTCGTATATATACGGCGACTGCTGCAGTGTATTATAACAGGCCACCGTACTGCGACAGGATTCACACGCTCACCCGAGTCCGATGACCCGACGCGGCCGACGGCTGCCGCGACTGCAGGAGAGTATACCTATAATACATTATTAGCTCCACCTCCCCAACGTGAAATTCTTTTAAAAAAAAAAAAAGAAATGTTCTACCGTGTGCGTGTGTGTGTGTGTGTGCGTACTACGGTGTACGTATATAAAATATATAATGTCAAAATATAAAAAAAAAAAAATACCTAACGGCTGTGCGCGCGGGCGAACAAACGCGTAGTTATATAATTTATGAGTCTTAAATGGCCGGGAAACGTTTTGTCGAGAGTATTCGTTGTCGCATAAATATAACCTTAGTGAAAACTATTTCGAATTCGCCGTTACGATATTGTGTTTTGAAACGAATTGACGATGGATCCGCCGTTGTGCAATCAGAAATCGCAAAACGAACGGACTTATATATTACTTATTGGAAGTATAATATAATTATATACTGCAGGCAAAAAGCTACTGAAAATCAGATTTGGGTAGTTTTCGGGTAATATTACGTTCTGAGTGTCTTGTGATTATTAACAGGCTTCGACGACTATGATTATTAGCCTAAAGTAAAGGTTACACAATATTATTATAGGTGATTTACATTGCTATAATAAGATATCTCGTTATAGGCGGTTTACGTGCGATATTTACAAGTTTTATTACAGTTTTTTTTTTGTCTATTTGTTTGATATTTTTTAAAAATTTTAGTGGTGTTGAGTTGATTGAAAGCTTCTTGTGCAGGTGATGATGGATTGTCGAGTAGACGTCGTGAAGACGCGTATTTGGGGACGTGGATGATTATGTGTTCGATTGCAGTAGGTGGTGTTTTGCACATGTCTATATAGGCTCGTTGATTATTATCAAACAAGAGCGAGTAAGATGAGAGTATCCTGTTCTGGCTCTATTTGTAATTATTCGTCGTTCTCTATTCTAGTCGAATCGCCCGGATATACTCGTTTATCTATTGCGTCTTTTTGACACTGCGACTGAAATTGTGTTAGAAATGCCTAAGTATTCTGAATACAGTATTTCGAACGCTTTTTAAAGCTCATTACTATTTTTTTTTAAATAATGACTACATAAACATAATAACGTATATTGCTTAAAAGTATTATTGTTTTAGAAAAAAAAAAATATGAATAGCAACCTGCAACAGCAGTGATAGGCATTTATTTTTATTTATTTTATTTTTTTTATTTATTTATTTATTAACGGGTAAGAACCCTTTAAACAACGGTACAGTAAGTGATATAATTAAATTGAAATTTAGACAATTGTGATACAGAAATACAGAATAGTAACAAAAACATCACTAATAACAAACGTTAAAGAATAATAATTAAAATAACGGATAATACACGAACATTAAAAACATTTAAAACGACATAAATTATTTTATCGATAATCGTGCTATATTCGGTGGTTTTTTTTGTTTTACATACTTGTTCGCTCTAGATACTTGCGTTTATTTATAAGCACAGAATTGAAAAAAAACAGTTAATAAATCCCTCAAATACGTATCGACGACTGTTTTATATTCCAGTAAATAATAATATGATTACTATAATACATTCGTATTACTGAAAAATAGAAGAAGAGAAAAAGGATTTAAAAAAACAACGACGGGGAGCGATATCGGAATTTCGCTATTATTTTTTTTTCGAGCAATGAACGAAATATTATGTTTTTCGAAAATCCGTGATTTCTTAAAATATAAACACTGGGCCGTCAGCTCGATTCGCTCGCTTCGTTTGCCACGTAAAAATATCAATGGTACATATATTTTAAATAAATATAGCTCCCGGGTCGCCGGGCATTCGGCCACCACTCATACCTATATTTCGCTCCGGTTCATTCCGGTATTTAATATCGTATAGTATTTGGCACAATTTTTTTTTTCTTACACTTGTTTACCCTAATTCACGACACAATTTCAGATTGTAAGTCTTTAAAAACGTTTGAACAGTCAAATAAGTTGGTTTTAAAATTTTTTTTTTTTTTTGTCGACGTTACGAGAAAAGAATAATAATTAAGTTTTCGCCTGTATAACACGAAAAGTAAGTACATTTTGTTTTCTAAAAAAGTTTCAGCTGAAAACAGGTAATTTAAAAAAATAAATAACTCAAAAAAAAAAAAAAATTTACGTTTGAGAAAACCAAAGACCGACGACAGATTCCGACTGAAAAAAAAAAAGAATTATTTTCAAAAAACCGTGATAAACTCCGCGTATATTTACACCCAACCAGTGGCGTAGCCAGGATTATGTAATGAGGGGGGGGGCTTTAAGTATAAATGAAATTATAAGCTTTTAAATTTTTTGTTAAGTTTGTTGCACAATACACAAATTACTTGTAAAATGACAAAACGTATCATATTTTTTTGCAGTAGGTATACTAGAATTAATGAAATATACATAATTGTATACATTTATTAGATTAAAAAGTATATAAAAAAAAAGGGGCAATGGGGGGGTTTAAACACCCAAAACCCCCTCTGGCTACGCCACTGAGCCCAACACACTCGATTATTATATTTAATTACACTACAAATTATTTTCGTTCGCGGTGTACGTTTCGAAACGGAATAAACGTGAAGTGTATAATTATTATGTTATATTAGGAATCGTTCTCGGTTTTCTCGATCTCTTATTATTATTATTATTATTTATTCGGCGTACATTATATTATAACACAAACGTCGACCTTATATACGTAAATATTTTGTTACTGTTTTCTACGCGTCGGTGTTCTTTTTTTTTTCTTCTCTACATTATAATAATACAATATTATATAGTCCGCATATTTTCGATAATATATTATAGTGTGCGTATAAATACGAAATCTGCAGTATTATTATATGATATGTTTTGAGTTGAATATCCTGTACGGACGGCACACGCTTCGCTATCAATATGATATATTGTCGTCGTTTTCTACATTTATAATGTTTTTTTAATGTTTTTTTTTCGTTTTAATTTCGATAAAATGTGTCGCGCGTTTTTAAAATCGTGCGCGTATAAATACACGGAATTTATCAATCGAGCACTGATAATATTCTGTTATAATCGAGAATTAAATTATGGCTCATAAAACGCATACGGGAATCGAATGCACGTATTAATCATTATTCCGTCTTATAACAACGTCGAATTGACTCGATTTTCGTTCCTATATACATATGTACACGAATTACTATAATGATATATTCCGTGATATATTAATAATTTTAATTATACGCGCAGGAATTCGCGTTTATTCGAAATTCGCGTGTTCACAATGAATTACACACAAAAACGCGTGTAAATTAACAACAACTACGTTTCGTTGGAAATAATTACACATGCAGTATTCTATAATACATATACACATAATATAATCGATTCGTAATCGAATACGTTTATTTAATATTTTTCTCGGTCAACTTTGACAAGCAATATACGCTTAACCAGCTAGATCGACAGTATGAAAATCAATGCGCGTGTTCAATATAATAACCGCGGAGTAAAAACGATTTCGGTTATATATTTTATTTTTTTTTATACGCAATAAAGTAAAATAATTATACGTATACACTATATATACGCACATCAAGGGCGTTTATTATGAATAATTAAATCGTATAACGTTATATTTATCCGTTTGGATTTTCGAAGGTCTTGTGTACCTCTAATGTACATTCGATCGAGGAAATCCGCTCGTTTAAGTCAATTTTAATAATATTCAGTCTTGTGTTTTTTTTTTTAATAACAATATATCGTTTGAAGAATCCTCGCGCGGCATAGGCGCATATATGGAGTGCTAAACGTCCCCAGACTTTTAATTATCACCCCCAAGTTTTCTTGAGTAATTATTATTTCAGTATTTCGCCAATAATTGGATAAAATTTTTTTCCCCATTACAAATAGTTCGCGATAAAAACGGTGTTGCGCGTTGAACGCACCTTTCAGTTTTCGTACAAACAGCAATCACACAGGAAATCGTTAATTAAGAAGGAGCTTCTCAGCTATATACGCGCGTACATTGAAAAACTGGTTAGGCGCCAGTGTATACAGGACGAGAAAGGTCCACTAAGCTATATCTACGCCCGTAGTATTGAGAGAAATCTTAGCAAAAAAAAAAAAAAAAATAGACGGAGAAGTTATATATTGGAAAAATTTGCTATATCAAATAGAAAATTAAATTTGTTTAAAACATTAAAAGGACGTTTCGCGCCGCATTTGTTTGAAAAAAAAAATTTTTTTAAATATAATAAAAATGAAACGTATAAAAATTAAAAATTATTCTAATGTAGTTTATTGAAATATTATGGGGGGTGTAGGAGACGAAAGCCCCCCACACGGATATGTGTACCATACACATTATTCTAGCATCGCGGTTGATTCAAGTCGAAATTCCGGCGAATCCTCGCGTTATTTTATTTGTTACACGTTACGTTTTCTATCCGCGGCGTCATAGTACAAATGAGTACAATCCATAAACGTGACTATTGTAAGAACGCCCGACTCATAAATTCTCTCGACGTCTCGACAACGTCATTTCCACTGTATAACGGAACGTTTTATATTGTAAATAACTATTATACTATTCCGCGCGTATATTACTGTACTATTAAACAACCTATTCCGTCCCCGAGTATTTTGGGAGATATTCAAAAAAAAAAAAGAAAAAATCCACGAGACAACCGTATCGGTCGGGGAAGATTTCAATACGAAAAATTCGTACGTTCGAGAGCGATTTTTTTTTCTTCTCTTATATATTCGTTTCTAAAACCCAATTTGAGCTATTAAACGAAACGTTATTAATAATGTCGCGTCGTCCGCTCGGCGTGTATTTACACTGCAGATGAAATAACAATAATTCACGATGGACCAATCGCGAAACGCGCGACTGAACAGTACATTTATTTTATTACCGTTGTCTGCTGTATGTTGTCAGTATATATAGACGATCGCTAAAAAACCGCTATACGACAACGCGAAGAAACGGGCCGAGAAGAAGGCCTGACCGGCTGCACGCGCTCTAATTTCTTACCGAATTAATTGTGAAGCGAACGACGGAATTATTGCTATACGTAGCGGCGATTGACGTTCCGAGTTTTCGACTTCACTTAGTTCACTTAGTTATAGCTATCGTATTTTATTTAAAAAAATAAATAAATAAGAATTCCGAGTATAATAATATTGTAAAAAAGTAAACGGTTTTTTTTTTTAACTATAATATATTGCAATAAATTAATATGTTAATGAAATGCGTTTCTGCAACGTATAATGTTGTTTGGAAATCCGGCGCCGATTTCGAAAAGGTTATTGATTATAGTTTTTGAAGTCGGTTTCTTTTTTTTTTTCTAAAAAATATTTTATATTTCATCGTTTTTATAATCATATATAGTATATAGTCATATCGTCATTCCTGTTCCTACATTTGACTGGGCGGTCAGGTATAAGGCCAATCCTTATGAAATCGGAAAATATGGCAAAAAAAACAAGAAAAACTAAATTTACTGGCCGAACACAAGGCCAATATTTACGAAATTGATACGGGACCACCGCCCGGGAGCTGACGACACTCTTTCGTATATATAAAAAAAAAAGATCCATCCAAATCGGTTCGTAAATGACGGAGTCATGAGGTAACAAACATTAAAAAAAAAAAGTACAACCGAATTGAGAACCACCTCCTTTTTTGAAGTCGGTTAAAAAATTTTTTTTTTGTAAATTTATATACAGACGATTATTACGCGATTAATTATACGAAACGGTTTATAACTTTTAAGACGTATAATTTTTTTTTTATATAAAACGCAAAAAAAAAGAAACATTACAGAGAATAGTACGAAAATGTAATTATAGAATTTAAAGTTAAAAAAATCAAATCATCGTACGCTATATGATATTAATACGATCTCTATTTGTCCCTCAAACTCATGGCGCAACAATATTAACCGCGCAGTATAATAATTCCTATTGTATATAGTCAGTACGTATAATGCGTATAGATCTTATATAGATTTATATTTATAGGGCGCATTGAACTTGTACGTGAATTTCAAACGGAAAGACGCGTCGATCGCTATCTTCGGGATATATTTTCTTCCTGTACTATATATCCATACAAACATCACGAAGCTAAAATCAACAGTATATTAATAATACTTATTCGGATACATACTGCGTAGGAGTTGATAATTTTAATTTTTTTTTTTTCAAATAATCTGATAATGTTCTTGTTTTTTTTAACTATACATTTCGTTTCCGTTTATCGTTAATATATACACATATACATGAAAATAATAATTAATTTTTCTAACACTATAAATAGCGCGTAATTATTATTCCACGTACATTTATTTATTCATTCATATGTAAATGCTTGGCGGTATTTCGACAAGTTCCACAAGACGTTTGTTTTTTTTTTTCATAAAATTTACACACACTTCTATAATTCTCATTACACATTAATATAATGATAATATTCATCATATATATTTACACCGCGGAAATAAGGACGATTTATGAAATTATAGACGCGATGACCGCCGCCGTTTGGACGCAAAAAAACAATAACGGACGACGAATTAAAATTAAAATTTGAACTACGCGAAAACGAATAATTATAATTTCATTGGTTATGTAATAACGTATGAATATAAATTATACAATATATTAACGTATGATAATAAAAAAAAAAAAAAATACTATATATTATAATAATAAAAACGAAATGATTTGTTGTCGCGATTACGACTTTGGACAATTTTCAAAATTCTCTTATATTTTTACATCGACGAGCTTTTTTTATTAGGTTAACTATTTCCGGGTTATTTTCGTTACGCGTTGACTATTAGAAAATATTTTCAACTATTTACAGTGGAAAAAATTCAACACAGAGCGATACGTTTTTCCGATCGAATTTATATATATATATATAGTATATAAATAAAACTATAAAATAATTATTTGTGATGTGTCTTGGGACGGCAACGACCGGTACATTAAAAATTCATTTGATAAATTTGTTTGGTACGAGTGATTTTTTTTTTTTTAAGTATAATACACCTACATTTAAATACGCGCCGTTCATTAATTCGCGAAAATGTAAATTTTATTTTTGGCTCCCGAACGTCCTCGCGTCCGTATCCAATTTATATTGTCCTAGACCGATATTTTTGTATATATATCACACAATAATAATATATTACGATTATGAAGCTGGTTATATTGCAGGTTTCCGAGACGGTATAAGGCTAACTCCGCCTATCCTATATTCCATTTACACGCGCATTAAACACGCTTTGTAATCATTTTTTTTTCGATTATAAGACCGTATTCGAGAAAAAATTGTAAGTAGTTTTTAAAGCCGGCCGAGATTCAGTGGCGCCGAAACATTAAGTGCAAGGCAGGGCAAACTCGTACGTTTCGTTTCGAGACCACCTATATATATATATATGCCAGACATAAATTTTATCTAAATATTGTCTGCCTGTTAAAATGCATAACGAGACGTTTATAGCGCGACTAAACGCGTTCGGGACGTATTACACGAATTTATGTCGATACGTGTATTCTCTATTCCTTCACAATTTACCAAACACCAAACGTCCCTTTTGACGAGGTAGGGCCTACTATTTGTACGGCGGTTCGGCGCCACTCCAGAGTCTCTGTATTTCAAAACGACCCGTTCACGAACCGAAATGATAATGTACGCCATTGACGTCATTATTTTTGAATTACAAACGGTGTAAACGCAGAAGGATTAACAAAAGGAAGAACAGAAATTGTTCGGTAGGGTGCGATCCATATTCATCGCGCCTCCCGTGAAACCCGAACGGTTGAGTAAAAAAAAAAAAATTCCGATTTAAAATGCGTAAAGAGTCTCATACGTATGGTATTTAGAAATAATCGGGTTTCAAACACTTTTCGCGGTCGCGTACTACGCTGCATATATTATTATCACGATGAATGCACATTGTTTTAAGAGAGAAAAAAATTTTTTAATTGTGTTCACGCGAGTAGCCGTGAAAAATCAATTTCAAATTTCTTTACAAACCATTTCGGACACACTTTTCAACGAATTTGTTCTCGCGAGTACAGAAACTGAGTTATATTGTTGTATAATGTCTCGTCAAATTTTTTACTTAAATTGACGTTCACTCTCGCATATACGACAGTCACCGTGGTGCGACGATTTTAAGACCGACAAGGCCGGATTCGAAGAATATCGGGCGTGTGTACAGTGAAAACGGGCCCCACAAAACACGTATAAATTTTCGCGAAAAAAAAATTCTAAAACGCTGTGAACCCGTCGACATGTCGGCATTTAATGAATTCTTATGAAAATAACGAAATTAAAATACAGGTACATCATTTGAAATCGTTTGAAAATTGAAATCGCGCGCTTTGAAATTATATATAAAACCGTATAATAATTGAGTAATTTTACTTGAAACAAAATATTGCACAATATGGTATATATTATGTAGTTTATAATCGTTATACTATTACATTATAATTATTATACATGGTCTTATTTGAAACATTTTTTTCCTCGCTTTATCTTTGGCAAAAGTCGACGTTGTTTTATTGATTAAAATATCAATATTAATGGTGATAAATCACGCTCAGAAGATAACAATATATATATAAATGATTTTTAAGAGTCTTGTGTTAGACGCACCCCCTCTGCCCCCCATATATATTTATGTATATTATTATTATTATTATTATTATTATTATTATTATTATTATTATTATTATTATTATTATTATTATTATCACATCGATAAAATAAGCCGCGCACTGTCCTTGCGATCTAAAGTCGCACGCTGTGACCTACTCCGTCGATTCATTGACCCACTAGAGATTTTTATTCAGTTTTAATATTCGTAAATTTTTTATTTCATTTTTTGTCATTATTCTTTTATTACAATATTATACCATTATACCTATATACTACATTACGGTTTAGATAGAGATATTAAAAAAACTCATCCATATCGCGTAAATTCATCGGATTTTTATTTGTATATATACGTTTCTCGGTAGTGAATAATTTTAATGCAATTCCGCTCGTCCCTATTGCGTCTACTGTGTTTGGAATTTTGTTTTTTTCCATCATTTACCGATGCCGTATCGACAATACTTATATATCGAACCGATGAGTTATACGCAGAAATAATTATTTATTTGCTTTCGTTATCGAACAAAAAAAAAACATATATTTCCACAACAATATCGAAATTATCACGTTATTTATTACAATGTTTTTGTGGGGAAAAAAAAAATTGTACATAATTTTCACTAGCCGATTTTTAAAATTGTATACATTTTTTTTTAGACTAAACTATTTATTTTAAAAATCCGCTACACGCGACATTTATTACATGACAAATTTATTTCTATATTCGTATAAAACTTATATAAAATCGTATCCGGTATTGCTTTTATACCACTGGCTGACCTAATATTACAATATTATAAACGAGAACATTTGTCACGGCGTGTGTGTGTGTGTGCTCTGTTGTTAGTTTAAAAACAAAACGAATAAATAAGTATCCTTATTTAGAGTTAAAAAAAAAATATTTTTTTTTCTCCGCTGAGCACAATAAATTTGTATGTCACGTCCTCTAATCTGAACGGCTGTGATCTGATAAAAAAATAATAATAATAATAATAAGATTTTAATTTATGATGGACGCCGTGAACAGCAATTTAACAGTGCAGCTCTCTTATACATTATAATATAATATGTACAATGCGGTTTGTTGTTGTTTTTCTGTTTTTTTTTCTTGTAAAACTGTACTTTTTCGTGGGAAGTAGCCAAAAAGTTTTTTTTTTATTGTTATATAGATCGTTATAATTAAACGACATTACACTTCCGTCGCGATTATTATTTTTTCACGGTCGCTTAAAAAAAAAAAAAAGTCGTTTTTATTTACTTATTCTACATATATTTTATTTCATCAAACCGAATTCAGTTGTTCGCTGTTTTTTCCCCTATCGTCCGAGATCTGATTGAAAATCCATTACACACTGCAATAATTTACGAATTATAAAACCCGTTCGTATATCTATTATTGAGTACAAATATTGTTTTATCAACCTGCAAATTGAAAATTTTTACTATTTTAAAATTTAAAACTTTTTTCTAAAAGAAATTAACGTTTATTTCACGCGGTTGTTCGGTGTACAAAAATAACGAGTCCGCGGGCAATCGTTTAAAATTGTCATAAAAAATGCACAAAACGTTTAAAGTCGCGGTAACTATATATGTAAATCCATAATATATTATAATGTATTATACTCGAAACAATATATTGTCCACCAGAAAAAAAATAAAATAAAAAATTACATTCCGTCTTTCGAAGTCCGTATATACTGCCCGCGACGACATTTTTATACTAGAAAAACGTCATATATTTCTCGAATGACGTATAAACGTAAAATTGTATTTGTTCAAAAAAAAAAAAAGAAAAGAAAATTTAAAAAGATTTCCATTGAAAATTTTACAAGAAATTTAAATGAGTGTAAAATACGTATAAATTTTTATATTATATATACAGAGGCGACGGCCGACAGCCGTGTATAATATTAATTGTAGTATAGTATTTAATAATTAGTCTCGCGGCGGGATAGTTATATGTTCAGTATTATATCGCAGCAATAAACCAACAATGTCCCTAAACGAACGCAGCTTCTTGATCTTTCACGTTTCACGACTACTTATATAATACAATATATTGTACCGACACGGCAGAACAAAGTTTAAAACACTATAATAACACAACGATAAAATACTTTACAATAATATTACTGTTATTATTATTATTGTGTTTCTATAAAAAGTCGATCGGCGTCGGTTATTTAAATGAATCAAATCGAATTCGGTATTATCAATGTCGTTTATTTAAATAATATAAAAATGTTAATTATAAAAACTAAGACTGGACTACGTCACCGATGTTATTCGACATGGCCCACGAAAAAGTGACATGATGCGGAAGAATGTTTAAAATGGATTTAGAAGCGGAGTAGACGTGCGGATTAGCGCGCATGCTGACGATAATATAGTGGTTACGGGAAACTCAAGAGATGACGTTATACGAACTACTCAAAAAACTGTTTGAATCGGGCGAGATGCGATGGGTCTAAAGGTAAACCAACAAAAAAACCGCATGTATGTGTGTATTTCGCGAACCTCTTACGGATGAACGAGATCTAACAGTGGGTAACCTATTACTTTTGAGAAAGTCCGTCGATATTAAGAGATTCTTTTATAACGTAAAAAACAGAGCGATACGAAAGAATAGACATTACTGCACTGAGACTCTATACGGAAAGCCAAACATCCTATCATATATTAGAGATGTAAATACTTGAGTAGTTTGCAGGAGAACAAACGACCGAATCACTAATAGCAGATAGCAGAGTTGGGAGAATTCCGCCACGAAAGACCTGCAGGAGGGGGAGCTCGGTTGGATGCGGCTTGTGATAGAGATGGATGGATGAATTTTGTGACGGCAGCGTCGGCCCTCGGAACGCCCGTTAAAGCCGTGCACGAAGATGATGAATTTATTATAAAGCACGGTTGTCGGCGAATATTCGAGTCTTTTAAATCAATAACCTCGACACGGAAACACTCGACATTATAATATTATAATGACGTTCCGAATAAATGCTAAACAGCACCTAAAACGCGAATAAACGAATATAAAAAACATTTACCGTGAAAAAAAAAAAAAGTATAAATTATGTACTATTATTGTGATATCATCACGTTGCAAATAAAAAAAAAAACAGTTAACGATTCTTGATCATTTATTAATTACGATAATTAAATGCAGTACAGGTTTTGATTCGCGAATTACTGTAAAACCGGCGTATAACTGTATAATCTTTATAAAAAGTAATACACATATCGACGTACTTTTTTTTATTGTTAAATT
This sequence comes from Slavum lentiscoides, assembly GCA_032441835.1. Lineage (NCBI taxonomy): Eukaryota > Metazoa > Arthropoda > Insecta > Hemiptera > Aphididae > Slavum > Slavum lentiscoides. The sequence goes on along the minus strand of CM063717.1, from coordinate 7,871,495 downwards.
GACGAATTCGCGTCACGGTCTAATGATCTATCAATAGCATATATTTGCACCATTATATAGAGAGATTTCTGCGCATCATTGTGTGTTACAATATTGTATATACTGCGCGCAGACATTTATCCCGTTAAGTCGATTTCAGAAGCCGCGGTTTCGTATATAATTATACAGACCGATGACATTGACCAACATAAATTAAACAAGATTTAATATAAAATCATATATACCTACTCGCACAATTTCAACCGTTTTACCGTAATAAACATTTCTCGATAGTCGCGGTGTTAAAATTCTTAAAACACGCGCAGTTCAATCTCTTCTTCTTCTTCTTCTTCTTTCCCAGCTTTTACAGTCCACGTAGGACCTTTGCTGCCTCAACCACTCCACTCCGTTTATCTCTATCTTTGCTGTCTTCGATTCTTGTTCCTTGCGTGATACTCCAGTAAGATCTGTTTTCGCCCTATCTTCTCACCTTCTTCTCGGTCGATCCCTAGGCCTTTTCCCGTTCAGTTTCCCAATAAAATAAGTTGAATCTCTACAATATAGTATTATATAGTTTTCGATATAAAATCTAATTGGAACAGATATTTGAAGAAAGTTATGATTTGTTTTCATCATGCGCATAATCGGCGTATCGTATTTTTAGACGGAAAAAATGTACGACTTTAATTTCAATTTTAGCTTAACTATTTTAAAATAATAATATATATATTTTTTAAAGTAAAGAATCGCCGACATGGCGATCCGTCGGTTCGAGTAAAACTACACTATATAATACCGATCAATTATTATAGATAGTACTGTATTATTGTTTTTAAATAATTATCGTTGCATTCGATAATAATTAACGAACCAGTTTACCTATTATATTTATCAAATTTTACACTCAAAAAAAAAAAAAAAAAAATGATAAACGAAATTTTTTTTTTAATACTTATAGGTATATATACTTATATTATACGCGTCTAAGCTTAGAATAAATAATTTGTAGACCTCAAAATACAAAAAAAAACATACAATCAAAAAGGATAATTTCACGAAATTTAAAAAAAATTTTATGATAATTTTTTTCGCAATTATTCCTTATACGCGCGCTAAAAAGAAAATTATTCGCTAAAATACGCGAAAAACGCGCGCAACACGGACTCGTTGTTGGAACGTGCAGACGCATCAACCGCGCCAGCACTCGCGGCTTACGCGAAAAAGAAAATTTTAAAAATATACTGTGAATTGAATAAGAGTATACTGCGTACAGACGTCGTCGGTTTAATATGATTTCTTTAAGAGATTTAACAGAAGATTCTGTGCGTCATGCGCGCGATAATAAAATATCGTTACAACGATTATTATTACATATATATACGCGACTGAGATTAAGGGTTAAGACACGCGTCATGCGCGCTGCAGCAAAACCGTTTAAAAATACAAAAACCGATCGCTCGTTCAAAACGACGATTATTAAACGGGGTAGCAGCCGGTGTTTCTTGGTCGTATTTTAAATTATGCGCGAAATTGAATTCTATCCCGGCGAAACGTCGTAAACTGAACGAGTTTAAAAACTTTTGTAAACAAAATTTCCATCGATTTATCGCGATGTCAATAAAACGTTATATTCACTATTTTTTTTATTCGTTAAAAAAAAAAAAAAAAAAATATTCACTATTTGTATATTATACTTTCGCGAATAGAAATTCGTTAAATTTATTTAAAAAAAATAAAAATCACACTAGTATTCTCCGCGGGATACTACTCGTATATTATTACACTCCTCCTACACGATGCTATGACGACGACACGCTTGCTCGTCTATTTATATCGGAAAAAAAGAAAAGTTCCTACATAAGCATCGAAAACGCCGGCTATATAGGCGTATTTATTATATACTGTTGCAGAATGTACAAGTTTTTTTCCGCCCAAACGCACGAGACGGGACGAAAAAAAAATTATAATATTTATTTTTAGTTGTCTATATTTTATCCGAACATAATCGCGCGATGATGACCACCGCATTAGAGAGAGAGAGAGAGAGAGAGAGCGCGAGCGCGTATAATAATAATAAAAAAAAATTCTATAACACGCTCATCGTTATTTGAATATTTATAATCGCGCGTTTCGACGATTGAATTAGCGCGCGCATATACAACGGCCGATACATACATATATATAAATATTAATTAAACAAACAAATAACCACGTTACAAAATTATCTCATACGGTTTAAACGTTATTATTTTACGATACAGACAGGATCGATTAAACTCTGCAGTATAAATATAGAATCTGCGGTTTAGGTTTATTTATTTACGTTTTACTGTGCGAAAAAAAACGAGTGGAAAAAAAAAATTCGCGTAATCCAATTCTGAATTATATTTCAGAACGTTTTTTAGTTTTTCGCAGTGTATAAACACCGGGTTTGAGAGAATTATTAGCGCGCGCGTTTACTGCGTAGCAACACGTGTAAAACACAAATGATTCTAATTTTAAATTATATAATTAATCGACGCGTTTTTTTTTCTAAATTGAAATTAATATGGATATCCGGCGGCGAGTTTTTTTTTTTAAACAACCAGATTTGTATTTCTCGAAATCGAGTATAAATCAATCAATATACGTTTTTTAGTACATAATATTATATCGTACGACGTTATTATTATATCGATTCCTCGCAATTCGTATATATTTTGTATATTTTATAATAATAATAATAATATTTTTTTTTTCGTTTTGCGTTGCGATTCAATTTCAACAATTAAATACAATTTACAAAAAAGTTAACGGTAATAAAACGATAAAATAATAATAATAATAATATATTGCAGAAAAAATACAATAGACCGCAGTCTCATAATATTAAAATTTCAAAAACGTAATTAGAAAAAACAAAAGTGAAAGAATAAATGGCGGCATAATAATTACTGCGATATATTACGTTTTTTTTTTTTATTATTTTTACAGTTTAATTTTTAATAATATTATATGCATAATAAAAACGAGCATCATCCGCGGCGCAATATCGATTGTTTATATAATATAATATATATATAAATAATAATTTATTGCGCGCGATTATCCGATTATCCGGTTCATCGATTTCTCTAACACTGCTGCTGCTGCTGCTACTAATACCTTATATCCACGTAAATTTTTTTCTACAAAATAAAACGCCCAAAAATTCGTGAATAACCAAATGGAAACTATTTTCAAGCACTATTAAAATAATTATAATACACTGGAAACGGCTGGCGTATCGCGGCGGTTACATTATATTATGTCGTTGTCATACATATTTTTACAAAAAAAAAACCTATAAGCTTATGAAAATTGATATTAAAAAAAAAAACATCGATCGTTATATTTCGATTATTTTTTTTTTTCGACTATACGAGATTGTCAAAATCACGAGTCTATAATATATAATATTAAAATATTTTTTTTTTTTTTAGAACTCTTAGTATATTTACTATTAAGTTCGACAATTAATTGAATATTATAATATTACCACCTATATAAATTATCGAAAGTCTGTATACAGGAAAATAATTATTTATCGGCACGTTCACACCAAATATAGATTTGAATTAATACACTGTCGTCGCATTACGGATTGAGAATATATTTAATTTTAATTACAAATAATTTATTTGACTCTGTAAAAAGTCATAATTTACGGTATTTTATATGCGATTCGTTTGCTGTATATACGAAAAAAATTGCAATGGCAATAATAATAATATCGTTAATCGTTATTATTAAAATGTATCTAATTATTTATATAGATTTGAATAATACATATTATTATATAATATAGACAACGGAGCGAATCGACTTGGGGAACGGAAGATCAAAGTCAAAAAACTACACAGAGTGCGCAAGCAGAGAGAAAACGTCGTCGTGTGTATAATACCTATATACACCTATATACGGTGAATCGATAAAATAAAAATAAAACAATACGACAATACAATAATAATATTATAATATACGTGTCGCGCCGAACAAAACTGCAGCAGACGCTGCGTATGAGAGAAATGTGAAACCAAAAATATTTTATATACTATATTACCGTATGTACAAATATATAGTAGGTAACGACGAGTATATAATATATAAAATAAAATTTCATGATTTTTCTTATTTTTTTTTTGATCGTCATTGAATTTGAAAAAAAATTACGAAATTTTCTACGTGGAAATTTATATGTATATATTATATAGAAAAGCTTATATATGTATATAGGTACAGACGTCGTCCGAATTGTTTATATGCGCTCGCATATAAATTTTATTTTTCGATATAACCACATGTGGCTATACAGTGAAATGTGTATATGTACAAGGCTGCGAGCATACTCATATGATGTCATAATGATTTTTAATTTTTTTTTAATTCGTTAAAATTACAATAGTTGACCGAATTTTATTTATTTATTTTCAACCGAGTTACAGGAGTTAACTGAAAATTCAAATACAAACACAATAAATATATACGGCGAAGTTAATTTGAGTAATTTTTTTTAAATTTCAGTCCATTTTTGGATTTTATATATATATATATATATAATCATCATACGTTTACAATCGCATTTTTCAATCGTTCACATTATATAAAATAATAAAGTATTGTTCGTCATTATACACTCGCGTCCTATATATATATATATACATACATAAGCGTGCGCAGACATTACTGGCAGGGTAGTCATAAATGATACATTACACATTGACATTTAACATGAACAATCATTTTTAGATAGGGTAACTTTATTTAACTGCATTTACCATAGTAAAAAATTATTTTATAAGTAATAATATAATGTAATATACCTAAATTAGTTAATAAGTAAAAATTTAACAACACTATTTTATATATAATAAACATATTAGATATGTTTTAATTATAACTCCATACGCCTTTTGGTTGGTGTGTTGATTTTGAAATATTCAATACTTCATCCACATCTATATTATAAATTAATAAAATAAAATTATGATAAATTTATTTTATCATAGCAGTTACTAACGACGATATATATTTTTTAATTTTTCCAATATTCTTATTTCTTACATTTTACCGTTTACGGACATGTTGAAATGGTCAAACATAATATTATGTTGAGGGCGGGGGAGTTGTTCGCAGAGTAGTCAAGTGCCTACCCTGACTACCCCGTGCGCACGCTTATGTATATATAGTTATACGGCCTTTATGTTATATATATACATCCGCCTCGAATAGAATAGAATATATTATAATATGTCGATAATTAATTTAAAAAATTGAAATAAAAATTTGCCAATGAAAACTCGAATGATAACTGGTCCAAATAAAAAAAAAAAAAATACGCTTTAATAGTCGACGTTATAATATAATACGAGGGAAAATAAATCAGCAATCCGTTCATTTTAATTTTTATAAACTCGTTAATAGATACATATTATATTATTATAAACGTCCAGCCTTGGGGAAACAATTATACGCAAAATATACACTATTATATATTATTATTAGATATTGTGCACGCTGTCGAGTAATAATCAATATAAATAATAATAGTATAATTATTATTATACGATTTAAACGATATACATATTATTATATATAGGACAAATGGATGTTTTGATGAAATATACGTGTTTAATGAATGGCGTTAAAAATATATCATTAGTATTATTATAATAAATTGTATTATATCGATTCTTATTTTTATTATAATTTTGTTTACTATAGTCGTTTTTATAATAACAACGCGTAATCGATTTATTAATTTTTTTAATTGGACGGATTTTTTTTTAGCGTACGCGTCGGTTTTATTAATTCCACACTTTCCACCCGCGAGATTTTTTTTTTTTTTGGCGCGTAAATCATATGTACAATCGCGATATCGATTTATACCGGGCGATCAATGTATAATTAGGCCTCGAATTTTGTTATACAGTAAAGTGATCGCAGTAACTAAAAAAAAAAAAAAAATTTTCACAAAAACTGCAGTTACGTTATATTTATGCCGAAAGACTAAAAAAAAAAAAAAGGTACTCCAATTAAACTATATTTATTGTTAAATAATTATCGACAATTTATAAAAACGTTCACGACCTATATGTATAGTAAAAACGTACGGAACGACGTGAAAAATATTGATATTTTAACGAAAATTTTACCATAAAAAAAAACGTTTTAGATTTCGACGAAACGAATATTATAATATTACGATCCGGGGCGGACAAATTCAAAACGCGGTAGAGGGAAACTACTGCAGTATAGCGTTAGCCGGTGGCGTAATTACGAATGTTATATTGTATGCGGGAGGGGATATAAAATTTAGCAAATTGGATACTCCATAATATATAATTGTAACAACCATTCCAGAGTTAATATCAATATTATATACGATAATAAAAACTGACAAAACACATTAAATATTAAAGTGATTGATGTAATATCTTCGTATTTTATACAATTATTGTTTTCTTTAATAAAAACGATATATTTTATAAAAAAAATTCTCTTCGTTTTTTAGCTAATTTATCGAGTATTTCATCTGTTTTCACTTCAGCGTCTGAATAATGGGTAAACTTTTCTTCGTTGGCCCAACCTAACCGGTATAGTTACCACCGGTCAATAAACCGAGGAATATTATGAATTACGATGAAATATAATAACAAATTTTGTTAAACACACACAAAAAAAAAAAAATTGTTTTTATTGTTTTTCTTTATTATAATTTCTTATTACGTTTTTTGTACATTAGATAATATGTTATGTTATGCGTAAAAAAGAAAACCTATGGCGTTAGCGTATTACTGTATATATTACGCTGATTATTATATTTTAAACCCTGTATTTTTACACGACAGGATCTTTCAGGAAATGCAAAGTACAGTAAAATCATTATGAGGATCGCCGCGCGTGTATTCGAAAAACGGAAAAACTATACATACTCGTATATAATGTATAAGGAGTAGTAAATTATTATTTTATTATTCTGTTTATGAGTATACACAAAAATAATAAACGTCCGTACACATTTTCAATAATTATTATATACATATATACAACACGAGGTATATATAAAAACGATGGACTATTATACGAGTTCCTGTTATGACGAAGGCGCCAGAATTTTTTTTTTTTTTTTTTTACCGAAACTATCCCGTCGACCGCCAAAGACTCGTTTTCTCTCTCTCTCTTTGACATTGTGGTCTGGCCGAACGTCGCGCATTAATTGAAATAATAGCGTTTTAATAAGCGGAGTCTCGAAACTCGTATAATATCGAAAAAATGTTTTCGAAGAGTTTCGTTTCCTTTGGTCAAAACGACCAGGAACGCGGATGTTCAAGACTGAAAATAATACGTTGAATATGTAAAAATATATAAGCGACGCAAAAAACCGGCAGATCGTTTTAATATTATACCGTAAAAAAAAAAAAAAAATGTAATTTTATGTTTTTGGTTTTTTTTTTGCAACGTAAATTGTACAAGCGCACAAATCACGAGCACAATATAATAATTGCACGTTGAAAACTTTTTAGTTTTCTCGAAACGATTCTCGTAACGCAGTGCTGCTACTGACCCGCTTAAAACAAAATAAAAACGAGCTGGATACGTAAGTTTGTACGATTTACGCGGATAGCGATCTATGTAAGAGTTGTAAATGCGATCTAGCGTATTGCAATATATATAGTAAAGCGAAATGTCACGAATACACACACTCGTTATAGAAAAGGATTTTCTGTGAGTACCGCAATCCCGCGCGTTATTATTGTTGTACGATAAAATCCTAACAATAGACGATTATAATAATCAGCGGCGGATTAAGCAATTTGCCGCCCCTTCATTTTCATAAGAGTTTTTCTAACCAGCAAAATGCATTATTTAGCAAAATATATTATTAATTAAATTATTATTTATTATTTAAAAATATATAAAACAGACATCAAAATATAAATATGAATATATTATTAAAAAAGTTTTCTTTGCCGCCCCCAAAAATTTCGCCGCTCCAATCACCTGCTTGTTCTGCTTGTAGGGAAACCTGACGCTGATAATAATTATACAAACCGTACGAAAGTGTATTTACTCGCTGTATCGCTGTACTCCTCGATGATTTACATCAAATATCGAAGAAATTTATTATGTATAAAAAAAAAAAAAAAGATAAATGCGAGAATCGTATATAATCCGGAAGATTATCATCGTTATTGCGTGTATATAATATAGGTAGTCGTACAGAGTGTGGCTTATTCGTCTTATCAAAATTATTTTTATTCGTATTTTTTTTTTTTTAGTATAGATTTATTAGTGAAGGCGAACGTCAATAAAAAAAACAACTCGTCCTCTATAATTCCACTTACAGTTTACAATATATACGCGATTTTTTTTTTTCACTGCACACGAGTACCACACACACGCTGTTGTTATTAATCGCGTATATCATAACCTCGTTGATATAATTTCCATATTTTATTGAAACTCGTCAACACACACCCCCAACATAATAAATCGACAATTCCACATTAACTATGACGGTTGTATGTAAAGAATATCCGTCGAAATTCGTACGTTTTAAATGGTAAAATAATATGTTCTGTTGTTGTAATACACTTACGCCTATATGGTATAATAATAACGATGATCGGATTTCGTTTATGAAACACATTTATAGTCTTGTAAGACTCGGTTAAAATTCAACTCGTTTCTGTGCTGTTTCTATTATATAAACTTCTTCCGATTTTCATCATTTTATGTCGTTGTCTATTTTCGCATTTATCTTGTCTTTTTTTTTTCGTTACTTTTTTCCTGTTCGAAATTTACCGATAGTACTGCTTCGTGTCTCAAATCAACAATTATAATTCCCGTACGATTATATTACATAGTTAGTAAAAAAAAACTCCTCGTTTAATATTCTCCTCTACATCGTGCGAGCTACAAAAACAATTGTAACGATTTAAATGAGGTCTACACGCTCGTAACAACCAGCACATATAGGGACGTACAATTGTCAATGAAACGATAAAACGGTTTCCGAGTGGACCAGCGTGATTGCGGTAAACATCTGCAATAACATCAGATACGACCGCACGTTGACCATACCGCGGAGTTCTTCTATTGGTATAGCTGAATATACCTTCGGGGAAACGAATGCTTACGACATACACTGAGCGAAACGAGTGATGATTGCGAAAGTAAAATATTAAATTGTTAGTCGTTCCTGCAAAGCGTCCGGATACGAACAAGAATATACGAAATTCACCTATTGAATTACATTATTAAAGCAGTATATTCTCAGAAACAAGAAATTCATCAGAACGTACACTTTTATATAAAAAAAAAACGAAAACCTTATTGGCAACATCGCGGGGATCCGTAGTTCGCGGATCGGCTTTCGGAAAGTTGGACGTTAAGCGAGAAAACGAACGGGGAAGCTTTTGACGCGCGTGCAGACGTGCTTCGCGTTAAATCGTTATATGGACGGATAGAATATTTCCAATAACACCGCAGTGTGCCTGGAAAGAACGCAAAAAACACGTTTTCACGATCGAACAGAAGAAACCTTCAGGTGGTCACGCAGTAAACGAAAAACGATGCGACCACCGGCTGTTTGCGATTACGTATTATATAGTCATCGGCGGAAAGATTCGGGGAGGCAAAAAGAAGTGTTATGATAGACTCGCGCGTATGTATAGGATTTCACGGCTTCGGAATCTGCGCGACTGAGTTGGGTCAGAAAAGATACTGTTTAGCCAATAGTGCATCCGCCAGATGCTGCGAGGAAGAGACGATATAGACGTGTATACAAATCAGGAGCGTATTTAGAAATTTTTTTTTTTGGGGGGGGGGGCTGAGGCATTGAGTAAATATCATTGTTGAATTATTTCTAAATTCTAATGCAAGACTAAATCTTAAAAATAGGACAAATTACCAAACTCTCAACATTTTAAAAACAACTACATATTAGGAATTTATTAAAAATATTACATCCTATAGCTATAGGGCATAGGAATTAGTAAAGTTCCTGAAATTTTTGGGGGGCTGGAGCCCCATCGGCCCCCCCCCATAAATACGCCCCTGATACAAATAATATATTGATTCAACGCTCGCGCACGTTTTCAAAAATCCGTTCCTCGCGGAAACGAATCGCGCTTATTATTATCATCATTATATACCTGCAGTATATATACGCGCATTCGACAGCGATGGAGTGCGCGCGGCTAACGGTCTACGCGGGACTATTATTATTTTCTATATACGACACCGTTTTTCTATACTTTTTTCGCGGTTTTTATAACGCGCAGCACCCAGTGCAAGTGGTATAATACAAGGCGCAGGTTATTCGAAATTATCCTCTTGATAACAGTAGAAGACAATCGACATGATCCACACTTGACACAAGCGTGTCGTCAAACGCTTCCAGTAGTGTAAATACACAAAAGGGAACTATACTGGCAACTATATACGCGAACACGTATAATTGTAATAATTTTTTGCGCCAATTTTTGGCTACCTATATATATATATATACGCGTCGCATAACTATTATAACATGGCGTTATTATTAAAAGAGTCGTTTGAATTCCGTCTCTAACGTTTTTTACAGGAACATTACCGACTATATAGGCGTATAAAATAATTACATTTCTCACAACACCATAAAATTACAAATATAATTTATATATATATATATATATATATTATGCATACGAGTGAAATAATTATAATAATCAATCGAATTAATATAATATAACCGTAACGAATAATATAATAATATATGGAGAGAAATGTAATTTTTTTCAATAACGCGCCATCACGTATATTACATTATTTTGTAATGCGACAAACAATAACGCGCTGTTTTGGTCCGAACGCGTGAATTATTGTTACCACACACACACACGCTATAATATTATAATAATATAATATCGTGTTTTTCCCCATAAATATTATAAGTACCGCCGCCGTCAAGGTCGAAATTCAGTCATAATAATATATTATATTATATTATGTGTAGATTTGAAAAAAAAATATTTTATTAAATTATCATTGCATATTAATAATTGTTTTGTTTTTTTCTTTTTTGCAATACACTCCAATTCACTATACGCGTACACGATTTTTTCGCTGTGTTTTTATCATTTAAACTCTATACCGTAACATTTTTATTGTAATATTCGTAATTTTAAGCATTTTTATTAATTTGTTTTATTCCGTCGTTGTATTTTCGCCAAAAAAAAAACCCGAACGATGACTTATTCACTAGAAACCGGTAGTGATGAACACAAACAAATTTAATACAACTACTCTTAAATTTTTTTTTTTCACTTTTCACACAACACTCTTTGGCTTCATTCGCATATACATATATCTTTTATTATTTACCAGTATTAATTTATAGATTTTTTTTTTTTGTTTCTTTCACCATTATATCCTTTTCGTTCTTTTATTTATATGGTTTTTTTTTTCGGTTTTACTATTTTATTATTATTATTATTATGAAACGGTTGTACGTATATAATATGTATACAATATGCACCACGACGCGTTTACCTACATAAACAGGGCATTAACGAATTTAAAAAAAAAAAAACAAGCGTTTTGTAAACGTTCGCTTGACGAGCTCAACTATAGGACAACTATAGTAGACACGATTTATACAAAATCATACGAATAGTCATTTAAGAAAATGTCGAATTTCGTTTAATAAATTTGTAAATTAATTTTTCCAACTTTTTTTCTCATGTTTTATTCGTCACATTTGTATCGTGGTGAAAACAGCGTATATATAAATTACACTATATATATTTCAATAATAACAATGAATAATATATAGTTCACGAGACACGGATACGTAACATATATATACTTATATATACTTTTTACCAACGGCGCATTTTCGTGCGACTTTTTTACCGATAAATATTGATATTTACTTCATTTTTTTTAAATAAATACTTGCGTAAAACAACTAAATCGAATTCGTTTGAAAAAAAAAGAAATACAAAATGACTTGTCCAACGTATAATGGCTAAAAAAAAAAACATATATAATTACTATGTGGCACGTACTATATACAGTCGGGATACTGCAGTACAATATAGAATATAATAATAATATACTCTGAGCGTGTGCTCTATTATGATTTCACAACGTCAATTATTATTAGATCGGATCAAATCGGATGCGCGGACAACGGGACGGGTCGCGTTACGAAAAAAAAAAAAAAAAGCGCGTGTACTTGAAATGACGACTGTTGAAGGACGTTTACAGGAATCGTCACAAAAACTTATTAGCACTTGTTTTCATAGGAAAATATGCAAAAAAAAAAAAAATGGAAATAGACCAATAGCGGATTTGGATTTCGGTCCGAAACGAAAAGCTATATTTTTCAATTACAGTGAAACCTCTGAATAGCGGACATTCTCGCGGTCACCGAAATTTTGTCCGCTATTCGGAGGGAGTAAATGTTTGAAATTTATTACGGTTAAATGTAGAAATGTAAATGAGATAACATATGCGCGATAGGTTAAATTTAATTATAATATTATTAAATGTATTTAAATGATAATTGTAAACGTATATATTTTGGTAATGCCTAATTTAATAATACATACGTTTATATAACAAAACAAAAAAAAAAAAATTGAATACACCTCTCGCTCTGAATATTTTTCGATCGTGTTTAGTAATTTTGTTTTCCCGTCATTAAAACAGCTGTTCTGTCAACGACCGACAATTCTCCTCGGGTCGATTTAAAAGAAATATTATGCAATTTTCGGAATTTTTCAAGCCGCCAGTTTGAAGCGTTGAAGTAATTTAATCGATGAATTACAGCGATCTGTCTGGCCTTTGCCTGTACTGCTGGTCCCGAAACGGGCAAACGTTTTCCCGAACGCGTTTCGCTGTCGCCGTTTTGTCATTATTTTCGAATCAAGATCAATACGTGTGTCCGCTATTTGGAGGTTTTTTCCATTAAAAAGTAATGGAAACGTTCCCGTTCCCCAAAAAAAACGTCCCTATTGAGAGGTGTCCGTTAGGCGAAGTTTCACTGTATTATCTTTAAGGATTTTGTAAAAGCGTCTGGTCCCCGCATAGCTGTCTCAGAGACGAGCTGTTTCACAAATAATTTACAAAAAACCGCAGCCGGTATTATATATATATATACAGTATCGGTTGAGAGAAAAAAAAAAAAAAAATTCGAAACGTTTATAATTTCGGCATATATACAGAGGAAATTTAATCGATATTCCAACAGCGATGACTAAACCTCACGTGCCGGATAAATCTATAAAAAAAAATCGTATGTTATTTTATTATTTATCATACGACAATATTATATATTTAAGATTTATGCCGTACAGTTGTCTTTTTTAATTCGCTATACATGCGTATACAATTTTTTATTTATTTTTTAAAAATTTTAAACTCTATTTTATTGTGATATTCGTAATGTTCTCTATACGCGTATACACGGTCTCGTCGATTGTATTATTTCGTTGTTGTGATATATTTTTGTTATTCGTATTTGTTACCCGGCGACAACTCGTTCAATCGAAACCGCCCTGTAAATTCAAACGAATTTACTATACAGAAAACCGATCTTACATAATACTTTATACTCTTTAGCAACACCGGGTATATATTTACATATAAATAATTTTTTTATTTATATAAAAATAGACAGATATACAAATTTTATAATTTTATATTAATTTAGAGACTAAATTACGATTATGTAGCCACGGCGTATATATATAAAACAGGCCCGCGGAAGCAATATTTATCAAATACAACTGCAGTTTCTTATTTGATCGCAAATTTCACGGCGGCGGTAGAACAAAATTCTGAACTATATACGTAATTTGCCGCGTTCGTTTCATATATTATATTATATTAATATTATAGTATATAATAATGTTACCAAACTATTCTATTTCCACGGTTGTTTTATAATATACATAGGTACTGCTTTCACTGAAATATTGTAATTTTCATTATAATAGATTTGAACATAATACACGCGTTATTATATTGGTTACAGACGTTGAACAGTAGTAGTTCTTACATATTTGTTACAAATAGCGCGTAGCACGATAACTCGAATATTTTCCGATTTATTTAAATGCATAACGATTTTGCGATTAATAATAATAATATATTATATGACTGTCATCAGCGGCGATAAACTGTTGCGGTCGGTATTATTCGTGATAACAATAATCGCATCACGCCAAATTTTTACACAAAATAAATTGCCCAATATTACCCGTATAAATATTTTTAATTCTCGAAAAGAATTAAGCATTTTAAGAATACAAAATTTTTACCAATTTTTTTTTTTTTTATCTCATAACTTCTTAAGAATTAAAGATATATGTATATATATAAAAAAATCGGCTTTGTTATTATACAGATAATATTGTAATTTATTTCGTGGGAAAATTCGGTGTCTGACTGTGTGGTCTTCAGGATTCTTTCCTCCGTGAAACGGTCTTACAGTAAACATTTCAATTTTCGCAAATTGTCTGCATTTTCTCGGTACGCACCTAAAAGTTCGTTCTCTCGCTCCGTTGCACGGTTTCGTTTGCCTGCCGTGTAGCGTCCTCTTAAGTCAACAGCCCGCGCTGTTACGTTAGGTTAGGTTATGTGCACTGCGCATCATACAATATTTTCGGTCAAAACACAAAGGACGATGATGAGAAGCATCACACAGTGCGAGATTTTCAACGATGTCACAAACCCCTCAAATGGGCGGGCTTAAAATTTAGGGTTCTTTTAATAGGAAAATAGGTAATGTCAAGGGTTTTTTGCGGATTCTCATTCTTGTCGTGGTCCTGATCATTTTTTGTCATGCTCTAAACACTATCTTCTGCAACGGTTTACGAGTGGTTAAAGATTCCCCTTAACATAACATGTTGATCGGAAATCGCCATGGGTTAGGGTTTGGGTTAGGTTATCAGAGTAGTAATGTTCACACGGATCCTCTGACGTCGTCGGTTCAACAGAAAATAAAAAGGTTAGGTCAGGTAGGCTGATTAACAGCAATTTTGAAAAACCGGGATCATGATGAATAATGTGGCGTTTCCCTTCGTTTGTTAAACCATCCTCCAGACTTATTTTAAAAACTCTGCTGTACAGTCATCCCTCGAATGCAAGTAATTTTACTACTTTTTGATAATTTATACTGCACGATCATAATATGTCTTATTGTCGTCGTCGACCTGTCGTTAATACACGCGTAATACATAATTTAGTTGGAAATCATATACACGGGAATAAAATTATTATTTCTCGCGCGTATACGTCGATATAATAAACGTAATATAAAGTAACGTACACTATATTCAGTTGTTTTACCGAAATTAGTAGGTTTTTTTTTCACGAGAAAGTTTTTTTTATATTACCTATATAGATATAATGCGACCGAATAAAAATTGAACATTTTTTTTTTCTTTTAGGCGTAACGTCACACTATTCTGTTATTTTCTTCCGTGTTATGAAACGCGCAATGCGCCGTGTGTTGCGCATTTTACACGCGTTTGGTGTTATTTATATTCACGTACAAATGTATTTTATATTATCTAACACAATGTCTATTGTATACGCATACCATGTACACCATATATAATATGTTATTATTGTTATTACTGTTATTATTATTATTATTATTATTATTATTATTTTTATTTTTATTATTATTATATATTATAAATTATATAAGGCGCAGAAATATCAATTCGAACAATTTACAAACTCGAAAAAAATATGTTTCGTTCTCGGTTATTAATTTTTTATTTTTATTTTCCCCCCCGTTGTCGTTTAAGATTTTTGCACGATTATTGTTATCGTGCTGTCGATGTAGAAAAACTCTTGTGAAGTGTACAATAATCGAGAACGAAATTTAATACGATTAAAAATATAATATATAGAAAAACGATCGTTACGTACCAAAGAGAGTATATTATATGAAATGGCGCGCGGGTGGTAATAAATGTTATTGTAAAAAAACTGTGGTTACGTTTTTATTGCACAACGAGCGTGCCTAATATTATATATTATTGGAGAAGGAGAAGAAAAAAAATCGTTTTAGATCCGTTCTCGCGAGTCAGGATGTCAGCAGCACTATATTATATTTTATGCGAGGCCGTATAAAATATATAAATACGAGACGAGAAAGTCTCGTCGTCGTTGTCAAACACACTGCGCGGGTGAAATCGGTCGTAAAAAAAAAAGCATACGACCGCCGATATTTCTCTCTTGTCTCTCGTTTGTCATATCCGCTCGCTCGTATAACGAAGACATGCGCTGTCACATAAATATACCGAAATGATTTTATTTGTTTGACGTTTAACGATGGAATCGCCACAGCAGGGCGGTGGATTCACCGGTGATAAACGAGAGCAGCGTCGGAAACGGACAACACATCTGGTACAGGAAAAGGACATGTGTGCAGGGGAGCTGCGCGTGTCAACCGGTCGGACGTCGAACGCGCGATATAGGCGGCTGGTACATTAAACGTTCAACTATATTAATACAATTGTAGGTAAACGATGCAAAAGAAAGCGGGGAAAAAACGAAGAGAAATTATGCGAGTTTTACTGTTTTTTTTTTTTACAAAACTGCATTTGCTTTTCTTCGTCTGATCCCTGTGAAAGCTTCTCTTTTGGTTAGGTCAGACGTACGAGCCGAGTGAAACGTTTGACCGAAAGATTGCGAAGAGACGTGTTTCGCGTGTCCATCGGGTTTCGCAGGCTGGTCTGATTTGATGAAGTTTGAAACGCATCGGGTTATAGCATTTAGTTTTCACGGCGTTTGCAGCAGGGCGTATCATCGCGTTATTCGATTTTTTTTTTTTTTGTGGTGATCTTTCATTCCTTTCCGAAACGTAAATATAGTCAGAGACACTCAATACAGTGATTTCTCAAATCGCCGTCGAAATACGAAAGACAATACCTAATTTATTAGCGACGCGTGGTTATCGCAAACCGCGAACGCAATATTAAAAAAAAAGCATTCGCAAGTTATCATCGGTCTGCTATGTCTGCGACGGATAAGCCGCGTTACGCATTAACTGATGAATTATTTCAACGATAACATCTACGGAATATTCTAAACCAGCTTTCATCATATATATATATATATATACACTGTAAAAAGCGAAACGGATAATTTATTATTCCGTGCGGTTTTTTTTTTATATCAATAGAATGTGTATTTTATATTTAATAGGGGATCGAAAGCGAGTAAGTTTCTCTCTTTGCAGTCTTGCACAACACGAGCGAATCATTGTGAAATAAACGTTTGCTATACACTACCAATCGACCCGGTGATGCGATAAGGATTCTGAAAACAGATTCGAATTCGTCGTGAATTTTACTGTAGAACGACTACGCCACTTTTTTCAATTTTTTATCTTAAGACCTTCAAAAATTGATTATTAGCGACTAGTTTTTTTATTTATTTTAAATTTGACCGTTTAATTTTTTAAGGATTTATGATAAAAAAAAAAATTTAGAAACGCTGAAAAGTCGAGATCTCATGACGAATTCAAATACGTTTTACTTTGGACTAGTAGGAGTTTTTTTTTTTTTAATAATAATCATTCAAAACACAGCTTATTGTATAGTGGCATAGAAATTTGTTTCACAACACTTGGATGAGCACGTATATTATAGACTTTTTTTCCTTCTCACTTTAGAATTTAAAATAATCCGAGCGGGACGAATAATTGATTTTAAACAAAATAAATGGGGGAGACGGAACATGCTAAATGATAAAAGGAGTGGAGGAATGGCATCCCTCGCCTTCGCACTTCGACCAGCGAGTACTTAAGTGCGACATTGTGTGACCGAGAGGACCACGAGGAAAGGACAAACGCTCGCATTTATTGCTGTGTAAAATTATAAATAATCTTAAGAATTATAATAATAGGAAAAGCCTGTGATACATAATTACACATAACATATTATAATATTATACTGTTCGACCGTGCGCGGCGGCGGTCGTCCTGTGGGCGTACATTTATTTTATTAATATATTATTGTAATAATAGAAACGGATAAAAATAAGCTCTTCGCATTGGAAAAAAAAAAAACTATTTCTACCAGTATACGCCTATTTTATTCAGACAGGCCGTTATACTTTATCAAAACGAAAAAGAATCCGTATTAGTATCTACCGAACCGTATTTTCGCCATAAAATATAAAAGATTTTTCTCGAAAAGTCTGCAATATCGTTTGCAACGTGAAAACGCAATGATTAACCCCACGAGAGGAAATTCAATTGAAAATCACAGAGTTAAAAAAAAATTCTGGTGTATAGTGAAAGTACTATTTTTTTTTTTTGATTTACTGCTGATTGCGCTTCTCTGTCGTAGTCCGTGGATAAAGAAGATTCTACTTAGTTTTTCAATAAAAATTGGATTTCATAGTATTCGTAAGAAACCTATAGCGATAAACGTTATACATTTTTTTTATCCTCGTAATCGAAAATTAACCGACTACTGTGTACGGTCTCCGTCTGTCGCGTAGGTACGTACAGCAAATGTCATTTGGCGATCCGAACGCTGTGCGATTCTAAAAGAACGCCGCAGTTTGAAAAATGAGAAGTTACGATAAAGATGTTTTTTTTTGGATTTTTGAAAATCATATTGACAAATCAATAATACGGCATGGAAAACCATTCGGTAAATAATTGCATAAAAAAATAAAACACAGTTTTGAAAATCTGATTACAACAAAAACATTGAGAAGTAATTCTCATTTTTTTTTATATGGTACATAATTTTGTGTCTTAATGTTTATTGTAGACTCCGTAGCGTTTGAATTACGAAAGTATTATTTCGCTTTACTGCCCGTAAGACAGACAGAGACAACAAATGTCCGCGTAAAGTCATCTTAAAGACATTCGCGAGTAACGCATAACAGCGTGTAATAACGTTAATTATTATTCACAGACCATCGATCGAAGGAGCACATTACGTAGTCGTGTGTTCGGTCTTAAACGAAATGCACAGGAGAAAAAAAAACGCTTTTATTATTATTTTTTTAATTATATTTTTATATACCTTTACATAGTACATTATTACACAAAATGCTAAACATTACATCAATTACAATCAAATTACACAGAGAACTATAATTTATATAATATTACTAATAATTTTTTTTTTTTTTTTTTTGTATTTTTTTTTTTTTTTATATAATTTATATAATATAATATAACAAATATTATAATTTTTGTTTAGGTTGTTGGTTTTTTTTTTTGTCGTGCGCGTAACGTCAAATTATTAACTTGAAATCAACACGATAACTACAAAATATTCAAATGTTACACTATACCAATACAAAAAAAAAAAAAAAAATTAAAATTAAATTAAAATAATAATAAAACGAATAATTTTTTTTTTTTACGTTTGAATATACAGGCATTTATAGTATAAATATTTATACATGTATATATGTTTATTTATATAGTATTTATATATTATGTGTAGTAGTAATATTATACTAAGAGTATTATTTTTAAGTTTTATTACAATATCAATATTATTATTAAAATCAAATAACCGCTACATGTGTGTTTCCTTAGTAAATCGAATAGGGTCTAATTCAAAATATAATATTATTTTAAAAACCACCGTTCGTAGGTGTAGTAGTAGTAGTAGTAGTAGTTAGTAGGGTGGCGTTTTAAGTTTTGAATTTCTTTGGAAAAAAAAAAAGTATATATATGTATATTATAGTAATAAATTAAATAATAATTATTTAATCGTTTACACATAGCGAAAGAAACGCGTACACCGATCATAGTCGTTTAAAAAAAAAAACAAGAACGAAAAAGAAAAAAAAATAATAATAAAAAATTACTGTCTAACAAAAATTATTAACTTTTTAACATTATTTTCATATATTATTTATAAACATTATATAATGGAAATAATAATGAACAAATTTTACACTGTCGAATATCAATAATAAACCTTTACACATCAGTCTTGCTATATGAAATATATAAATTTTTTTTTTAAATTTACACTGCCGATATATATATATATATATATATATATATTTAATATTGTTAAATAGAACAACCCATACAAATTTACATAGGAAAAATAATAGATTTAAAAAAAAAAAAAAATTAATAGATAAAATGAAAAAAAAAAAAAATTACAAAAATCGTCGACAACGACTAAACAGGTGTATGTATGCATAATATATATATATATATATATATATGTATATAAATGATAATTGTATTATTATAATACGTGTACACTTCTACGTAACGGGTTTAAAAATAAGTTTTGCAAAATCGTTCCAATACACCAAACGCGATATTATAATATTATGTCAGCGCAATGTGTACACAAACAACACACAATAATCTAACTATTATTATTTTTTATTAATTATTATATAACGCATGTTTAGAAGAGTGAAAAAAGAAAATGTGTTTATAAGATAAAAATAATAATAAACGAAAAAAATTATAATTAAAAATAAATCTAAAAAATATAAATCAAAATATATTTCTATAATAATAATTATTATTAGTATGTACTAAACTAGTGTGTACTGTGTAGATAGTATTACACGAGGGGATTAAAAATGGATATATTATTATTATTATGGTGTGGAACGTCCAAAATATTTTTCCTTTATATATTATATATAATATTATTTTTATATGTATATATTATATAATAGCTATTCCAAATATTATTATTATGATAAGTAATATTATTTCAACACGTCTAGTTAGAAAGTGGGGGGAAAACGATTTTTATATAATACTTCGATTTGGTTATTTTAATATGAATTTTACAAAAAAAAAAAAAATTCTTTGCGACTTATTTATTTACTTTTTTTTTTTCATAACAAACTACGTTAGGCGCCTCGAGCGCGACAACGAAACGATTCGATTTACTACGATGACGACGCTTTCGGACGGTGGGACGGCAGGCAGTTCCCCGCACACACAAAATACGGAACAGCGTAATATAAAATATCACTACAACGAATTTCAAACACATTATCGTTATAAAAAGAGGCGTGGTGTGATCGTGATAATTAATTATTGTCGCAAAACCTAACGATTCGCGTTTTTGTACTGCAGATAATAAGATTATAACACAAATATCAATTGCATAGTCAGTTGAAATATACATATATATCGATAACATAATACGTATTATATATTATAAATGTGTGTCATAATTTTTTTTTTTTTAATGCAAAAAACGCGTTTATATAAGAAATTGGTACTTTGAAAAAAATAATGATTGCGTATAATAAAAAAATTAATGAAACTTCGCGAGAATAGAAAATAACTAAAAAAAAAAAAAAATTAAATATATATAATGTAAATGTATAAAACTGCGATACCTTTGAAAACGGAAAATTACACGAGACCGGAAAATTAAACCACCATCGGGTGGGCGTGTAATTAACAACAAACTCGATAGGCGCTGAATTTGTTTTTTTTTTTATAATATTATTGAAAAGGAAAATCATAACATTAAATAATGATTTGTTGGAGTATAAAATGTACAATTTTTTTTTTTTTTTTTTTATGTTCATAGTTACACGTTTCGTTAAATTAGAAAAAAAATTTTAATTACACAAATACACTAAAAATTAGCAGTCTTTTTATTATATTATTTTCGTTTTGTTTTTTTTTCCAGATGTTTTTATTTATCGATCGAGAGAACACAAAATAAAAATAAAAAATACACGTAATATTAGTAGAAGAAAAAAAAAGTGTCCTGCTTGACGTATGCATATCAAATACGTCTTAATAATTATAAATCGTATTTTGTTTCAAACGTTTATTTTACATAAATTGGAAAGAAAAACAAAAAACAGAGATAAAAACAACAAAAAAAAAACAAAACGTTTAAAAATTGATTATTTTTGAGAGAAAAAAAAAAATTATGTTCATCTTTCTTTCATTATGTACATATTATATATTATTATTTTCAGGAACGTCAATTCTAACTTATATGCGGTTATGTACCGTATTTTTCGAGTTCTTACGAGAGAAAAAAAAAATTTGTTATTACGAATGAAAAAAATATTTTGCACATATATATATGTTATATATATATATATATACATAAATTTATATACATATATTTATCATCACCATTTATGTTCATTAATAACGGTGAAAAAATAATATAATAATAATTATATATATAAAAAAAAAAAACATTTGTGTACCGAAAAAAAAAAATAATGGTAGGATTTAGCTTATACAGTTTTTCTTTTGTTTTTGTACAACATAAACATACATATTATATTATTATTATAATGGCTTTCACAGATTTCAAAAATATGCAATTTTATACATTTATTTATATATTCAAAATAAAAGAACAAGCGATATAGCAATAAAATTGTGTACATTATATAATTTCTTTATACAGCGTATATATATATATATATATATATATATATATATATATATAAAAAAAAATTTACAGGAATGAATTAACTTTCAAATTATATATGTATACAGAATGTGAAATTTGATATATTATTATTATATTACAGGAGGAAAAAAAACGAACAACTTCACTAATAAAATCTAATTTAAAAAACCCTGTTTAAAATCAAAATGAGAACCTACAATAAAAAATTAAAAAAAAATTTTACAAAATATTATACACAATCATTTTGTTATGTGGCAAAAAAAAAAAAATTTATTATTGTATTCAAAATGAGAACTGTACGACCAGATTTGTATAAATTTTTGTACACTATATAAAAAAAAAAGAGGGGAGGGAAGCGAAATATACACAAACGCTGTATATAAGAAATTCGCTCGAGTCATTCTCGTTTTATCGTAAACAGGGTGCTAATATTTTTAATACACATACCTTGTAAACGTCACCGTACAGAGAACAATTATTAAAAACAAACAAAAAAAATTGTCCTATTTGCCATACAGTAATCAAAAGTATAATATTATTATTATTATATATATATATATATATATATATATATATTTATTTAAAGCCCCACACTAATAAGCTATAATTAGTAATTATGCTTTCTTTTATTTCTAATAAAAATAATAAAAAAAAAAAAATCATCCAAAGCCACATTAATATTGCTAACTACATTTCGGATACTAGTGGTTTTCAAACACAAATTTTTATTTATTTATTTATTTTTTTGAAGTTAAACCCACTAACTTTGAATAATAATAGTTAAACAATAATTTAGAAAAAGCGAGAAAAAAAAAATAAGAGTTTAATTTGGATTCAAAACACTAAATTAAGGGATTACAATGACGGAAAAACAGTGTCGTCCAATGGAAAAAATTATTTATAATCGTTTAAAGCACTCCGTTTGTGGGCGGTCCGATCGGTCCCAATTCGGACACTGGCACGGACTGTTGATTACTCTTCATGAAATATTTTTCCAATTTCGAAATAATATGCTTGCCGTATGTGTATTTGCGCAAAGAAGCGAAATGCGGACGGATTTTGTGCATGAGCACCTTGCGCTGCGAAGACTCGCATACGTCCAACATTTTTTGCACCACGTAATTGGCGTACTGATCTTTCATCATTACGTGCAAAGCGCTGGGCAAGACAAAAAAAAAAAAAATTACGGACTTTGTCAATATTTGAGAAAAAAACGTGACTACTACTCACTTGTCATTGAAACCGCAAACTTCTTCGATCAGCATGGATCGTTCACTACGTGTAGCGTGTGTTACACATTTTTCCACAACGTTTGATGCAAACTTGTGCTGCGACAATGTCAACACCTTACCGCGTACTGAACATATTAATTTAGATTTGTCCTCTTGTTTACCGTGTTCTGTCAAATTAAATTACATTTTAATTAATCTCCGATTAAATCGCAATCTCTTCTCATCCCCCACCAAAAAAAAAAAAAAGTAGTTATGTATTAAATACCGAACCGTACTCGGTGGAGAGAAAAAAAAAAGTACTAAAATTAAGTTAAATTAACGCACCCAAAACGTGTTGGATCACGTAGTTTCCATATTGGTCTTGAATCAACTGTTCGACGTGTTGGTGCATTTCATCGAGTATCGGTGCGGTCTGTTCGGACGTACAATGTTCGAGTATACGTTGAATAACTCTACATCCGTACGGGTGTGTGGACAATGTTAAAACCTGGTGAAAATTAACAGAACCCCAGGATTGTAAGAATTTACTCGGATTAAAAAATCTATTTTCCAAGGGCGACACTTACTTGTCCTTGGAAAGCGTTGATGATGAACTGCAAGGCGTGCGGGTCGACGCACTCGATACACTTCTGGACGACGTGGTTGCCGTTTTGGTCTTTAACACATTTGAGCACATGGCCGTCTAGCTCTCGTACGATTTCCACTTGTTGCTCTCCACCGACGCTCTCCAATGCTTTCTGAATAACCCTGCAGCCGTACATTTGCAGTGCTAACGGCAATACGTGTCCTCGCACCTAAAATTTTGTCAATTTAAATTATACTACTTATTAGGAGACGGGAGGGGCACACTGGTTAAAACGACGACATACCTTCTGCGCCAACGTAGATTTCTGTTCGGGCGTGCCGAACTCGAAGAACTTTTGAATGACGTAATTGCCGAACACGTCTGTCATCAGGCTGTAAGCAGCGGCCAATATCTCCGAAAACACCAACTGCTTTTCTGGCGTAGACGCTCTCTCCAGCTTCTGCTGTATAAACCTGGAACCGTGTTGGTCCTGGGAGAACTCGACGATGTGATTGGTCAGGTCTCGTAGTTGGAGACTGGGGTAACGATTGTTCCTGCCACAGTGCAGGAGAATCGGATCGATTATGATTAACGAAGCAAACGAGCCGCGCGAAAAGTCGGAGACGAGCCAGCAGCAAAACGTATTGCCCGCCCGCCCGCCCGCCCGTTCCACCAGAAAAAAAAACCCGTACAGGTAAATACCAATGTGGCGGCGGCGGTGCTCATCCCCCGTACGGCAAGCGATTTTACTAAGAAGGTAATAACCTACCTGAAGTCTTCCAGAAGTCTGCTGCGGCCGGACGGTTTCGAATCCAACGTGATGGAAGAACCGCCTAGCGAAGAAGCGCTTCCGCGTACGCCACCCATTTTGTTGAACAAGGAACTCGAGTTGTTCGGATTCGCCGCCGTATTGAACATGGTCCCGTTGGCGGCCAAACCGCTCATGGCGTAATCTAATAATGCGAGAAAAACAACAATATTGTTTTCGATACATTTGACGCGTACAATACACGTTGTTATCATCGTTGGGTGGTATACGTACCGCTAGCTCTGAACTTGGACATGGTTTCAGCACCCGGTGCTGCGTTCATCAGACCTCTGTTGGCGTTGTTGGCCGAACCCATAAGACCCAACTGTAAATTGGACGCAGATCCCATAGCCGGCGGAGGAGTCAGAGATCCCGAGGCAAGACCCAAAGGACTTTGCGATGCTGGGAGTAAAATGAGAAATTAACAAAAAAAAAAAAAACGAAAGTGATTATCGCTACTACAACGGTTAACGTAAAAAAAAAGAGACAATTTTACAAAAAAAAAAACACTTACCGAGTGTTCCGTATTGCGGCCACTTGTGACGAGCGTAGTCCATGGACGGTGAAAAAGCGGACGTGTTACGGTCAAAGGAATCGCGTCTGCCGGCATTTCCGGAACCCAGACCAAGACTGACGTTGACGTCGTGACATCCCGCTGTTGGGGAAAAAAAAAGTACAATAAATAATACAGCGATGAAAAAAACCCCCTCAAAAATATATGAAAAAAAAAAACGAAACCAAGAAAGAAATGATATAAAAAAAAAACACACAATATTAGACACAAAAGCGATGTGGCAGTCGTTTGCGCCGTGCGCGTTTCATTGATGAAACTTTTTTTGTTCGCGTGCTGCTCTTCCTTATTCATAATAATATAATATAAAACATACGCGGCGATCTAATCTACGCGATTCGAGAAAACAAACCGAATAAATAACTAAACTAATAATAAAAAATAATAATAATAATCATAGAAAATATATTAATCGACAAATAATAACAAGTACTAAAATTAAAAATAATCCGCATCATCAATCGCTTCCGAGCGTGATCGAGTATGCAATATCCACTACTACTACTATACTACAACAGATGTAATACATTCTGGGTTCACAGTTTTTCTCATAACCCAATACGGCATCTCATGCGCGACTCGTGTTGAAAAAATGACGTTAAATAATTTGGCAATAACGCGACTAGGATATGTCACGGTTTTCAAAAAAAAATTTCGTGAAAAAAAGCGAAATCACTGCTTTGTAATAGTATATAAGATCGCGCAGCGTATAAAATATTTCTATAATAATGAGCAGTGAAAAAAGAAATACGACTGGGTCAGTCGACGATAAAAACACGCGTACTTCGGCGCTGACAAAATATTTTCGATCCAACGCATAAGCCACTCCTCTCTAGAAGAACTAGAAGATTACGTATATAAGACTCTTACAACTCGTCGTCGTCAGACTGACGAAATGACAGCTGCTCTAAGACTTCCCCGAAAACGAAAAGTATACGCGGAAACGAGGATCTCTATACTTTTCGCGGCGAAACGACAAACATGCGGTCGGTGAAGGAAAAAAGGGGAATTTTGATGTGGCGCGCCGATATAACCGGTTTTATTACGAACACTCCACCCGATAGAGCGTGTATGTATATAAAAGGAGAAGCGTCTATAAACCTCGAGAAAAAAAAACGGTGATCGATGTAGGATCTAAAAGAGGAACGACAGCTGGACGTGGAAGAACGGAGAGTGGAGTCGTGTAATGGTTCGCGTAGAGACTGCTGAGATAACAATATTGGGCTGCAACGCTTAATATATGTTTTTACGCTTGTTTAAACTATTTTTATTATATGTGTACAAGGTCTCATGCGAGTTTAATTTAATCGACCCATAAAATTTTAAGACGGGGACGAGATAATAATAATAAATTTCTTACTCTGCGGCGGTGGTGGATGATAAGGTAAGTAGTAGTGTACACCACGCATAACACAGTCGAGGGTTGAACGGGAACATGGAGAGAGAGAGAGCAACTTGCACGAGCGGAGCCGCGCGCCCATCCGTCTTGATCGCGTTGTCACGATATATTTCCGTTTTAATTAACCCGTCGGTCCGATGATTTAAACGAACTCGTGTCTCGTGGCATCATCATAATGCCGTATAATTTATACAATCGTTGTTGCCATAAGTATATATATATATACAGACACGGTTTTTATATTTAAAAATAAACATTTTTATATTTTTTGACTTGTATATTGCATTCGGGGAAGGTACTCCCAATGTACAGTTCACCGAATTTTGGAACAATTGTTAATTGGGAGAATTGGTATAGCGGCGGTTCGTGCGGACCGAATGTCCAAACATGAATAAATAGAATAGATTTTTATTTCGCATAAATCACTCGTCGTGTGATAAATAGTATATAGTTGAATGACCCGACGCTGCCGGGTTGTTACAGTAAAAAGAAATAAGATGGCTGAATAATTATATAGTTGTATATAAATAAATATAAAAATGTATATATCGTTATATAAAATATAATAATAAAAGGAAGAACAACGTGCATGGAACGTAAACGAAATAACAATAAAACAAGAAAAGAAAGTACTCACCAGATAGCGCTACGACACGACATAGAGAGCGTGGCAGAAAGGCGCATGTAAATAGCGTCAGTCTCGAACACACCGCAGTCAGACGCGAACTGCGTTGTTCACGTCTGACCGCCGTGACTACACTGAGCGGTCCCGTGGTTTCGAAACGCTATTTATAAGCGCCTTTCCGCCACGCCCTGTATGTTGTGAAGTAGCGCTATCTGGTGACTACTTTCTTTTCCGGTTTTATTACGGTCGGCTGACGCGCTATGTCGGTATATGCAGGTGTGTTTACGCTGACCGAGCGACCGAACGTACACGCGTATGCAATCATTATTATGAATATTACTATTTCGCGTATTTCAATGACATGAAATGAACGTAAATAGGGGGGAGGGGGGCAAAAATGGAGCATAACATAATTGAACCAACGTATATGAAACAAGATATACTAAATTCAAAAATATCAAATCTCATGGGGGGGGGGGCGATCCACCTATCGCCCTCCTTATAACCGCCACTGTAATTCGTACACGTGAAACTGAAATTTAATAATAAGAATATGCCCTCCCAGCAAACGCTTATTATAATAACGTCGAGGGAAGGTCTTTCAAATATAGAGGAGAGACGCTCAAACTCTATTCGATTACAGCGGTCATGTCCGTTATCTGTAAAAATTTTTTTTTTTTTTAAATTAATTTATTTACACGTAATGCGCGTGGAACGTTCCTCGCGAACAGAGCAATGATAGTAAAATTGTATAATATATAATTAGCACACGTTGTTCCAACGCTATAACTATCTCTTTCCATGACGATTTGCTGCCATACTCTATACCGAACAATTCACAACGGGTTTCGAACGTCTCTATTGAAAGACCAGGTATACGCGCGCCGTATAATAAGGAACAATAATACGTTTTAGAAAACGGGCGAAAACACAAGCGAAGAAATTGTTCATGTATTATTTTATACATATATACATATATATATTGATACAAAATATTATTTTTTAAATCCGTTTGTGTATAATATTTAAAATATATTTTTTTACATTAATGACGTTAATATATATGAAGTTTCCAAGTCGTTGTGACTATTATGTAATTTTCTGAAACGTGTTCAGCGAAATTTCAATTCGGATTAGCTTTTTATTTCGTTCGCGTATCCTTTTTGTATTATTTCGTCAAAACAAATCTGCTGAATACGACGAAGTGCAGCGAAAACTTTCTCACCGTACGTTGCTCTTTTCATCGGTGGCCACACACAACGGTTTATACGCATTTAAGTACACGCTTTAAGTATGCACTTATATAATATACACATATAGTATATAAGGTGACAATAACGGTAATAGGGTAAACAGTAGTGTAAACGAAGGGGGAGATTGTGGGAGGTCAAGCGTGCGTTTATATTGAGTAGCGGCGATCAAAGGGGCTGTATTGTTGTGTACGTAAATCGCGCGCGTCCGAATAAGTGATGTGTGCTCAGAGTAAATAAATTCGATATTAAAAAAATATAAATAAATAAATAATACGGAGAGAGGTGAAACAAACGGATATGACAGACTCGGGGCGTTGAATAATAAAAAAAATATACTTAAAAAAAAAAATCGATATTCAACGGCCGACGACGACGCTGACGAGTGACGACGACGTTGTGACATCGCGCTTTTGCAGCAGCAACAGCATTTCCATATTATAATTATTATTTCATTTTATATAAAAAAAAAACAACGATGATAAATCATCGCGCGTTATTAGAAAATCGTTTGCGAACAAAGCACCAGCGGTTTTCACGACGATTTTACGCAAATTCCTCTTTAAAAAAAAAAAAATAGAGGAAAAACTTAGCTCCTGACAGGTTAGGAGGGTAAGGTGGTGTGAGGTTCGATTGACTTGCGGAGATCGTATCATATTATTTTGAATTTCAAAGCAACGATAAATCATCGTATCCGAAGCATATATATATAGTTAATTTTATGAATATTATATTCTATATTAACGAATACGATTAATATTTCTCAGCTTACAGTATTGAACACATTTAAAATATATATATATATATATATATATCAAAAATCGATCGCGTCCAAAACGAGAATGTGTAGTTTTTTTTTTGTATTTTTTCATCGAGAAAAAATCTAGTACCAATTATACATACGATCCACTACTATACTATACGGAGAAACGTAACGCGTGTCATCTGAAAACACTCTCCTTCTAATCCGAAAGTGTTTTAATAGACAATATAAAAAAAACACACACAAGCGTCGTTGTAAAATCAATAATATACCTAACGCGTTTCCCGCCGTTTCATTCGGAATCGAAAAATGACAGGAGAATTCAGAAAACAGTCCCAAATATTTCCAAGATACTATTTCGAGGGTGCTGGTCTATTTTAAAATCGCAAACCGCCAAAGGTTAACAATACGGGAAGGCGGCAACACCATCAGCAGTGTTTCCAATGCGATTTCACGTTCATTGGTCATATGATCATTCCACGAGTTGCACGATGCGCGGTGGGGGCAGAAAAAGCACGAACGTTTGTGTATAGAAAAAATTAATATTTATAAATAGAGTATTTCATAAACATATGGGCTAATAGACGATTGAATAAGAACGAAGTTCACAAAAATCATAACGACAAGGTCCACGCAGTAGCTGAATTCGTTGCGAGGAAAATTGCATTAGCCGCGCTGTTCTCTCGCGAAACGGTGATCATTAACCGTATGGCCCGTCGACTCCGTTGGATATTTTTCTTGGCTACACACACGTCAAGCCTTATGAAGTCTATGAGAACAAACCTCAAAAAAAAAACTCACTCGTACAACATATCCCCGCCGCCCCGTTTCATTACTCAAATCTGGGGGGGAGGGCATCCCCAAAACGCTGATTTACTTTTTTTTTATGCATTTCGTTTACGTTTATGAAACATCCTGTGCATACACAAAGTGAAAAATATAGAAAAGCGTGCAGAAAAAAAAACAATAAAAAAATATACGATATAATGCGCTATAGAAAGAAAATACTCCAAGTATACACAACAACAAGCGATGGATATGTTTATAATATATAAATATATAATTACTTGGGGAAAAAAAATAACGGGGGTTTTTTTATTATTATTACACAAAACGATCGCGGAATCCGCGTGATTTGCGCAAGGTGTACATATTCGCATGCAACAACAACAACCACAACAACAACAACAACAACAACAACAGCAAACAACAAAAACGTACCTGCGCTGACCCCCAGCGACGAAAGGCTGGATGTCAGTGAGGTCAAGTTGGTCGAATAGTTGTTGGCCGCCGAACCGACTGCCTGCTGAGGCTGTGCGGGTTGGAGTCCTGTTTCAAAAAAAACACCCCCCGAGATAAAAAAAATTTAACACCCCGGGATAAAAACATTTAACACCAATCTCACACGCACACGCACGGAAAAATCTCAGGGAAAGGGGAATTATAATAATAATATATATGTAAAGGGTGTGATCTAACAGGAATTTGTCATGCGTGCAATTTACCACAATATTACCCCAATAGAAGTTCTTCGGTTTTTTAAAAAATCCAAAATCTTTGGTTTCCGCCAATTAAAACCATAACAACGCTAAATAAACATGCCGCTATCTATCTTTTACTATTTCCCCTTCCACTGACCATCCGGTTCTACCAGCTTCGCAGTCTTTCCCCGCCTTATAACCTTGGTCTCCCTAAAGGTCTCCTCCCTACTGGATCTTCCTCAATTACTATATTCTTATCAGCGAATCATCATGCTCCATCCCAGGCATCTCTTTCACTACATCTGGTCGCCGAAAAATGATTTTCAGTTCGTCGTTATGTAGTTTCCTCCATTCACTTGTTTTAACCATCAAAGTATATCG
Organism: Slavum lentiscoides; assembly: GCA_032441835.1. NCBI lineage: Eukaryota > Metazoa > Arthropoda > Insecta > Hemiptera > Aphididae > Slavum > Slavum lentiscoides. The sequence continues at coordinate 7,839,999 of CM063717.1, read as the reverse complement.
TGCCCCACGAATTTTCCCGAGTACTTTATTCTCGAACACTGTCTCGTCCTTAGTTCTTTGTTTTTTCTCAGTGGCCGTGTTTCATCAGCTCCATAAAGGCCGATCGGTCGCGTATTAACGTTAAATACATTCTAACTTACGTTCTTATTTTTTTATGTTTTTATGGACTAGGAAAAGTCCATAGATCTTTATGAACTTAAAAATTCAACACAAGTATTATACTTTATTCCAAATAAGATTATTACTATTACTAACAACATTAGCCGCACATCGGTGTAGGCTAATAAATTCCGAACCGAAACCAACGTAATTCTGTCGCGAACAATACAGTCAATCTTATTTGGAACACGGTACAGTGTTTCATCGTGTATTGCTAAATAAATTTCCCACTGCACATACATACAATCGTATAAAATTATATATTTTCAGTACTGTACACGTATACACACGTTGAAACGTATACATACGACACACATGAATGCAATAACTTTTGTTCATATTCAATATTTTTTTTCCATAGTAATAATAATAATTAATATAACAATCCCGTCTTTTAATCCTACAACCATTGTATTATTATTATTTTTTTTTTAATAAATTTTTATTAAATGGAACTTCGTTTTACGTATTATATATATACAAATATGCACACACGCACGCACACATTACACGATAATATTATACAATTAATAACGATAATAATTAGGGCTCGGAAGTACGGGAGCCATTATATAACAATTATAAATACGATATACGTGCAAATATCATTTTTAAAAACAACGTATGAAACAAGTATGAAAAAACAAAATGTTAAACACAGCAAATCAATTTTTATAAAAAAACGCGTACAAAAAAAAAAATTCTCTCTTTCGTCGCGGTATATTTTTTTTTGAAATCTGTATTATTTTTTTTTTAAAAAAAAACCTCGAAATCCGTCGTTTCCCTCCCGATATAATTAATTTTAAACGTCGATTCATACACGTTCGTTAAAGAACATTTTTTGACGATAATAATAAAAAAAAATATATATATTATAAAACGAATTTTTTTTTTTAAGTTTTCACTAAACATATATACGTTTTTTAAATATCATGTTTTTCAGGGGTTTGTCGATATTTATATACAAAAAAAAAAAAGAAGAATTTGTTCTAAGCAACCTGCACTTCCGAGCCCCTGCAGCCGCCGACGACGACGACAGAATAATAATATTATGTTCTCGATAAACAACGAGAAATCGCGCACAACAGCGGCGGACACGCGGAAGAAAAGAAAGGAGGAGGAGAAAGAGATAAAGAGAGAGCCAACGAGTGTAACAGAGAAGAGAAGTAGAAGAAGAAAAGAGAATGAAAAAAAAAAAATACCATCACCGTACCTTGTTGGGCGTTGACGATGACCGAGGCGGGCGAGACGAGCCTGAGCTGTCCGCCGTTGCGGGTCATCACCAGCGAACCGTTCTGGTCGTAGAACGCCGGTATGACCTGGTACTGCGTGCCGTCCGCCTGCGACGGGCTCATCGGCCTGCGCTGTTGCTGCGCCGTGTTGGTTCCGTTGGCCGCGGCGCCCGGCTGTCCGCCCGCGCCCGCCGGCTGGATGATGCTGCCCGCCGGATACATGCCCCACGGCACGCCGTAGTATTGCGGCACCACTGTCGGACCTGAGCCCATAAAGCCTTTATTCAGACAACAAACGCGAACAAACACACACACGATATATTATAATAAATTGTGTCATCAAATTTCTCCGGTAACAGAGATATATATATATATATAGGGCCGGATTAAGGCAATGATCAATAATGATCAATAAAGGCAATGATTTTACCCGCGCCCCAGTACCCTAAGTTTTTTTATTGCGCTCTGTCCCCCCCAAACACTTTGACGTTAACAATCTTATTTTACAAAAGCCAGTGCACAAAATATATGTTAACATAAAATTATCACAATATACGAAATAAACATTACCGGTAAGCATTCTTTTGTTTAAATCAAATAATTTATTTTAAAATCAGATTTAAAAATAATAAAAAACTTTTTTATGTTACCAGAAAAATTATTAATTACACTTGAAACGCGTTTGTGTTGTGCAACCGATCATTGATAAGTGACCGCGGTTTATAATAATCGTTTTGAACACCGTGTTATCGACATACTATATGATTCATAATAACGGTCATAGATAAGAATACGTTATCATCTAATCTCTATGCGAATCGCAAACAAAATTATTTACGTTAAGCGTTTACGGAAATTTTCATGAAAATTCATTATAAAAACCGAAAACAAAAAATATATATTTCGTTTGGGATCGTGGACTTTAACTTTTATTTATTTATTTTTTGACGCTTTTTAAAATTTAGCGCTCTAAACAATTGCCCCGTATTGCCTATACGCGTTAATCCGGCCCTGGATATATATATATACAGTGTAATCAATAAATATTATACGATAACACACGACGACATTAGCAGAGCGGGATAAATCGTTTTAAAAAGAAACGTGTTACCGGTTCGTATAAAGCATTTTTTTTTTTAAAACTATTTGGCTCCCAACTGGTGGTCCGTGGTGTCAAAAGTTCCTTTTTTTTTTTTTTAGTAAATTTACACGGCAATTTTTTTCATTTGAAAACAAATTCAAACGTAAAGGTCAAACAACGTCGCGTTGTACCTAACGAACGGAGGGAGTGGAATTTTATTCCAAGTTATTATTACACGATTTGTTTTAATAAGCAACATTCCAAGAACGCCACAACAACAGCAGGCCGAAGTAAGAGCTGCTAATAATAGTCGAACTGATTAGGTATCCTATAAATTTAAATGTTTTACTAAATTATTCTGCAAATTGTCAATGAATTGCTGCTATGTCTAATTCCCCCATAGTTATTATTCAATATAAATACGTATATATATTAGGAGACGGTGTATAACTATACTACAACACCGAGTAGCGGTCAAAAATGTGGTAAAAAGCGGTTCGGCGGCTTGAGTCGGCAACCACTGGTATAAAAGGAGGAAAATGAAAACCGGGACTCGTATCTGCACTTGAAATCAAACCCTGTACCGAAACTAGAATCCGGACATAAAACAAAAACGAAGAAGAAGACATTTTTAATTAATATAGACGATAAAACTGCGCGAGTCCATGTCTGGGGGATTTAGTCTGGTGTGTAACAAACGTACTAGTGTGGTCCGTTGAAATGCGTTTAAAAAACTCCGTCGTTTTTGTTATCGCGAGAATAAACCGGAGCGTCACAGAGATTTGTGTGAAACCTGCGAAAGAGATAAATCGGCGACCGAATTGTTTTTTTTTTTTTTGCGAATTAAAAAGTAACGGAGAGAAGATCTAAAACGAAACGTTTGAATACAAACACCCATTTGAAATCGGTGGTGTGATCCGGTCGAACACACGACTGCTCGTAGTAGAAACTATATGAAATACCGTCCAACAACAAAAGTTTATGAAAATATCCTCCGATCGGCGCTAGACATTGTAAGGGAAGTTTCTTGCACACACGGAACTAATATGTCGAGAACGTCAATTTTAACTGAAGATTAATGGGAACACGCAATTGATCGTTTTATCACACTTGGGGCCATACGTATCGTGGGTTTCTGGCCGAGCGTTATTCCTCCTCTCCTGCTGATCACCACCACGCAACGTTCATTTTTTTTCTGAAATTTAAAATAGACAAAAAAAGTCCCGACGAAGCCATTGAAATAACACGACGACTGATCGGGTAATAATATCACAACTTAAAAACTCGAAGATTTTCAAGTATCGCTGCTTCAAAAAGTGCAGGCGTGTGTTTAGGGGGACGAGTTCATGAGGTATACGAATAATACTTTTCGAGAAAGGCTAGTATTTAAAAAAAAAAAACGTATTTGATGTTTTGATTTATGCCAATAAAATAAATTCCGATGATTTTTTTTTTTTTTATATTTACATATATACCGCTGCTGTACTGTGTACAATCCGCAACTTTAGTTAGTAGCATTTTTCTGAAAGAACCCAATATTAAAAAAAATAAAGTTAAAATTTTGTCTTTAAAAGTTTTTAATATTAAAAGTTTTAAGAATATTCCATTAGAACTTAATAATACGCATCCATACGTATAGATAGTATAGTGCGCAATAACTAATATAATAATCGTATTTTCATTTTTTTATTTTTGCAGAAAACGGGCTTTTAACGATTTTCGTGACTGTAACTGCTCGACTAAGCGGGGGCTTTTTTCTACAAAAAAAAAAAAAATTAACTACTCGTGAAGTCCACACGGTGATACTTTATAGAACTTTTAGTGAATATACTATTTACATCGTTTTCGTCGAACACAAATCAGCTTCGAAAATTGACGTTTACCAAGTTTGTATTGCAGAAGAATTCAGAGCATTCGTGTTTATATATAAATTTAATAAAATTAACGTGCGTTTTTATAGAGGATTCCGTTTTTTTTTTTTTGTACTGCATAAACTGCCTGGTTATAAGACACATGCGCGTATGACTATACGGATATTTTCACGAACGAAATTTCGAAAAATATGCTTCAAGTCGTTATTAAATACAGTAGAGAGACCAAATATTTTTTATAATTTTTATAAAAACGCAATCAATTTATGTGAAGGAAATACACGGCCGATAATATATTATACATATATATGGGGCGAAGCAGAATATAGCGATTTTTATAGACGTTCCTGACGATTGCTGTTACTCGTTCCACCGAGATAAATACGCTAGCGTCATGCAGGTTCTTTTTTCTTCTAAAAATGGTTACCCGAAATTATAGAAACCCGACTCGTACCCATGTACTACGTTAAATGGGAAAAATCAAATTAAAAATCGATGAATATCGCGGCGGGGGAAATAAAATGTTATTCCACCGGAAATCATCTGCGATAATTCAAAGTGAAAAAAAAAAAATTACACGTGCCGTTTAGAAGAGTATTTACAACGGCGGTAAAACGAGTCCTCGGAACACCGGGACGCGTATTAACATTCACACTGCTACACGACTGCTGTTTCGTGATTGGTCTATTCAAATTTACCGCCGGAATTATATTCTGTTCCACGACATTTGTGTTATCAGTGTATTATTATTATGTTATACTCTGATCATAACGAGTGTAAGCGAGCTAGGTCGATAGTTCCTGCCGGAACTAAAAATATCCATTGATTTGTTACGAAAAACCCGCCTAAAGTTATATTAAACTGTGCATGTTCGGTTTGTTCGATAACAATACACTGATAAAACACAGACATCAAACGATTTCATGGAACATAAAATAATTCTGGATTTCCGTATTTTATTTTTCCAACAACAAAATATGTACCGCCTAATGATATTATATAGTAATGATAACAACGTGAATCGAGATAATTGCTATAGAATTTAAACGGCGGTTATTAATTTGATTAGATCACCCATCACGAAACAGCAGTCGTGGTGCGACGCGGTTTTTTATTTGGGCGCAATATTTCTGCGTACCGGGGAATGTCTCGAATTTATTAAAACGCGTGCGAAATTAAAAAAAAATTCATTTAAACAACGTTTTCTGTCAATTTCTCTCGGCGTTTTCACTGAAGATACAACGACACCGCATCGTAACCGAATAATTCTCAAGACTTTTTTTTTACACGAAACCACGTTTTCGGGGATCGAAATAGTTTTTGGCGGGGCTACGAAGAGACGCACTCGGATCACGCGGCGCCGCGCCGCTGACGGATGTGATGCCACGATTACTACTTACCGGCTATCACGTATGGTTCCTGCGGGTTGATGAGATACGGCGTCGTGGCCGTCGTGCCGGGCGGTGCGAAAGTGGCCGCGGCCGCTGCCGCAGCGACCGGCGTAGCGGCCGGGGCCGAAGCCGCGGCCGCCAGTCCGGCCGCCGCGGCGGCCAGCTGTTGCTGTTGCTGCAGGTGGAACTGCTGCTGTTGCTGTTGCTGGATGAGCTGCAGTTGTTGTGCCGCTACCGCGGCCGCAGCGGCCGGATTTGCTGCCGCTGCGGCGGCCGCCGCCGCCGCCTGTTGCGCTTGATGATTACGGAACAGCTGCTAAATGAAAAAACGAATGAGTAAAGATAACACAACAACGTCGACGTCGACGACGCGCGGCGTAAGGAGGACGAGTACTGACAAATTTTCTTAAAAAGATAAAAAAAACAATTTTGCCGCGACATTTTTTCCCCGCGTATTATTCAAATTAATAAAAAAAAATTATTATTATATATAACGAAAAAGAGTGCGCGCCGAGGATAAAAAAAAAAAGATTCGTGAATAACGTCCTGCCAAGACAGAAATCATCAACAACAGGTTTTATTATTTCACATCGCCTTTTTTCTTTTTTTGCGTTTCACGAGTATTTTTGTTAATAATCTGAGATGATACCTACTAACGATTGTTACGAAATGTTTACTGAATGGAAAATTTAAAAAAAAAAATGTTTAATTAAAATACCTATAGTATCATTCGAATAAGTCATTTCGGGGTATATGTGTAAAAAAACTTTTATTCCGCATTTATTATTTATATAAAAATTCTCGTACAAACACACACACAGAAAAGCCCGCGTGATAACAAATTACCAGTATTATTATTATATTATACTAGACGAGATATTTGGTATATAATAATATAACGAATTTTTTTTTTTTTATGTCTAGTCGACTTATACACGCGTATGCTACTAATAAATATAATAATAATACGATTCTCTATATACATATACGCGCTCGCTTTCTAAAATAAAAATAAAACGGCCAAAGGTGAAATTGACGTTTTCTCGTTTTGCCAACGAATATTTTTTTTGGTCCGTACATAATAATAATTTTCACGAATATACATACTATATACTATACAGAGGTACAACAACAACAGCAAGCATATATACACGATGATGTGCGGTGCACAAAACGGCTCGTCTTCCATTCGCGTTATAAACGATATACGTATATATTATATATATAACATATACATAGGAAACAAAAAAAAAATGTTACAACAACGTCAAAAACAATATAAAAATAATATTGTTTTCGTAATATGTGTGTGTATATGCGAGCGAATTCACAAGGGTAAATGAAATGTTCGAACGTATTTTTTTTTTTTTTTATTTATTGTATACGAGAAGGTTTAAAAAAAAAACATTTTTGTTTAATAATTTTGAAACAAATATATCTGTAGCAGCAGCAGCCACACTCGAATATAATACGTAAATATATAGTTATTAATACCGTTGCTGTTCATACCGTGAAATTTAATAACAATAATCGTATATCACGTAAATAATAATAATAATAATAATAAAATTATAACGTAACAACAAATAACGAGTTAAATGCGTGTGTGACGAATATTTGGAAAAAGATTGCGCGGCTCCGTGAATATATATATATATATATATAGCGCAGTCGCATTTTCCGGCCTTTTTTTTATATATATACAAATTGCACAAAAAAATAGGTAAAGAAAAAAACTGTAATAATATCTTTCTACACACCCCGCTGCTCCTAAGCTTGTGTAGTAATAATATATTACACATTTATGAATGTATGCATGGCTAAATATCTAGGTATGACAACAGATTGTCCAAATTGCGACTAGGTCTGCGCATCCATGGAAAAAACAATAATATCGTGTTTTTTCCATGGAACTGGCACCCGGATTATTGTTTTGCAATATATGTAGATATTTAGCCATACGCAACATTAACAATACGATAATAGTGGTAGCTCTTCCATAGAAGTAAAAATCATACATGCGTATCACAGATCGGTTGTCATACCTAGATATTTAATCATGAATATATGCAGCAATGCGCCACCCGCAAGGCCGTAGCCAACAAAGATTTTTTTTGTGGGGGGGGGGGCTGAGTGGGGGCTCAATAAATACGAAACAAAATAAAAATAATATAAAACATTAAATTTTATTTGAAGAAAAAATTTAGCGAGGGTGGAGTCTGAACCCTAACCCTCCCCACCCGGCCACGGCCTTGAGTCACCGACTCGCGTTTTATTCTCGTTTTAAAACGGTATAAAATGAAAAAAAAAAAAAACAAAATAAAATAAATGGCTAACCAGGTGAAATAATAACGTCGTGGAAAAATGTTTGAGAAGTTTTTAACGCGCGCCAATATTGACAACGATAACAACAAGAACAACACAAGCGTCGTCCAAAAATACTCGACGACGACGACGTATAACGAGCACTAGCACTCATCACTATATACTACTACTAACTACTAGTGGAGTGCTGTAAGTTTTAAGTTTTATTGAAATATTACAACAATATATAGTAGCAAACACACACACGGTATGTGATGGAAACTCGTAATATAACGTACAAATAATAATAATATACACACACGTAGGTACGCGTCAAAACGTTATTTATTTTCTCGCAGCACACGACGTTTTTGCCGAGTTACTACTAATATTATTCTTAATATTCCGAGGCGTTTTATTTACCGGGAAATTCGAGCGATTCTATAAAACATTCTCCAGGACAAAAAAAAATGAGGGGGGAAAAGTAAATAAATCTACTAATAATAAAAAAATATATATATATATATACACACAGCGCGTCGACACACACCGCCATTACCGACGCGCGCGCAAGGATAATATACAAATATATATATATACATTTTTTTATGCCCATCGATATTTATTTATTATTATTCGGAACGCACAAAAAAAAAAAAAAAGAGTTGAATTCCTCGCTCGGAAAATATTCGATTTCTTGTGTGTGTGTGAAGAGAAAACCGCAGGAGAAGGGAGGAAATACGATTTTTAATATATAAATACGCCGGACTGAAAGAGTGTTGAATACCTGCGTATGGTGGCAAAGAGTGGTACAACAGGAGGAGAGAAATTATTCGACACGGGTATTATAGTTACATACCCGGCGGTACACGGCGGCGACGTGTCGAAATAAAAAAAAATAAGAAAAAAATACGGCGGCAGGACAATGACGGATATTTTCAGGAACGTAGTGATATCGGTATATATTGCCGATAAAAGCAGCGATTTTGTGCGTTCTCGCGAGTAGCGGCAATACTACGGAATTTCGCCCGAGACTCCTTTTAGCCTCCTCGAAAATATAATATTGTGTGTGTGTAGCAATTTATCATTTTACAAATACTCGTAGTGCACGTGTACGCCGGTGGTAGGTACATACAGAACCGTCTTAAGGTTTTAAAAAAAAAACGATTTCGGTGCTAACACCGATACTATATGAGCACGACGTTTTGTGGTCCTGTTATCTCAAAGTAAATAATAAAAACGGGTTGGGGGCAGTTGACCGAAAAATGATAAGAGCATCGGCCGTAAAAATGGCTCGTCGAATCTGTTGCCAACTTAGAATTAACGAAAAATTATATGAAAATAATTTACATACGTTTTATATAGGTTACACTGTATATAATATTTGAAATTTGAACGGTGAACGCATAGACGAATACTATGCTCTTGTCTGTGGCACTGACCAACAGAAATCGTATTATGAGTATAGGTTCGATCAAGGTGCAAACATTCCCCATAAACGCCACGAGAAAAAAGTACTTTGTACATTGTACTTGATAATTTGTACTATATCTAGTAAGACTTTTGTTGGCAATGGCTGGCAGCACTTTTTAAAATTAAAATCGTTATCACTCTTCGAACTCTTATAATTTTTCGGTAAACTGCCACCCGCCGAATAAAAACACGATAAATATCATGGAAAAAATTATATTTCGTCGTATCCTCCATGATTTGTATATCTTATAGAATGCGTATGATGGCCTCCTATATAGGGGTCATATTTTGATTGATATACGCGCGTTTCGTGTATTGAGTTCAGCGACCGGGGAAGTGTATTTAAAAAGCGAATAATAATACACAGAGGAAAATGTGATATTAAGTGGGAATTATTGGAGGAAAATATAACACGTGGAAAATCGCGAGAAAATATTATGCGAGAACATAATATTATATACTTTATTTTTATTATTTACAATCCGGTCCAATATTTTCTAGTGTAATAGTTTTCCGCGTTTTATATTCCCGCGTTATGTTTTCCTGAATTCCACAATTAACTGTTTTCCTATTTCGCTATTATTTTCCAATATTTCTTTCCCGCCCTCCCCCGATTTGTACAGCCCTTCCCGTTGCGTTTTGTATTACGACGAGACGAATACCGCCGTTTCAATAAACAAAACCATTCGTATACAATTTTCATTTTATAGTGCGAAGATTGGGAAACGCACACAGCAGCAGCAGCAACCGGTATTTTTCCGTCGAATGCCAGTTTTTCTTCTCAATAATAATAATAATAATAATAATAATAATAATAATAATAAAAAGAGGTTTCACAAGAGTAATTTTCCTCACGGCTCGTACACTCTCTGAACACGCTTGTATAATAATAATAACATCGCTATAATAAGACGGTTTGGACGAAGGAATTTCGAGAAAAACGCAATATTCGCGTTTATTTATTATTTATTTTATACGCGCCGCCGCGTTATTATATATAAAACCACCGTTATTGTTGTTTCTGCTGCTGTACACCCCTCTCTCTCTCGTGTCCACACGGACACGTATACGATTGCGAAAAGAGAGGAAGCTCCATGAACGCGGCTATTAATATTAAAAATCACTTTGCGCGAGTCTATACACGTATAGGAAGAAGTTCTTTCGGAAGTGGAGATCTAGATATGCACGCCACACGTCAATAATGGTGAAATACGTTGACATTCTCGATTTCGTGTAAAGCTACAACAAATGGTAATGCGGAAAACTTAAAAAAAAAAAATCACTATATATATATATGTACATATTCAACGAAAGTGAATTTTCGAAAATGTTTATTCTTCCGAAATTTATCTGAGCGTAACTACACACATACTCCCACTGTGTACCATTATTATTGTACAGCTGCGACGCATAAACTTTTCTTTGTCGCCCTTGTGTATATACTTGTTATGGACAAGAAGATGACGAGTGCCATTAAAAAGAATAAGAAGTTTTTCGCTCTTTGCGCAGGGATCTTTTGAAATATCACAAAAATAAATGTGTCTTTTGACGTAAACAACACATTATACGCACTCGAAAATAAAATGTCGAGTCATTATTATACGCATATATATATATATATATATATAACCGTAATGATGACAAAATGAAATACTTCAATTTTGTAATAAAAATATTATTTAAATAACGATATGGCTTTTTTTTTTTATATTTCATATTGACGACGACGGCACAACGCGTCTTGATTGTATCTCGTTAATATTTATCTACGCTCGACACCGAGTTGACGGCAACAACAACGACGACATAAAAAAAATAAATAAATAAACTACACAGGAAATAATACACAACTCGTTTTCTATTAAAACACGGCGTTTCAAACGCCTTTAGAACTTACTTGAAGGCGTTCTCACGTTCGCGATTATTATAAATTGGCTACCCGTTAAAAAAAAAACTTGTTACGCAAACTTGTTGAAATAGTAAAACCGCGAGTAGAGTTAATAAATCTGTACAGATAATACGACTTCTTATTGTTAAGTTTTGACAAAAAAAAAAACTCACTATTGGCTATATAACATTACACTCTGTATCGATTAAAGAGTAATGTATTTCTATTAAAATATTATAAACAAAAAAATACTTCACGGATGTTATTACGCGTGTCTACAAGAAAACAATATATACTTTACACTATATAAAGTTTTGAACTTAAATTATTATAGTAGTGCAATGCGTTCAGGTCGTAGTACATCGAATATTTCTGGATAATAAATTAATAATTCCTGGACACAGAAACTATCGAAATTTTACGATATCCATTATTTATAAAGTGGTGACGCGAGTTCGTACCATACAGTAACGTTCTCGAGTGAAATTCCGATAATTTCGTATACATGGCAAATAATAAAACCACCACTATCGAACAAAGTTACGATTAATTATTATTATAATGCCCCGTTTAAAGTGTAAACTTTGAAGACGACGAGGGAAAAATAAAATTGCTCGGCACCCGCACGGCGACGTATCAAATTAATAATACAAATACGATAATACGAAGAATTTTTTTTTTTTTATCTTCTAGTAAAAAGTCTCGGAAGAAATTATCGACATTTTCGATAAGGGAAAAGCTTGTACAGTCGCTTTTGGAGGAAAAATATACATATTTACACTCGAATGCTTTTTTAAGCGTCCCGCGTGTACGTCGATATAAAAAGAAGAGAAATAATAAAATAGGTTTTATTCAAAAAGATGTATGTAAATATTATACGTACGTAGAGTAAGCAATATTAAAAAAAAAAATACATTGAAAACTGTCGTACTAAAAAAAAGCGAGGTCGATAAAAAGTATATATAACTTACTACAGTAACCTTCGGCGGTTCGATTTCGCGTGCGTTTCTACTGTACGAAATGATGAACAGCACAAGTCGCCGCCAGAGGCACATGGATTATACAACCGTTTTGAAATTTTGTTTTTCTACACCACGTCAAGCACCGTGACATTTTCAGAAACGAAATAAAATAATATGAAAAAGAAAAATTGGAAACAGATTTCGAGATTTACACGCTATACAACATTATGAATATATTGTTAAAACGAAATGTTTTATGAAAATAACGTAATTTACGACGGTGTAAAAAACCAATTATACAACAGCTTCTCTTTTTCTCTAAACATCAATGCCACCACTTTGAGTAACACGAAAATATATATATGAACACAGGCCGAGAGACACAGATGATACACATAATATGTATCACTAAATGAAAGAAAAAACAAAGAAAACTTGATGTCTCTGGGAAAAATTGAAATAATTCGCATACATATATATATATATAAATGACAATTATAAAATTACACGTGTCGCGTACAATGTTTTTAAGTCCTCGGACTTAATGTGCCCACTTTTGTAAAAATTGCTATTTGTAGACGAAGAAAAATATCTACATAATAAACGCGTTGAAAGAGAATCATTTACCGATATCACCATTAAACGACAATAAAATAGGTAAGTAACAAACTATAAATAAAAATAACGCGATGAAAAAGTGTAAGGTACGTTGAACAAAGGACACATGCCGCTTCTGCGTTTAACACAAAACATCATTATCGTTTTACAACGTAAAGTGAACACGTGCCTCGTTCGCACAGAACGATGCACGTATCGAATCTAAGCAAACGTCTGCAAAAATGCGATTTAACGAAATTATTACGGACACGTGCCCTTCTAGTATAATATATTGTTCGTATTACGTGTGTACGTGGTACAGATGATAATTTGATCAAATACACTGAACGATAACCGAATTATACACCACCATAGACGTTTAGCAAACGGCGATTGACGCTGTAGCGCAGGACGAATGCTATCGCGATTAGCAATATCTACAGAAAATACACAGCTTGGCCGCGTTCCTCCACCACTCCATCCGAAGACGACGACAAACTAATATACACACACCAGATCTGGCCGCACTTCACACGCGTACATACGCGGTTATGGCGTCTACATAATATTTATTATTTAATACAATGCTTCCTGAAGGATTTTAGAGAAATCATAATAGTTTTCTGGGGCGTTATTAATAAAAAAAAAAAAATTCTACAAAATGCAGTAAAAGGACGAAAACTCTCCCACTGGGTTCATATACATAATATATATTCACGGGCAACGCTATTTAACAACACTGCACCACACCGGGAATTGTTTCGATTTTACCGGTTCGTAATAGAAAAATTATTATTTTAAAGCCCGGTCTCCCGGAACTAATAATAATAATAATAATAACAGTATAATAGCGGCGCGCACAGCAGCAACACTGCACCACCGTCGGTAACAGTAATAATAATAATAATAATACCGACGATGAAACTGCGCTGTATATATGTGTGTGTGCATGGCACGAATGCGCCCCCCGTGACGACGACGGTGGTCAGCGGTCGACGCGCAGAGAGGAGAGGCGGCGGCGGCGCGGCAAATGGAATTAAAATAATTCGACGAGAAATTTCGGGAACGAAACGTTTGTGGATTAATTATAAATAGTAGCCGGGCGTGCAATGGCGTGTGCGTGCATCCCCTAGACGCGAGCAAACGTTATTCGAATTATTTAAATGTAACGACAAAAAGATCCGACACACGTTTTTCGTGTGGCAGTATAGACAGATGTCGAAAAACGTAATATTCGAGACCGGGGGTTGCGAGATTTTAATAAATCTTTCGGTCGTTTTATAAGAATTACACGGTGGTTGCTTATTGTTTCTTCCATTTTACGCGCTACTGTGTTTCTTCCATGCCTAAAACGCCACGATATGTGATAATAAATAATAAACATAAAAAATAGCGAATAAGCGCTTTTGTACGGGCGGCATCGATGTAATTAAGTGAGTATATAAATAAGTAGTCATCAAGTCGGGTATTCCAGTCGTCGGGGAGAACTTCGGTAACGTTATACGTATATTTTTATACCAAAATATCAAAATTTGAAAATAACTGTTATCACCGTGTATATAATTTCCATAGATAATAAATACAATAATTTCATTACACGACCTTAAAATATACCCCATGCGAGAAAAAGAACCGCTGCTCTAATATAGTGACTTCTCTCTCTCTCTCTCTTTGAAATGTGGACCGCACGCACATTCGATATCCATATTATATCAATTATCTACGGCAGCGGTGCTCAAACTGTGGGTCGCGAACAATTTTTTGTATTACCATAGATTCCAAGAAATTTCTGTTAAATTTTAATACATATATATTATATAGAGATACAGTTTTTGAAAAGGGAAAACGTGTGGATCGCAAAAGATTTTCGGGGAAATTCGGGTCGCGGTCCTAAAAAGATTGAGAACCACTGATCTACGGTGTATTTAACTTACCGCTTATTTCGTTTACATTACGGTGATAAGAAAGTGTATGAATCCGGAATTATATTACGTTCCACGCGGCATTTGTGATGTCAGTGCGTTATCGGCATATCATTATTGTATTACGCTCGTACTGACAAGCGTCTAAGCGAGCTACGCTAAACTAGCGTAACTAAAAAAAAAATAAATAAATACCATTAAATTTGTTATGAGAAAAACCACCCATGAAGTTACTGAAACGCGCGAGTTTAATTTGTTCGCAAATTTCATGGAACACAATTTATACTTTCTTGTCGTCGGTAACACGCAAGTGAAACGAGTTGAATACACGCCGTGAAACGATTTAAAATTTCGCGACACCGTGTTAGAAGAGAAAAGCCATGACTAAATATCTAGGTGTGCCAACAGATTTGTGATACGCAGGTATCATTTTTTCTTCCATGAAAAAGCCACCACTTCCATAGAAGAAAAAAAATCTTAATCATATTACTTGTTAATGTTGTGCATGGCTAAATATCCACGTAAATGACAAAATAATATTCCGGTCGCCGTGGAAAAAAATACGATATTATTGTTTTTTCCACGGATGCGCAGATCGAGTCGCAATTTGGACGATCTGTTGTCATACCTGGGTATTTAGCCACGAGAAAAGCGATCGAATGCCGGCGACAAAGCGAACGAAAACGACGAGCCACGGGGAACAGGTTTTCCGCGCGATTCGCGAGTACGGGGCCGCCGCCAAGAGAAGCGATTAAAAAAAACAAAATCGACGAATTGTGTGCGACGATCGTTAACGGATTACACACGCTCGAATACTATAAACGATCGCGTGTTCGTTCACGTGGTATGACGACGACTTTGTATTTATTTTTTTCTTCTCTCATACGCTCTCGGTGTTGCGAATCGAGCGAACGGTTCGTTAAACCCAGCGCGCCACTCGTCTTTACGTCCGACAGACACACACGCCGAGGACAACAGAAAAATCATCCGGACAAATATTTCCTATAACACACGATACAATAACGCGCGATTGTTTTTTTTTCGTTTTGTCGGTAAAACGCGAACTCCCTCCCCAAAAAAAAAGAAATCTGGTATCGATTTCGCGCCAGTGCGTAAACGCCTCCCCAGTCGGTGGTTAAAAAGTAGACAACACCACCACTACTACTACAGTAGGGGAAAACGGCGGTGAAACAAACCAACGACGACGACGAAATATATGCAAATCGACAGGCGATTCATTTTCTACTTTGCACGACCGAGGGAGCCGGTCGGCCGTCGTGAAAAAAAAAGGAAATGAATTGAAGACGAATCACGACCGCTACGGATTCGTACCTTTTTTTTTTATTTTTTAACCGCTGCAGTTTTTTTTTTCTCTTATTCGTTCAGCGCTGCCGAATAAATCGTTTATACGCGCACATACAGTTATACGGCCCCGGACGTATAAAACTGACGAGAAGAAAAAGAAGACCGCAACGCGATTTGCTAGCGGAAGTAGTGGGCGAAGAAAAATCGCGACGGACGACCACCTAACCTACTCCTCCTCTTCCTCTACTATACCGTCCTGCAGACGGAAGTGTTTTTCCCCCGCTCCGAGACCATTTTCAATTCCGCGGTTCGACATTATATTCGACGGGTAGAGAGAGAGAGAGAGAGACAGCTATAAAGCAAGTGGGGAGGAAAAAAAAAAGGTTTTACTCCGAACACACAGTCAGCTATACACGACGGCGGACGACAATAATTCAATATTCTCTCACACAAACGTCTTCTCTATTACACACGCTGCTCCTTCCTCCTTTCGTTTTGTGTTCTCAATACGCGCGCGCGCAATTAAAATCTATTGAAAGAACCGTTTAGAAAAAAAAAATACCTCGACCGTTTTTATTTCGCGCCGCTGTTGAATTCTCATTTTAAAAGTTCAAAACGTTTTTTTTCATTTATCATTCCCCGCGCGCGCGCGCTCGTACATAAAATACCTTGTATTATCTTTTTGACACCCCTCGTACAAACTAACGGACCGTAAAAATAAAATATAAAGGTTATCTGTATATATATATATATATATATATATATATATACGTATAAAGTTTATTTATTATTAGTGTATGCGCGGTTTACGGGGAAAAAAAAATGTTTTTTTTTAAAATCATATAACGCAATACATATTATATTAAAAGCGTACCTAAAAACGAAATAATAATTATACGATAGGCTCGACGTTTCCGAGACAACGTACAGCAAAAAAAAAAAAAACGAGAATAATACACTTCTTTCGCGCAATTATACAAATTATTATTTTTTAAAAAAAGAAGATAAAATCGGTTTCATCTAAAGCTCACAGCAGCATCGTTTCGATTTTCGCGTTTGCTGTGGAAACGGCGTTCCGATAGTTAACTGACGCTGCTCCCCCGTCACTGTTTCCGACTTTCGGAGAGAGCGCAACAACAACAACACAATGAGGATAATAAACAATGAAAAATAGGTTAAAAATCGGGTGTGAGAGAGAGAGAGAGAGAGAGAGAGAGAACCGTTCGAAATATATTATACGCGGTGCACACGGTCGTCACGCGCAGCACTCGACATTGTTGACTCTTCATTTGCATACGGGTGGTGGTGGTGGTGGTGGTGGTGGTCCTCGTCGGCGCGGAGGAATCCATTAGAATCCGTTGGATTGGAATAAATCCCTTTACGGCCCTCCACAGCAGTTTCGAAGTGAAGTGAATGGCGCGACGAGGGACGACGATGGGCTCAGACAGTATAAGAGTTTCCACCATTTCTACGCCGCCACCGCCACCACCATCAGGCAGCAAGAATCCTCTTCCGAGTCGAATAAGACGTATTTTATTATATGTGACAATGGTCCACAAAATTGTTTATCTGTCCGTGCACAGTTAATTAATCGTATCTGTATAGAATATATACATAGAATCGTCGATGTATATACATATACACTCATCACGAAATTGATGGAACGGCTCTCTCCCACGTTGTTTGTGCAGCCATATCGAATTTCATACTTATCTGGAGAACGCACAAGCACAATATTCGCCGAGCCGATGCGGTTAATACACAACCTAACCACAATGATTATGTAGTATTGTACTAGTGATGAAATTTCACGTATTACATAAAAAAAAAAAACGTAGTAAAATTCACGAATTACCATCACCGTCGCATATGGCGAGGACCAGCAAAACTAATAAAGTGTGGAATAATAAGACGACTGATTACGACAACAAAATTTTCTACTATTGACCCCGACTAAAAGTTTGATTCCTCCCCCCCCACTGTGCGACGTTTATTTCGGATAAATTCGTGTATATATTTTATTTTTTTAAAAATTGCTGACCAATAAAAAAAAACAAAAAATGCACGACAGTATACTACTATATATGCGTGTTCGACCGTCCACACTCACACACACACGGCGAGTTTGTCGATTAATTTCGAATTTAAGCTGTACAAAGTGTGTGTGTCTCTCTCTAATATATACCACATACGTATATACATATAATAATAATAACACGGACGCAATTCCCGAGACCCCGTCACCACCACCGGAGTACATTATTACCGCTAACCGAACAGTTATGCGCACGTTTTAAGATTGCCCACAGCTGGTATTACATATATAATATCCTCTTCGTCGTCCCGGCATCCTCCGAAGTTTACACTATACGCGTAGCGTTTAATTACAACGCGGTCGGTCAAACGTTTTGTAACCGGCGAGTTATTACACTACACGCTCGTATAATATAAGGATTATATTAATTTATCTATATGCATACGAGATCCGTCGGTAAACGCGTTTCGTCGACTGTGAAATGGTGTATGTGTGTGTATGTGGGGAGGCGAAGTTTTTTTTTTTTTACCCGACAGGAAGAGGCATTGATAATATCGCGTCGTGCAACGAGAGTATATATAAAAATAATATATATATATATTTAATTTTAAAAAAAAACTTTCCCCGTCCCCCTATAAGTTACGGTGATACGACGAGCGGTAATTAAAATTAAAAAAATAATAATAATAAGGTTTTATTTTGTCTCGTTAATAAATACGCGTTTACGCGTTGTACAACATTTCTTATACGGTACGCGAGTCGCGTTTTTTTTTAAATTATAAGAGAAACAATAATATTGTCGTTTTAGAAAAAAAAAAAAAGTTATAGTGAAATTTGAATTAATAAAAAAAAATAATAATAAACGCGACTGCGATACGTAATGCGCGTACATAAATTGTATAAAATTGAATTTCTCGCGAGGAAAAATAAAATAAAATGTAAAACCACTTTTCGTTTGTTTTTTTTTTTCTTGTCCTACGCAAAACTAATCAACCGCACCGAGTAATATCATATACAACAACAGTCGCGGGGAACGTATCCGACACACCCCGAACAACAACGGGTTTATTTGCGACACAGCGGTATCTTAATATCGTTTTTTTTTCTTTCTCTCTCGAGAAAACGGCGCGTGATGTGAACGCCTTTTAAAATTAGATTCGTTCGAGAAACGATTCGATCTCGTACACATAACCAAATATGCCGCCGCCGCCGCCGCGTTGCTTGTTATTTATTAATAATAAAATAATAATACGCGTAGTCACGTATACAAGAGAAAAAATATAAGATGGGTATACGAACAATTTTATAATACGTACAAAAAATATGTAAAAAAAAAAAAAACGAGTTTACGCGATAAAAAAATATAGATTACGACGAGTCTTACGATATTTAAAATATGTAAAAAAAAACCTCACGCACGTTATACGCGTTTGTGCGGTCTAAAATTTTTTTTTCCATACCGGCCGATTCGTATATAGGTAAATATTTATTATTAGAGCTAGGATTTGTGTGCAATAAAAAAAAAAAATCGTAAAACACGCCTTTTATTTACAAAAATATGCAATATCAGAAAGTAATTGATAAATTAACAGTTATAATATTATTATAAGATAATAAATTTATTATTACAGCCGTAATGATAACACGCGGTTTGGAATACGAACGAACGCGACTGGAACGAATAATAATGGATTGCTGACACACGCATGCCTACATATAAAAAAAGACATAACTCATGTCTTAGGATAACATGGAGATAATTTTGTTTTTTAATGTTCGTCCGACCGAATAATATGGGTAATTAACACACAGGTAATAATATATTTATGACAATTCGACGAATAAAGTCGTAATAAAGACATGTATTATATATATACAATTTGAAATTCATTAGATTTTTCAATGACTCTGAATATGCAATTATACGCGTTGTTATGTTCAAAATATGCAAAAAAAAAAATACTGTTCTATTTAATTGAGAACGAGCCGAATCGTGACAACCAATATCTATTTGGAGACCAAAGGTAAAAAAAAAACGCACATATAAATCATATTTATTATGATATACAATCATCGTCTCTATATCAAATTTCGGATATTTCGAAATGTTCAACACACAACCCGATACATTTTATGCTCTATATATACCTACACATAATAATATATTCCGAGGATAATAATATAAACACTCTAAGCAGCAGCAGACTGGTGCATTCAACCACCACCATTCAGCGTTATTGTTTATGATGTTTGTAAGTCAAAACAGGGATTTCGTACAAAGATTCCCAGTATTTACACCACAATAATGTATATAAATACGTAAGCTTTCCTCCCACTCGGCGGGGGGTTATATATTCAATATGACTCGTTAAAACGATACGTACGCGACAGATGTGGTGTCTGAATTTGCGGCTCGTATAATGCGTACGAGATCTCTCCCGTTTCACTGTCTGAAGGGGGAAATAAGAATTAAAATTTACACAATAATATTCCGATGACGTTGTTTTACGCGATATTCGTTTTGGTGCCGAAAAATTGTGTGGGCTTAAAGAATTTCCCCGTTTTCGGTGTGTCCAAACAACAAAATGCTCAATTCGGATCCGAGTAAAATTGATTACCAACTCTCGACAGCGTTCTCCTTGCGACTGCTTGTAAACGACGAGGAGAGAACGTCACTTTTCAACTAATTGGTCCAGGACGTCTGCGTTTCGAATTGGTCGATATTACACACTACATATGTGGGGGGGGGGACCACCGCGTGTATGACACAATACACTGCATGAAAACGACGACGTGACATTTAAATGCCTTACGCTGACATTTTGGAACAATGCGACGCCGATGACCGAGAGAGCTTTTGTAGAAAACGTCTGTGGCCTTTACTGTGTCCGGAAAACGGGAGGGAAAAAAATGTAATAATAACCCGAGGGGGGAAGAAACAAAACGATCACATAACGCATTTGACATTTACCCTGGACGCGATCCGTCATTATTACTTTAGAGGTAATAAGTTCCACGAACTTTTTGCGACTTTTTCTTCTGTTTTTTTTTACCGTTGAAATATTTATAACGATGCGAGTTTCATTTTAATGAAATACAATTCTAAAAGTTTTTAACGCGATTTTCGGATTTTAAATGTAATTTTTTTTTACAAATCTTAACGAATTAAGAGGTTTGTATATAACGTTACATGTTAAGACGACACGATTTTTCTACGACAGACGGACGTAACGACTTGCTAAACAGAGTATTTTGAAAAAAATTCTCTTGTAGTATACAACGAATAGATTTGAAGGAAAATATATTCATCCGTGTATTAATCGTTTTAATAATAATAATAAATCGCTCGTGATTTCAGTTTTCAATTTAAATTTTACAGCGAATTTTTTTATTACAATTCTATTTAGCGCGTCTTCTTTCGTCATGCTTATCAACTTTTTTTCACATACTCTTATTGTACTACATAAGAAACAGATCGCGTATTATTATTAATTAAAATTTAAAAAAAAAATTTTTTTTTTTCATAAACCCTATAAACGCGTTTAAAATATATTATGTGTATCGCCACCGTCGTCTCTGCAGGCCGTACCGATTTTTCCGACACGGACCCGAACGAGAAGGAGGCGACACGCGGTTTAATATAGCATTTGTTATCCCCCCACCGTAAAAGACATACGATTTTTAGGTGGGTCTACTAAAATGCGTTAGGAAAAAAAAAATCCTAATATTATTACGTATTATCAATTATTTTAATATTATTATTTATTATTACCGATTTTATTCGGCAATATATTATTATACGCACAACGCTCGTATATTATTATTGCACGCGCGCGGCCGGCGTAGAAATTGAAATGTTCGTATACATAAAACGGCGAGGTTTTTTTTTTTTTTTATTACGAAATTAATTTCTACACCGGTGCGTTTCCAATTACATTTTAATTAAAATAATAATAATACAATAACAGAAACTTCTCCGCGTATACCCACCTATACTAATTATATAATTCAAATGAGTCTGCGCCGTCAGCTTTCCTCGCGCGTTATAAGAGTCAAAGTTAATTTCGTAAAACTTTATATATATATATATACATAAACCGCCTACTACTACTATATAATATATATATACAGTTATTCTGTACTTCTGTATTTGAAATTTTAAACAATCCTACTTCTCTTAATTCGACCGGCTGCGCGGCATTTTGATTTTTTTTAAAGTCGACATGGGGTGACACACGCACACGAGTAGGTGGTATATAGACGCGTGTGATACAGCGACATTATTTATTATGCACGCGTGTTTTACCCAAAAATAACTTGTCGATATATTATTTTTTTTTCTTTTGATTTATCGAATTAGTTTTCAACAATATTACAACAGCAGCAGCAGCAGCAGCAGCAGCAGCAGCAGCAGCAGCGCGTGTTTCAAATACGATAATCGTCTCTTGTAGTCGCTGCTGCTACTGTGTTTACACGATATATCGGGTTCGCATAAACTTCCGAAAATACCGAGCGAAAACGGCGACTTGATATTTATTTATTTTTTATTTTTTTCTCGCATTTGTTTATCCCTCAATCGGCACACGAATGATTTTCACTGATTTTCCTACTCTAAGAACGCTTTTGAACAACGCGCGCATTATTTGTATTTATTTAGATACACTCTATTATAAACCGTGTACCAGATGGAATTACACAATCGCGAAATCGACAACGCGGGGGAAAAAAAAAGAGAGAAAATAGTCGGTTTCACTTATAAAAATCCTACGAAACAAAACGGAGTAATCGACTTTTCTGAAGTCGTGATCTTTTTCTTTTCTTCATCCCCCTCCCCAACAGTGATTACATTCTATTTTCATTTGAGACGACACATATTGTGCGACTATACGTACGCGTGTTGTATATCACATCAAGGAGGAACACGACGTTGAATTACTCGAATAATAATAATAAAAAAAATCCGGGCACTGCTGTACGCGTTTTTTTTTTATTGCACAGCGCCACTCCCGGTATATAAAAAAAAAACTAATTTATTTTAAAACATTATATCACTTCGCGAATGCTGCAGCGGAGTTTACGGGAACGCGAAAAAAAAAAATGAAAGAAAATAAAACCGTATATGAAATTGAACAAAAAAAAACTATTACGGCCGCGTTACTTAATAAACGTCGAGAAATCATAAAATTGCACGTATACAACAAGTCAACCCCCTACATTATACCGCCGTTTAAATTACAATATTCTCTGCGTTTAATTTTATTTCACGCTCTCCGAAGAGTATAATATTATAGGAAAAAATCACCGAACGTTTTAGACGGAAATATAAAAGAATCGTTAGAATAATAAACGTTCTTCTTTTTTTCTAATCACGATTATTATTTTAAATGAGGACTTCTTTTTTTATATTTCTGGAAAAACGCTAAAATTGTGTACGTAAATATATATACGTGGCACGAAGGAACCGAACGAAAAAAACGAAATAATCGTTTTACGCACGCGTTTCCGAATTAAAAGTAGTGATTTTATGTGTTTACGGCATTTTGTATACCTAAAAAAAAAAGAAGAAGAAAAAAACGCGTTAATTTCGCTTTTTTTTAAATCTTACTAAAGCACAAGTGTCCACTCGAAAATACACGCGGAAGAAATTACCCTATATTAATTAATATTAATTCGCCGATTTATACGGAATTTAATCCCTTCTCCTCGCATTACGTCGTAATATATCCGCTTATTTAACGAAAAATGAAAAATTTCTGTCACCAAACCACCCGCCGTCTCTATCTAAACCGATTAATTCGTAAAATTAATATATACAAATATATATATTTAAAAAACAATAACTGCGTAGCTTGCCAACGGGAAACAGTTTGATGAGTTTTTTGTTATCAACATTTGTGTAGAACTAAAAAAATAAAATACATATCGAATTATGATTGATTACTGTGGCTACAAAAAAAAAAAAAAAAAATTTTTTTTTTACTCGTTAGGAAAAACAATATTTGTCATATAATGTGTGCGCTAGCGGATATGTATAGTTTTCTCTGTTTAAGCGCCCCGCGGCATATTTAAATAACCATTAATTAAATGACGAGTGAACGATTCGTTTTGACGCTAAACAACCGCGTTCCATATATACGTATTTATATTTAAATTTAAAAAAAAAAAAATTACCGAGAATTTAACGTAAACTATAAAAAAATTAACGGGGTAATAAAGAGAGGCAAACGTTCAACGATTAGTAATCATTATATATTTTTTTGACTTTTAACTTTTTTTAATACATACAATCTATAAGAAAAAATTTACAATAAACGTGTTTGAGGGTAATAATATTGGCTTTATTGACACACGATGAAGCAATCACCCAGCGGCAACATTCACAGGCAGGGGAGGTAATTATTATTACACATAATTTGAAAATAATTTAAAACGAACGCGAACGTTTGCGAAACGGGCTTACTCGTGTAATTTAGGGTCTATATTTTAATATTTCGCCGATTGTTTTCCCCTCCTTCAACATTCACCGGCCGAAATCTCCACGCCAACACAAACACTTCTTTCCCCTACCGCACTGTTTTACTAGCGCATCGGCACGAGAGGTGTTTTCGCGCATTAATCAATTATACGATTACAATTCGGTACATTATTTTCATTACTCAAACGCGACACGGCGTGTGTTTTAATGACAAATGAGCCGATTCTGGCGTAGGAAAATGACTAATGGAAATACACGTCAAACAACGCGCCGCCCGCCGCGGGGGAACAACACTCGGCGACGGGGGCAACAGCGAAAACGATTGGTACCACCACCACCACGACCTATGGTGAAAACGTGCCAAAAAAAAAAAAAAAACAAGAAAATACAAGCGATTGATTAATTCTGTCAGCATTACATTGTTTGCGTGGCCTTTATAAGCGATCCAAATATTCTATAAAACGGAAAAAAAATAACCAATGAATGTCTCTAATACGTTTCAACGGTGAACCGACTGCCAAGAGTATTCATCATTCTACAAAACGTACATATACATATATACATATTTAAATTTCAATAACATATTTTACAAATCAAAATAGTTTAGCGCCCTGTATTATTATATCGCCGTTCTCGATATTATACAATGTGTATAAACGTTCTAAAATATTTTATTGCCGCATACCTTGCGGTGCGAGTGACTATATTTACTGTGGAATAATACGAGCGTGTAGAAGAGAAGAAAAAAAAAAGAAGCGCTTTCGATACGGAAAAAAAAAAATGTGAAAAGGCGTATAGAAATACGTGATTAAATCGAGTTGGTTTTATTATACATGCGGTTTTGGCGAGGGAGAGGGTACCTTTAAAGTAGGTCAGAGTACCTACATATGTGCAGCACGATGAACACGAATTTTTGACTGCACGATGGGAAACAATATTTTTTTTTTTTGCATATTTTTTCGGTTCGATACGAAATATACAGTATTTTTATCGCGCAATTTTTCATTCGCAGTATTATGTGTTTTACATACTTCGACACAATATAGATCCGGAGGTTCCTCTGACAAACGAGATCAAAGGGGCCTTTCGCCCAAACCGCAGTCGCGGGTGAACGACAAGTAATAACATTTAAGTATTCATTTTTGTCTTTTACTCGTACACTTTTTTTTTTTTAAATACAATTAAACGTAACGTTTTTTTTCCTTATGTATATTTACACGATCTTTAAAATTAATTCAACGAATCTCATTTCATATTTTATTTGTAATACATCGCGTGAATTTTAAACGTCGAGTACACCACCTATAGACGCGTATAATTTACAAACAAGAACTAGTTTTTTTTTTTTTTGCTTCGTTTCGACCAAACATAAGCGCGCTAATAAAAATTTTAATTAATACCACGTAGGTTTTTACGCGAACGGTAAATAAAAATAACACACAAACTACGTCGGAAAACAAATAAAACGCCGTTAATTAATATCGTATTGTTTAAGATAAAATATACGTGACGAAAAATACAACAAACTAATAAGATTTGGGGGGAGGAGGGGAAGTAATTTACAATATTATGTTGTTAATTTTATTATTCCATAGAAACAAAGTGTATATATATATTATGTGTGTGTGGTCTTAAATATAAAAAAAAACCGTCATTTAATCGACAACATTTCGTCATAAGTAATTATTATTATATGAGTGTATTCAGTTCTCGTTATTTTAAATTATTAAAATTTATATTTCCCGCGATAAATACGAGCGTCAGTAGAATTAAAAAAAAAAAACTAATATTTTCTCGTTATTCAAAATCGATAAACTACCGAATTACCGTATTTTCGTTTCGTTATGATTTTTACTCAAAACAGATTTCACGAGCTATTAAGATAAAACAGAATCGGCGTGGAAAAACGATTTATCTAAAAAAAACTCCGACATATATTTTGTTTGATTGAACGTCCGGTTAGAAGGGTTCGCGTGTACATTCAATTTCGCGTATGTTACTCGTATATTTAATTTGCATACGAAATGGACCAGAAAGATTCTTTTTTTTTCCGGTTACACACAACCGAAAAATAGTTTCTCGTCCGTTTTTTTTTTCCATCTCAAACTCCCACAATACGTATCCAGACAAAACTCATTCGCGATAGGTTCTCGTTTTCCGAGACGGAAAAATATAAAACAATATTTACGAGAAAATACTCCGTTTCGGTGGCGCGCGCGCGCGCGCGTGTACATAATATTATAATAATAACACTCGGGCGAAATCGGTAACAACAATAAAATGCGATCGAACTTTTTTTTCCCCTTATTTTATGTATTAAAATACAACACAATTCGTAATACCGAGATAACAAAAAAAAAATAACGAGTCCTCGTCGTTTTATACACTGCCTGTATACACCTGCAGTCCCGCTCGACTCGACTTTTAAATCGAACGTTTTATTATAGCTGGTAGTACGTACAACGTAACACGGTTATGTTCGCGCGAAACAACGGCCAGACAAACGGTATTATTATTATATTATACGTTGAAAAAGTGTTCTTTTGGTATACGCAGGAGCGCTGTAAACGTTCTCCAATAATAAAACATATCGCGCGATTATAGTTCCGGTTGAATATAGCTGCAGAAAACCCCGTTTTCTGATACTCGAGAAGCGTGTCCCCCTCAAAGTCGTCACGACTTGAAACGAAAAAAAAACTATTAGCCCATCGATTGTTTTTAACGTATTGACCGTACGCAGAAAAAAAAACATGTATACAAAAAAAAAACGAGAGAGAGAGAAACGTAATTTTTTTTTTCACGTTCCATAATATTCATTGGACCGGACTTTCAAAATGTTCAAATAACCGAAAAAAATGTTTACGCTGCGTTAAATTTTACGTACCATAAGCCGAGCTCGCTCGGTGCTGCTATATATGACACGTGTATAATAATACGGCGCGTATATCGCCCGAGTTCCGCTCCTCCCGACACGGCATTCGTATTAACTTGTTTTACACGTTTCCTACAGAACGCGCTATAAAAAATACATATCGCGTACGAAAATACCCTTTTAATGGATTTCCTATATAAAATAGGTTGTCGTAGGTATATAATTATACTTCTTCGTCGACGCGGCACATTTTTTTATTTTTTTTTTTTATAAGTATACGCGTTTTTATCTCGAGCCTTTTTTGATACGAATGTAAAAATATACATATTTGAGCGTAATATTTCTAATTAAACGGATAAATAGGAGCGATAGAGAGAGAGAGAGAGAGCTGGACTGGAACAGGTTTAAAGCACCTTAATATACATAATAGGATATTAATAATCAGCTACCATAATAAAAATTTCGTATAATCGTTTGTTCGAAAATTCCACGTACTCACTACTACTCCTCCTCACCACGGGTCGCGGCGCGTGATCTATAATATAACGATTGAAATATAACCCACTCACCTGAAACAAAAACAAAACATCTACATTAGTAAACGATTAATCACGGGCTTCAAAAAAAAAAAAAAAAGGCCGCGTATAAACCAACTATACACGACAGAACAAAAAAGGTGGATTGAGCGTACAGCCAAAAGCAATACATCGTTATCGTGTATTCACAATACGCACTCGGCTCGTGTGACAACAAACAATATTCGTCAATACAGTTTTTTCTTTTTTTTTCGTTTTCATAATTTTCTTTTCGCTTTGAAAAACGTGATTATTTATTATGCAAACGACTATACAGTAATATACGGAACGACGACGACGGCTCGTTCATCGGTATTTATTAACAAACAAACACAATATACGATATAACAAACTCGACCGCTTTAAGAAATTCGGAGCTATACACATAAAAGTAGAAAGTTTCTTTTTTTTTCCACGGATACGTTTTTTTCTTCTTCTATACATATATATATGTATAGACGGTAATAGTATTTGCGTTCTACGGAACACTGCAGAACTCATCGTCAATGCTCGCAAAAAATATACGCGTTTCGTTATTCGATTAAATATTATTATTATATAAAAAAACACGTACGCGTTATATTACGTTACACGCACGCGTTTCGTATATACAATTATTATTGAGAAGTGTACAACAAACAACAACGTTAGTTTTAACGCGACGAAACGTTTCTCGGTAAATTAATTTTCGAAAGAAAAAATTTTCCACTACGCGCAACGACGACGACGAAGAAGAAGAAGACCCACCCCTCAGGCGTCGAGGTGGTAATTAATCAAATAAACGTTTCACTCCGGGGACTAAGAAGGAAGAACAGTTGGAATCAAGGAGGAGGACTTTGAAGAAACGCGTGAACGACACGCTGCTACCTGCGCTGCACGTGTTAAATAAATAATAATACCTATCTCGGCCCGAATCGTCCTCGGGGCGGATTTCTCGAAAGGCAAAAGGGGTTGGTTGATTAAGAAGAAGAAGACCGAGTGCCCCGCATTCCCGCGATAGTTTTTGAAAGGTGTGTCAGAGTCAACGGCGAGGAGACGGACCGCGCCCTAAAGGCTTTTAAATTAGTGAAATACGCCCTTTTTTTTATTTACGTTGGCTCGTCAATTGAACGCGTATAATATATTAGAAAGAAAGAAAGAAAAAAAAAGGTCCGACCGTCTAAATCGTGACATTTGGCGCGCTGATAAGCCGAATACGAAAAACGTTTTCCGGTCAAAACGCGGTTCAGAGCGCGCGGGTGGGCCGGTTTCAACGACATTCGTTAACGATTCGACTTTTTGTTAATATTATATTTAACAATTATCTAGCGAAAATTACGTTTCACCGAGATTTTTAACACGTCGTTAAGTTAAAATCACCCGAAATCAGATTGTTAAAATTTAATCCGGCATTTTAAAACGATCCGACTCTACTGCAGTACGCATTACGCATTATAATCGTCTATTTTTAATATTCATATCATAACTTATCGGTTATCACATTTCGTGATAACCAGTGGAGAAAGTTAGAATAATCGAGGTAACCCGATTGACGTTCCGTTAAATCAAAACAAATAGAATTTAACAATAATAATGTAACGGTGAAACTCATATAATTAAATAAGATGTTATTAAATTTAAACAAATTGTTAACTATAATACGGTGTTAGAGTGTATTTAACAATAATAGTTGGTGAAACCGGCTTATAGTGTATTATTTCACCGCGTTACCGAGTCGGAAAAACTTAAAAATCAAGAGCACGTAACGAAAACCGTCCGAAACGAAGATAAAAAAAAATGTACGTCGTTATCCTTAAATTAGAGTTAATCTCGCATAAACCCGTTAAGAGAATAACGACTTAATTCCAAACGTTAATTATCCGTTTGTTTACTGTGTACGTATACGAGACGACGTCGCGTCGCTTATAGCCGTGCGCCGTTTAAGCTCCGCTTACGCGTTTATTTCGAGACATTCGACGAGGTGATTTCACGCGTATAGCGTGATAATAAACAGATTGTGGTGGTGAGAGAGAAGACCACGCGTGCTTGTTTAAAAAGCACTCGGGATTTTTTTTTTTTTGGGAGGGGGCTGACTTAAAAATTTTCATACTTTTCCTTTACACATACACTAAACAACAACCAGTATAATATTTTAGATAATATAAAATCGTGTAATAATCAAATTCGAAAAAATCACCTTAATACAATTCTGACAAATCAACAGTCCAGAATAAAAGCTTATAAAAAAAATTTGGGGTGGGGGACTTTAGGATGCGCCACTGGTTGAAAGTGCTCTGGATTTGCTTTAAAATACAAATATTATTGTCACAACAGCGTTTATATAATTCGACAAGGAACGCGATGGATGGGAGTGGTGACTGTAATTATTAATTCATTATACGAAGTCGTATAGTTCCGATAGAGAATTCGGTATAATAATGTTATGCATGGCACGCGTGTAACGGCGTAATGACGATGATCGGTAACATTTCCCTATCCTATCCAAAACGACGATAAATCGTAAGCTACTCTTGCAGCAGTAGCCATCATCACAGCACTACCGCAGAATAGATGAATAGATTTCATCTATTCTGTGGCACTACTACCCACGCACTTTGATGAAACAGTTTATACTTCTCCGCTAATGCGCGTCATTCAAACACGCGGAGACGCCTGTACCCGATTACTGTCAAATTGAACGTACTTCACAAGTAAAGGACAGTTTTACAATTATTGGTTTAACCTGGACTTTAGCTGAACCTGGTTCAGAAACTAATCTTAGGTTAACTTATTGCCGGTTTTACAATCAAAGATTTGGTTAAGTTCTGCTGAACCGTAGTTATTGGAAATTATCTGTGATAACGGAATAGCTGGGTAATAGCGTGTATATGACAATTGATACACTGATTATAATTGCAGAGATTAAATTCGTTTTTCATTATTATTCGTTTTTAATCGCTCGTCGTCGCACTATCGCAGATCAATAATATTACAAAAAATAATATAATGTATACACGATTACACAAATTCAAACAAGAAATATGATAACTCCAAATAAAGTCTATCATGTGTCCGTTGTCAGCGTTAATGTACAACCAATCAAATTGCAGATCAACTTCGAACTCGGTTTAACTCGCTGAAGTCGGTGGATCAAGTAAACTTCAGTTTAAAAATAGGTTCAGTGAATCGTAATACGCACTTTTCGATTTGAACTAGGTTTAAACTCCGAACAAGGTTTAAACCACTATTGTAAAACTCATCCTCAGTTGTTACGTTTTGATAATATATATATATACTAGGTGGTCGCTTTACTAGTATAGTAGTACCGGAACTACTGTAATATTTCTTCGTTTCCACTATATATAATTGCTCCCGCGAGCTACGGGGCTAAATTATTCAAAAAAAGAAAAACCTTCCTCCCCAGAACACGACTCGCGTTGTGTTTAAACAAATACCCCGTACGTCTGTGTATTTTATTTATAATTGCTCAGACACAAATATATTACACGCGTAACACACACACACCATTAAATACACACTTGTACACGAGAGCGGCGGCGGATATTATATATACATACATGACGTATTGAGTACGATTAAAAACGTGCGCGTAGGATTGCCGAGAAAGAGTAATTTACAAACTTCCTCGTCCGAAATGGAGAGAAGGAAGGACTCCCCCATCACCACAAAAATACCCTACGCCAGCGCGATACGAAATAATGTCTAAAAACACGATGAGAAATTTATAAATAAATCGTCGGGTTCACCACGAAACACTACAGCAGCAGCAGCAGCAGCAGCAGCAACAAGATTGAAAAGCTGCTGTGTTCATAAAATAAAAAAAACATACGAGATCCGCGCCGGACAGCCGGATTTCTCCTCGAGCCTCGATCCACCGACGACGGGGACGACTTATCCTTTTTTCTACACGCATAATATTAATAATGTAAATATGATACACGGGAGTGTATCATTCATCCGAACGGTTCCCTCGTGCACGCATCAATCATGGCTGGAACGCGCGCGTGTACTGAAATTGCATAACCCGAACGCCGGCGGCGGTTATTTAACGCCGCGCGTTGGTAACACACTCGAGGAGACGAGGACAAAGTGTCCTGTTCTTCTCCTTTTTCTCCGCGTTATTATACGTTACTTTTTTTCTTCTTCTTCTTTTATCGTGAGCCAACGATTATCGGGATTATATTACAACGATAAATTTATACTCGACGGATAATATTAAATAAATACTACTTGGGATTAAAAGTGTGACGTTTAACTACGTACTCTAACCGGGTTTAAACATTTCCGATTAATCTGCGCTCCAATAAAGAGGGTAAAATGATAATAAATTTTCAATATCTACTCTACATAATAGTAGTTTAGTATCTGAAATTTAACGACGTTCATTTTCGCTCGAAAAATATTAACAGAATTATTTAAAAATAAACGCGTAAAAATGTATTATTATTTTCAATCGAAAAATCGCTATAACAATAAGAAGAGACGCGACACAAAGCTAAAACCAGGGCCGTAGTGATAATTGAAATATTGCGCCCAACTCAAAGAGTTGTAGGTTTCGACACAGAAGTTCTCCCACTACTCCTGCGTCTACTGCAGTACTGCTGCGTTCTCGTAGTAGGTGATGGAAATTGTTTGTTTCGTTCGGCGCCAATTTCCAATAAGAATAGCTTTTGCTATGACAATATAAACAAAGCACAGGGTCAAACACTGGATAAAGTAGGGATGTATTTATCCCATCCCAACCCGTATTTAGTCATGGTCAACTTTATGTTGCCGCATGTCCAGGGTTAGATCTTTTGAAAATTAAAAATACAAATAATAGCGAACAACAAAAAAGACACAATGAATATAGTTTATAAAGAAATTCTATAATAATAATACACAAATTCAGTGAAATTTTTAATTGCTGGTCAATTTGTTTGTTTTTGGGTGAAATATTTGCAGTTTTCCCGTATGAAAATGTCTCGCGTATATCTCCATAAATGTTATTAAAACTCAAGAAATTAAATTACTTTCCATTTTATGATGTTTTTCCTAAACATTATTGGCACGTTATTATAATGTACATACCTATACATTTTTTATATTTATATATAATTATTCAACAATCTTTTTTTTTTTTTTACTGTCACCCGACAGCGACGGGTGATTCAGCTATATACTGTTTATATCACACGACGAATGATTTATGCGAAATAAAAATCTATTCTATTTAATCATGTTTCGACCATTTCGACATTCGGGTCCGCACGAAACGCTATACCAATTCTCCCAATTAATTAATTCTTCCAATTGACAACTGTTCCAAAATTCGGTGAACTGTACATTGGGACAATTAAATTTTGGGAAACACTCGCCACTCCCCGTGCACCACGACTAAAGACAAGCTGAACGACGTGCTCATTGTCACTATGTAATCAACTCTATAAATCAGCTGTAAGGGGCCTCCAAAACTGTAATTGCGGCACTGCACAGAACTATATTAATTTTAAATATATATATATATATATTTTAATTTGATTAAGTTATCGTTGAGAACAATGAAAAATAATATTATTATAATTATATTAAATAATTTAAAAGTATTAAATGGAATGTGCGAGAAAAAAAAATATGCGTTATAACGAAATATTTTCGTAGACACAATAACGATGGGTTGTTCGTGTGATTATGAAATCACTCCGTATATTATTATTAGGTAATGTATTATGATGTAGGTCGAGTTTTTTTCTTCTAAAATGGCGTTGGGAGTGTGGGCAAATTAAAGGGCCGTGTACAATATATAGTATATTATAAAAACGAGGAAATTTCGAAAATCCATTTTGCGATTTACGTGCAAGGCACAATAGTAGTAGTAGTAGTAGTAGTAGTAGTAGTAGTAGTAGTAGGTGCAAAGTCGAACGGAGGATTGTTATAAAGTCGGACACGACGATGACGCGGAAAGAAAGATGGGGTTGGCTTTTTTTCGTATTATTGGGCTGCTTTTCGTATATATATATATATATAAACAGAACGGGTGAACACCCCGTTCGTGCCGTAAGCCCATTACCGATATTAACGATTCTCGTGTTGCCAGACAATTTGAGGGTTTCGCGCACCGGTGGTGGTGGTGGTGTGTACGCGTATAATCATTAATATTGCGTTCGGTTACCTTTTCTGTCGACAAAACGTGAGATTTTATCCTTGGCAGGGCGAAGCGAAAAAATTTGACCACACTACGATCGATGACTTTTTTTTTTTATTATTATTACTGTTCTGACCGCCGTACCTACCAAATATAATAACACTATATAGAACACAAAGAATATGACGGAAGGTCGATTCCTCGGGTAATAAAATTATATATATATGTATTATAATAATACTTCGATACGACTGGCTGGATTGTTATTAAAAATATCTATGCCATTGTAATAATGACGTCGTCGTCGTCGCGACCGAGGACTTTTCTCCTTCTTCACATACCGAAAAGCATTTTTTTTTTTTCGTTTATACGTGTACGTAATGACATCTCACACAACAAACGACGCGGGGGAGGGAAACAAAAATCGATTATTCTTTTTTTATGCGATTCCTTTTGGTCAAAGTGTGTTACGACGGAATTCGCACCGGTAAATAATAAATGTATCGATTACTAATAAAGCGCACACCTAATATATCGTATATAATAAATGTATATACACGCAGTAAATCGCTTATTGTATTGCTGCAGCGGGAAACGCGAAGAAAAAAAAATGGAAATTTCGACCGTGAATCTTAAACGGTTTTAATTTTCGGCCAAAAAAGTAAATGGCTCGTAGTAAAAATCATACTCCCGACGCTTTAATATTATTTCGTTTATTAACGCTTTGGTCAATGTACAATACACGTAGAACATATTCGGGACGGTAGTACGAGTAAGTAGTAAACAGAGCTCTCCGTATAAACAGCTGAACCGTAATAAATTCGCTCGCAGCTGGCTTTATTATATATTATATAGTGTTACACGGAATCTGTACGTCAGATCTCCGAAATTCGAGCAGAATAAATGACTGTTCGCGAATAACACTATCGTTCGAGTTGCCCCGCGCATATACAATAATAATAATAGTGTATTACCTATTCAAATAACGGGGTATTTGAATAACGCGCGATAACGTATTTTTATAAATCGCGAGATTGATTTTTTTTTTTAATTCAATACAGTTTTATTCAATACAAATCGAGTTGTATTTCTATAACGGAAACGTTACACAAACAAGAGGCGTGTGAACCTCCTGAACGCGGTTTTTCGGACGATATATATTATTAAAAATGTATAGAAAATAAAAACGTATTACGCGTGACTATAGGCGAAACACTCTAAAAAAATATTATATTTATTCGAAAAACTAATATACGTTTTGTTAGAGCAGTTGTCAACGGCGTTTACGAAATACGTTTTCCTCGGTATATAAATTAATAATAATACAATCGCCGTAGTATATTAATAATAATAAATTCGATAATTAGACCAAAATATAAAGACGGTCCTTTGCCGAAAGTCCGTCTATACATTAGCTTATAATATAGTAGATAGAGAGTTTGAAAACGGTCCAAAAACTTATATATAAATTAATTCTTAGGTCGTTTTGTACACCATTGATTTGTTTGGTCTCGAGTAGTACTACTAACTACGACGACGTGAAAGGGGCATTTAAAAGCGGGTGTGCGCCAAAACCGGAGACGCACGCGCTGAAAGGGTGCCGCCACGTCGGGAAGAGGAGTCGTGGAACTCTCTCAGACCAAAAGTCGAATATTATCATATATATATTCGTATATTCCCCGGATCCTTTACAACGACGTATGGGTAAAATTTCTTCCTACATATACGTATCTGCGCCGAAATCCTTTATCCGGGTTAGCACTTGAGAAACTAATAGCACGTAAGATAAGATTAAAAGTTTTAATCTTCTACGTATACACACACGTGAAAGTGTCACGAGAGTGTATACAATTTTCGTATATAAAATAACGCCCGCGACAATAATAATAATAATAATAATAATGTTTTTAATCACGCTTATATAATAAAATACCGATATAAGTAATTGATAAGGATTTAATAAAAAATCTAATACAAGTTTATGATTATTATATTATTATAGAAGAACGGTATTAGTCTGGCCCCGTCTCTACCGCCGACACCCGCAATATAATAATAATAACAGTGTAGAAGAACCGAATTTCCAATAAAGTTGTTATGGTTTACACAATAAACTCGGGACGCAAACGTATATAAATATATATATATGACGACTTTTTTTTTTTTTTCAGTCACCGCAAACGCGTATTTTTCTTTTTTTTTTTGTAACTCCATCCACGACTCGATTATCGGATTCTATTAAATTTTATTCGTATTACGCTAAATATTTATACGTGCGATATAATATTTATATGTGAACGCGCGGTGCCCGTTTTTATACGTGAACACGTCAAAACGAGGGTGTCGGGCGGGGTTCACGAGTCAGATCGAGAGCGGTAAATCCCTTAGAATTTCGAATCGTTTTTATTACCCATAAACATAATACATAAGCGAACAAAACGAAATAATATCTTTTGAATATACGCGCCACATTTCTCCAAAAAGGTCGAACACGGTAAATACTGCCGGCTTTACCCGAAACGAATTGACAGCCGGCAAGAGAATTTAAAATCGTTGTTCTTCCAAGTAAAGGAAACTGGGTATTTAATCTTTCGTGCAAATACAAATCGCGATTACACACACGGTGTATACCATAAAATATTCTACGCGATTCTACGCGTATTCAAAACGCGGGCCCGATTCAAAAACGCGTGAAATGTTTACATAAATATATACGCAAGATACGTATAGTCATTAGTGAATAAAAACGTACTCATTAGATTTTATTTATAATATTATTAGTAATTAGTAAGTAAGGCACGAGTTTCTGAACAAAAAAAAAACTCATCCGTACAGAAGATGATTTGACGTTGATTCATTGATAATAATTATATATGTTCTTATCTGCGTGTTTATATATAATTCGATTAATTGGTAAGTGTTTAAAAAATAATAAATAAAAATGATTAAGAGGTTTCGCGACTGCGAAATCAAAACACACAGCGCGCATCTATCTAACAAAATTATATCTCGGTCGAAAATCCGGTTTTTGTCGCGCTACGGGTTTTCTGTAGAAAAAAAGGCTCAGCATTAGCATTTCTCAAATTTCGAAGCCGCATATATTGACCGATTTAGGTTCTGATTTTAACGTTCTAGCATATTATTTTTAAATTGCTCGAAAAATAAACGTTTTTTTTTTTTTTTAATTGAAGCGATATACTGAATATATCCATTGAAACATTGCTGGCTTTATCGTCAGATAAAGCTAGAACCTTTTATCAAACCCAAATCTGACGACAACATGCACTCGGCTTCTAAATCTGAGGAACATACATTTTCAACGTATATAGTCGCGGCGAGGGCCCCTGAACACATACACGTGTAATCATAGACAATACATAATGGATAGGCCATGTGTATACAACAATACGTGTAGCGTTCCTGAATACAGAAGAGCGATAGCAATATTAAAAAACCATATCTTCTATCCTACTCGGCAAGAAATTATTTTTTGTTCCATGAAATAATAATTTGTTCCGTGGAATAATAATTGAAAAATAGTGTATTCTCTGTTATCAACTTACCGGTAATCTAAATATTTGCCGAGTGAGACAGAAGATTCGGGAACGCCTGACAACGAATATGGCTTACATCCACTATGCATTATCTACGCACGTAATAAACACAACGAACGAGACCATATTAGTGTTATTGTGCTGCTCGGCGGTCGCACACACAAACTAGTTCACGATATTACGCGGTTGCTGCTGCTGTGCGCCCGAATTTTCGTATACCTTGTTTTCTAAAGTAAAAAATGCGTTTTAACAATATTCCAAGTTCGCGCGCATATATTGCAATTATAATTATAGTATTAAATATAGGTACGACGATAAAAGCACGGACGACGAAGTCTAATACCACCAACACTATATGCCGCCACCACTAATTGATACAACGTATACGGTTATATATTAAAGGTAATATACGAACACGGTTTATGATGAAATTAAGAGCGTTTTCGCGAAGAAACTTTTTACTTCTCTGCTATACACACACGCTCACATCAAAGACTCGGCGGAGTATAAAAGGCTCTCACTCTCTCTCTCTCTCGTCAATATAGGTATCGGCGAACGAGAATTTACTATACGTTAAAACATCAGTCACTGCACGCAATATTGCTGGAATACTCATAAACGGGCCTTTGCGAGCGCGCCCCGAACTTCGTTGCCGTTACTAATGACGAGAAATCTCGTTTCCGCCGGCTCCGTCGTCCGTTCCATCACTACGAGCGGAACTACGGAATAGACTCGAGACGTGGTCCATCCGTTCGCCAACCAACACGCTAAAATGCCACACAGAGAGAGATAATACAACACTTTCGGCGAAATCGATTTAACAACAGACATTTTCTCCACGCACTCTTCCCGGCCGTGTGTCGAGTAAAAATAGACGTTTAAACGAAAAGATTCATTCGGAAAACTTTCAGCCGGGTTTATACGAAAATATATCGGCCGGCGCTGCTACGTCTCCCATTATCATTTCTTCGGTGTCCCCGCTATAACAGTGTACGGTTTCCTACTCGCAATGGTACAGTACGCGATTTGTTTTTTTATACTTCTTTTACAACAACTCTTTGTCGTTTCTTTCTATACGCGCGCTGCAGTTTTGTTTTTTGCGATTTTATTCCTGACACTACATCCGAACGGACATGAAAAATGTATCCGCCGCCTGTCAAACGTTTAGCGTCTGCAAATCCCTCGGTAGACCTTTCGCCCGGCACGACCATTAATCTTGGCCGCGCCACAGTCAAGTCGTCCGGACAGCAAGCAGCAAGCAGCAGCAGCAGCAGCAATAGCACGAGTACTGCTCGACGAGAACAACACACTCCACTAAACTCTCTTGTGCACGCGTCACATAAGCTTCGGAAAAAAAAAAAGAATATCGAGAAATCCTCCGTGTAGCGTTTTTTTCACACGTTCGAGAAATAGGTGATAGAACACGTCACGACGGTATTAAATCGTAAGTAACCGAGTATTGCGAGAAACAGCAACAGCTGTGCCGTGTAGCTGCTGATGACGACGACGACGACGTTCTTGACGATTTGTCCGCGCCAGTATAAAAGCGTTCTAAATAGTATCGTCGCGCAGGCTTTGTGTGTACCAGACACTACACCTCGGGTATACGCACTTGAAAATTAATTAATTGGTTTACTCGTATACGAAAAACGAACATATGGTGGTGTACAGTAACTTTCACGACGACGACGACGACGAAAAAAAACACATTTTTTTTTTATATTGACGATCTATTTTAATAATAATATATATTTAACAAAATATATTTACGAAAAATCGATATTTATAATAATATACACGGATAGTGTACTTCAAAGACGTAAAAATATAACGCGAGGTTTTATTTGACGCGAAGACGAAAAAAAAAATTTAGTTTAACGAATATAAATTGTCTCTGTTTTAGCGTTCTTATATGGTAACCCATCTTTCTCAAAATGGGTGATAATACCCCCTTGTGGGCGTTAGTGGCCTTCAGGGGGAGTGGCGTTGAGGCGGTTTAGGAGGCGATAGCTGATTAAAAAAAATCCGAAAAATTATGTAATCTTGATACTTCAGACTAAAATCAAATACCTACAGACTGCAATAATACTGCATCAGTAATTCTAATAATTTCGTTCTTATTACTCGTCCATTTCTGTTTTATTTGTCACGTCTTTCGTACGTTTGAACGCGGCGACTTACGACTGTATTTAAAAGTGAATTCGAGCCCGATATAAAAAAAACTCGTTGAACTACAACAACATCAGGTTCGTCCATCACATTAAGTAAGCTAGATAAATTTAAATTCATAGATTTGTTTTATTTTTAATAATAATAAATTCAAATACGATTAAGTATGTGTTTTAATTGTTCTTATTATTAAAAAGGCTCTTTTGAAATGTAAGTCTGAACTCTGAAACAGAATATGGCGTGTTTGAACATATTAATTTGTCGTAATAACCGTTCGAAGATAAACGACAACAATTGATGAGTTTACAAATTTTGGGAGGGGGCATTGAAAAAATTTTGATTGTCAAAGCGGGCGGTGGACGAAATATGTCTGAGAACCTATGTGATAACTTATAAGTAGTATTCCGTTATAGCGAATTTTAAACGATACACCTGAAAAACATATAAACGAAGTTCATCGGACTTCTCTACACATTAGTCGAGTATATTGTTTATAAATATTTTTGACGTTAAAAATTATTTTCCGTCGGTTTATTTTTAATACACAGCCTCTTTGGTTTACATTCGTCTCCTCGTCGTCGTCGTCGTTTTATTCGTCGAACAATGCGCTTTCTTTCAGCATTATTTTCGAACGTTTGATCATATGCCAACAACAAGAGTAATCAGATAACGAAAATATGTAATACAGTTTTTTTTTTTCATACGCGTATATGTATATACACTTTCTAGACATGTTTTAATGCGAAAATTATGAATTCAAAGCGAGAAAAACCGCGCGCGTTAGATTGTACGTGAAACAAATAATTATTACTGTTTTTCTTATCGTCTCTGCGCGTATACACGGCGTGTATCTTGTGAAATAGCTTCACTTTTTTTTTTTTTCTAACTCGTACGCGAGACAACAAATCCACTGTGAAATCCACATCCAACGTGGATCTATTATTGCCACACTATATACCGCCTTTCTATTCTACGAGCTATACAATTAATATTTTAAAAGAATTTTTCACGCGACTCGTACGAATTCGTAACGGCGGCGCGGTGCAGTGTACACACACGCATCGAGTGAAACAAACTACGAGACTATTTTGTACTCGCACCAAGTTTGTACAGTATATTTATTCGTAATGAATTTTACTCGCGTTTTGTAATTTATAAGTTACTTCGTACTACATATTATATATATATACATAATATTTACGAGTTAATAACGCTTATTTTATACACGCGCGTAATTTAATACGATATACAAACGAAAATTATGTTTTGAAATTTTACGGTATTATTGAATTAACAAAAAGTGTGCTATCTCGTCGTTCTCGACGGTATTTAAAAAAAAAAAAAAAAACGAGAAGGCGAATTATAATATTATACTCGTCGTATGCTCCTGAATATCCCCCGTTTATAAGTTATAATAATTACGCGCCGGACATGAATGCACGAAGTCACGTACTCTGCAAGACGACGCCCAGAAACGAGCAAATTTCTCTATAGGACATTCATTATTATTATTATTATACTCTCTCGTCGTAACGCGCGGAATAATACCATTTAAGTCTTTCGGGCTTAAACACAGTTTTATAATATATATATATATATTTACTCCGTCGTCACAACGTTTACCAAACACGAAAAAATATAGCGTATTAAAAAAAAAAGTTCACTTCTTCATATTTTATTTCCTTAATAGAGTTGAAAAAACTTTTTAATAATATTCGTATCGAACGTTCGGAACAAAAGAGTAATAATAAAATTCGAAAATAACCGGTACCGACCGTCGTATAATATACTACGAGAAATAATTTTATGGAATTTAATATAATAATAAAAACATTTAAATAATACGCAAACGACACACACACACATATATAATATATGTATATATGCAATAAAGTTGCGGTTCCGGAATATTATAAATTTAATATATATTAAAATAAACAACAAATGGCTGTGCAATTTCTTATTGTGCGTGTGTGTGTGTGTATATATAATATAAATAAATATGATCCGTTCCAGACACGCGTATTAAACTCTATTAATCCGTATAGTAAAACACAATAGCATTTCAAAAAAAAATAATCAAAATAATAATAAACAAATAATGACAATTATTTTTAATTTTTCTAAATAATATCTTCAAATGCAGCGTTATTTCAACGATCAAACGACAAAATTATAATAACAGTATTCTTATTGTATTATATATTATATTACTATTGTAACAGTAAATATTAATGTGTTTAGAAAAAAAATTCCATATAATTACAAAACCATTAACGAGTAAAAAAAAAAAAAATTATAATTATTATTAAAAGACTATATAATAGTAAGAAGGAGTCGTGTATTTTCTTTAGTTATCCTTTTAATCCGAGAACGTTTTTTTTTTTACGCGAACGCATTAGGCTACACTGAGATTTAAGCTAAAAATAATTATCTACACAGGTGTATAAGAATTTTCTGAATACGAAAATAGCAAATATATTTAGAAAGAATGACCCTTTTTCTTCCTGCCAACGCCGCGTGTGTATATTCCGATGTTCGCATAATTACTCCGAAATACGTTTTTTTCTTCTTTCTTTTACATTCTGTAGTCCTTATGACTATATATACATACATATATACACACACACACACAAATATATATATATATATATATATATACAGTTATTTGGTTATACGCAAATAGAATACGACCGAAAACAAAAATTACGGCGACTTCACTTAAAATTTATTCGAAACGGTTTCAGATTTCTAAAAAAAAAAAAAAAAACTTTCGGTTATTTATCGTTAACTTTCCAGCGGTCTTACGAGAAAGAGAGAGGGAGAGAGAGAGAGTCACGACGATATCTCAAAAATTGTATTATTCCGCCAAAACAGAAAAAAAACTCTTTGAAGTTTAAGAGACCAAAAAAAAAAAATTATACTTCGTTTTAACGACAAAAATTATGGAGAGAAAACAAAATATATCGCTTTATTATTATTGTGTGTATTATTTTACGCGTTCGTCGACAGCTGACCGACAACACAACGAGCAGCGTGGCGCTCGCGAATATTTCCAATTCGTTTTCACCCGACACGAATATAATAATTATGAAATTCCGCATGCTCCGATTTCTATACAATATTTTAACCGGTATTTTTTTTTTTTTTAATAAATTTATATAGATCAGCCTAATTAAATCGTCTCTCTGTTGTACGCCCGTATACACAGTACGTATAATACATAATAGGAACGTGTTAAATAACAACATTATGCGCGTGCACACACAATAATAATAATAATAATATACGACGCGCAGAGAAAGTGTTTATACACATATTTTTTTTCAACTGCCTGTGTGAATATATATTTTCACCGAGGACTTATAATATATACAAACGAGTACCGACACGAATATAATATGTTGTTGGTAGTATTATAGTAGGCTGATAAACACTACAGCAGCGAGTAGTAATAATAAATAGTAGCTCGTATATTATGTATACTTATTTCGGAGATTTGCGTCGGGTTTTTAATCCGCGATCGAATATAACCAGACTGGGCGCGGTTACTAAAAAAAAAAAAAAAAAAAGCCGAAACGAATTTCGCGTTTATTATAATGCGAGTGAAAAACAAAACCGAAATAATATAATAAACGCCACGTACACACGTACACACAGCTGAACGGGGTTTAATGTGCGTAAAAATATA
Source organism: Slavum lentiscoides (assembly GCA_032441835.1). Lineage (NCBI taxonomy): Eukaryota > Metazoa > Arthropoda > Insecta > Hemiptera > Aphididae > Slavum > Slavum lentiscoides. The sequence goes on along the minus strand of CM063717.1, from coordinate 7,796,319 downwards.
TATTAAAAAAAAAATTTAATTTCGATAGAAATTTTTTTTTATATATATAAAAAATATTACCGAACATTATAATTGATAAAATAATAATTAATAATATATATAAATATAACCTCCCCCTCTGTGCGCGCGCGAGATCATTAACACACATCTATATACTACTACGACGGGGATGTGTATACAATTATGTTAAGTGTTCTCTCGGTTTCTGCATATATTAAACGAACGAAAATAAGCAAAAAAAAAAATTGAAATAAACGACGCGTTTAAAGCACTATCCGCGGGTATATTAATTTTACTACTGTACGCTAAGGGCGGATTATTATTATTATTTTTTTTTTTTTAAATATAATATCCGTTATTATGGAGAGTTATTACAATAGGGTGTGTGATCGCGAGCACAGCGTGTGCGGCAGGGACGTTTTTTTTTCGTGCCGACCACGGGTTCCTCGGCCCGGAGGAGATTCTCCTCGTCGAGACGACGGACCGCGACGCGCGAGCGCGGGATGAAAAATAAAATAGAAAAAAAAAAACGACGACGAAAAATCAAAAATCGCCGCGTTTATATTGCAGTACGGAAAATATAATATTCATAGTGTATAATAATATATAATATTATAATATGGAACCGCGGTGTTGTTTCGGATGTCATTTTAGAGCAACACGCTCAAGGACTCAGCGCGCCGAGAATGAGACGTGCTCGAACATTCATTACAACGCGCGCGCGCGAGACGCATTTGAAATTCTCGTAGTGGTGATGGTGGTGGTGGTGGTGAAAAAACGTACGCGCGCAAAGAGTTTGTTTTTTTTTTTTATAGTAATTCCTCCTATATGTATATATTATACGTTTGCATATATTTAAAAAAAAAATACCGCGAGAAAAGATTTTTATTTTACGGCCGTCACCGCGGATTTTTTTTTGTTATCGAAACGAGCGCCGAGGAACGTCGTTTTATGCGTCATAGTATATTATAATATATAGTAAATCCTATCGCGCCGTACACGAAAAGAGACTATGGGAAAACGAAAATGTATATCCACACAGCAGTTAGGTACGACGGTGAAGATTTCGGAAGTATTTATTCCGCAACAGCATAATAATGACACCCGTATTTGAGAAGAAGTTTTGCCCCAACAATCAATGACGAGATAACAACAACACGTATATTATATATAAAATCATATTGTTATACACATGTAGAGACATTACGCGCGGATATAATGTCGCGTATCGATCTCGTTGTTATACGCAGCGAGTTAGAAAGAAAAAAACGGATCAACGACTTTTATTTTATACACCTTGCAGTAATAATAAAACAGCAGCAGCAAATAACGGTATCACAAATTTAAATCGCCTATACTCGACACACACGCGTGTATTTTAAATGTCTTATTTTATAACTGTCATAAAAAAAAAGCAATTTTCTTTACACGAAAACACGCTTTTCACGACGACGACGACGATGTGTTAGGAGGGGTCTCCTTCCAAAATTCAGCGGTGTATCATCAAAATGATAATTCCAAAACTCAACCGTTTAGGTTAGGTAGGCCAAACAAAAAGAAATATATAGATATTATGTGTAAAGAACATTTGAGGAGTATCAAAAAAACAAGAAGACGACGACAAATCTCCCGTTGCGCGGATCACTTATTGAACACTAACCGTAATATCAGATCAGTAAAACTTTTGAAAAACGTAAATAATTATAAGGAATTACACTGAAAAAAATATACGGTTATCATCACTAGAATACAGTTGATATAACCAGGATTTTCGGTTACACCCGTGACAATAATTTTAATATAGTTACAATTAATATTTAATAAAATGTATTACGCAGTGGTTACAATTTATTATGTAGTGGTTACCAAACATATTATTATCACAGCTACGTGTCTTTGTTGACTTTATTTACTTGTACGTACAACAATAATTTATTGAACTGGGACTTACAAGTCCGTTACAAAATTCGTTGCTAAAATCAATGTAAACCAGATGGCGTCGGCATAGAATTGCGGTAGGGCGTGGTCGATGACTCATGCCGCAATGTTTTTGGTGACGTCATTGAATATGAACTGTATAAATACGGGTGTGTATCGTATAACGGTTTTAGTATGTGGTTCGCGCTGATGATGACAACGTAGTCGTTGTCGAAATACGTATACGTGGTAAAAAAAAAGTGTAGATTATTTTGTGATTTTGGGTTTCATAATATTTTTTATTGTTGGATCTTGTTCCAAAATACAACGATTATTTTAGCGATTTTTCTGATTGACGTTTCTTATCAATAATCAGTATCGAAGAGTTTATGATAACAGAGGTACTTTAGTGTATATTTTGAAAACATCTATTTAAACTATACGTGACAGTAGGTACTTTTATAATTACCTATCATTTTTTGATGAACATCGAATGCAAGCGTTCCATATCATATTCCATTATTTTAACGCAATCTAAATATTTTGGTATCAAACGACATTTCAACAGATCCTCTGTACGGTTGAATTTTTTGGAAGGCACGGTTATTATCCTCCACCCCTCCGTTACAAACGGACGCGTAATGTGTTTGGCGCGCTAATATATAATAAATATATATATATATATTTTTAAATATATACATGGCGTATTCAAATTCGGAGATAACGACGACAGAAATATGTGTACGACAATACACACCGCGCACCGTATTCTCGAACGGGTTTATTATTATTAACGGAATAAAACAGTCGTTTATGTGTACAGTCATTAGCTAATTGAATTTTACTTTTAAACGTTAACCTAATTAAACGGTCACTGGCACGGAAAAAGTTTTAATCCGATTTTGCGCCGGAGACGTAATTTTTTTTTTTTTACTATCTCTCTCTCTCGTATATTCTAAAGGCCGATAGCGCAGTATTTTATCATATATTATTAATAATAATAAATATTATTATATTAATCAATAATAATGTGTAAACGCGAATAATAATATACCGCGCGGCGGCGGCGGCGGTTCGAAACAGAAGAAACAGGGCGCAGACGATTTCGTTCGATCCACACAAACGCGTATATTTAAATATAAACTATTGTTTAACACGTTTGCCAATAATAATAATAATAATTAACGCAGTCTTCGAATACCAATAATAGTATATTTACTATATATAATCGTATGTAAACGATTAGCGATTTTGATATTGAAAACAACGAAATAACCGACTATAATCTCGCGGCCCGTTTTGAATAATTCAGCGTCTCGTTGTACTTTAAAAAAATTTTTCACGCCGATATATTGAAAATCGTAAAAATGTAAAACGGGAGGGGAAAAAACCTAGACGACGCGTATACACACCAGACGGGACACTGTTAAAAATACCTAAAAATAATGTAATATTGGCAACCGCTATTCTAATATACTCTACGAATTCCGATAGCAAAATTGCGTTTTATTTTTAACGACGAAAATTGTTTTGAAAAAAAAAACGGAATACTCGTATATTATACACGTTAATGAAAAATTCTGCAAAAAAAAAACAAATAAACGACACACGAGTATTACATAAATTATTATTATTATCGCGTACATATAAGTATTGGATAAACCTATATAATGGGGTTAGGGGTTGTACGTGGAAAATCATTAAACGTAAAACTACGTGTTTTACCACCGGCACCGTCATATATAAAAGCATTAGCATAACAATATTTCGCGGGAAAAAAAGAAATCGATATTTTTTATTTATATTTCTGTTCGATATACAGTAGAACCTGCAACAGCAGCAACCGTATAACTATCATTTGGCTCTGGCTCGGTCATTTGGCGACGGGGGGGGAAGTAGAGAAAAATTTTTTGTAATAAATTTTTATTGTAATACTGAGTAGATGATATCGAATTGAAGGGAAAAACGATCATACAGTCGATCGATCGTCAAAATTAAGATTAAGTTACACCAATCTAGTGTTTTGTTCCTCTATAAACGAATCGACGATGGACGAATCGATGACGCACGAATCGAGTTTGGGGGGAAAAAGATACAATATTATTACTTTATTTGCCGTTTTTTTTTATAATTTCTCTCCGAGTCGTTTTAATTCGTTAAACTTTTTTTAAAACTCTAATACCGAAGAATTTTCGGAATATTGACTACGATCATATTTTTCCCCGCTGCACCCTCCTTTCAACTGTATATCATCACACACATATGGTGAAACAATGTTAGATTATATATATATATATTATAGAGAACGCGTACAATATTCGCTGGAAAAAGTTGCGTCTCCACAGCAGCAGCAGCAGCAGCAGGAAAATAACGTTAATAATTCCACGGCGACTGCTACTACTCTACTACTACTACTCGGCTCGGCGGTGTATCCAAAATTGCTTTTGAAAAGCGCCAACCGTTTTCTCTGTATACGGTCTTCTTCTTTTGGCATCACGAACCAGCTCCTAACCGGAAACGAAAACTGCTCCGCACTCGCGAATTATTATTAAAACGGTATTATCGCCAAGTTTTCGCAAAAAAATATTGCTACCGCCGACACAGCGTTTTACGAGAATTTCTACCAAAAACAGGAAGTATATCGAGATCGCGATACGTATATTAAATTTCGAAAAAATTATACGGATCAATTATTATTATTAGGACCCGGATGCCCTAAAGCAAAAAAAAAACCTATAAAAAAATCCTCTTGAAAAATTTAATTTATAATTTTTAAAAAAAACCTTTAAAATATTGTTTAAATTGCTTAATTTTTTGTTTTTTAGTTATTATTTTATTAATCGCAATTTTTTTTATTGCGTACCAACCTACGAACTAACGATGGAATAATTGTATTATATACGGTTTATACGACGTGTTTTATATCTATATATACTTTTTTTTTTCAAGTTTTCTCTAAACATTTTACGGTGTAATGTACAATTTTAAAACTACACAATTTACGCGCGAATGTTAAAAATTATAAGTGAAAAAAAATACAAACTAAATAAAATGATAAAAAAAAAAATAATAATAATAATAATAGTAAACTCGTGATTTTTCTGTCGATTATTGATGTAGAATAGTTTTAAAAATATTTAAAAATAAAAAAAAATGCTTAAAAAAAAAGATGCAAAATAAAAATTAATTGTTATTTTTTAATTCCTACGATATTGAATCACGTTTTTAGCTAAGAAAGCAACACCTAGGCCGTCCAAAACTTGAAAAATAAATTTTTTTTTTTAATTCGTACGATACTGAATCGCGTTTTTAACTAGGGAAAGCATCATCCAAGACGTTCTGAAAACCAATGCAAAAGTCATCGTCGACATCCGGGGAGGCCCTAATTATAATATATATATATTTTATGCGAGTATATATAAATATATATATATATAATACTTGCACGGGACGATAGAAAAAAATATATATAAATATTTTTTATTATTATTATTCATTATCCGGCGGTACGGCGATTTGTATTACGGAGACACGCGATATGCGAGTTATGTTAATAAAGAGGGAAAAAAAACGAGTAATACAAAACGTATTATATATATATATATATATATAACGCCATGTTAATCGACAAAACACAACCATATATTATTATATACGTCGCGAGATTACCTCTATTTATTGCTCGCGTATCGGTGTGATATATCGTATAATAATTTCTATTATATACAGAATATATAATATATATATATATATATATTCGACGATTTGAATATAACGACGACGACGTATTAATCAAAATATGATAATAAAACGTAATATACGTCCTTCCCACTCCACTCGCACGTTTAAACGATGACAGAGAATGGACGGGGGGGAAAAAAAACCACCGAGTAAATAAAAACGTTTCGCCGAGATAATCGTCGTTTCGTTATAAATTTTTTTCATTATAAATTCGTTTAATTATTTCTATTATATGCACAGAGAGCTGACATCTCTCCAGCGACGTACACATAAAACTATATAGAAGCCTGCGCAACGAACTCGTTCGACAGTATAATGACAGTATATAATAACACACATATTATTATTATCGATTATAATAATACTATAAAATAGGAACGTTATAAAGATAATAAAAAAAAAAAAAAAGAATAATAATAAGGTAATTATAACAATATAAAGAATTCATCAAACGTTATCGCCACCACGTCCTTCTCTAATCGCATAAATTGTTATAAATCACATTATAATACGTACACTACTATTATTATATCGTTATTATAGAAAAACGCGCACAATTATAATTGATATTATAAGGTCTCGATTTCAAAATTGTCTGCGTGAGATTTTTATTGGTTTTTTTTTTTATTATTATTTTAAATGGAAATCCGTCCAAACGATATTATTGAAAACTTAAAACATAATAATGACACGACCGAATCGAAAAGATGGAAAATTTTTATTTTTAAAAGAGACGACAAAAAAAATTATGTTTTTTAAAAAAAAAAAAAGTATATATATATCAGCTTACAACGTGAAACTTATCCACGATAATGACTTGAAATGGGAAACCATTATCGCTAAATATACGATATACATGTAATAAACACATCCTGTCAGATAAAAAAAAAAACGGAATGTTGGTATCGTATTTTTCTGTGTAACGGCGTTTATTTAGCACACAAAATGCTCGATATATTATTAATATGAAAACAATTCCAAGGTTAACTTTTTTTTTTTTTTTGTACATTAACGTTTACAAAATATAAAACGAATATATAATTTGTTTTTAACATTTTAATTATCTCGGAAACACCGCACACGCGTTATAAAAATATTATAACTTCATAGTAAGTCGTTGGCGGCGGAGTAAAAAGCTCGTTCATTATTCATTTTGTATACTTTCCCGGCCGTTATGACGCGCGGTCGTAATGCTTGATTTAATTAAAACTCGATGGAAATTTTCCCGGAACAAAACGGGTTTTTTGTCCGAAATAAAAAAAAAAAAAATGTTACACACATTCCGGGGCATCATCGAGGGATATCGATTACTTACGAAGAAGAAGAGAGAAAAAAGGTTTTCTTTTTTTAATTTCGATCGTGTCCGACGGGACGAGAAGGAAATTTCGTTTTATATATGTTCGAAAAGACGTTGTTATTGATCTCTAGACTACATATATTACGTACCAAAGAAATACATTTTAAAGTTCTTTCTCGGTTAGCTCGAGTAGAACTGCTTATCTATCATCGACAGGTTAACAACAACAACAACAACAGCATCTCAGAATCTCGAAAAGGCGTTGAATTAAACTACCATACTGCACTACAGTATACACAAAATTTTTCTCCGAATAAAATATATTATGTCCAGAAGACGGACACAGTGTATATAGGAGGGGGGGTCCATGGAATTTTTTTTTCTTCTTCTTCTAATCATCACTCCTCATCCCCGACTAATCATTGTAATCGAATACGGATATCTAATCACGTCGAGATTTTATTTCGAACGATATTTTTATTTTTTTTGAAAAAAACATTAAAAATTTCAAATATTCGAATGACGCGTCCAGTGTAGGTATATACACACACCACACACGAAAAATAGAACAAATTGCAGTGTTTCCGGCAACGTCGTAAACACAAAACGGACCGAGAGAGTTCAGTGGCCGGTTCACGACGCGAATCTCACGCAAAACCGGTTTTAAATATATAAAAAATAACGGATCTCGCTATTTTTTTCCCCCTTCCACTAACTACTACTTTTTTTTTTTTATCCGTATATAATATCTTGTTCCGCGGCGTTACATTAATTAAGATCCGCGACCGACCGACCGACCGACAATTACCCGGTAATGTTCACGACTGGAACGTTTATAATGATCGAGCAACACTATAAATACATGCACCGGAGGGGAATGAATTGACGAAGAAAAAGAATCATTTCCTTTTGTTACGCGATCTGTGAAGTAAATTCACGATCGTTGAACGTTTTCGAATACAAGCAACATCATCGGTATATTATTATTAGTCTGCAAAAATATATTGTTACAACAATGCGACCGAGGAGTTCACAAACATTTCAATCAAACGCGTATATATATATATATAATACGCCGAGCGTACGTTGAACTGGTCTGTTAGTAAGTAATAAAAGAATAAACCGCAAAAAAAAAATTATAAATTACCAGTCACACACACACACACACACTATACGCGTATATAAAATAAAATAAAAAATCCTATTAAAATTTAGCGAGGGAACATTTTTTTTTTTTACGATTTATAACGTACGTTTTTAGGATAACGCGCGAATTTTAATTTATTAACCAGCTCGAAACAATCGACGGGATTAATTTCACAATGAAACAACGAAAAAGTAATATAATAATTACACGCGGTTTATGTCGTCGTAAACGCCTGCGGAGCAACACGCTATTGAAAACGGATTTTTAAAAATTATTACATTTCGAGCTGTTTAAATCCGTCTGAATTCACCAAAAAACCGGCAACGAACGAACAGCGTTGGTACACGTACTGTATTTCCAATTATACTATTAAATATCAAAAAAAAAAAAAATCGTAACAAGTATACACTACCCCGTAGTAAATCTAAAAGAAAATTCGTCGTTTACGATAATCGCACAATATTACCGCCATCACGCCGACCTGCCGGCGCGGTGGTGGGGAACAAAAATTATTAAACTCCGATGATTTAAAAATCAATTTTTTTATTTTTTTTTAATTTACTCGATAACTAAGATTTTTTTTTTTTAACCAATTCCTTGGTATAAGGAGAAAAATTTCTGTAGAACACGTATATACGTCGTGATTTTCACCGTACGCTCGCGCGCTATTCGTTGGCCGACCACAATAATTTACAATATAATATTTACAACGCACTCGCTAGACAGAGGAAAAAAAGCAGTTAAATATACTCTCAAATCGAGAAAAAAAAAACTACTACTGCAACACATTCATCAACTTATACACGGGTTGTTTAATACGGACGGCGCGTTGTCGCTCGTATTCACAATTTATTTTTGTACCGTTATATTTACGACCATCAAAATACACGTAACAATATACTCGTATAATATTATAATATTGCGGCGCTCACTATATACATAATATAAACGATTTAAAAAAAAAATTATCACTCGAATTTTAACACGACGACCGCGATTTTAAATAAATTGCACGGCGCGCAAAGGATTATAAAAAAAAAAAAACGTTCAACAGAAGAAAGACGTCGGAGGATAAAAACGTAGTAAAGAAAAAAGGCGAAAAATCTAAGACTTAAAAAAAAAAAAACTTCCATTTTGTGTGCAGCAGCCGAACACACACACACACAACATTTTGCACATAAATAATAATATTTACTTTACGAGAAGAAAAAAACAACCGCTCACCACCGTCACTTCCGCGTACGCTCTCGAAGGATGTACACGTCGCGGTGTGCAGAGAGGAAACGATTTATCTATAAACGACAGCAACGTTTTGCCAACACACAACACACCAGGCGCGTACATACTCGGTTAAAAAGTTATTCTTCTTCGTCTCACACACTCCCGCCGACTACTACGAAATCACGATAGAGTTCGACCCTACAACCAGTGTACGTACACACACCTCCAAATAAAGCACCATCGAGATATCGCTCACTTTCTCGCACAGCCACTGGAATTGTCTGTGTTCCTCCGTTACACTAACACCGCCCCGCGCCTGCTGACACTCGTAGATCCACCACTTGATCATCCTGCGCGTCATCCTCCGAGGAGAACCGCCACCACATCATTCCCGGTTTTCGCGTATTTACTATATGTCAGATTTCGATTGCGGGTTATGACGTGCGTTGTCGGTCGAGCGGCGAACAACATTTTTATCACCCCCGCGGAAAACGATTGGAATATTTACCGACCGATTATCGTTTTTCCTGCTCGTGTGCCGCCCATCATTTGATCGTCCTCGTCCAAATGCGCGTATCGCGTTAATTTTTAATTTCCTGCGGCCGGACGCTATTTTATGTGATACGAGCACGCGCGTCGTTTTGCACCGATTGCGAGCAGATTTTCAACTGGACAACAATAACAACAACAACAACACGACGCCCCAGACACCCGAGAACGACTACGTATTACTCTTCCGGCGTACACGTTCGGTATGTTTATAAAAAAAACAAAAATTTTAAACATACACACAAGCATTTACAATAATATTATTACACGAGAACTCGAGGCGTATAAACCGGGTCACAGAGCGTTGTATTGGGAAAGAGAAAAAAAATGACGAGTGTGGCGTAAGAAAACAGATTTTTTTTTTTAATCCTCTTATTCTCCAAAAATCCCGAGAGAAACACATATACGAGACGTACCCGGGGGTAGTGGATTATATCGGAAAATACCGTTTCCGAAATGATTTTTGAATATATAACGCGTGGATCGACATCAATAACGATTACGAAGCACTACACATAAAAAAAAAAGAATTATATGCGTACTTAAAAAAACCCCCGATGGAACCAAAGGAAATTTCGAAAATAATTTATAAAATGATCATCGTCGACGGCGCGAGCGACCTTAATGCGATTATAAGCCTCGGAGAGAGATGTTTATATACCATTGCACTCGGCGTACACATAATATACAGAGTAGGTAAAGTGATTTAGTTCGAAAACGCGTCGTAATCCGATAAAAATCCGGCGCAGCGCTACTCTGAACTTTTGCTTTTTGAAAAGATACGTACCACTATACTCTTGGACCGGTGAAGCGTTACAGTTAAACGGCCTCCACACACACACACACGTCTTTATATAATACCTATACAGAAAATATTGGCAAATATCAAAAGCGATTTTAAGTGGTCGTTAAGACTTACAATAACAACGACAACAACGAGTTTCGACGAACCGACGAGAAGAAATCGGCAGAATAATATTTATTATATCACGATCGCATTGACATTCGATTACCACCATTACACCCCCCCCGCGTGTAATGCATTCAAAGAGTTGAGAGAGTGACACATACATTTCGCATACGCCGAACGATTAATCTTTATAAAAAAAAAAAAAATACAAATTCTATTCAAAATCTATCGACGAGAAAGACCTTGGGGGCAAAAAACGATTTGCGGGCAGTCGATTCGCAGGCAGTTGCACGAGAAATCGAGAATAACCGTCCAGGACGATCCCCACCACCACCACAACGGTGTGGCGTATCACTATACTGTAGTGTATCAACGAAATTTCTCCGCGAGATTGCACAAGTAACGGGAAAAATGACGATCGACAATAATAATTATTTTCAATCGTTTTTCCACACACCGGCGGCCGTTTAAGTGTTTTCGCTCTATAACCAGTCGGTTATAAAAAATAAATATACCGTAATCGCTTCGTAAACACAAAAAAAAAAAAAAATTACTCACTTAAGAGGAGGAGGAAAACATAAAACGCGGCGAGCGTTACTCTTTATGTATAAAACACTATCACTCACCTGAAACAAAAAAACAAAAAATTATATTCGTATATAATAATTGAACACGTGACAAGCAACAAACACAGTATATTAAAAATATACACAATTTAAAATAAAAATTTTAATCGCCCCTTAATTAAGTACGTATTTATTTTTTTATACGAAACGAACACGAGTAACGACTACATCACGTGCGCGTAGCATGTAACGTTACACATAAATCCATTATTTTTACCCGAACAACGTGTCACGATTGTGTGTTCAAGGGATTCTTTCCCCCCCCCTCCATCCCCCGCCTGTATCGATACCCAACTCATTTGAATAAACGTAAAAATATATTCAACAAAAAAATCTACATTTAAACGATCAAATATTATTATTTTATAACAAAACATAATTCGTATTCAACGCGAATTCACGTAGACTCTAGGAGGAGAATATTTATACCCCCCTCCCCACTACGATCGATATCGAAATCGTACACTCGAATCGGTTTTTTAACAATATAATAAGTTTCGTTCAACACAATAATATAATAACTTTTACGCGTACATATATATAATAGTTAATCCTAAAAATATCGAGAAACGACTTTCACGCTATACTTTGAAAAGAGATTAAAAAAAAACCGTATTAATTCGCTTTTATTTTTTTGATGACATTAATCCAACCAATTTCCAGAATAACAAAAAAAAATGCATACTCTTTATACAGAACCGTTTCGAAAACGCGATAACAAGTCTTACGGATTTATTTTCACAATATTCTATAGTCGTATATGTTTTTAAAAAACTCGATAATATTTTGCAAACTCGCGGAATATTGTATATGAAATTATACGTTTTAAAATAGAACAAACCTAATAATAATAATAATGGTCGTAAAGGCTTTTTTCTACTACACACGACCGACCGACCGCGCACACGTTTAAAAAAATAAGGTGAAAGCTAAGTCGATCGATTCTACGCCAAAGGGCCCCCCCTTCGCCCACTCTCTTTCATCACCGCGGAATGGCAATCGCGATTTGGTGTACACGAGACGTGGTGGTCGTGCTATACAGAAAAATAATATTTTTTTTTTTTAAAGTATATTATTTTGGACACGGTCGCGTTCTCGTTACCAACGACGCGAATAAATTATTACAAAAAAAAAAAAGTTTATTAATACTGCGCGCACAGAGTAAAAAAATGCGTATACAATACGTTCAAATATCGTAAAAAAAACTGACCGAATTCAACGATTATATAAAATATATACGTTTCGAATACGTGTACGGGTCACCGACATAATGTGTATAAAAAAAAAAAAACGAACAAGGATCACGGCCGAAATAATTATTAAGAAATCAAAAAAAAAAAATTATTATCGACCAGCGTGAAATAAAACATAATATAAGCGATAGCCAGACATAATAAGATCAATTAATAATAATAGCAATTATTGTTTACGAGACAAGAAGACGATAGCGTGGTCGATTAGCCGCGTTTAATTAGATTACGATGATGGAACGGACGGATGGATCGCTGCCGTCTGAGGTACTATTACTACTGCTGCTGCTGCTGCTGCGAAGTTCCTTTGAGATAAATGTATGATATACGTATGTTAAAACAACGCAGAGACGTTTATGTAACACTGTTTTAACCAGGTTTTATCACGAATTCGCGCGTAGAATACGCGTCAATATTTTATATTATAATATCGATTGGTTGGCGGTAAAACGTTACGATAATACAAGAATATAAATATTACTGCGGGAGCTGGCGATTTGAATGTAAAAAACTTTAAATGCCGTGACGAGACACGACGACATTGTGTATTGTCAGTAAGTAATCGAAAATTGTAAAACGATCGCGATGGGACTGATGACAAAAAAAAAAAACGAAAAAACACGCGATGCGTCACTTTATTTAAAACAAAATTGTCGGAATAGCAAAAAAAAAAATAATAAACGTTTTCATCGAAACGCGCGAACAAACAACAATATTCGTATCATATTTTTAATTGTTGCAAATTTTTTTTTAATTAATATTTGAAATATACACGACGTGTGTATGTATACGAAAAACAATACTATTCCCGTTTACCAGAGGTAAAAAAAAAAAAAAAAAACTACACGAACAAGCACAAATAATTTCAACGATTCGAAATATGTATATTTTAAATCGACATCATTTCCCCTCTCGCATACACTTCAAATTATCTGCAAAACGATACAGAGCAGAAAACGTTCTACTGGATTAGAGACACGATGGGTAACGTGTTTAATTTTTTTTTTTATGTCCACAAAAAATCGTAGAAATAGAGCACGGGAACCGATAATATCCTGCACGAGATTCGCCCCGAAAAAAATCCGTTTTAAACGAAAACAGTATGTCGAAAATTGAAAAAAAAAAAAAATCGTAAAACTCGATGATATTTTTAAATGTAGACGATGGAAAAAATAATTCCCGATCGAAAAAAAATATATATATATCCGTGAAAAACGTCAAGCTTATATATTCAATTACCTTTTTTTTTTTTTTTTTTTTTTGTTGGAAGGGAATGAAAAACGTTCGCGTTTTATTGAATACGGGGGAAAAAACTACCGTTTTTAACTTTCCGCCGATTCGTATATACTTCCCGCCATTCCTATTGTATTGTTTTTTTTTTTTTGTAAGTTAAGAAATCTCATTATAAACAAATTAAAAAAAAAAAAACGAAATACAATTGACACGATTGTATTTCTTTTATTCTTTCATAATTTGTTTTAAACGACTTTTTTTTTTTAATTAAAACCTCCTCCGAGTGCCAAGAGTTTTATTGGTTTGGACGGAAAACTTTTTTCTTTATAACCCATCCACTAACCAATAATAATAATAATAATACGGTTTTCGTTTCTAGCCTACCGGTTTTAATTTCAGGTTTTTACCACTACTTATCGGAAAAATTACTTTCGACAGATTGAAAAACAAAACGAGAGTAGAAAAGAAGAAAAAAAGTTACCTAAACGGTTTGGCGATTTTAGAAAATCCCTAACAGAAGTTTTTCCAAAATTAATGATCAAATAAACACTATAAGACGCGTGTTATGACTAATTATCGTATGATGATACCGGCACCTTGGTCCACGCAGAGAAAGTTTGAAAATTAATCGCCATTGTTTCCGTAATACCGGGCGGCAACAAAAAAGGTGTAAGGGCATTCATTCTCGACTTTTTGTTCCGAAGCATTTAAAAGAAAGTTAATTTCATTAAATTTTCGGTTGAAAAAAAAACGCGTATGGCACTTAAAAAAAAAATAAAAAATAACCAGCCCGTCGCGAAAACCATTTTTCATTTCGTTATTTTTCTTTATTTAAATTTAAAAAAAAAAAAAAAACAGTTTTTTATGTAGATATATATACACATTGCACAAAACGGGTTTTAACACATTAAATCACAATATTAAGGAACAAACGAATAAATACGAAAAATCTTTTTTTTTTTTTCGTTTCAAACTGCAAAAAACAGTATATAAAACAATACGCCCTTATTTATTTTTATATTTTTTCTTATTCGTTACACGTAATTACGATTTTATCGCGTTAAATGTTAATAAAATAACGCGTGTTCATTGCACACCCCCCCCCCCCTGACATTCTCGTGCCGTTTATCATGTACTAAAAACACGGTTTTCGACACAATAATTAATAATACTGTAGCGAATATACCGTGTTGAAAGTTGTAGCTGGTACAACACGCATTATAACAACAACAACAACAACACTTCTTTTCGCACCAGTGTTAAAACACTACGAGTACCCGTATGACATGTATAATAATAAATTATATATACACCATTTTTTTTTTTTTTTAATGATGTAATATAAACCTTAGTGTCTGCACCGGGACCATCGAGTTCTTCGGGGAGAATAACAAAAGCGTTTTCGACGCTATGATAAAACGTATCATCATCAACAACGGCCAACATACCTCTTCTGTATAATATATACGCACAGCACGTATGTTCTAATGTAACGGGTGATCCATTTAAAACGCGACCCAAACTTTATCACCTTCTAGCAGATAAAAAGGCGACAAACTATAGCGATACAATAATAATGCACTTGATGAGAAAGGTATGTGGCAAGACAACAAAGCCAACAGTTCGTTAACACGAAAAGCGATATGCCGTTTAATCGGGAAGAACGAGTTTTTATTTTAAAAGCTTATTAGTATATTTCGTTTGATCTCTGACGGTTTATGATGGCCTTCACGCTCCTCGGACCCAAGTCCCTTGGATTTTTTCCTACGGGGTTACACATTAAGGATCGAGCGTACGTGAACCAATCTAGCCACTATAAAAAACCTGATGGCGAACATCAAGCAAATCATCGCATAGAGATCACACCGGGTACACGTTGCAGAGTCGCGCGGAACACTGTGAAGCGAACAAAAGTGTGCATGGACAACAACAATCACGACGCTCATTTCGAGTACTTGTTGAAATTTTGGGAGCATGGGGTAAACACGTTTTCTACAATATCAGAAGTTTTCCTCGTTTTACGTCATTTTCAAATGTTTTTTAATAATAATAAAAAAAAAAAAATGCAATTGGTTTTTTTTTCTGGGTTGCGTTTTAATTGGATCACCCTGTATATTATATATATATATATGCATTCGTAGGATTCGTTACGAGACGTTCGCAAAAGAGTTTGGGTCAATAATACGATAACCATAATATTCGAAGAGTATTATTGTTATACCATCAATCTCTCCGGGCCCGTTGCCTCCGCGGTTCCTTTTGCCGCTCTCTTCAACGAGCTCTTTCAGAGGAGAAGGAAGGAAATTTCATTTATTACACAATGTACACAACGAGACGACGTCCACCATAAGCGCGAGGAGAATACGGAAAGCGTGTAGGAAGAATATTGTTATTATTATTATTATATGGAAATATTGTATAGACGGGAAAGGAAAAAAATATATAATAATTATTGTCCTCGCGCCTCGACGATTTTCATCGGACAAAAAAAAAAAAAGTACTAGACGCGTATTTTGTATTTAGTACGAAATCGTTGGTGTATCGTGGAAGGGGAGGGGAGGAAAAAAATCGATAATTTCGATAATAATAAAACATTACGTTTCGATCCATCGGGGAAAATCGACGAAAACGAGAAGAATGTTTTTGTACAATTTTCATATTATTATTTTATCAATTCCGAAAAAAAAAAAAACGAATTTGACACGAATTTTTTTTTCGAAACCAACGAGCGCTCGCAAAGCGAATTTTTCGAACGTCATTATAATACACACACACACACATAGTAAACGTGTTCGAGAACAACGCAATCATCTACTACTATTGCTTGTATTATTTAGACTACATTGTCCCCACCCCCTCCACGGATTTCAAAGATTTTTCTTTTCACGTCGATTACAAATACAAAGCCACCGATTGTTCGAAAAACCACAACCACACACGTCCTTGGACGCGTTATTCTATCACAAGAAAAAAAAAATAGATCAATCCGGTGTCCGCAACAGCTATTATTAATAATAAATATAATAATCGACGCGCGCGCGAAAATGGCATTAGCATGCTGTTGTAATTACGCGTATCACATCCACAATAATAAACGGGCCGCTGCTTGCTGCTGGTGCTTCTTATTCGGATTTCGTTTTCATCGTCTCGCACCGGAGCAGCAGCAGCAGCAGCCGCCGTCGACTTATATTATTCGTGCGCGCCCGAGTCGATTTAAAGTTTAAAACTATATTATTGGATTTCGCCCCGTTAAAACACGCGTATATATTCTACTTATATTTTAAACGAAGACATAATAATAATAATAATAATACCGTCTACCTCCTACACGACATATATGAAAATTAAATTTTACTCTGATTAAATCTCGTGAAACGCGACCGAGCGAACGACGCACACACAACACACGGTGGTGTTTCGTTAAACTTTTAAACGGCAGTGACGAATAATTTTTTTTTTTTTTAATTAACTTCGCGCCCGCGTGCGCCTAACCTCCTCGGTATTTTGTTCGTGTAAATATAATAATGATATTAAAAAAAAAAAAAATCACCCTTTGTCTTTGCGAGGAAAAAGACTGGGGGAGGGGCCGTTTATAATATATGTGTGTGTGTGTGTTGAAGAAAAAGGAGCTTTTCGAATATATACAGTTTACTATATTATACTACTGCCGCGTAGTATTAATAATATGCGGTACATCTTTGTGACGACCAGAGATTATTCCGTTTAAAACTCGGGAAAATTAAAAAAAAAATCCTCGTCTCTACCACGCACACGCTCCGGTTACGCAAAAAAAAGCGTTATTATAAAATCCGTGTAGTTTTTTTTTCTCCCCTCCTTTCTCCGTCTTTGTGCGTCCATCATCAAGCCTCTTGAGAAGAAAAAAACCATTGGGTTAATCTTTGCGAGCAAAAACGAATAAAAATCAATCTGTATAGTACACCGCGATGGTCACAATATTATTATTTTACTACACGGTTGTTGTGCATCGGCGGTTTCGCACGAGTACCCAACGCGCGCGCGCGAGTAGTTTCTTCTTCACGTGCACACAACAACACAGATTCTCTCTCCTCACCGAACGAACCTTGAAAACTCAACGACCCGTGTCCTCTTCCTTACTACTTCTCGTCCCGAGAGGTCTACGACTCCACTAAACGTTTCGCGTCTCGAATCAACAAAAAATATGTGGTATTTTTTTTAAAGTTATTTTTCGCGCTACAAAAAACACACAACACCTCTCTGTCACGTTTTATAAAATATCAAAATCGCGTCAAAAAAAAAAAAAAACAAAAACAACGAGATTTCACGAAACGGTATAAAAAAATCAAAAAATCCCGCGCACATAATATATCGTCGCGCGTCTTATACGGACACGGCGTATATATTATTTCTCATTACAGAAAAGGTCCCTTTTTCCCCCCGACCATCACATATCACATTAACAAAACCGTTTTGGTCTTACAACGTGAACACCAGCGCCGAGTCGACACTGCTGCGGTATAATATAATTATTCATACGTTATATATCGCGATTAGTACCGAGAGAGAGAGAGAAATGACGGGCGCTAATGGACTATACAGAGAAACCACACTTTTTATTTTTTATCAGAACAGGGTCAACGCCACCGACCACCAGTGTGTGAGGAGGAGAGGGGGATACGGTGCAGACGATCGCGATAAGAAAAAAAAAAGAAATGCCGACCGCCGGGTGGAAAAGAAAGGGGAAAAAAAGGCGATTTTCCGAGTGAAAAAAAAAAAAGGAAGAACCGTACAGACCGGCGGACGGTCGAGGGAGAAGAGAAACGCTATTGGGAAGGGAAAAAAAATGACTTTTTTTTTGGTGGAGGAGGAGGTTTCTCCGCCAGTGAGTGGACGGGGGGAGAGGGGGGAGCGCGACCGAAAACGTACCATGGCCTCTTTGATCTGCTTGACGCCTATCGGGTTGAACCACTGGTGCATGTTGATGAACCGTTTCGGTACCATTTTCAACTGATGCCTGTGGCCGGCCGCGGCCGCGGTCGTCGGTATCGGATACGTGGCGGACATACAACCGTTACCGCCGCCGCCGCCGCCGGACGTCTGATGGTGTTGCGGCGCGACCGCACCGGTCGTGTCCACGGTCAACGGTGTGGTGGCCGCCGCGTCCTGTACCAGACCGACACCGGTGGCCAGAGGATCCGGCGTCGGGTTTTCCAGCACCACCATGACTAACTACGACGGTAGTAGTCGGTGCTGCCAACGGCGCCGGTAATTCGTCGGCCGACGCGCGTCTGTGTACGATTTACCCGCGCTAGCTAAATGCACGACCGCCCGACCATAATTTTTATGATTTATTATCGCGAGCGTATAAAACGAAAAAAAAAACAAAATCAACGCACACGCGTAAAACAGCGACGGACGAGAATGGGGAAAAAAAATTTTCCTCGATTTACGGATACGTAAAAAAAAAAAAAGCAGTAATAATAATTTTTATATTTCGGATCGCGGTAAAACAAAACAAAAAAAAACAAAAACTCCGCCGGTAATGACAGTCGCACAAATACTGATGCGTGTGTGCGGCGCGCGGTTCGTGCGAACGGCGAACGACGGCGGCGGCGGCGACGGCCGCGTGTGCGTTCTGCCGCGAGCGCGCGCGTCGTCCGCCGCCGCCGCCGCCGCCGTGGGCCGGCGGCGAAATTCGCGCGAGGTGGGAACGAGAAGAACGCGAGCGCGGCACAAGCCGGCGAACGCATGCGCGCACGACGCCGCGACGGGAGGGCGGACCGTCCAATCGTCGTGGCCGGCCGTGCGCGGCGCTCGTCACGCACGGCGAGTCCCGTCCGTAGTCGCGGACGCCGCCGTGAAAATCCGCCTCGGTGCAAAATATCGTTTTCGGGAAAATTGCTGCGCGAAACGGGAAATTTAGGCGCTCGCCCGCCAGTTTCCCGACGGCCGAAACCACCTAACCGCAATTATTTACAACAGACCCCGCCGCTTCGGATATCGCGCGTAGGAGAAAATTACTCTCCTCGTTCTAAAAAAAAAATAATGTTTTCCGGACGTTTTTTAACAAAAAAGTAGCGGCCGCGGGGCGTTGTGCACGTCGCTTAAGTGAATTCACTCGGATAAAGATTTTAGAGTATTGTTTTTATTGTAAATCCGAAAGCGATTATAAATCGTTGCATTCGATAAAACGATTCTGAACGGAGCTTCGGCGTAATACACTTTGTCTGTTTTTTTTTTTGTACAAAATTAAAGTAATATGTGTCCAAATTTCAAGTCAAAAAACTCGAAACCTAACCGTTTTACGAATGAAAAACCTCAAAATCTATAAATAGCTATATAAATAGCCTAAAATTGAATGAAACTTTTTGTATAATAGTACAAAGATACAATTTCGTTGAAAATTTCCAAGACAACAGAATGATTATTTTCGAAATTATATAGCGAAAAAACTATACATATTGTATACGTGATAATGACGGAATCCCATTTTTAGCGGTTTTTCGATGGTTTATCGCGTCACGTCAAGAAACTATTGAGAAAATCGAAAAATATGACCCGTCTAAAGTACCATTTTGATGTGATTTGCTTTCAGAAAAGGTGCTACACGAAAATATCGGAGCGAGTGCTCTTCTGGTCGAAAATCTGTACACAGGATAGAAGAAAAAAATAAATAATCATTGTAAAACCACTAACCACCCTCGCTCCGTTCAGAATCTAAAATACGCTTTTAACAATCTTTCTTTGGATCGTATCACATTTCCCGCCCCCCACCCCCCGACAAAAACAAACGTCGCGTTAAAGAACGAATAAATTTCTAAACAAAATAATAATTCGTGTGAAGTCCTCGATAATGATTTGTCACTCAAACGCGATAAATACGCGTTTGTAAAAATCCTCTGCGGATTTATGACGAATTTAGAGGTGCCACTGGAAAAAAATACACGGCGAGCCACGGGCGCGTTACTCGAAGATTTCGAATACTATAAATTAAAAAAAAAAATTACCTCCCTAAAAAAAAAAAATTACTACCGGAAAACGGATACGAACATAATGGAAACACTTCTAGCAATCTCGACAAATACAGAACTTTTTTTTTTTAAAATCTCGTCGCAAAACCGACGAACGCTTCGCTCAGAATCAGAATAAATACGCTGCTGTATTCTGGGATAGAGAGACGTTTTGAAGGAGGTAAAAAAACCAAAAATCACAGCACTTACAAATCGAGAATGTTTAGAATAAAATATACTAAGAAATCCCCCGCCTCGTGCGAAGACAAACAACACCGCGCGTAGTGCGACTTTTTTACCATATTTCGTATACCTGTAATAATTATTATTTAATTTCTCGTAAAATAACAACGAGGCCGAGTTAGACGAACACAACGCGTTTCGCGTGGACATGACGGCCGAATTAAAAAAAATAATTATAATAATAATAATAGCAGTCAGTGTGTACAAACACGGCCGTGTACAAAATTACCGGTAGTACGAGTAGGTGGCGACGACGAATTTCACGTGCCACGCGTGAATATAAAATATGCAAATGCGTGAAAAATAACAAACACGCGACTCTAACACACGAGCCGTGGGCACATAATATCATACATTTGTTCATCGCGCCGTTGACGCATTAAAACAATTTAAAAAAAGGGGTTTTATTCGCAATTAACAGTTACTATAAACATACTAGTTTACACGTATACGCCCCGATGACAAAGAATAAACCGCCTCTCGTTATAATCCCTATAAAATAAAGGAAAAACAATTTTTTTTTTTTACATCATATGTTAACGTATCCTTCGATAAAAAAAAATCACTTTACAAAAAACACTCTCTAAAAGAAACTCTCTCTCCCCGATCAATTAATAATCTCGGGTTTTCGATCTCGGCGGTTGATGGGCATGCGCGGAGGACACCGATTAAATCGACGAATGTATCTCGAAAACGTTCAAAACGCGAACGTTTGCTACGACCATAGATAATAAATATATGGATAGGCCATTCTTATATTGAATGTACATGGTGTAGCAGCGGTCCATTTCAAAGGAGAGAGAAGTCACTGTTAGAATGGTTCTCTTTCTCGCATGGGGTTTATTTTAATGAAATTATTATATTTATTCTCTTTGGAAATTATACGTGGTGATGACAGTAATTTTCGAACTCTAATATTACATATATATGTAACATTGCCGAGGTTTTCCCTGATGACTGGAATACCTGACTTGACTACTTATATACTTGATTAGATCAATCCCGCCCATACAAAAGCGTCTATTTGCTATTTTTATGTTTATATTTATTATTTATTATCACAGGTTATTATCACATTGTGGCATTTTAGGCATGGGAGAAAAAATAACTTGTTAATGGAAGAAATAATAAGCTACCCCATATATAATTCTTATAAAATAACCGCAAGATAAGACGTACCCATATATATTATCTATGGCTACGACAATAAAAACCGGTCCTCTCTCTCCGCTGACTCCCTGACCACCGCAGACGAATCGATCGCGTTATTGTTTCTCTATAAAAATCTAAAGGACTGGGACGTAAAATGAGTATGGTTTGATACCAGGGATACAGCTTCCAAACCGGTTTTGGGACTTCTACAAAACTAACACGTTTTTATTATGAAGACCTGAAGATAATTTGTTTAGAAATAATGAAAGACACGCATGATTCACAGACATGGCGCGATTTACGACTGAATTTAAGTCGTTGTCTATTAAGATTTTATAATTTATACCTTATCACTATAAACTGAAGATTTAAATACGTAATTTTCTAAACCAACTACTACTAAATTCGAATGAATAATAACTATCCTCCTAACCCCACATTACAACCAATAACAGAATGTCTCATAAGTATACCGTATAGGCAAACAGTCCGTTTTGTATTTTGTTTTTTTAAACAAAAGTCGTTCTCTCTCACTACTAATATTGCGATGTAATTTTTTTCTTTCTTTTAATACCGTTTTTTTTTTAAACCGCGTTAAAAATAATACACGCGGTTATTACAATACATTGGCGATTCGTTTTAATTTAAATTCTTTTTTTTTCCCCCAACCAAACACCTCTTTCCGCGAGAGATTCATTACCCGTCGCGTCTTCAGCAGACAGCGAGCGCCGAGTGTTTTTTTTCACCTCTCGCGCGCGGTATATAATCAAATTAAATCTGGTACACACACCACCCACCCACGCGCGGTGTATAAATTTTTAAAAGCCATCGTAAAAACGTCTTGAATACACAGAGGAAGAAAAAACCACCCCGAGAGCTGGTCTTAATAATAATAAGCAGAGTTTAAGAGGAGAAGGGATGACGGAGTAGTAGTAAGAGGGGAAAGCTCCGTTTAACGACTAAGCCATAAAAATTTGAGATTTCACCCTCATCACTCCTCGCAAACAACCTACTAACCGCCGCCGCTCTCGGCGTTCTACGTAAAAGTTATTGGTCGATTTAATAAACATTTAACTCTTGTATAATTGGGTTAGGAGGATCCGTGTAGTAACCGATGTAATTTCTTTTTTTTTTTTTAATTAATTAATTTTATCCCCGACGATGATCCCGCCGCAAAGAATATATATATATACACGACCTCAAACACACATAATTTTAGGGTTCTTGAAGTATAGTTTTTGACGATGACCAATCATCATCAATCTTATCCCCATCGTCAAAAACCGTATATATATATAGGTACTTTATAACGCGTACGTGACGAATTCGTTTAATAAACTACACGATCACGATAAATAAGTTTTATAACGGCAAAAAATGACTTTTATTACATTTTTCCGAGTGATACACGAGCCCGGTGCCGAGTCGGGAACGGTCAATTGGGGAGAGGAGGATATAAGATACCCGGCCGCCGACTGCGCCCATAAAAGAAATTTAGTTCCACGAAAAATCAACCCCGACAGGGGTTGTAAAAACAACTTTGGTGTTCTTTTTGTTTTTTCTCTTCGTTTTATTGTTTTATATATAATATTAAAACACACGAATTTCGCCGCGTGTGCGAGTATAATAAATAATAAATACTGCATAATATTATATAATAAACGATATATTATATAATAAACGATAAATGAACCGATAGTTTAAAATAATTTATATACTCCGATTCTTCCTCGTGTAAAGGACTCGAAATATAAAAGCAGTTACCTTATGGTATATATGTAGGTATACTGCAAAAGCGCGTTTGTTTTTTTTTTTTAATTCTCGGTCGTCTCGCGTATATAAAGAGAAATGAAAAACGACCACGTCCTTGCAACGAACGACTCTAATAAAATTTTTATGGGACGCACAAAGAAGACCCGGAGCGAGAGACGTCATTTCAAAATTAGTATACTAATACATATATAAAGGGAAAAAAAACTCCTCGTATAAACAATGAACACGATAACGATATGTTTGGACGTACGTGCGAAGGAAAAACATCGGTCTACGCAGGAAATTTTAAATAAAAACAGCCTCGTTTCCCTCCCCCACCGAATATCGATACGAAGAAAATTATAAAATCCAATGGATTTTCAAATACATTGACCGCAGAAGAACAACCTCGGGAAATCTTCAGGAAGTGTTTTGCAAACTCGCATAACGCGTGGTTGAGCTCTTTATTTTTAAACGATATCCTACGATTATAACAATAATAATTATAAATTCTTACAAAAGGGAATTGGTTTTTTGAAATACGACGAATATTTCCCGACAAAATGAGCGATTATTAAATTGGAGAAACGGCAGACGGATATTGAAAAATTACACGTTTTATCGGAGATTTTTTTTTCGGGCCCGGTACAGTATTAAACAGTCCAATATATCAAAACGAATAGTTCGATTGCAGTTTTCACCGAACTAGAGTACACTGCATGTTGCTATACACGACCGACATTCGTGTTACGCGGGTATAGCGAAAATAATAATAAAAAGCGTTATTTTAGTTCTATACCGCGCAGATGGTGCGTAGGTTAAGAAATATAAACGTTTTGACAATCAAACGTGTACGTTACACAAACGTATACCAGAAATATTTCTGGTGATTATACATAAATAAATTCGCACTGTATAATATTTTTGGAAGTGCCGATATACGACGAGCGAACTGTACCGTGAGGGGTTTACGCAACAAATTCAACGACCGAAATTGATTTTTTCCCGTCCATCATATTACACGTAAATAAAACGCAGCAGCAGTAGCAGCAGCAGCAGCAGCGTTTTAATGCGGCGTTCTCGAATAATACGTCACGGAAATACGCTCGTGAAGGAAGGAATTTGTATTTTTATTGTAAAATACATCCATAAGAGACGAGAAAAAGAAGGAAAAATTTTGAAATACAGAGAGAGAGAAAAAACCTAGTAAAATAAACGAATTTCACGCATGACTCTTTACACACTGTTGTCGTCGCGGTCCCTCCATTTTTTTTTTTTTTACTGTTCGATAATGATTCGCTCGGGAAATCGAATCGAAAATCCACGACGTGTGGTCGGATACGGCAGACTTAAATTTCTTTAAAAATATTCAATCGCGTAGCACAGATGATATATTATAATACACGAGTGCTGCTGCTGCTGCTGTGGAGTCGACGTTTGACGTGTGAAATGTGCCCCTCCCCTTCCGTTATTGTGTTTTCTGCCTGTAACACGCGTATAAAATATACGCACGAATTGCCAACACGCTTTTGATCGTTTTTTTTTTCACTTCCCCTCCGCGAACGCGACACACACAACGACGTTCTTACCACTACTACAAAACACAGAGATCTCGTCACGAACAACGTGATGTGGTTAGGTTCAATCGAAACTGCACACGGATCGCAGAGGCGGTGGTGAGCAGCACACGCGCAGCAGCAAACGTTGCACACACAGAAATCAAAAAAAAATCCAAAACCAGAACGAATCTCGTCCATCGTTTAAACGGGAGGACGAGTAACCCCAGGAATTTTTTTTTTAATTTTCACAAGAATATCGTTTTAAAAAATTTTTTTTGAAAACCCGATCATTTAATGATAACCACCACTCATTATGAATTTGTATAATGATTTTTGTAAATAATCGCCGTATTATACATGCCCTTTTGTAAGAGTAATTAAAAATAATATCGGCGACGGACGACACACTCTCGTCGTTATTCCTCACTACTCTAAACACACTCTATTCCGCGGACTCGTCTCTGCGCACCAGCGTCGTAATACCACAGATTAGATGAATATACAGATGGATCACGATATAAACAAAAAAAAATGACGTCACTCGAAACCCCTCAAATCAGTGTAACCGCATGATAACACAATAATGTTTTACCTAAAATTTAAACATTACTCCCGTGAGGTAATATATTTGTGTTGTTTACACAGTGAATTCTGGTTTGGCGATCGTGTCATATAACCATATAATAATGTCAAATATACTCGTTTCATACACACAGTTGAAAAACAATCGGTGCTTGCTTAATGTGCGTTAAATTTTTACCGGCATGTGATAACCAGTATTATGATAATATTATTTAAGATAATAAAGAAGTTGTACAATAATATTGTATGATATCAGCACAATAATTTATATCGTAGTGTGCGCCTACATTGATATGGGGGAGGGGCCAATCAGAAGAGCGTATTTGCAATTCTTTTGTTCTCGGGCCGAGTGATCCATCTGTATTCATCTAATCTGTGATAACACTACTACTACTACTACGCTTGAACTTTTATTATTTTTAATATTTCTAAGGTAACGGAGATGTAACAAAAATTAAAGTATTGCATTAATATTCGAATATATTTTTATTTTTTTAAAACAAATCATCCAAGAACGACTTTCCAGAGGTTAAGAGATATTATATATATATATTTCGCTACACTAAGATCCTCGGACTCGTCACACTTTAATAACACTACTTTACCTCGTGTTTAAAATGTATTGCATTATAAAAATGGACGGATTTATTCGAAAACAATTCCCCAAAAAAAAAAAAAAAAGTTCGGGACGAGCGCGTGTATCAATAAAAAAAAAAAGAATTAATGAACCTAACCACCGTAGACGAATGTGAAATTTATTTGTAACACAGTGACCGCGAAAAAATCTAACCTAACCGGAGGCGGAGAGAAAAAACACCGTGTGCTAATATTATACTCTCGCACGTCATACATATACTGCATGCACGACAGTCAAAACGCGAGCGACACGCGTTATCAGTGTGAATTATGGCTGAGGATGGTCGAGTCACCACCCCATACGGACGATGAAGATGATCAATTTTCAACGGGTAATGGAAAAAAGGGGAAAGAAAAAAATATTATTAACGCGATAAATTTTCGTATAATCGCTTAACATTATAATATTAAGACGGTAACGTATGGTAATGGTAATAGAAAACGTCGGGAATTTATTACAAAATCAGACATAGACGAAGTCGAACAACAAACTGTATAGTTATATTTTTTCAAACTATAAGCGAATTTGTACTCTTACCTATACGAAGTTTCCTGCTTCTCTTTTTGCACGCGCGCATCCGCATAAACCACCCGCCACACAATACCGATTAAAATAAGATTATTACAAATAATTGAATACAACAATCGCGCTGCAGAGATTTTCAAACGCATATATGTAATGGTAAACACGCGCGCATGATTTATCATCACGAGCTCGTGAGATAAGAAATATATAAATCATTATAATATATTATTACAATATAAACCGTATTCGAACAAAGAATAGAAACAAGACCAATTAAACTATATAGTATAGTATGGTGTGTTCACGAAATATACGACCGGTTCCCCCTCCCCCCACGACTTCAATAACGGAGTGTAAATTAATTACGTATAAATAATAACGATCGAGCGATTTATTTATTAATTCGTCGTTCGAGGAGGGTTTCTAGCAACCGAATTGGATATTTTAAAAAATAAAAAAATGCGTGAGAAATCTAATATTATTTTTTTTTTTAAACACTAAGCATACAATTTGTATTTGACAGACAGCCCAAACGTGTGCAGCAAGCATCGTGGGAACCTACCAAAGAATCCACATTACCCCGAGCATAGAAAAAAAAACACATTTCGAATTTCGCCGCGACAAAGGAAGAATAAAAACTGTAATAACTACTTTAAAATAAAAGACACCTACAGTTTAAAATGAATTACCGGCGATTACTCGAAATGAGAATTCGTCGAATACATTTGAAAATGACAATAATCGACTTATAAAAATTAAAACTTTTATATTGTACTAATATCGGATCACGGACGATGTTTTTTTAAACGCGCGCCAAAAGCGATGAAACTAACTTAAAATAGTGAGTAAATTACGAGATTAGTGAAGGCAATGATTTACAACAACACTCTGATGAGGAGAAACGGTAAAAAAAAAGGCGAATTTTACTACAGAAAACCCGAAATCGTTTCGAAATTTCGCGATAATTCGTAAAAAAAAGCATGGTTTCGACCCGCTTACAATATCGCCCAACTACACAACGTTTTTCCCATATAGACGCATAATAAATAGACCGCGATTGGAGAAAGAAGTACGGAGCAAATAATATGTGCGAGAGAGAAAGAGCCATTTGAGGTTTTTTCACGGATGAATAAATAATCATGCGTATCACCATTCGCTGCGGATCCGGATATCTTGTTGCCACAATTTTGTTTTATCATCCGTGAAAAAAACCTCTTCTAAGTCTAAGTCTATCTCATAGACCTATTAACTACAATTAACAGGTCTACGGTCTCTCTCGCACGTACCTTCTTGGCTCTAGTGCATTACATGATGCGTGATGCACTGGTCGTTCGCGGTCTATATATTAAATAATATGTCTATGGTTTTTCCACGACCTTACATTATAGGGCTCAGAGCAGTTCTCCCTATTTTTGATAAGAGACAAAATCAACTTTTTTTTTTGAGGTTACATACCAACATATAAAAACATAAAATTATACAAATATAAATGATAATTTGATAAATGTACAACACTGAGTAAAATCGGTTAAATCATGTATTTTACTAATGTATCTGAGTGTTTGATGTGTAACGGTTTTTAACGGTCATTATTATCTATTGATATCGGTATTTATTTAATATGTTCATATTGTATAATAGAAGTTTTTAAATTGTCTATGATTTAAATTTCTGCTCAAAGTGAATTTGTATTTTTGACCCGCGTCAAAGAAGTGTCCAACGTTGGAACAAGTTGCAACCAGCATTTGGTATACGGCTACACGATGTAATGAAATTTGGACGTGGGATTTTAGTTATCTATGTTGGTATTCCTACTCCCTACAAAAATCGGTTATCAATTTGTCTCTTATCAAAAATAGGGAGAACTGCTCTGAGCCCTACATTATACAAGATAACACTATAACAGTGTTCCGCAAAGGGTGTGCCGCAAACAACTTGAACGTTCATGTTTCCCGGTCGTAAACCACTATTACACTTGGAAAGTAGATAATATATTTTTGTCCAAAGTGCGCCGTGGCTCAATAATAACCAATAATAATGTGCCGCGATGGAAAAAAAAAAGTTTTGAGAACCAACGCGCTATAATGGTATACAATATATAACGCGTAACTCGAGTATAATATACAAGTACCCCGGTAAACGCGTATTGAAGGGGAGAAAAAAAAATTAATTATACACCGAACTCTAACTACGCGTCATAACGCGCGTGGTGTAATATTGAGTGTATTAAAGGAAAGAAAACACGCACGGCGAACGACACCGTTTCCCCGAGGTTTTCCGGGGTAAAACGTCCTTCTCGACACCGAAACAGAACACAAACAAAAAACCAATCTTTTGTCACGCGTGTATATGTGTTCATTTTCTTCTGATACACACACACGCGCGCGCGAGTCGATAAGAAAACAATGGACGGAGAAAAAAAACCGTCCGAGCAACGAGAACACGTTCGCACGATCGCGTCTAACGGTAATTCTTGCATATAACGTATGTACACACAACACGGTACACACTCCGCGCGCAGCTCAATCCGCAGCAGCGGTTAACGGAACGAAAAACTGCGCACGCACAGAGCACACTACTGTGCTCCTGGCACGATATATTTTTTTAAAACGCATAAAAAAAAAAAAGAAGTTATATTTTCGTACAAGAGTGTGTATTTGTGTGTATCCAAACAAAGTCTCGGGTACGCGAGAAATCGATCCAAGTAAAAAAAAAAAAAAATCTCGTTTCCATCGAACACACCTCCTCCTGCTCCGCATCTCGTTTTTATACGAAAAAAAAAAAATAATAATAATAAAATTGTCGTCGCGGATGAAGCAGGAGCAGCAGCAGCAGCAGCAGCAGCACATACGCGGCGAAGAGGATATTAACACACCAGCGCGCAAATGAAATCGAAATATACTTAACGCGAGGAGATACGCATGTAATATTCTCGTAAAAGAATGTAAAAACTTGTCGGGATTCCTGCAACGAGAAAAAAAAAAGCCATCGTTGTACACACACGGATTGTCGGTTGTTTGGCTTCGACTCTTATTCATTTCAATCATCGCCCTTTGAAAGAATTTATTTTCACTTTTAATTTGTCCGCCGCCGCCGCCGCCGCCGCCGAAATGTGTGACAGGCACAACAACGAGTCTCGACAAACTCTCCACCAACTGTGCACACACGCACAATGTATAAAGAACAAATAATAACGCGACGCACGTCCATAACAAATTATAACGGCCAGTTGTTGTCCAAATGATGGACTTTAACGGAGAGTAAATACAACTTTTGTTTTTTTTTCAATTCGTACGAGCGGACACGTCGATCGTTTGACAATTTTTAACACGTTCCAAACACGATATTATAAAAATTATATATATAACGCTTTAAACGAGGAGGGGGACGGAAAAAATTACTAACGGGCGCGATTTCTATTCCGTCAACACGGTATAATAATATAAATTGCAGCGAATTTACCATAGGCTTGAATTTTATTAATCAAACAACGACGTAGAGAATATTTCAAAAAGAGAATTAAATTATTTTTGCGCGACACGCGATGTGTGCACGTATAGTTGTGTAAGATTAAAACTACAACATTATACGGTTACACAGCAGCAGCAGCAGCAGCGCGTACTGCTACTAAATAATTTAGTTGTAGCCAAGGTTTCAAAATGCTTTTATTTGAGTTGTGCCTACGTACACACACGCGCGAGGCGGTAAAAACTTTAGCAGCCGCTCTCCGAGGTGTATATAATTGTAAATAAATATCCATAAAAAGTAGCAGCTAGTAGACTTTAAAAATAAGTTTTATTTAGAAAGCGGATATATAATTGGATTTATCTCGAAACCGCCGTGTATAGATGATATGGCTGGTCGTATAAGATAATATAACAACTGCAATAAAATACTGTTTGGTCTTATTTTCTTTTTTTTTTTATATCTCTTGGAAACTGCGGCGAACAATACCCTGGCTGCTGTGTGCCCGATCCTGTCCACCGGTGGTAAACGGAGGGACGACGCGGTTATAGGTCAGGTTAACACGACAGACGAATATAAACGTGTAGGGCTTGTAGCTCTAAAAAAGCGCTAAATATGCAAGCGCTTATGCACTTAAAAATCCTACAATAAATACGCACTAAAAATATGCAAAACGAATATTTTTTTCTAAAAATATAAATAATTTTTTAACAAAATTGTTAATAAAATTTGACTTTGAACTTTTCATCGATTTAATTAGAGAGTAGACATTAATAGGTACATTATATTGACAATATCGAATAGTAATTAATTATTGAATTAAAATTAATCTAATCGAGATCCTCGAGCGTTTCTAGGAAAAACGTGCGTCCGCGAACGGTCAACAACAATATTATACGATAAAAATTAATTGAAATTCATCGATTTTGGTCGTGAATATTAAATGAAGAAATAAAAACGTCGATGGAGAAAACATTGAGAAAATCATTAATTGTATTAAATATTCCTCAAAAAGAACAAATAAAATGGAAGAAATATACCCTAAAAACCAAAAAAAAAACTCAAAATATGCAAAATAAAAGAAGAAATCTAGCTTTGTTTTAGCGTAAAACGTATTTGTTTCTTAATCTTTTTTTTTTCTCGAGTAAAACAAATATGTAAATGCTCAAGCCAAGTCCTCTGCCCTAATAATGTGTATTTGAAAACGTTTGATTGAAAAAATGCGTTTCAAGTATACAAAAGAGAAATTTCACGTTATTATACCCGTTCCGTTCGGTTATAAAAATCTGTATTTCGAACGACTTTTCGCGGTATTCGAAAAAAAAGCGCTTTCCCGTCGACGACATACGATTAAGCGTAAAATTTAGACCGTTTTAAAAAAAAATTTACGAATATTCGACCAGAGAGAAAAAAAGAATTTTTTTTTCGGAATACGCGTACTAGTCGACACATTATATTGTAGCGCGTTTAAAAGGAAAGAAACTAATAAAACCGATGAAAAACAAAAAAAAAAAAAAAAGTAGGTTAACTATTTTATTTTCTACGGAGCTCGAGAAAATTGAATTTTTTTTCATAATAAAATCGGTTTTTGGGAAAGCGTAAAACGCAGCAGCAAGATCGGGAAAATCGGCGGATCCGATCGGAACGCGCGAGAGTTTTCACCCGCGACCGCGTTCGAAACCGGCGATTTCTCACGCTCCGCTGCTGCAGGTTATAATAGACACGGTGCTGGTGGTGGTGGTGGTGCAATTCAAAACGACAAAAAAATTCTTTCGCGTATCGACAACAACACTGCAGCAAGCAACACAAACTATATACACGCGCTATTTACTCGGATTTTTTTTATTTTTTACTATGTGTGTATACACGTCATATTGTCTACGTAACCGAACCAAAAAAAAAACTATAACGACACAATGGAAGAGCACTGCAGAACGAGCAGCAGCAGCAGCAGCAGCAGCACTGGGGCAAGGAGCCAATATACGTATTTAATAATATATTTTACAACGCCGTGTCGACAAAAAAAAAAAAACGGCACGTTTTTACCGCGTACTACCTTACACCTACAAAAACGAAATACGTCGATTTTTTTTTTTTTAGCAGAAGTAAAATCGGACGAGACCGGTATCTCATTGTTTCTATACTATAGATATTCAGTACAGTAAATCGAGTGTAATACGGTTTTCTTTTTAAGCGTTTATATTGGGTTTTCATCGATTATTTACTATATTTTATTACTGCGCGTATTTTATTTGCCGCTGTTGCCGCCGGTTTCTCACAAATACAATACTACAGCCCGTAAAAAATACCACCACCTCTTAGACGATTCGCGAATAATCCGTTCAATTCCGTGGTTAGTCAATACTCGGCGGCGTATTTTTAAAAAAAAAATAAAGAAGTTTAACTTTGATTTTTATTTTCGACGCAATAACTACGCGCGTCTCGTGCACGTTTCATCATCACACTTATTGCGTTTATTCGTTTATTTTATGAAGAAAAAAATACAATAACCTTTTTTAGCTCGGCTATAAGGTAACACGTACGTCGCGATCTGACGACCCGACGAAAAAGGACTCGACCGACTTTTTCAAAACTCGTTCGATCGTCAACTGACAGTGAATACACTGTGTCGAGGAAACACACCGCGTCGCATAGCCCAAGCTGTTGTTTACGCATCGCGTTTCTCTTTCCGACTATTTCTTTTCCGCCGCTCTTAAAGAGTCCGTAGCGTGATGTTAAATACGTACTCCACTATAACCACACATTAGATGAATCTAATCTGTGCTATAACCTTCCTCGAGTATCGGGCAAAAAGAATTTTTCCATTCCGACCGGTACAACAGTTCCTTCAGACAGACAGTTCGAACTTTTTATTATAACTATCGATACGCGTATAGTTAGATGATACGAGCGAGTTCGATCAGGCGCGGATACATGGGGGCCATGGGGGCCATGCCCCCCCCCCAAATTCCAAAAAAAAATCTAAATTAGTTGCGTCGTGGTATTTTTTTTAACACGCTTTTTTAGCTTCACCTGTATGTGAGCCTGCATGTAACTCTCCTTATTTTCTCTTCCACTGGTACCTTATTTTTTTGTTATTACTAATTAGTAAATACTATTGAGTTTAAAAATATGTATATCCTAAGACTTAGGTTATATTAAAATATAATGTGT
The DNA here is from genome assembly GCA_032441835.1 of Slavum lentiscoides. Lineage (NCBI taxonomy): Eukaryota > Metazoa > Arthropoda > Insecta > Hemiptera > Aphididae > Slavum > Slavum lentiscoides. The sequence goes on along the minus strand of CM063717.1, from coordinate 7,762,350 downwards.
ATTCAAAATTTATATATGGGCCCCCCAAATTGATACTCTGGATCCGTGTCTGAGTTCGATACACGAGTGTATTCGGGCCGAAACCCCGAGACGACAATACACAAGTCGGCGCAGTCTGCGGTCCGGAAAAAAAAAACTCTGCGCGCAATTACACCCGCCACCGCCGCCGCCGCAGCCGAAAAAAAAAAAGATCGCCGCGTCACGGTCGACCAAAACTGCACACACCGCCGCCGCCGCCGCCGGTGCGGGTCGACAACCTCCAATAAATAAAAAAAAATATATATACTCGTTCTCCGCGGGCAGCAGCAGCAGCCGCCGCCGCGGTGTTCTTCCACGGCCGCCCATGGGTCGTTGACGCGCGTGCCCAACTATATTATGTGCGTCTATTGCACGGCACACGCACCACCACCACCACCAGCCGACGAAAATCCGACAACCGTGCTGTGTGTGGCGCTGTGCTGCGCAGCAGAGTTCTTACAAGTACAGGACAGACGACACAACAGGAAGAGGAGAGAGAGAGAGAACGCGTTTTGGAACTCTACGCGTTGTTGTGTTCGACTTGAAAACGTAGAAAATGTTTAAAGAGGTTTTGTTCCGACACGGAATTCGGGACTACAACAGTCAAGAGAGAAATTCCGATTTGCTGGACTGATCGTGGACTCGCGAGCTCTGTTGGAACGCATTTCGGACGACTGTCTGTATACGTGATTATAAAGAGATTTGAAACGAACGAATCCGAGTGTTTTGTAAAAAAAAAAACTTCCGTTATGTTTTATAAGACTTATAATATTATCGACGGTGTGTTGTTAATTGCAATTTTGTACGTTTCGGGTATACAGTAAACGAATGTTTCTGTGTCTAAATACACGATTCGTTCGAATTCGTAACAACTACAATTAGAAGAAATTACGCGTTCAATACGTGAGAGAAACCATATGAAGACGTATTATTATTAACTCGTGGACAGCGCATTCCACACCTCCCGTCTATTCGTTATCAGTTACGTACAGTTATTATACAGAGTAAGAGAGATCGTTGACATCGAATATGTGTATGAGAGTGATACGGGTTAGGAAATAACATGAGAAAAAAAATTAAAATCCATTTATTTCGTCCGCGTATTATTTTTTTTATATTCATTTATCGATCAATGCGTGGATTACAAATATAAATTGTCATAATAGTCAACATGGTAAACAAAAAAGAAAGTGATGATGGTAGACGGTCCCAACTCGTAGCTCTGTCTTTTTTGTTCTATATAGACTCCTTGACCTCTGTCTCTATATGTGCGCGGTAATAATGTCTATGTAAGGAATACTGTGTTGTTTACGAACGTTTAGTAAAAATTTAAACGCCAACAATATTGATAAGAAATAGTACTCGTGACAATGACTACTATTAACAGTCCGAATCCGCGGATCGTTTTGATCGTCAGAAACCGAATCCAAAAAACTGGTATAACGACGTGTTGGAACCTAACCGTCCGATACGTTTGCGTTTTTGGGCCGTGTCGGAACGGCAGAACTGTACTGCGCATTGTTTTTTACCGAGTTAAGAGGTATATATTATTAAATAGAGAAATCATCTGTGGAAAGAAGAAAAAAACTATTAAAAAACGTATTAGACTTCCTGTAGTTTTTTTTTTTTGCCCCATCTCATAATAAATACACGCGAAAATTCTTGCCCGTATACGGAATACCTGACCGCGAAAATATATTATTTCGCGAGACGATCACTATTTTTTTTTTCCCCAAAATCCATTATCGCTCAATTCCTCATTTTTTTTTTTTATATTCTCTCCTCCTGTCGGTTTCATTTCTCTATTATTTTTTTTGTCATAAAACAATCGTTTAGTCGTCTCTCCCACTACGTCGTTTCCTCTTTCTGTACATTATATAAACGATTCTCATCGTCGTCCGACGGATCTCGTCCGCGACGTGATTTCTTTTCTATCCGAGTTCGCCAAAAAACCTTTTACAGCAGTCGTCCTACTGAATAACAATACCCTTCGCGCTTCGTTTTCCACAATCCTCCGACGAAATCTATCGTCAATTTCTTCCGACAGAAAACGGTTTTTACTTTTTATTGGTGTTTTTAATAAATCCCCGTTTATCCCAACAATTGTCGTATTATCAAAATGTTAAATCTCTTATTAATAAAAAAAAAATCATTTTAAATTTCGTATTTTGAGCAGTGGCCATTTGCCACTACTGCTGCACGCTTAACGATGATAAATCCTCGGCGGTCCGGAGAGAGCGCTCGTACACATATATTATATCGTTTGAGAGCGGACGAGATGATATCAGTTTTTGCGTTCGCCACACCACGCCCGCATATTCCCAAGACGATAGTTTACGAATAAAATATCTTGGTAAAAGAAAAATAAAGAATCAAACGTTTTGCACAGTTTCATACATACTACACGCGAACGAACGCAGACCCGGCGGTCTCGTTGTGTATATCTGGCGCGGCATAAAAAAAAAAAAAACCGGTCGGCTGCGGTCGCCAGCGGCCAATAAACATAACGGATCCGAGGGAAACGTTCAACAATCCTCTAGTGGGTCACTCCGCGGGATCCTCTCGTTAAGAGGCAAAACACTATAAAAATCCGACGTCTTCTCGTCTCGTTTACACCGCTATAGCTGCAGCTGCTGCTGCTGATACTGATGCTGTTGATGCTGCCGCGACGACGACAACAACAGACGTTTATTACAACAACGACTATGCACACACACACACACACACACACACACACACACACACACACACATCGCCGACGTCACGATTGACTTCCGACTTGAACCGAAATTACAAACAAGCCAAAATATATTTAAGGGTGATTTCGTTATTTTACCGTATAGTATACTATATATATACTGTATAGCTGCTGTATGGTAACTTTTTTTTTCATTTTTCTTTCGAGCAAAATCTATAAGAGTACGTAAGTATATATATATATATTTTTTTTTTGGCACGTGAAGCGCCGAGTGCTCGAAAATATAACGTCCTGTCCGCGACGTTAACGTACACACACACACACGCACACCACTTTGACGTTTCACTTAGGAGAAGAAGCAAAAAAAAAAAAAAACTTATACTCGACTAGTTGTCGTCGTCGTCGTTTGTGCGTTGGAGTGGAGAGACTCTGAACCGTGAAAAAACAGACGATTTTAATTGCGTCCGTCCAACACACGAGTTCTTCTCTCTATAATACCACTACAGTATACACGTTAAATAAGAAAATAAATATATCGAAATATTATTTACTCTCGAATTTATTATTACTGAACGCACATTTCGTTTGGTCCGTAAACGCATAATAAAACGGGCGCGTTTTATACAATTACACGACGACCCCGTACAAGAGGAAAATTATAAAATAACGCGGAAATTTACCGTCGTCGAAAACACGCGGTGTAATAATACCGCCGCCGCCGCTAAGAGCGTGACATTTTTTTTTTTGTGATGTGGCGGAGGCGCGAAACGTATTTAAAATTGGCTTACGCGATGTGCAATCGTTTCAATATACAACACCGCAGTAATCATCGGTTTCGGAACGGTTATAATAATAATAATTGACAGCGACGTTCGGCGGAACGCGGATTCTATTTTCGGTTAATGACGACGACGACGGAGGAAATAACAACAACACCTGAAAAGAATAATTTTCGCCCGAGGTGAATTTGAAATTTTATATCAGAGAGAGAGTAAATACGATTTTAATAAATACTCGGTTTGTTCGCGGCGCCGAACACACACACAACGACGCGTTTTTTTTTTTAAACGATTAATACACGAATAAAAATAATGTGTCTAATTGCAGCAGCAACACTTCGTCGACACTTTTCTAAAAATATTATATATTATTAACTCCCCCGACGATTTTACACCCAACGAACGTCTCGTAATTACTACCTACTGGCGAACGGTAAGCCGCCAACACGAGAATCGAAGAAGAAACGAGAAGGGAGGGTCGGCTGTGTGACGTTATAGGTTAGTAGTAGCGCAGAAGAGAAGAGAAGAGTTTTTGCCCGAACTACCCCACCGCACCGCGGAGAGTCTGAACGAGACACAACACTGCTGTTGGCGAGCCCACGGCCGTTATTAATGGGCGAGCAACGGCTCTCTTCTATATATCGATCACTTCAGACCCTTTTCTTTACACACACATATATATATTACAACATAAAAGAGGATAAAGCCTTCGAATTATTATTAGAGAGAATAATAATAGTAGTAAAAAAATAACGTAACGAGGAAATTGACGGTTTTTTTTTTTTTTTGTAAATATTAAACACGCCTCTCGTTGTACATAGTAAAAGTGTAGTACAATATTCGAACGAAATGAATCGATGTACGCGAAGTGTTACACCAAAAAAAAAATTAACATTTATTATAATAAATCGGTATCGCGTGTGTTCTGAGACGCATATACGCACTTGAGAAGAATGCCATTCGCGCAGACGACGCAATAATAAGACACCTGAACGGAAACCGTCATGCAGAACCACCCTCGTAAGAGTGCATGACTAATGCGTGGTGAGAGAGAACGAATATTATTATTAAACGGAACGCGATCCGCGAGAAAATATTACGTAAAAAAAGACAAATGGTGTTCATAAAAAAACGTAATACAAGTTGATAGGTTTTTTTTTTTTATTGTCGTTTTAAAAGTGAAATGGTCCAAATCATAAACGGTGACAACTAGTTGGGAAACGGCCAAACCGCGAAAATCGTACGTAATAAAAATAAAAAAAAATAGTAATTTTATCGAATACGAATTGTATACATTTCCCCGAATAAATAATGCTTATTAACGACTACTACATTACACTCAGCAGCAAGTGGACCACCATTACCGTTTGAGTACAATAACCATAGATAATCCATAATGGACAGGCCATGTGTATACAATATGTGTAGCGGGCAGCGTTCCTGAATGAAGAAGAGAGATAGCAATATTAAAATCTTCTATCCTACTTAGCAAGATATTATTTTTTTGTTCCACGAAATAATAATTTGTTCCATGAAATAATAATTGAAAAATAGTACATTCTACGTTATCTACGTATCGGTTATCTAAATATTTGCCGAGTGAAACAGAAGATTCGGGAACGCCTGATAACGAATATGGCCATTATGTATGTATTATCTATGACAACAACGTAGTTATTACACACATACGAGGTGAAATATTTCGAGAGAAAAAATATTATAAAAGAGTAAGTATTAGGTAAATTTATATTTATATTTAAACGTATATCGTCGAGCGTGAACTTATTACATTATTATAATATTATAAATTGTACATGCGTACAAACGACGTTCTATTTATGAGAAATTTACGACGAGAAGAAACGCGTTCTCTATTATAATAATATTTATGATAGTATAGGTACGTTTATTATCCTCTAATATCGTATATAGGTATACATTATGTTAAAAAATAACATAATTGGTTACGGTATATACCAGGTATACACACATTTTATACTACTAATTATATACCGTGGTAACTGGCGTATACGCCATAGTGCCCCCTCCCGGGTCACCGACTACAAGACACGCACGCACACAGCAGGACAATGCAAAATAATGAACGGTCGCCGCCGACGACGATAAAAAAAACTACCCCAGCGGTCGAAATATTGACATTCTTGTGTGAATTTTAATGGTTCTTGCCATAAATGAATTTTTTTAATTTTAATTTTTGCAAATAAATTGCAGTCACTCTTCTACTGCTTTTCGTCCGACAAGGAATAAACGGAATTAATGGATTCAGGAGTGTGAAAATAAAAATATGTTTATTCGTTCGCAGTGCACCAATTGTACCGCGTAATATTATGTGGCAAATGTGATTTGAACATATACAACAAATCATTAATAACAAATTAATGGTACTACTACTAAAGGTAAGAAAAAAAGGTACATTGACCTTATCGATTATGCAGACGAGAATCGAAGCGCGAGTAAGAGACGAAAACTGCACGAGACCTTATTTTTTTATAACATACCTATTATTAATTCTTAGATTAAATTCTATATTTTTTTCATACGTTTACAAATATATTAGTTTTTTTTTTTCAATAGGTACCAACCTATACACAGAGTATACCTACAAGTATTTAATTTAATTATGTATTAATAATGAGGTATATACATATATATTTTTTTTAATTATTGGATTTTTTTCTTTTTATATGCTAATTTCTTAATTGGTCTTGTATAGATTTTTTTAAATTGAAATATATATAAAAAAAAACAGACTCCATCTCGTGTGATACGGTTTCCACAAAAAAAAAGAGTCGATATATCCACATTTGCAGCAGTTGAAAGCTAGTTTATTATATCGGTGTGATTGGGCGTCCACCAAAAATAAAATTATAATATTATAATATTCTGGTAGTGGTGAAACGCAAACGGAAACGACAAGGAGGAGGACGTAACCGCGGTACGCGTCTTCCAAAGAAGTTTCAAACGTTTCTGAGGAGAACGCTTGAAAAATCGGTAGGGGAGGAAATTCGTTTTCAAACAAAACGCGAGCGGATCGTTCACGTAACAATTGAACGCAGTCTGCGCCGGCCGGTGCGCGTGAACGGCGTATTCCCGCGTTTTTAATCACCGAAGCCAAGCGCGATTGTAATACTTCCCAACACTACACAAACCGAATTATTTTATAATCATATTATAAAGAGAAAATAAAAATAAAAAAAATCGGCCGGGAGACGGTTCGCTCGAAAATGTAAACAAAATTATGACGAATTTTTACGAGAAAATCTTGCGAAATCGCGACTATGCAAAAAAAAAAAATGAATTTAATCGCCGTTTCCGTATTATTATTATATATATATATACACGAGGTACATTCTCCGTTGTAATAATCTCTATTCGTAAATCGAATTTTTCCAAATTATGAACCCCTCTTTAGAAAATAATACACGGCGGTGGTTGGTTTTCATCCGATTTCCACCTGCAGCCAAATCGCTTTTAACCGTATAATAATGAAAAAAACTTTAAATCCACCAACACCGTCAGTCAAAATCCTTCCACGCCCTCCCCCGACCACACAACAAATTTCTCTCGTCGTTAACTGCACACGCGCGTACTGAATATGGAAAACGTAAAATACACCTACAGAGAATAAAATACAATTTCCGAAATAAATCCGGTTAAAGAGTTCAAATACCACTGTATTATAAAGTCGGTACAGAGGTATCCGGGGGAAAAATGTCAATTACATAATATAGGCAAGTGGATTCGGTGAAGACGAAGAAAAGAAAGAGAATAATATCGCCGAGCTGTTATCTCGTAGTTTTATTTAACGGTAGAACGAAAAGGTTACGGATTCGGAGATTAAAATATATGCTCCAACAACTTCGGTTGACGTCGAACGATCGTTCTCAGTCTTTAAAAATACGTTAACTGCAGATAGACGTCACCGGCTTCACTGATGAAAAACTCGAAACGCATATGGGTTATTCGTTTTAATAACAAATACAATTTTTTTTAAATACATTATAATTTATTCAGAAAATCCACAAAAAAAAAAAATTTTTTTTTCTTTAAGTATATACTTTATTTTTATAAGTTGGTTAATTTGTAAATAAAATAAAAATTCCCCATTTTTTTTTTTTTTTACTATAATTCATTTCGAAAAAAAATTTTCTTCCATATTAATTGTTGCATATATTTTCACTATTTTGTCTGCACATTATACGGCATATTTTGATACTTTTTAGTGCACACAAATCCGTGCTCTAATTAAATATGGACATGTGGATTCGGTGAAGACGAGTAGTAATGAAAGAGAATAATCGCCGAGCAGTGTTATAGTTTTGCTTAACGGTAGAACGAAAAGTAGGGTTACGGATTCGGGGATGTATAATACCGCCAACGCCGCAGCGCGATCCGGCGTTTCTCTAATTTCTATATACAGTCTTATATAATAAGACGGATTTGAAAACAAAATCTAACAACAGCGAACACATTGTTAAAACTGTTTTTATTTTTTATTTTTGTAATTGCCCGTCTCGCACGCGCAACATAACAAAACACACGACACCACCAGTCGTATATTTTTATTTTCTTAACGAAACGATATAAACTATTATTGAATTTCCGAGAAAACAATATCGACACAACAACAAACATGAGCGCGACGAAAACGATTTTTTTCCGCCATAAAATATATAATATACTTATCGAACACGGGGGCGACGGCATCACATAGTAATTTTTCGAGAACGTTTATATTTATGAGCAAAAAAAAAATCCGTCAGTTAGGTACGACCAGTGAACTCAATACGTGGAATCGCGTATATCAATCAAAATATGACATCAGATAGCAGCCAGCCGCCATATGCGTTCTGTAAGATGTAAAAATCATGGAGGATACGATGAAATATAATTTTTTTACCCATGATATTTATCGTGTTTTTATTATTTATTTCGAGATAACGTGGCACAAAACGTGATGTTTTGTTATTTACTACTTTGAAATAACGGGACACAAGGCGACGTGATCATAGTATCGATGTTAGCACCAAAATCGGTAAGATAATGAAGTTGGTAACAAAAACAGAAAAATAAAAACGGAATGCATATGGCGGCTCACTATATAGGGGTCCACATTCGATATACGAAAATTATACAAAATACGCGTTCCGTGTACCTACTGAGTTCAGCGCGGTTACAACAAAACGCAATATACGTACAAAAATTGAAATTATTATACGCACATTTCCCGTATTATAATAATACACACAATCCGCCGCGGTTATACACTCACACTCTTGCAACTTTATAAAAAAAAAAATGTATATAAACCTCGCGCTTTTTCCCCCCGAACGGTTTTATTAATAACCGATTATATTTTTTAACGATATTACAAAAAAAAAAAACGTATTATAATTATTATAAACATAATAAAACAAATATGATATATTCGTAAATCAAACATTGGGCAAATTATTTTTTTTTTCGATTTTAAACTATAGTTTAATAAAAAAAATAAAACTCAATCGAGTTACTTTTGAAAATTAAGAAAAATTTAACACTTCGTCGAGTTACAACAACGAATAGCTTATCATATTATGCAAAAAATAATAATAACTTACAAATCAGTTTAAAGTCACGCAGAAAAAAAAGAAAAGCGCTATTGGTAATATCGTATTTTATTTCCGTTTCTCTCGTTAACTATATACACCGTTTTATAACACAAAATAAAAAAACTTCCGACAAATTTGATATAAAAGTTTCCGAGTATATATAACAATAGACTTTGTAATTTTGAATAATAACTCCGTCAACGGTTAATTACAACAACAACAACGGTTACTCGTCTAAAACACTTGAAAAAGTAATAAAAAATATTTAACTTTTTATAGCTCGTAAATTTATCGAGACCGCGTTTCGGTGTGTAGACACGTCGTCACGAATACAATTTCGCTCGGAAATCCTAACGGGGATCTGTTGCAGCAGAGAGGGCCGCGCGTGGCACCGCGACCGCAAACACAAATTTGAATTCGTACAGGATCTGATCCCGCACGTACACCCACCCAAAGGGGCCCACACCACAGCGGTGGGTACGTAAGGTAGTTGTTTTATGGAAATAGTAGTACAGAGGTGACGGGAAAGAAGGGCTTATTGCAAAGGCGGTACCTATTCCACTGACAGCACTTAGCCTAACCTAACCTAACCGTACGTCTCGCAATCCGATTGGTCAAAATGAATTATAATGCTATTTTATATGTACCGTTACACCGTACCAGTCTATCAAAATGCGTGTGGTCAATAACTGACCGTTTTTACGTTTTACGTACACAATATTCGTCTGATAATCGTTTTATTTTTTTTAATTATTATCGATATCGTGTTTTTTTTTTTTTTGACATTGTGCGAAAAACAGAGAAAACTCTTGTCGTGCTCACGGAAATTTGAAATTATATGTGCAACGAAGGGAAGTACGCATACACCATTAAATTACGTATATTATTTAGTTTTGCGTGGATAAATATGGAAATTAAAAAAAAGCTTTACATTACTGAAATGTTACCGTGTTGGCCGGCAGAGTTTTTATTGAAATTTATAAGAATCCGCGGTTCACGGTAATTATTATCAATTTTTTTTTCGTTATCAAAAAGTCGGTGGGTAACACCCGCCCGCGCGCGTCGGTCAAGAGGCGTTTCTGGTGCAAAAAAAAATCCTGCCCCAGTCCAAGACACCGGCGATAGGGGAACGACACCTCCTCTCAAAGCCGTTGGAAACCAGATCAGCTTGTTGTACGCGACAACGGAAAAAAAAAACTCGCCACGTCCATCCCCCTTGCAGGGGGCGGCTACGCGCGCGGTTTCTCTTCCTTTTTTTATTATTATTATCGGTATTTAGGTCGACGTTGATTGATCGACGCCGGTACAGCTGCAGCAGCAGCAGCACAACAGCGCGCGTCCGATCTCGGAAGATTTGTTGATTTTTTTTTTTCCTTTCCCCCTCGCACTCGCTCGCCAAAGGAGGAACTTGGTGGCTGCTGTCCGCACACGCTCCGCGATTTTCGTTCGCTTCTCCTTCGTACGCAAGTACACACACGGGCAACACAACGCGTCTTTCTTCTCGTTTTATTATTAGTAACGCTTATTTAAACGATGCAGAAAGGTGTGCGCGACGAAATTGTCTGGCGGACGGCCGACAGAGACAACTCTAACCAAATACGCACGACGACACTTTGACGTAGTGGATGCAGAGTCGTCGCAGTCGTAATACGGTACTAGTATTATAGTACTAGTAGTAGTGGTGGTGGTGGTGGTGGTAGTAGTAGTTTTGTAGTAAAGCGTATAGTAGTAGACAGTAGTGGAGCAGCGGCGGCGGCGGCGGCGTTCGCACCCCGTCTACTACGCGTGCCAACGACGACATTTCTATTAATAAACCCCGTGGCCGCCGCCGGATTCCACGTATATAATATTATATTAACCGACAGCTATAATACACGACGACGACGACGACGACGACGACGACGCAGCAGAGCAGCAGTCCCCTCCATCACCAGGGAGAACACACCTGACGACGGAGGTCAAACTCGCGAGGGACTTGTATAATAATATATAACGGTCATACTTATTTATGACGCGCCGCGGCGGCAGCGGCAGCCTCCGAGAAGACTCTCTCTCATCCCATTACTATTAACACCCGTTATCATTATTTATTATTTACTTTTTTTTATTATTATTATTTGTTGTTGTTGTTATTAATTATTATTATATACATACGCTGCGTGTCAACGTACTGGCCCCCACTACGGTAGCAGTAGTAGTAATAATAACAATTGCGAATTCACGCTACCGTGGCCGCGGTGCGCGTCGATGCGGAACAAAATAATACATAAATTGCGTTCGTACGACGGCGGCGGCGGCAACGCATCGCGAATCGTCGTCGTCTAATTGGCACTTGAAAAAGCACACAAAACCGCGGCCGCCGCCGCCGCCGTCCCCGTCCGTCCGTATCCGTTGCTGCTGCTGCTGCTGCTACAACAACAAGCCGGCGGCGGGCCGACCGTCACGGCCCGTTGTCGTACAGTCGTCGACGGACAGATTAATAATAAATAATAATGCGCGGCGACGGAGGAGGAGGAGACGAGCGGACATAGCGCCGCGAAGAGAAGGGACTGATCACTTCTCACGCGGCCCCACAGGAGGTAATACTTCACCGATCACTACATTATAATATAGGTACACAATATAACCGTGCATGTACCCAAACGCTCGGAAAATTCCATTACGCATATTAATATAGTTTTCGAAAACCGCTAAACACAAAATAATTTTCGCCGACGACCAAACGTATACACATTCCGTCCTCCTAGTCCATCCACATGTTACATGCAATACGCCCGCGTGATTCAAGTTCTCTCTCTCTCTCTCTGGTAAACTACACGCGTATATGATTTAATGGCACAATTAAAGTTTGAAAACTTTATACGACGGTACACACTCGTTATTAAGCATATATATATATACGTGGTGTCCTTGCGTCGTTTGTTGCTGTTATATAATAATTAATGATTACCAATAACTTCTTCTTCGCCTTACGGTCCCAACTATTACAACACGTGGGGTCAGGCCTCACCGCGCAGTATCCTCTACACCTACCGTTGGCGGAAATCCATTGAAAAAGTCCTGGGTGGAGGAGGGCTACTATTACTTACACAAACCTAAGGACGGGGCTTTGTTTCCCCACGCCCACTTATTTACAACTCTTGACAAATTCTTGATTATAACGTATTCAAATGATCATAATATTGTAGCAAATATTTAATAAAATATAATAAACTACTCCTACTTGTTTCATAATTGACATTTATTTATATTTAATAAACACACACTGTACATAAAAAAATAAATAACAACCATTAATACTTTATTTCAAGACCAAAATCCTCGAGGATTTTGAAAATTCATTTAAAACACATTCACCGTCAATACTTTTTCTATGTGTAAGATATAGACAAATTCGTAAAACGCTCTTGGAGCACAGAAATTCTCAACTATACGTCTTTATTCTTCGCGCAGCTTAAAAAAAAAACAGCTTACGTGTTGCAGATCTAGCTGGTAAAATTAATGCTACTTGTAGCATTTTATATAAATTTGGAAATATTTCTTTTTTTTTTTAAATGTATTTTTCAAATCTTCAATAACCAAATCTTTTTAATTTTTTTTTTTTTTAAGGCAATTTTTAACAAGTCATTTCTGCTTTAATATTTTGTTTATCAATACACAACAAATCCTAAAATACATAATAAAAAAATTATAATACAAGTTAATCATTTCATAAGAAATAATACAACACATATAATATATGACACGCGACGGAATCGAGTAATTTTTTTCGGATTAAAATTGATCGAGCGCGATGGACGGGAGAGCGACTACGTCGTTAGCCGTTATACACAGCACGTGTGTGCTGCGCGTCGTGTACGAGTAAAAAGAAAAAAATGGATTCCAAAAAATATAAAATAAAATTTTTTTATATATATGTATATATTTAAGCGAGTTCAAAGAAAAAATAATTTTAAAGATTTATATATAAGTAGTTATAACGCGTCTTGATATTTACATAAATGTTATTACAGGACATTTTGTGGCTAACTGCAATAACGACGACGTTTAAGTGAGAACACCACACAGGCTTTTTATGAAAAATAAACGGCGAAGGAGAGTAAAAAAAAACACACACACACACACGTGTATTTATATATAAATATAGACAATGTGTTACGACAAACCTTGATAGGAACGTGAAAATACCTACAGGCTAACGAGAAACGCGCTATTTACATTTTTAGAAAAAAAGTTTTCTTTTCATACAGATTTCGTAATATTATTTTACACGCAGCAGTCAGATAAATAATATATATATATTGGATACTGCAGAATAACAATGATTATTTTTTAATAACGTACTTGTGGAAAATAAATTGCAGCGCTTGGAGAAGCTAATATAATTAAATCCATTACACAGTGTAGTAGTGTAGCAGTAGTAGCGACTGTAATAAAAACCGTAGTAATGAAACCGGTAGTACAGTGTAGCGGGTGAAGATAATAATGTATTTTATGCTCTTGTTTGTGTTAAATAATTATAATACGAACACAAATTTATAAAGGAAAATAAATTTGACGGTTATTAAAACCACGTATATAATACGATTGAACGTTTTCTTAACACGAACAACAATAATAATTGTAATTCGTTATAAATGTACAGATAATTAAAACATTTGACATACATTATTTAAAACGAAACTCATTATTGTTCCGCTCTCTCGCTTATTTCGTACAAGAATAATAATTTAACTGCATTACACGACCAAAAGGAGAATGTACAACCCCGGCGTTCGTAATAATTAAAACTTGAATTTTATAAGTATTCTTTAATCACAAAACGTTCTCGTATATATATAGTAGTCGTAAGACACACTTATGGAAAATTCCAAAAATAAAAAATAAAAGACCCTATCAATTTTATTGCGAAATAATAATAATAATAAGAAGAAGAAGAAAAACTGCGATGAAAAACATCTAAAAGACCTCGTTTCGCTCACTGGTATTATCTCCCCTCTCTCCCAGTGTTTTATTATTCAAAATCAATGATAAGACATTTTAATAGATTCGGAAAACGATTTATCTCTCTCTCTCTCTCTCTCTATATATATATATATATATATATATATATGTAGAGTTTATAAAAATAATAATAATGTAAAGTGCTCATAAAAAATAATTTACGAGTAAAAAATTTCAAAAAGTGTATTTAGCGTAGTAATGTATAAACAATATGAATAATCGTGTAAATTCCGAGTCATTTAGTACCAAAAAAAAAACTACAAAATTAAATCCGAAAATTATGTAATCGTGATATAACATTATACGAGTTTCAATACTATATTAAGAGTGTATGTAAATAACTTTCAACGTTTCGAAAATTGATTTTCTGATATTTCAATACGCGGAAAAGAGAATTCCTGTTCTCTTAAGTCGAAAAACCAATGTAGTACGTATAATACGTGTGTAATAAATGAACTACTACTATTACTTCGTTAGTGTTTCCTTGTGTTTGAGTGAAGGGGGGGAAAGAAAATACATAAGGAAAAGCAACAACTATTTGACCTGTAATTTCATCCATTCCGACGAAGAATCGAGATCAATATCCATCACCACTTTTTGCGTGGACTACCCTACTCAATACTCGCGGCTACAATTCGGAGCATTCCTCCCCCCGTGTGAACGAAAAACACTTGGCGCAAAGACCATGTGACCACACACGCGTACTAAAATCGAAAGATATATGAATTTTTTTTTTCTAACCTGTAGTTATACAAAAACTCACTGGTAAAATCGAAAATTACTAGGAAAGACGTTTCTTTTTAAATACGAACATTTGCCGCGATTAATAGCCACGAACAATTTTCTAACAAATTAGGGCTCGGATTTTAACGTCCTAAAAATATCAGAAAATGCATTTACGACCTAAAAAAAAAACACGGGAAAAAAATGTCCCGATAAAATTGTATTAAAAAAAAAAAATCCACTTTAAATACAGTTTTTAATTTTACAATTGGCACGGCCACGCGCACCACCGTCGTCGAAACGATGTCGTCGTATACGATAAGAAAACAAATCGATGAAAGACGTACGTAATCGGCTACAGGTGCGTGACGACGACATCCAGAGATATGTATGAGAATCGTTTTTATTTCGAAACCAATACACGAGTTATACTAATAATACCCGATTTCGTATTAGCTATGTGTTTATATCACGGGTGAATCCGTAATATTACTAGAAAAACGTCAAAAACTTTGAAAATGCAAGAAAAATCCGTTGTCTTTCGTGTCGAGCATTTCGGAAAAAAGAAAACGCATCGATATCCGAGCTCTTGACAATAATATTATTATTACAAATCGCTGTAACCACTAGTGTTGGTCGACAACTCTTGTTTTTCGCGAACGCGAACGACGAATTGAACGCGTTAAGATTATTATTTACTATACGCGGAGGGGAAATAAATCACGTTCGTAATATTATTTTAATGTGGCGCGCGTCCTGGAAGGAAGAGTTCCTTCCTTCCTCCTCTAATTCCTCTATTCGTACACGTTATCTAAAATACCGAAATGCGCGCGTATTTCGATACAGACGTATCATAATATTATTATAAGCTCCGTCGTTTAATTTAAATCGCATTTATCAAAAACGTCTATACATATTATGATAACGCGTAAATGAAATATTATATTATTTCCGCAGCGACACACGATCCGGAGTGCGCGCGCGGCGGCGCGGTTTAAATTAAAATTGATTTTCCATTAACGACGACACCACCACCAACCACGTGTCAAACGACATGTTTATCGAATTAAAAAAAAATAAAAAATTAATGATTACGAAGACGCTGCAATAACGCCGTTGTTGTTTTACCCTTTAAAAATTAATAGGTTAACGTGACAAACGATTCTTTTTATTTAAATAAATATTCCACTTTAATAAATACAACTGGGATTACGAATTTTCTCCGGATAAAAAGACGGTAATTCGCGAGATATCAAACAACACGACCTCGGGACAGAAATTCTAATCCAAATAAATAATTATCAAGAATCACAATAAATGTTCGTGCATAAGTTTTTCTTGCAAAACGCGTTTTCATAACGTTTTTGTACGTCCAATACCTCTGAAATAGAGTAACATTTCTCTATCGCAGATTGAAATGTATTTTTTTTTTTTTATCCGATCCCCACTATAATAGCTAATATAATAATTTGTATAATAAATTATCCAGTGAACAATGGAAAATAATAAAATGAAAGAGTCTTTGCGGAAAATTCCTTTTGGTTATAAAAAAAAAAGGTTAGGTATAACATATTTATACACGCGTTTCTAAAGGTTATTTATTGACCAGAATTACCTTGAATTCATTTTCAAAATTCCATTAAAAAAAAAAATTACTCTAAAGTGTGCGCTCAAATTTTTTTTTTTTTTATTAATTTTTATCCCAGACGATTATTTTCGTCAAACAAAATCGCCCAATACACGTATCCCTCCCCTCCCCCTGTATTTTTCACCTTACAACAATCCACACGCGACCACAAAGTATCTACTACTATTCTGGCAACAGCGAATGTGTAAAGGCTGACATATTTATGAACGCATTGAAAAATGTGCTCATTGGCGCGAAATTGAACACTTGGCACACACGTTTATCGAGAAAAGTAGTTTTTAAACGCTAAAACGTTCGACAAATCAAACGGCGAAAAATACGGCCAATAACAATTGGCATTTTTTTAAATAATCGTCCGACGAATAATAATTATAATTACTGGGGGCCGAGAGAGAGGAAAAAAAAAATTGCTTAAATAAACGCGCGTATAATCAATTATTATCGACCGTTCAAAACATTACTCAGCGTTTATACAGTTACAAACAAACGTATATTAAATATAAACAAATTAAATTCGTCGAAATCGTATCCGACTCTATTCCCACACACGGTCACGCTCCTACAAAAACGTTATTACTAATCGCGAATCCGAGATTCATTCGAATATCCATAACATTACCACGTTACTACCTCCTACTGCTCGAGTAACGGACAATATTGCAAATCAATAAATCTCAATAAAATACAAGTACATTTTAGAACGTCCATAACTCTACGATTATTCACTTATATTTTAATAATAACTCAAGTACTGTTATTGAACACAGTAATATCGTTGCATTATCGAGGCAAAGAAATGTTTAATTATCGTAACGAATAACACGCATTGGAAAATATAAAAACGGACGTATGTACCTGTATATCGAATGGAGTCATAACATTTCCCTGCGAGTCAATAGCGCCCTGTTGTTGCTGAGCGTTGTTGGCGTGGTACGAGTTAAGGTCCATTTGTTGCGGATCGCCTTGGACTTGAAATTGTTGGTGTAAAGGCATAGTCATTCCATGGTGATGATGGTTGATCAGTTGTCCTTGGTGTAGGCCGCCATGCAGTCCATCAATCA
Source organism: Slavum lentiscoides (assembly GCA_032441835.1). NCBI lineage: Eukaryota > Metazoa > Arthropoda > Insecta > Hemiptera > Aphididae > Slavum > Slavum lentiscoides. The sequence goes on along the minus strand of CM063717.1, from coordinate 7,744,807 downwards.
CCACTACGTTGTTGGCACCAGTGTTAGCCACTTGGTTGCCCGACACTGCATTCATTGCATTTTTGTTGATTTCTTCTTCACTGGGCGATGCTTGACGACTGAAAAATCGCAACAGTATTTAATATTTTAAATACTACAAAAATCAATTTTACAGTGAACAATTTTTTTATATATATATATACATATATAGTATTGTACTATTATAAAATGTACGTATAGTGTATCTTAATGAACTTGACAAAGCAACTACAATATTGAACTCATTAACGAAAATGTTTTAATTTGAAACCGATAGATTTAATAGGTTATAAATGTACATACACAACAAGTGAATACAGAATACTAGATTTCATTTATAATGACAAATAAAACAATTTAAAAACCAAAAAGAACCAGAAAATAAAATTATTACAAAATAAAATTGAACTTAATCATTCTAAGTGAGGGCACTGAATCCATTTCTTTGTCTGCCGGAATATAGAATAGTTTAACAGTCTTGAAACTGAATAACTGCTACTACAGTTAGTTCGATAATATTTAATATCATTACTACAAGAAAAATTTTTGAATGTTTAAAATTAATGCTAAAGGTTGTAATTCTGCAACTAATTAATATAAATGGTCAACTCTTAATATAATATAAAAACAACAATAAATCAATTACCTAATCTTATATAAAATTTAAATAGTCCAAAGTTAATGTTTTCCTATAATAAATAAAAATAAAATAAAATATACAAGTATTTAATAAAACGTTTAATAATTAATATAATACATGTTCTATGAAATATTTATTCGTATAAAAATAAACCCTCCATTCCCTCCCCTCATACTATTATTTACCAATATTATAATAATACAATATACGTAAAGATTAAAATATATCGTAAGGTTTTGACATGTAACATTTATGCAAGATGAGATCTCAACGGGTCATTACATACTACAACATACAGAAAATTTAGAAAACAATGCAAATATATCAACCGATTTGTTTGAAAATTTATAAAAATATTATAAAGATACTCATTACCAAGAATAATATATGTATCATCGAATACATCAATTTAGTATTTACAATCAATTATAATATTAAATTTTGTCAAAATACTAATATAAATATACGTAACAGGCTAAAAACTTACTGTTAATATTTAATATACAAAATTTACTATGCAAATATACATATGATATTACAGAAAAGTCTATGGCTTTATTCTTAGCAATTAAATAATATATAAATAAAGTTGATGATCTAATTGAACGCAAACATATTCAAAAAAAATATATAAAATATAAGCCAAAGCACTTTAAGCACGTTTATGTGTTTTAAAACACGAACAATATTGTAAAATAACTGACTACACTGTTATACAATAAATATGTTATAAATTTAAGTTATTACAATATACATGCAACTAAAAATTATTACTACTTCTTAATACTATCCTAATTGATTCATAAGTATTGCAAATATCTTATGTGGTTTCTACTATTAAGAAGGGCTAGAGATAATTAAAAATTAATTAAGGCAAATTATACTATATAATCATAATTCATTTTGTCTTTGTCAACAGTATAAAACTATGGATTTTAAATCAAATTTTACATATTTTCATTACAAAGTTGTTAATAATAATAATAATAAATATATTTTGGGTTTTAATACTGAAGTGCCAACTCAATAATAAATTGTTTTCATTTATTTTGTTTTTAATTAATTAACAACCATAAAAATAATACGTTGAAAATAGAAATAACGATTATTATAATTAAACATTGGAACCTCTGATAATAAAAAATTAAATTAACATAATTAAACACTTATACGCTTAACACCATTTCATAATAATTAATCCATCTATTATATATTTACAACACGTTATCAATATTTGTAATTACTATGTATACTAAATAGCAACAACAATAAAAAAAACTTTTTTTTTTATAAACAAAGTATGTGACCTACCAATACAGTTTCCTATAGGAAAATTACAATTTTATATTATTACACATGTTAAACTACGCATTTTATTTCTAATTAAATATATAAAACCGTGAGGGGATGGCTATAGAATATTTATCATTGTAAAAAACAAGATAAAAAAAATTCTAGTTACGTATTATAAAAAAATATACACAGTAAGACTGTGATTAACGAAATAAAAATCATTCACATTTTATAATGAACTCTGATACTGCTATACTGAAACTCGCACTCAAGCAATTGGAGAAATAAGAAATCCAAATAAACTGCATTATATCAATAGAAAAATGTTCACTATTATCAGACAGCTTTGGGTAAATATTATAATATTATGTACTGTGTTCGTAGAGAAACTAGGGCGTAGTTAATAAATTGTAGTGAGGAAGGAAATAGCCAGTTTTTGTTCACTACACATTTCTATTCATACCACAAACGCAATGTATAGTACAAAACAAAATTTACAGAAAACCTTTTGATATATTTTACTAAAATGGACAAGCAAGTTAATATGTATTGTTAGTATTGGTAAGTCACTTGTTACTTTACCACAATTAAGATCATGAATTACGAACAAATACAATATAATAATAATTAAATTAGTATCTTAATAAATACAAAAAAAAATTATTATTTTTACAGGGTATATGCAATGAATGGCATTTATTTTTTCCAGACTTTAAGCAAGCAACAAAACAAACGTTTATGTATGGTATTTAATTAGGCAAAAGCACAAATTGCCAAATTTAAACAGAAACAATAATGGGAAATGGCATTTCAAAAAAATTATGTAACAAAATTATACATAAAATAGCAACAAAAACTCAATAGCATAATTATTTTGTAATATTGACGTATAAGGAAAACATAATAAAACATAAATTTTAAAAAAAAGTTTACAATTTCAAAAGGTAAAACTATGTATTAAGTAAGGAGAGCAACTTGTTCAACATATAAATATAAAAAAAATTACACTTGAATATACAACATTATAATATGTATATGTTTATATAATATAAATTATGACAAGTATTTATTACATTACATAAATAAATAATACAATATACTAATTCGAAAAATGTCAAATGAGATAAAAATCATAAAAAAAAATTGTTCATATTAAAATTTGACAAAAATTAGCCAAATAACACTAACTTGATGTATTTATCTTCGTCCAAGCCATTTTGTACAACTACCATTCCATTTTGTTGACCGACATTTGAACAATTTCCATTTTCCATTTCTTTTTTGTTACTATTTACAGAATCGTAAGGAGAACCTGGAGGTTTGTCTTTGTCTTTCTTTATGTTTTCACCGTCGTTCTAAACGAAAATCACACATTAATCCACATTACTTCACGATTTAAATAATTAACATTATACGTACTATAACCAAATTCCTCATTCTAGGCTCTAGTGGCTCCATTTTATTCGGTGTACTAGCTAGAACATACTCGACCATCTTCATGCCAATACCAGCCTCTGACGATCTGGGAGATAATATATTGCCTGAATCATTACCTACTGGAAAACCAGCGCCTCTTCTTGCTAAAAATAAAATAAAATAATAATAAAAATTAAACACAGATTAGAAAAATTACAGTTAATATTATATTACTCGGTTGTGTATTAAAAAAATATGATGAAATATTATTAAAAAGATATAATTATTGCATTGTATACAATGTACATTTAAGTATCCACATCATACATGAAAACTATGAACTGCACTACATACACTATTTATATGAATACTATTTATCTATTAATATTTTCATTCATTTAAAAACCCTGATGAAAATATAAATTTTCCATAAACAATATATACCATAAATTATAAACTAATATTTTTATAACATTTGTATGTTTATTAAAATTTTAAAACATATTTAAAGACTATTTATTACAATATTGTAAAAATGTTTATATAGGTAGTTAGTTTATAATATTTTGGTTTATAATCCAGTAATTGGTCATTAATGGATTAGTGTAAAATGTATATGAAAAAGTAAAATAGCAGTAACAATAATAATAAATAATATCTCTATAATCTCTATAATGTATACACAAAAATTATCTTTGGACTACTATATTATATAAATAATAGTATATATAAGAACTTTATTGAAGTGTTTTAGGTTTACATAATTTATTTATAAACTATTTTATTTTAGATCCAGGCTGAAGGGAAAAATGTTTTGGTTTTACTATGTATGATGTGTTACATCACATCTGGTTAACCTTAATCTGGCAACTGTTTTAGAGACAATAAATGTCTGTAGGTTCATTTAACTCTTCCTCCTATAGTCCATTAGAAATTGAAAGTGGTTGCCTTCTAGTTGTCAAAGCAGAAATATTCATGAAAATGTTCACACAAAATCCATAAAAATGTTAATGAGAGAGTGCTTAGGGGAGGGGGGAGAGGAAGAAAACCCACTACAACATGCAAAGTAATTTTTCGAATATGACGAGTACTATACCATCATAAAATCTAAAATATTAATAGAATATTTATTTATTTGCACTAACAAAACGACTAAACACTGAATAGAATACCATAACTAATTATTAAAATGAATAACAATCGTGGAAAGCTATAAAAATAAGTAACACTTTTAATAAAAAAAAAATAATAGTTTGACTAAAAATTAAGTACTATAAAAGTAGTCTATAAAAATATTTTTCTCTCTATATATATATATATATATTATAATATTGTGTAAATATTTATATATGTATTTACTTATAACAATTAGAAAATCGCAAGTTCAAAATGAGCGCATTGCATATTAATCCAAGGTTATACAAATAATCCGTATATAAACACAGCGGTTTATTTTAAATAACACGCATTATTTATATACCATTAAAACTATTTTTGATACAATTTTTTTTTCTTTTCAAAATTTGCAACTTGAACCTCAGAGTGTTTACCTGGCTAATGCACAGAATATACAATTATGTTTACCAAGTATTATTATTAGGATTTAAAATATGAATTGAAAACACAAAACCGGTTTTGTTATTCAACTACACTGTAAATGTATTTAATAATGAAAATGAAAATTATTAGCCCGAAGACAGGTTTTTTTCATATAATGCATAGGTACTACGCAATACGTCATGCCATTGAACTTGGTTGTTGTATACATACGCATAACACCACACGCCATCTACTTAACTAAATTACCACATTTATACATATATATATTCAAAATATAATTGGTGGACTAATGTATAATTCATATATATTCCTTAGAAAATGCAAATTTCGTAATAAATGAAATATTAATAATAAGAATATAAAAATAAAATAATTCGTAAAATAACAGTAGTATGAATATGGAAAATAAAATAAAAATAAACCTAAAATAAGTACATGAAATCAACAAATACGCAAAGAAATTTCAAAATTAGTAATTATTATTGAAATACTGGAGTATAATATTCAACTACGTATAAAAAACATATACAAACAAATTTTTTTAATATTAAAAATGTTACACATTAAAATTAAGTTAAAGGCGCATCACCAGAACTCTCTTGTTTGAGAGAAGGCTTTTTGATAAAAACAAAATAAAAATAAAAATTGAGTCAATAAAACGCACTCTTTTATGAATCCAAGCCCTCCTCTCCTATTAATTTATCCATTGCGTATAAAACTACCAGAAATGGAATTTGTGTTGCATACTACAATTTTCAACCTATGCCCGTACCCCCTTTAATAATATCGATAATAGAAAAACTAATTAAGTATTGCTAATGATAATATCAGGACTAGTCCAATGTTAGAGAATCAATGAGAACTCGAGTTCGAGTAATTGCAAAACAACAAAAAAGTCCAAATTATACGATCGGACATCGACAGAATAGAAAAACCGCAATATTCAACGAAAAATTATTTTAAAATTTAATAACGTTAATAAACTCACTATTAGAACTCCAAGTGGAATCTCTCCACATTTGATGATGATGGTCGTTCAAATTAAGTATTCCTTTCGGTCCGTCTTCTTTACCTTCTTCCACTCCCCATAGTTTTTTAGTCGATGACGCAATCTACAAACAAATTTAAGTGTTCAAACTATGTTTTTTATTTTGCTAAACGATGCAAAACGAAGCAATAAAAAAAAAACACAAGAAATTGTTGTGTCGTTTTTTACAGGATACCATTTAATAAGCCCATAATATATCATTTTTAAATCGAAATATTTCACACATCTTATTCGACAAATAAAATATCATAAAATTCAATAATAATGAAACACTGTCGTACTTATTAATATTTCGATACGGATATTCATTTTCATTATTTAAATACGAGTATGTATAATAAAATTACGTATACGACAGCGATCGAATAATAACAACAATAATATAAATAAAAAAAAGCCGCGTAACGTTTTTTTTTTTTTTGTCAATATTTAAACAATATATTAATACGGTTTGCGGTTTAAAAGTAAACGAACATTTTTTCAACACACTGTTCTTGAAAAGAGTGCTTTACCCATAATGTGAAACAGCTGCGTTAAATAAAGGAACGAAATAATTTCGTGAATATTTTTTTTTTTTTTTTTTGCTTTTAATCTTTAAACGAATCGATTTTCGTTTCACAATATTATATACGTTTTGAAACGGCCGGTTAACGCATAACACGTCACATTCTTTTTTTTTTTCATTTTACAATTTTTCATTTTTTCGTCGAAGTTTCACGCGCTTCTCCGTCCTAACGAGCGCACGTCGTCAGTCTTTTGATTTTTCAACGAGTGACGAGAAATTTTTTTTTACACGAATTTATCAAAGACACCGGTGGGGCGGGAGGAGAGGACCAAAGACGCGATTATACGATATTCCCAGAAAACGTTACGCTGAAACAGTGTGTTCGCGCGCGTCCGTGAAACTCGATCCGATAAAAGAAAAAAATAAAAGACTTGGCTGCTGTGGTCAGCGACAGATATCAGAAGAACAAAAAAACGCGTGTCCAGCGTATCGGGCAACAACAACAACGACGACGACGACGACGAGACACAACGTCGCGGCGGTCGTATCCGCCCCCGGGAGCCGGTTCACAAATCGACGACGAACGCGATAAAGTAACACCGACTGGCAACCCCGACCGGTTCTGCAATACAAGACGCACGCGCGCGCGCCGCCGCCGCCGTCGGGCATGTGTGCCGGGAAAAACTTCACAGGGACTGCCGCCGCCGGGCCAGCACGAAACGACAAAACACCGTGTGTCGTTGTCGCTCTGCTGCACGCCGTGCAGTGGGGCCCGCCGAGAAACCAAGACGATGATATTGTGCGCGTATACACGGTACGCGCGCAGCATACGCGGAGAAAACGTCGACGACGATAGCGGCTGGCGCGGCGCGCTAGGACGATGGCGGCGAGTAGTCGGAGGGGGAGCACTGGAAGAACTAAGGTGACCTTGACGATAGAGGACAACGTCCGCACCAAGGTTTACGTCGTCGCCGCCGTTGCACACTCACACACACACACACACACACACACGGTACACACAACACACACGAGCTCGCCGTGAGCGGCGCGCACACACACGCTCCGCCAGCGGCTCTCCTACACGAAACGAGACAAAAAAAAACCAACATCGCTCGGTTTTTTTTTTCCACTCGTTCTTCACCGATTTCGTAACGCGGCCCGAGCCGATGAAACGGGAAGGGAATTCTAATGTGAAAAAACGATAAATATTTCCGTCTCGTGTGGACGCGCAAAACCATCATATCACGAGACGATAAGATGTGTTGGTCACGAGGACCGGGGCCGACGCGATGAAATTCTAAAAACACAACCGGCGCAGCGGGGGCCAGCCCTATATTTTCAAGCGGCCCTCTCACAAAAACGCACGATTTTTACACCCCACATTACTTTGGAGACCGGACCCTTCGTCGTCGGCATCCCCGCACGACGACGGAGTCACACACACACGCGCGCGCGATAAAACCCCCTGACAACAACAACCACGGTCTGTTGTCGCGTCGCTCGCGGAAATTACGTCATAGCGCAGGGACGACGTCCCTCCTACGTTATGACTTGTGAATATAACTAACGGATTTTATAGGAACGAAATAATACCAAGAATTTTCAACGATAATAATAATAACACTATTATTACGTTACGAAAATCATAAGAGTTAGTATGAGTAGTTAAAAAAAAAAAAAAAGTGTTATTATTGGTCCGTTTTTTTTCTAGTTTTATCACGCGTTTCGTTTGTACAGAGAGACATTCACACGCGGTTGAAGTCGAACGCGATAAAAGTAAAAAAAAAAAATCGTACAACGCCGACCGACTCTAAAAACACCGTCTCAGTATACACAAGTGGTAAAAGGTGTAACAACATGTTACACAGTAAGAAACTGACATTACGTACGTACGTGTATAAATGTTTTTTTTCCTAACGGATAACTAAATTATAAAACACATTACGTACATATTAATATTGTTTTCGTACCGTATAATTTAAACCTATGTCGGATCACATAAAAAAAACAAATCGACCACCACGTTGCGTCTCGTAAATTAAATTAATATAAATTAAACGTATGGCGAATTATATATTATTATACAGCGAACGCATACAATGCCTTTTAGATACATTAAAAATATAATATGACTCTAAACAAAATGTGTATTAACAACAATCACTTAATTACCTACTATAATCTCCTCATATTAATGTCGTCCGCATATTTTATTTGGTAAACCAATCCGTAACTTTAATATGTTTTAAATCATAGGCGATTATAAAAAAAAAAAATTACTTAAAATAAATAATATGTATATATCTATGACTAATTAATAGAATTCGAATAATATATAAAATATGTACTAACAGTAACTAATCGCTACTACACCTATTATAATCTCCTCATATATATATATATACGTTGTCCGCATGTTTCATTTGGTAAACCAATCCGTAACTTTAATATTTTTTTAAATCACAGGCGATTATAAAATTACAAATAATAAATAAATATTATAGCTAATATATAATAAAATAATTAAGTTTAAATACGTATTAACAGTAAAATACCGCTAAACTATCTATTTGTTATCTCCTCATATTAATGTCGTCCGCATATTTCATTTGGTAAACCAATCCGTAACTTTAATATTTTTTAAATCATAGGCAATTAAAGTTACATAAAATACAACAAAGTACCTAATATATACGTTAACAGTAATTATTAAACAGCAATCATTTTACTACCTACAACACACATATAATAATATAATCCGTAACTTTTTTTTCTTGTTTCTTATATATATCATTAATATATAAGCGATTATAAATTTACAAAAAGTATAGTGAAGATTTAAACATATTTAATAATAATTACTGAATTACACATTATAATCTCCTCATATTAATATTGTCCGCATATTTCATTTGGTAAACCAATCCGTAACATTAATATTCTTTTAAATCACAGGCGATTATAACTGTACAAAAAAAATTAACAAATTTAAAATGCAGAACTACGTACGTTTATGATGTTATTTTCACATTAATAGCGCCTACATGTTTTATTTGTTACACAAATTTTTAATAATGTATGTGAATCATTAACACAGAGTAATATTTTTTTATAGATAAACATATTGATTCGATGACCTAATTATATATAGTTTGTTTATACTTTAAAGGTAATCATGCTTTTTAATGGAACTTAGATAACACACAGAAAACAGTTCAATAAGAGTGAAAAAAATTTATTTTCCTAGAATAAACTAAATGAAATGCAGTATTTTACTATTTATTTGTTAAATCACATTGCAATTAATATTTCAATGGAACAATATTATAAAAACATAATGAGTAATAACGACTAAGAACAACTTATTAATTCGACCAATGTTTACACATCACTGTATATCTTTACAATAATTTCTAATATTAATCAGAAAACTCTTTTAAAGAAAAAAAGGTAAGTATAAATAGGTTTTGAATAATATCGTTTCTGCTAATTTACTAGTACATTATTCGGTACGATTGAATCGAGTCAAAAGAACTTTAATTGATTAAATATATCAATAAATAATAAGTAATAACAATTTAAAAATAAGTAACTCGTAAGGATATTCAAATGCTGTAATTAAGTAAATGTAATGAATAACGAGTAATGAGTTTGAATATTACTAAATGATTTCTTTCATATTCTACCCTAGAGAATCAATGTATTTTTTTACAGTTTTTAGCAAGTTCTACTTTCTATTTAGACCATAAAATATCATCTGTGCACAATTTGCAACAGAAAATAGTAAGTATAAGGGTAAGGCCATTTGAGCTACACAAGTGTTCGAGAATGAAAAAAAAAATACCTTCTTCGCTTCGTTTAGAATCTAAAAATAAAATCGTGACACTAAGAGTATACAATATATCATTATGTTGAATTTAATGTGTGTAATGATGAACGTTTGTATTCAATATATACGATTCCGAGTAACGCTATATAAGTTTCTATAATTAATGAATATGATTAAAATAACATTTCTAGTTTACAATTAGGGTGACACTATTTTTTTTAATATTGGTCGAATTTAGTTTTTATAACTTTTTTTTTTATATATATAATTGCATAAAAAAATATATCTTAAATCTTGTACATATTATAAACTCAAGTATCAAAATTTCGTGCGTTATAAATTTAAATAAAAAATAATAATTGTCATTTCACGCGAAAAACTTGCAAACAATTTGAATGAATATTTAATAAAAATTATAAACACTGACTTTTGACATTTTTCTTTCAGTATCTATTGTTAGAAAATGGATGATAAATCTTACATAAAACGTACAGACCTTCAAAAAAAACCATTATATTAATTTTGAACATAAACACCAAGTTCATGGGAATACGTATCGATTAAAATTACCACCATAATATTACGTACACGATTTGCAACCGGCAAGTTAGGTTGAAAATAGAAATCGAACATCGAAGTTATTATGTTATTATTCCCATCACAATTTTCGTATTTAAAATATTATGTTATCGACGCCTATAAAAATTTATTTTCTAACGAAATAATGTACTTATTGGGATATTTTCGTACAGCCGGCCTTAAGGGGACTTAAGCGTGTATTTATTTTGTTTGTCTTGCACACGTGGAACATGGTAAAACAGACGTTTCTTACTACCGATCTCCTATGTATAAGTGGTGCGATAAGAAATTTGAAAACAAATTCGTCGTGAGATCTACGCGAGATCGACTTTCCCACGTTTCTAATTCCCTCCCCCTCAACATAAATTCCTCCAAAATTGATTGAACACATTTATAATAAAATTAATTTGCAAATACTAGATTTTTGAAGGATTCGAGACCATAGAAAAAAAAAAATGAAAAAAATGCGAATATCGATCTATAGCGAAATAAGTCGCGACGAATTCGAATCCGTTTTCAGAATACTTATCGCATCACTAGATCGAACGGTATGATTGAAGTAGGGGAATATTTTATACCACGTTTTGTCGCGTGCAAGACAAAGAGAGAAAAGCAAATTAAATTACGTAAATAAATTAAAATTTAAAAAAAAAATACTAGCATCGACAAAATGTATTGGCGACCGATATAGATATCAAAAACGTACAAAAATACAATCGCTATCGCGCCCATCTGCCGATAAGTTTTATTTTAAGACACCGAAAAACGGGCCAGCGAGTAATCTAACATTTTATCATTGATTATATGTATAATCAATGATTTTATAATATTATAATGTATTGTATGGTAATCGTAACGATTATCTGTGCATAACTGGACTACTACTACTATTACTACTATTACGTTTGTAGCAATATTATTTATGAAAAAAAAAACTTTTAGTTAAAATAGCAGCCGTACATAAAATCCATCAACGGACACACCAAATTGTTTAGGTACTATTTTTAATAAGACGAAACCTTCCAAAAACAGTTTTGAGGGTGGCCGCCGCGCCACGTTGCGTAACGACGACGGAACAAACGAGGTTAGTGTAATAATTATTATTATTATTATTCCGAAAACAATACCGTGTAATACGTCATATAACTCAACGTAATGACGACAAAGAAAAAAAAAATGTTTTTTTTCATTGAATTTTTTTATACTCGTATTTTATAACGGGCACAAATTAAAACGGTTACAATTTACGTTTTCTGCGACGGATTTCAGGGGCGTTAATCAGATTTTTTTTAGGCGAGACACTGAGGCACTTGAGTAATGTCATCGTTATTTCTAAATTCTGATCCAAAACTAAACCTTGAAATTAGAAAAAATTACCGAATTCTCAACATACTAAAAACAGGAAAGAAAGGATAAAAAGGAATTTGGTGTAAATTTCGGCGGTATTTCCCCTTACGTCATCGTGTAAACTATGTTGTCGTAATAATTTTTGTAACAAAAATTTTACATCTTGTAGGAACACATAAAAAAATTCCTGAAATTTCGTGGAAGGGGCTATCTTCTCTCCCTTAAATACGCCCCCCCCCTCCGACAGATGTTCTCGCGTATAAAGCATAGACAATATAAACGACCCCCCCCCGTCCACCTAATGTGCACCTAAATACCTAATAACGAGATAAATAATTATAAAAAGATTTTTTTAGAAAAAGAATATTAAATATTCGTATAAAACTAGTTAAAAAAAAAAAACACGTGGAGCGTATGATGTGACAAAAACGCTACGCGGTAGACACAGCAATTTAATTTATTGATCACAGTACAAGGTTTCCAACAAACTCCGGTGGCGGAAAACCCGACGACGACACCCACGTGTTGCTCGTTCCCTATCCTACAACAGCGCTGCTATCCGTCGCACTCTCCCACCGCACAACACCGCCATAACCATCACAACACATCGAGGTTATAACATCACATACCATTATTTATTATAATAATAATAATAATAACCAGTGGTCGAAGTGTGGGGAGGATATGAGGGGATGCCATCCCTCCACTTTTTTTAGTCAGCGTATTCCATCTCATCCCTACTTATTTTGTTTAAAATTATTCATCCCTCTTGGATTTTTAAAAATGTATATTTTTTTTTATAATTCGTAGTTGTTACGTTGTCTAATTTTTTTTAGAAAAATATCTTTGTACTTTTTTTTTCTTTGTGAGAACTATTAGGTTTTCTAAAATATTAACATTCAGTAGATCCAAACACGTCACTTAATCACACAATCATAAGAAATATAGTTAACCGTCGATAGGGACGGTGTTAGGGCCTTTTGTTACAAAAATATATTTTTTTTTTTTTTGCTTCTTTTTCACCAATATGGACCGTTCACGACTTTGCCCCCCTGCCCGTTTCAAAACTCGAAATGAAGACACTGCTTCCACCTCCCCCCCTACTTATTTTGATCCACTTCGATCACTGATATTGGCGGGAAAGGGCTATAGTAGAAATAACGGATTGACGTTTGAAGTCCCCCACAAACAGGACGGGATAAGTAGCAGTACACAACAGACAACAACGAGCAGGACCCCCACTCGGTAATATCATCACCAAGACGTAGTATTGTTATCCGCGTTAAACGGCGTCAACTGCTGAAAATCCGAATATTCGTTTATTATGGTCGAATAACATATCGTAATAACCGTCTAATTAATTAATAATTATTTCCTCGACATTGGACTAATTAAATAATAACACCGGGCTAGAAGAAACAAAGACCACCACCGCCGCCGCGCGTGCGATTCGTCCCAAGGTCCGATAAACTACTATTAATGATATACGAAAAAAATCGTTAAATCTTCCAACTCTTATTACGATAATAAAAATTAAATACTTTCTGGTACAACAACACACACACACCGCAATATTTCCGTTCGATATATATATTCCTTTTTTTTTTTACAGAAAAGTACGTTATTTCTAAAAGAAATAAACTGCATAGCATCGACTTTCTCATTATTATTTACAACACGATGAATAATTTTTTACGTTTCGCGTGTCGTTCGACTATTATTTATTGTAAAACATAATATAGGAATTATCGCGAACGCTCCGCGGGGTCACGAGAAATAATTCGGAAATGACGAATATTATTAATTAAACTAGAAAATAATCCGTATAAAAAAAAAATATATATATATATATATTAACGATATTATATACGTGTAGATATTTAAAAAATAATGAAATAAAAGTGCGATAAACAATAATGGAATGCTTTAAAAAAAAATATATCGTAAAACGTCGTTTTGTATAGAACGCATTAGGCGTGTTTTAAGATACGGCGGATTTTACAAATATAATTAAGGAAATAAAACGCGGTTCACACGAAACACCTAACGTACGCAGTTCCGACTCTTCAAGCGAGTAATTCATATTCCGATAAATCGAAAACATTATAAAATGGAACGAAAAAAAAAACCCCGTTGAATTCGGGATAAAAACCACGTCATAATCGTATACTTTTTTTTATAACATCACGTATTTTCGATTAAAACGCTAAAAAAAAATTCTTTTTCCAAACAAAACGTGTCGGAAAACGTTGTTTTTACATTTACAATATTGCGCGCGAACAACGATGAATTGCTCACGAAAACACTGCACCGACCGGCATGGCCGTCGACAAAAAAAATCCAAACAGCACACCTCCGACAACGTGGTTTGGTATCGGCCAAAACGTGCGGGGCCACACACGTCGTCGGGGGCTGTAGACCGTAAAACGCGCGCGAACGACAACAGCAAAACAAAACGAAAAACCGGACGCCAGAGGAAACAGCGTCGGCCGCCGCCGATCAGCTGTAACGGTTTCTTCGTACGAGGGAAAAAAAAGAGCCGATCGTGTTGGGTAACACACCTGGCCCACCTGCAACGGAGACGCACACAAAAAAGGGAACACAAAAGATCTCGACAAGACACACACGGGGTACGGGTCGGACGGCGGCGGGACGACGTTCCAGGCGAACGCCGCGGCGACAAAACGTATAAAAACATAACCTCAAAAAAATAAAAAATACGCGTACGCCGCGAATACCGCGCGCGATTTCGTCGCAGTATTTTTACCAGACTATAATAGCGGGCACGTTTTAACGCGGACAGCGCTTTATGCGCATCACAAAATAATAATCGCGTTTTTTTTTTTCTTTTTTTGTTCTTCATAAACGACAACGACCGTCCGAAGAGACGGCGCGAATAAATTCAATATATTTGTGCGACACGTTTTCCGGACCGAAAACCTTGTGACGGTCGGCGGCGGCCGGCCGCGGACAATGCGAATTTTGCAGCAGACGTTTTCTAACCTTGAAAATCGGTGTCTGTCTTTCGCACGCGCGCGCGCGCCCCACGGCTATCGTGGAGCGGCGTGTTACGTGTGTGTGTGTGTGCACCGTGCAGTGCGCGCGCTCAAAACAAAGAGGACGACCGCGCGCGGCACATTAGTCAGACGATAACGCACACGCGAGACTGGACGCGCGGCGTATTACTACTCCGTACCGCACAACGTTAACGTGTACACCCCGGCTAACGATACAAGTGCCCACGCGTTCACTCACCATTTCCGTGCCCGACATGTCTTTCATGGTTTTCGGTTTGAGAACTCTTTACGTACGTCACTGAACCGGTAGGTACGACGAGAGTTTATGCGCGGCGGCGTGCGAAAAATTTTACGTGAAAATTGTACTTTTTATTAACACGGTGTGGAAGATTTTTCTGTCGGTTTTTAAAAATTTTTTTTTTTTAGTAGTAATGGACGCGAAGCGGAAACGCGCACAGCACACAACACCACGATGACGCTACAAACACGCGCACGCAATAAACCCCGGACACTAAGAATTTCTGTACACACACTATTTACACGGCGGTGTGGTCCGGCCAATTGACGTTAACGGTGAATACAAAAAAAAAACCCTATAATAACAACGATATTGCGTGCAACGAAATCACACGATTGACGGACGTGCCGGCACGGCAAACATTTCGCACGCGAACACGGACACACACTGGCTGCGGTTGCGGCGACTGCCGCCCGCCGGTACCCGCCGCCGACACTACTAGCGCTCCGCAAGCCGGCACCGCGCGCAATAGTATTTATTCCTCCAAACACCCGCGCGCGCGCGCGCTGTCCCATCGCGCCGTCTTTGAATTTCCTCGTAACGCGCGCGCGCACGTCACAACATGCCCGGGGGCCCTTGTACGCCAAAGTCCGAAACTGTAATAAAACTATAATGTATAATACACACAGTACAAGACGTACAAGACGAGATTACAATAACGATCTCGGTTTCGAAATATTCCGCGAACGTGTCCGAATTCGAACGATTACGGGGCGGCGGTACACGCAAGCGCGTTTGCGCCGGTACAACAGGTAGGACGACCCACGAAACGCACACGTTCACCGGGGGAGGCGGGGTGGAAGAGACCCGGTGTCGACGATTTATGAAAAGTTCGCGCGACAATTATTATTACTGGGATGTCGTCACAACACGACGGCAAATCTCTTTGTTGGAATACATCGGACGAAAACAATGAAATAACGCGAGTGGAAAAACGTTTGCTGCCGACGGCCGACACACGCGTTTCACATGAAAAGTTAACGTTCCGCGGGAAGAAAAACGAATTTGAACGTTTTGAAATATTCACGAATTACCGACTCGTTTCGTAACCGTGGTAACAATAAATAATAAACGCGCGATGACATCGCTTTTCGTACGCTATACTACTGTTGAAATCTAATTCGATCGTATCGTACGTACAAATGAACCGCGGCTAATTTCCAATATTGCTTCAAAGCGTACTTGAATTTGGTAAATCAAAACAGTACCCTAATATGATTCTGGTGTCACTCTAGTCGAACGTTTAAAAGCAGCGAGTGGCGTATTCGCGAGAGATACGTTGGTTATTTATTTTCGGTGATATTCTCTCCTCCCGCCGTCTCTGCACGAGTCATTTAAATTCAATAAAACGTTAAAAGCTACATAAAAAAATTACCAGGCATCGGATATAATATATATCTATACCCCGTAATATTCGAAAAATATATTATTAACAAAACGTACTGTTTGAACGTACAAAATAATGTCAACAAAAAAAAATTATTTCTGTTTGTGTCGATCATGCAAAATTATTGCATCATAATCAATGGAAACTAACATAATAATAATAATACAACACATTCTTCAAACACATCAAAAAAACATGATTAAACAACAAATTTGTGACGCTATGAAAAAAATACCATACATTTAGAAATTTAAAACAAACAATATTATGCAAGTCTGAAATCTGAACAAGAACCATATGTAAACATAAATGACACGGTGTAATCTAAATTTTTGATCTGGCCAAGAGGCCGAGCCATAAAATACAATTAACGTTGATTCCTTAATAATTTAACTCGTATCTGTACGAATACCTCGAGTTTTCTAGTTATTAAACAAAATAACGAGTACCATAGACTAAACCACTAATAATACGATACAAACACGCTGTCGAGAAATCCAGAGATTTCAAATCTCAATATTCAAATAGGCGTACGAGAAAACAATATTCTACACTATTAATTCGTTAGAAAAATGTTATTTCTTTTACGTATTTATAAAACGTTTTAACAATACAAACACTCACTTCTCCATTTCTCATGTGTAGATCCATTGTGTGTTGATGTTGTGTTGACATAATCGCATGTGCCGAATTGTGTGCCATTGATGAACTCGCTAGATCTGCCATGTGCTGCTGATAAGGATGTAATCCTGGAGGTGCTCCATAAACATACTGTTCTGCTCCACCTTCTCCGGACTAAAATTTAAAATATAAAAATGAATATACAATTAAAAATTGATTTAAAAAATACCAATGAGTAAAATAATAAATGCATACATAACACCATGAAACATCATTATTATAATTTATATTATATATTTTTCATTCAAAAACTAAAAAAAAAACATCGTGAAGCATGAGGAAAAAACAGTATCTTTTAGTTTACTCATGCAAATATACTTGCTAATTCTACTAAATAAAAAATGTTTTGGGTAACTATTGACCTAAATTAGCATTCATTTTTAATACTATTGCGACTCAAATAAAATTTGTATACACAATTATAATTTAGAAAAAGAATTTCCAGAACTAATAATGTTTCAGACAATTAAAACTCAACTCACATCAAGATCCCACAATTCATATCTAATCATTGATCTATGTAAATCTACAGTTTGCTTCATATTATAATAAAACTACACAAATTTATTTATTTATTGTATTATGCTAAAATAAAAGAGTTCACAGATTTTCTACAATTGATTATTATTATAAGACAAAGAAAATCAATTTAGTAAATACTAAATACAATTCTAACAAACTTACACACAACAAAAATATTAATAAAATAAAAAATTAAAAAATAAGAAAAACTAATAGTCGTAGTAATAATACTCAATTAATAAAAATGTTTATATATAAAAATACATAATTAAAAAATAATATAGTATCATAGTAATCATAGTTTTCTGTGTATTCATGTTCATTTTATTTTTACTTTAATATACTTTCTTTTCATTTTATATCTGATAATGACTTTTAGTCGAAATAAATAGTAAATAAACAAATGTAATACAACTCGTTTATATTTGTTTGTTTTATAATACTCACTGGCTATATATATATATATATAATTTTAATGTTAAGTACTTGATACAATTAATTAAATGTTATTAAACCAGTCCAGTACAAATATAATATTTACTTATATTGTTTTATATATATATATATATATTTTTTTTTTAAATAGCGATTGTTTTTAATAAAACACGTATGCCTAAAATGTTTTCCAAAATCCTCAACATTTAAAAATATTTGTGAAATAATTTGTTTAAAAATTATATAATACATTGTTTTATAATAATGAGTAGGTGGTAATGACTTTACTATTGTTTAAAATGCAACCAAATTTATTCGAAAATGTATAAATTATCATTAACTCATTATTATTTAGTCAAACAAAATAAATTCTAGAAACATAAAACTTTAATTGAACTGTAATTTATATAGGGACTTTTTAGTCTTCACTAAAAGCTTTGAATATTATCAAAACTTAATGTTTTTGTAATAATAAAAAATAAAAACTGTATAATTTACTCCACTCAAAATTCAATTTTTTACAACTCAATAAAATGAATGTTACAGTTTATATACACATAAAAAAATATTCACCCATCTACATGTAAATATTATACTTTAAAAAAGAAAAAAAAAAAAAATGGAAAACCTCTTTATTTAAATATACAAATATATATGTACACATTTTCTATTAAATTCTCACTTTAACTAATATTGGTTGTAATTGATATTGTACATTCGGTACTTCAGATATCTGAGGTGGAGGTTGAGACATTTTCGCAGAGAAATATTTCCATTTCTCCTGCATCTTAAACATAAATAACAGTCAATCAAACCTCATTACCTCCTTTATCCATTATAGTTGTAATATTATTATAAGTAAAATTAACAACAACTATAAAATAACTTACTTGCTCTAAAAAACAGTCTTCTGAAGATGATGGCCACCTAGGCTGTGGGAGTTTTGATGCTAACGGAGCAGACTGCAATCCATATTCTTGTGATTCACCTGACGCACAATCAAATACATAATTGACAATTGGTTCTTCTGTCTGTCGTAATACATTTTCTCCACTCGGTTCATTTTCATTTAACTGTTGTTGATGCTCCTACAATGATATTAGATAATTTGTCATCAACAACAATAATAATTGATAAACACTATTACCTAAATAGTGTGTATTCATACAAATATCATGTTTTTTTTAAAGTATACAACTTTTAATCAAATTATTTATTTTACAGGCAATAATTTGTAAAAGGAATAATTTTGATTTATGTTTTATATATTTTTAGAAAATTACTTACTTGTAAATGACTACCACTGTTATTCAACACTGTGTTATTTGTGCTGGAAACGGGTACATTCCCTAACCACTTCATTTGAAATTGTAAAAAATCTGAAATTCAAAATATGACGTATAATTTACACATAAATTTATAGAAGCATTACTAAATATTTATTTTAAAATTCTACTTGTAGATAAGTTATATAATTAATAATTATGATACATCACTGAAAATTACAAAAAAATAATTTTAGTCTAAACGAATATGTTGTAATCAATGAAACTAGACACTTGTGTAATATCTACTAAAACTTAATTGGTTTATATGCTATCTACCAAGAATATATATATATATATATATATATATATATATATATATATGTATGTTTACAATATATGTTTTAATTTATTTATTTTATGCTAAAAAGAAAATAGCATATACATTAATCATTATAACTCATATAAACACATCTTTCAACTATTATGTACCAAGCTAATATGATATAATTTGATAAATCTATTGAAAATTTATAATATAGATAGGTCATACACAAATATAAAGAAACGACTCAAATTTGAGATCACCAAAATAAAATGATGGAGATCATTTAATGAATAAAACATTTTGGTGTATTTTATAATGTTTAAAATAATATAATATCAGCAGATGTGAATAAAAGAAAGATGTAATACTATAGATACCTATAATGAATTGGTATTTTAACATATAAAAATGAAGTACAAATATCCATAGATACCTCTTAATAATTAATAATACACCATGGAAACATGTTAAATAAAAATTAAAAACAAATATCTACTCTTCGATGCCCATTATATACCATATTGTACTATAATACGAGTGCATAAAAAAATAAACATTTATAGGTACATTAAACCGCTGGTGCAAAATCAGGGGAACATATCAACCAAATGCAATTTCTTTTTTCAATGCAGTTGTTACACTCCCGTCTTAGGATTAGGTAAAGAAATAATAATAATACAAGTAATCCTTTGTGTAATGATTTAAAATGCATGACTTTCTGGTACTCTACAAATCGTGTCTTTTCTACACTGAATTCTAAAAAAGATGATTGATTGTGTTAACGCCCTCTACACCTTCAATATCAATTTTAGTTGATACATCCTTCTGATTCTACACCAACAATGTATATAAATTGAATTTTGATACCATATATGATGCATATATAAAATAAATCCTTATCAACCCGGTTAAGTATTTGTGTTAAATTTTTCAAATATTTTCCTGAATTATGGGTTCCCCAAAAAACAAATCGAGTATTAATCGGTTATTACAGCTACTTAAAACTTTAAATTTATATGTATTTATAAATTTTAAATATAATATGTACATTGTACATATGTTAAAATATTTAAAAAATAATAAATTCGAGCAAAATTTCGTCTTCTTTGGTTTTTCAAAATTCAAGTAAAATGTACGTTTTCTAAATATTAAAAGGGTAAACTTTAATAATGTTAATGAACACGGGTATAATATGTACAATCTCTGACAAAGTAGATTGTGTACATAGTGTAAATTCCAACAATTATATATAAAAAAAAAAAAATGATAAACTATAGCATTATTAATTCTATGTGGAACTTCCGTAATGTCTAGAGAATGCGGTTTTAGCATTTTGTGATACAATAAGTTCACAATTCCAACAAAATCAAACGAATATATGTCTAAGCTCGTATCTGTAATCTAACTTTGACTATCTATTGTTCCTGATATAATATATTGTACCACACATTATATAATATAGTATTGGCGATACAATAACATTTATTATGTATCACGATTATATATTAATAACTATAGTGCATTTTATTTTTACAATTTGTTCATATGCTTACACTGTATTGTTATTTATATATTTTTTATAAATATTTGCATCATTTTATACTATTATTATTACTATAAAATATAAATAATCATTATAATCTGACACATAGGCAAAATGTCTAACCGTGAATTCAATTTTAAAAAAATAAAAATTGTATAAATAACAATTAAATTGTGTACTTTAAATAACACAATTTAAAAGATATAAATGTCCCTCATAAATTCTAACTATAGCTATTTTAATTATGAAATGACTGTATAATGTAATAGTACACAACATTACAATTGTTTACTTTCATGTGTAAAAGATATGAATGCAATATAAAAAGTATTGATTTTTTTTTTAATTACTAGTGACTAATAAGTGAATTACTAATCTATAATAATATATATTTATACATATATGTATAAACATTTATATTATGTCAAAGATATAGGGGATCATAATGACTGGCATAATATCAAATTTAATTTGAAAACTCTACTAAATATTATACCAATACATTTACAAAAACTTTTTTTTTTACGATTGATTTTATAGGTACAATTGTTTTAAATGGTATATAATAAGAAGAAAATGGAAAAAATAGAAATAATGTTAAAACAGACGTTATATTGAGGTTTACTACGTATGTGCTACAGGTTAATATAGAATTGGTAGAATGAAAACGTTGAGAGGGTTACCTATATGAAATTAAAATGGAAAAGAATAGGCCAAGACAGTTTACACGAGATTTTTGAACCAATTTTTTAAAAATTATTAAAGTAAAATGACTTAAAAAATGAACAATTAGAAATATAAACTTACGAATATTATCGATATACAAATGAGTATTTTAATGTTACACGTATTGAATGGTGAATTCTAATACAACGCACAGATTACAGTTACTTCGAGTGATCATACGACAGTCGAGAGAATAAAACAGAAACTAGATATCAGCAATTAAAACCCGTGGATAAGACATGCATAAGATACAGAACGATACGAGTCGATGTACTGCAGACCAGAAGGCTTATATAGTAGCACGTACACGTCTATTCTAATATGAGTACGTCGGCGTTTGATCGACTCACTTGTAACGATAGCCGGCGGATGGTGAACGAAGAACCAGTGAGATCGATGGAAAACCGTTCGGCGAAATTTTCAATTATATTTTTTTTACACCGGTCCTTTACGAATCGAACGACGGACGACGATATCGTGATGTTACAATTCCGTTATCGTAAACGGTTTGAATTTTATCCAATTATTATTATACAAAGTACCTTTGGAGCGCACAGCCGGCACACAGCGTATTCACAGTTCACACTTACACACACACACACACACAAAACGAACGAACAAACTTTACAGATTTATACACCGCGAAATATTTATACACTTATATATACATACGAGTATAGACATATACGTATATACGACAATATTTTAAATTATTTTTTTTATTTTTTCATATTTTTTCACATAATATTTACAAATTACGCGCGGCCTCCGTCGGGAGGTTTTGTCCACCATTGAATTACATTAGACAAGGACGGACGACGTTGATAGTTCTCGTCGTCGCTCGTTCTCTGTCGGCCGCACACGCGCTACCGTTCGCGACCCACCTCACTCCGCCTATCCTACCGGGACCCGCGGCTCGACCTATCCGACCGGCGTCGTCTCTCTCGCACACATGCGCCCACCGTGCCGCCGTCGTAAGCCCGTCCGTCCGTGGGTCGGTCGACGATTCGGTCACCAGTGCAGCGGTAGCGGTATCTGTGTACGGCGGCACACTGTTCGGTAGGGCCGCTGCACTGCACCAGCTGCTGCTGCTATTGCTGATAACGCGCGAGGCGGCGGCGGCGGCCTTGCCAAAGCGCCCTGCTGCTGCTGCTGCTGCTCAGGCTGATCGCGGTGCGTGGTCGGTCGGTGTGGCGCGCCGGTAGGCGGTCACGGGTTAACGCGCAATCACTATCACGCGTACCCGTTTGGTGGGTGGGAAGCCATTTCGACCATCGAACCGCACGCACACCGATGACAACAACCACGCCATTGTTCCGATCATCGTTGAGTTGACAGTCGTTTCTCCTCCACGCCCGAAAACGTCACTCCGTAATATTCCGGACGCGCCTCACCACCGCCGCCGTCAAAGACTTCGGGATGATATGAGGTCCGCATTATCCTGATAAAAGATACGGCAAAGTCGCAAATTTCCCGACTTCAAATTCCAGCCTACACGGGGGCAATAGAAATCCCGGTACTCGGCATTATTGTTAGTGATTGTTGTCGATTTTTTACCGTCTGTCGGTGCTCTTAAATGATTTCGTTTTTAATTTTATTAACAACGATGTAGATAGGTTACCTAACATGCTTTAAATTGTATCTTTGCACTTCTTGTAGAAGAAGTTTGAATTAAATTTGAATGCCGACAAAGTAATCATTGTTTTCATCGTGGTAACTAGTAATATCTATATTATAATAACAAAACTCTAATACTTTAAGAAAATCACTTAAGCGACGTCCACAACACCCGCGGCATCAATACCCTTTTTTTTACATTCGTAATTTACAGATGATTACTACAGAACTAAAAACTAAAACGGATAGTTTAAATAAAATATATAAATACGTATAAGTTAACGAAAATTGTGTTGTCGAAATAAATGATGTAAATCGAAAAATTTGTTTGTATTACGTACATTTTCAAAATATTAGATACAATCAATGGTAGCTATCTTAAAATAAAAAAGGTGCTCGTTTTAAAGTAATATTTTTATTATTATAAAAAATTAATTTATTAATTTCATTACTAAACGATGCCCAATTACCCTTATTTAGATATTCCCTGAAAAAGTGTGCTCCTTCCATTTTTCTTTAATTAGTTACATTTTCTTTTTTTTTCTTTTCTGCTCATAATAGTTTAAAATATAAAAATTATTATTTTATTATACACATTTATTATTATATTAGATAAATACGTCTTAACAGATATACGTACATAAGTACATTGTATACAACATATATCTAAATATT
This sequence comes from Slavum lentiscoides, assembly GCA_032441835.1. Classification (NCBI taxonomy): domain Eukaryota; kingdom Metazoa; phylum Arthropoda; class Insecta; order Hemiptera; family Aphididae; genus Slavum; species Slavum lentiscoides. Next base: position 7,720,078 of record CM063717.1, on the reverse strand, counting down.
ATTTTTTATTTGTTATAACTTTATAAGACATTAGAGGATGCCAATAAGATTGTTAAAGGTAAATTTAATAAAATAATATCTAGTGAGGCCAGCAATGTATGGTTCAGAATTTCGGGCAGTGGACAAGAAAATGGAATAGAGGATGAGTGTAGTGGAAATGATAATACTGAGATAGATGTGTGGAGTAACTAGAAAAGAGAGAATACGTAAGAGGTAGGAGTGGCGTCCATTGTGCATTTGTGCCTATTGTGGAGAAAATAAGAGAGAATAAGTTGGATGGTTCAGGTATGTTACGCGAAGAGGTGATCTAAAAGGCATTATGGAAATGTATGTAGAAGGGAGAGAAAGATCGAAAGAGAAGTGGCTAGATGGAATTGAGAGTGATATGAAGATAGCTTGTGTGAGTGGAGTGTAAGAAATGGGAAATCGTGCTTTATGGAGGTGTAGGATATAATGTGTCTCTTATGGTAATTTGTAGCCTACCGACCCCAAATAGAGTATAAAACGAAGACTCAAACACCCAAAATTATGAAACTTATGCTTCTTATGCTTGAGGAAACTTTTAATTATTAGGTAGACACCGTTGCTTATGATTTATATTATCGCGATAAAAAAAATTGTGTTTCTTAAAAAACAGTCTGGTGTACAGATCAAAATGACCACATGCATGTTTGGAGGTAAAACGTGTACCATATCTCGTCAGTCATCCCATCTGTTCTGCCTATGACCATGGCATAGAACCCGAATATAGGTAGTCAGTCCTTAATTCGTGAACTAATGATTACATTAATTGACTTTACAAATTTCCAGCTTCCAGAGTTGGATCTCTACTCTCTTTGATTCACTATACCGTTTTGCCCACGACAATATTTTAATTTTACCACGGTTAACGCACACAATTCAAAATGTATTTAGATATAATTAAATATTCGTCTGCACTCGTAGGTATAGTCGTATAGTAAAATTTAAAGTTCGTCTATTACGAACGTTTCGATAGGCAAAAGGCAAAAACTACGTACAATTATTTTATTTTACAATACGTAATACGTATATTACATCGTACACTTATGTATCTACTACTATAAACAATATGTAAATAACAGTAGCTCCACGTAACATATATTAAACTATAGCTGAATGAATTACCCGTTGCTGCCGGGTTACAGTCAAAAAAATTTTAAAATTTTTTATAATTAATATACTCCATTATAGCCTAGAAAAATGTGGAGAATTTAATATTATTATAACTTACAGACAGACTTGTAAAAATATATACTTTGAATACTTTTTAAATAGGTACCTACGTTTAAAACAATATTTCGCGGGTGATTTGTATTTGAAAAACACTTTTATTTATACACTTCCAAAGATTAGAATATACTTACTTCCATTTAGGTTTAAGTCCTAAACGCCACGTACATAATAATATGTTAAATACAATAAAATCGTTGACTGTCAGCTAATTTAGGGAGTTTATTATACGGGACAATGAGCTCGTCGTTCAACTTGTCTTTAGTCGTGATGCACGGGGAGTGGCGAGTGTTTCCCAAAATTTAATTGTCCCAATGTACAGTTTACCGAATTTTGGAACAATTGTTAATTGGAAGAATTAATTAATTGGGAGAATTGGTATAGCGGTTCGTGCGGACCGAACGTCGAAATGGTCGAAACATGAATAAATAGAATAGATTTTTATTTCACATAAATCACTCGTCGTTTGATCAACAGTATGTAGCTGAATTACCCGTCGCTGCCGGGTTTTAGTAAAAAGAAATAAGATTGTTGAATAATTTTATGTGTATATATATATAAAAAATTCATGCAAATCGGTCCAGTAGAACTTCAGATATAACTTGTCCAAAGAAATTGCCTCACGTCTTAACTCTTAATATCTATATAAAGATAATCATGACTGCATGTGCGCCGTGCTGCGGGCTTCATTAATTGCAAAAGTTGAACGATCTATTATCGTTTTTTTGCTCAATAGTTTATTATCTGTGGCCATGACATTATCAAATATTATTTTTGATAACGATCGTTCATTATCATTATACGAGCCGCGTGGTGAAAACGACCGTATTTGTGAGGTATATTCTGCGCCATAAAAAAAAAAGCCGATTATTATCTGATATTCTGTTTTTGTTCGCTTTTAGCGCGAGTATTCTATGCTTTTGGACATTTTTTTTATTTTCGTGTTCGCCGTCAAAATGTTTTGTTAATCAAAAGTCAAAACGGTATTGACCGCGTTTGGATAATTCCTAGTCATTTAGGTGGTTTTTTTTATGGTGAGTTTGTTAGTTGATTACTTATAAATTTTCGAGTCTATATTGTTATCCCACCATGTTGACTATTTCAATGGTAATTAGTGCCTACCCGATTAAAAACTACTATAACCATTGTTTCTGTTCAATAGACACAATATGTAGTTGTAACGGTGTAGCTCTTTAATATACCTAATAAAATAGTAACATAGCGCTTGAACATAATTTTTCATTTTTCCTGTAGGTAGTTACTATCTTTATATGTATAAATATACTTAAACTATTTTCTAATTTTTTTTTTTTACAAGAGACAACACCAAGTCTCATCCTTAAATGTTTTGAACCCACGGATACTTTGCTCTATACTTTCAAGAGCTTCCTATTGATTCGTAAGTCATAAAAATTACAGTATACCCTAAAAGTCATTGACCACAAGCTGGGCCCCCTGAGCCAGGGGGGTATAAGTTCTGATGTCATCATTGCCTGTACTCTATCTAGTACTGTTTATGACTAACAATTTAACATAAACTCCTGTTTGCTTTACGGTTTACTTATGATTTATCATCTCATTTCATTAGATAGCCCGTCGTGAACACATTTTCCAATAATATTATTTCCCATTAATTTTTCTGAAGTCATAGTTAGAAATACAGTATTAATGTTTTATATTTTTATTATATAAACTTGGAAAACTAGAGTTTAACACCGCCTCGTCCATATATCAAATTATTGGAGTTTCAAATATAGGTATATTTTAAAGAAATTCGCTAGGATTAAAATAATTAAGTTATTCATCTGAAAAACAATCCTACTGACCAGGTATTAAAATTACAAAAATTATTCAATTTAAGCTATGATTCTCTTGTTTATAATTTTTATCATCTAACACAATTTAATATATCTAATATAATCTTTTTATATTCTTATAAATTATTTCAAGCATTATTAAGTACCTACCTACATTTTAATATTTACTATACCTACTTACTAACAATTATTTTAAAAGTGTCCTTTTAAGGACTATCATCAGTTCTTTTCAGAACTACCAGAAAAGCTAATACTTGACTCATAAACTCATATTTGTTGTCTTCTTTGTATATTTATTTATTTTTTTTTTTTTTAACAAATTTTATATCTACTATTTTTTTTTTTTTTTATAAAAAAATCTTTATTAAATATGTGTTTTCAGGAAAGGTTGTTGGCCTTTAATAATCCTAGCGCGGGAGAAATTAAAGAACTTAAATAATAGTCGAAATAAAAAAATACTAGTTTCAGTTATTATTTGAAAATGTAATGCCTGTTACATACTAAATCAAAGTAACTTACCATGTGTATGAAGTATGTTTAACTAGTTAAAACTTGTCTTTTATAAAGTATGTGAAAACCTTAGTCTTACATTATAGTTTTAGATTGGTAATAAAAATGTTATTGATCAGCATTATATTACGTATAGGATAAATAATTATGTGTATCATATTATTTTGTACATACAATATGAGAAAAATAGTAGATATAAAATCTTTCCACTACAAATATATATATATATATATAATTTATATACAACTATTTTACAGTACATTGTAATATTTTAACTAAAAATATTTGTTTAAATATTTAACTATAATAAACATGTTTAGTTGAGTTTATGTAGCTTCTATAATTAGCTTTTCTTATGAATTAAATAGAATTTTCACTATACGTGAGAAAAATTAAGGTAAGTATAACCATTGAGTATATATTTTTAAATCTATACTGAATGGTATAATTTTCATTTATAGTTCTAACATTATTAATTTAATATCGTTAAAAGTATTTTACAGATACACACCATGGAAGGAGTAAAAAGAAAGAATGTTAAGCGGTTAAGATCAGGCCCCAAGAATTTTACCAGTCCAAAAAACCATTCTAAACAGAATAAGGAGTCTAAAGCTCGTTTAAGTAAAAATATCGTAGAAAAAAAAAAACGTAAAACGCCTACTCGTGTTGTTAATAAACAAAATAAAAAATTTAAATCTACTATGAAAATGATAGAAAATATAAACAATCTGGCACAAATGAATGATAAACTTGTAAGTAATGGCACAGTTTCTTCCAGAGTAACATTACCGAATATTACAAGTGATGGTGTTATAGATATTACTGATACAGTTATTGATAGCAATGAACATGTGAACTTCCATACTGTACCTTCTACAATAACAGTTCCAAAAATTGAAAAAGATGACATTATAGATATTACTAATGATACTATTTGTAACAATGAACATGAAAATTTTACAGTATCGTCTAAAGTAACATTGCAAAATAATGAAAATTATAGCATTATAGATATTACTGATACTACCGTTTGTGACAATGAACATGATCGTCTTACTGTACCATCTAAAGTAATAGTTCAAAATGATAAAATTGATGACATTATAGATATTACCGATATTACTATTAATGGAAATGAAGCAATATCATGCAATGATGCTGTTCAGTTTACTAGTAATATTAATCGTGTACAAAATAAGCCAATTGAAGTTTTTACTATATCGGATAGTGAAGAAGAAAACACACCATATCAAGGATTTATTGCAAAACCAATTGGTTTTAAATCTGTAAAAAACCATCTAGGAATATCTCCTGTTTCAAAAAATACAATAAAAAGAACATATATTAGTCCTTTACACAATCGCAAAAAATTGTTAAAAGGTGTAAACGTACAACAAGAAGTCTCGTTTCAAAACATAGGTGCATTTATTATTGATAAACAAAAGATTTCCAACAATTCACGCAATCGTAATGCTGGTACGTTTTCCCAAGAACGTATACCTACAACAGACGCAACTTTGTATTCTAAAAGAAAATTAAGGCCAATTATCATTGATGGTTTAAATATTGGACATGCGTAAGTTATGTATATGTGCTAAATGCCTAGATTACTCCAAAAATGTATGTAAAATTAAAGATAACATTAAGACCGGAAAATTATTCCATCTTTGAAATGATTTAAAAAGAAATACTTAAACAAATTTCACTGATATTTAATAATTATATTTTTTAATAATAAAATAATGATTATTATTTTTATTTTTCCAGACATGGTCGTGGCACATTTTCAGCAAAAGGCATTGTTTTATGTATAGAATATTTTGCACATCGAGGACATAAAGAAATAGTAGCTTTTATTCCACAGCATCGACAAGGGGCTCCGGGGACTGAAACAAATATCATCGTAAACAAATTACTTAAAACTGGGAATCTTTGTTTTACTCCTAGTAGAAAAGTGCAAAACCAACGTATGACATGTTATGATGACCGGTAATCATAATTCATTTACTAACCTAAGTTTTATAATAATTTTTATATCGTATATAATTTATTTAAAATATTTTTCATCTATATTTACAACAATGAATATGGGGAAAAATTATTATTTTACCTATTTTTACTTTTTAATCATTATTATTGATTTGTTTATTAGAATTCTACTTAATTATGCCCATGATTGTAATGGAGTAGTTGTTTCAAACGATAACTATAGGGATTTATACGAGGAAAATGATGCATTCAAAGATATTATTGAAAACAGGTGAATTACGTAATTTAATTTATGTCATACACATTGTGTTAATACAAAACATTATAATATATTAATAGATATTTTTATTAATAAAACACACTAAAACTGTAAACATTGCAAGAACACATTATTATTTTATTTTTACTATTTCAGTTTTTAAGAAAAATATACATTTGATGTTAAAAAAAAAAATACTGTGTGTTTTATACTTGATATACTTATTACAAATACATGTTTCTATGTTTCATCACAAATTATAATACGTACTTATATCTTAATAAAAATTAAGTTCAAAAATATTCACTTATTTCATTTCTCATAAATTCCAATTATTATACATTATATAATAGATAATGTGTACTTAATATTTCTTGTTTACAGGGAAATATTATTAATTTTTTTTTTAATTTTTAGGCAAGTAATGGTTACATTTGTTAAGGACAAAATTATTGTACCAGATGATCAGTACAATCGAAAATCTGATGTTCGATCTCTTTTGGATATTTTGTGTTTTCCCGCATAAGTAAATTAAGATTAATTCTTAACATAAATTACAGGATGTATAATTATCGGTACAAATAAAATGAAACCAGGTGTACACAATATTTTTCATATATATTTATTCTATTGTATTTTTACATAATCCAAATAATGCGTGTAAAACATTTGTTATTTAATGTAGTTTTTTTTTATTAATATTATTTGTATGAATAGAAGAATCAAAGACTGATATTGTTTGTTTAAAATATACTTGAAAGTAAATCTATACTCTAATAAAATAATAAAAAATATAATTTTTAAATTTAGTGAGTAATGCAAAATATACAAAAAATATGTTAATTTCTATGATATATGTTAACTGTTTTCCAAATATAAATGTTAAAAGTAATTGACAAAAATAAAATCAGTCTTAATAAATATTAATCGTTATAAAATTCAATTTCATAAAATCTTATACAATATATCTTATTAATAATGAGTTCTATAATGCAAACAAACATTGTCTAATTTAAAGAATTATAAAATACATTAAGCTATTTATTGTCATTAACTTCTGTATGTTTGTTGAATATTGTATCGATTACAATATTGTAATACTGTACAACAGTGGCGTACATTCAAATTTGTTCTGGGGGGGGTTTAAAAAAAATAACCAACACTAAAACCATCCCTTTAAACGGCGCATGAAGGAATTTATGAGTAGGAGCCGATAGTGCACACAATACCTGTGCACCGTTGTAGAGTGTAAAAATTAAAACATGTTATAACGCGCAACGGGCCTTATAATAATATCACAATTTTTTTTTTTTTTTTTGGTCCTGGGGGGGGTTTGAACCCGAAACCCCCGTATGTACGCCACTGCTGTACAAAGTATCAAAAGAAGTTATTCGCTGTTACATTGAGACATATTTCAACTCGAATAATATTATAATATTCCAGTTTAAACAATTTCTATTTTTTATAATTTATATTTATACTATTTTTTATTAATGAAAAAAAAAAAAAATCGATTAATAAAACTAATATTAGCATCAGTGTCATTTATTTATTCGTTCCGACCTAAGTATCAGCCCACGGTTACAATAAATTATATCAATTTAAAGTGTACAGAAAAAGAGTTTTTAACGATTCGCGTTTGGCGAATTGATTGTCTGCTTCATCAAGTAGTTTTACTTTAATACCAGTGTAACAATATAATGATTTACTACTAAACATCATTAGTTCATTGGCCTATAAAATTAGTATTGGGACTTAAGTTCAGGACTCCCTCTCACTACTAAAAAAAAAACCATATCGGCTAGATGTGCATATATATGATACAGTGTAATACATAAAGAAGTATCTGTATAATTGTTATATAACGATTTATGCATTTTCTAAGAAGTATTTAAGTCGTCCTATTCATATTTATTTATTTATTTTTCATTCAATGGCCAATTCCATTATGTTGTCTACATGCAGAGAACCGTCCCTTATCAGGTGTAAGTATGAGCGCACCAATGATTTTGATATGGAACACGACGGTAAACGATACTTTATTCCGTCAATTGATAACGCGGTACCTACTTGGAGTTTTTTTTTGTTAATATTAATTTTTTTAAATAGTTTTACATCGTGAAGAACTCGTTTTCTCGTTCTTCAACACTTATACCAGCACGATTTAAGTTATTGTTTGATCTTCGTGGACGCTACCATAGTCTTACGCAGCAGTGTGAGAACGAACGGTTTAATTTCATTAGTAGGTACAAGTGACGAGGAACGTCGCGGGAATCTGTATAATATATTTTTACTGTAATCGAAATTCGATTACTGTTGCCTACAGACAATGAGTTATCATTATCATGAGTTGTTCAAAGATCCATCAGTCATTAAAGCCGAAGTGATGTTCACTTTACAAGAATGCAGAGACCGATGTTTGCACAACGGTACAAAATTGTGAGTACAAGTTTTTACTCAAATAAAAGTTTAATCGAGATTTAAATGAGTAGAGTTATTTGTTTCTGTACGTTTTATCGTTGTTGAAGCCTAATGTGCATAAAAACATCCAATTCAAACCAAAACATAAAAAAAAATATATTGTTTAAATACTTATGTGTGTGTATGTGTGTGTGTGTGTGTGTGTGTGTGTGTGTGTGTGTGTGTGTGTGTCGACGACACAAGTCATCCATCCCAATGCAGTGGATATGGAAGGATCCCAGAGAACAGAGCGATACTCAATAACTTAAAATTAGAATTTTAAGTTGTTATGCTTATTTTAAAATTAATTTAAACATTCCCTTTAAACTAGCTTCGTAATAACTAGTAAAAATCCAAATTATTTAGTATTTAATATTTGATTAATAATTTTTAAAAAAATGTTTCAGTTTATCAGAAATGTTGGTATCGCTTAAAGATGTGCCTCCATTTTTTGATTATGAAAATGAAGACAGTGATTCTATGCGCTTTGAGTTTGAACCATCATTTACCAATTTAGAAGACTATCTTATGTATTCCAAAGCACGTGCTTATTTCGATTTAGAAGATTATCCTAGGTAATTTTATGAATCTGTTATGTGTACAAATTACAAGGTGTTTACATTAAGCAGGAACACTCATTTACTTTAAGTGGATTCTGTTGATTTTATTTCTATGTATTTTATTAGTTGTTACATTAAGATAAAATGATTCAGTGTTTCTCTTGGCATAAATATTAAACACCTTGTATATTCAAATGTATTTAATGTGTATACTAATATTTCTTCAATATTACATTTTTAGTTGTGCGCACATAGCAAAAAATACAAATAAGAGCGAAACTATGTTTTTGCATTATATGGCTAGATATTTATGTATGCACAATGAAAATATATATGAGCGAATTAACATATTTGAAGTATACAAACCTTTGGATATTAATAAATTTATGGATTTGTTAAATGAACTTTTAATACTTAATGTATATGGGAGTGAAGATGACTCTGAAGAAGAATTTGAACATGAATCTCAGCTTCAAGAAACGTCTTTACTAAGCAATGTTAATCAAAAAAATTCTGTACAACAGATTGAAAATGATTCCACTCCTAAAAGTAGACGATACAGTAGACGACCATGTAGTCAGAGAACTGAAAAGACTATTACAACAAACATAGGGAAAAAAAATAATAAGGTCACCAAACGAAACAATACAATTAAAAAAGTCAAAGTCAATGTAGCATCAACATCTCAGTCTGAAATTAATACGTCTGGTATTCTTGGTGATCATAAAAAGCCTCGAATCAAACGAGAAGATCCTTATTTATTATGGCTTACAGCTGTTATGTTAAAAAAAATAGATAGGTGTGACGAAGCCGTAGACTTACTGGTTAGAGCTATACGAATACAACCATGTCATTGGGGTGCTTGGACTGAACTCTCAACGCTGATTAAGAGTATATCAATGGTAATCTATATTAATTAATAACTTAAGTGCCTATAACAAAAGTTCTGTTCTGACAATTTTGTTCATTATTTATATGCTTATTAAATTAAATCTGCGTACATTTAAAAAAAAAATTAAAATGTGTATGTAACACACATTTATTTTAGTTAATATTGTGTAATAATTATCTATTAAATTTTTTCTTTATTACCTATTTATTTGTAATGTTTATTTTCTAGTTTGATGAATTGAATTCACGGATTGCAGATACAGATGAATATCATTGGATGCATCTACTTTTCATTGCACAAGTGTTTATTGATTTTCAAGTAATTGATGAAGCAGTCGATATTTATAATGATATTTTAAATTTGGGTCATGCAGCTTTTAAAAATTGGCTGTATTTGCATTCCCAGTTGGCTGTTGCATATCACAACAAACGAGGTAAAAATGGTAAAATCATTTATGTTTAATAAATTCGATATTATATAATCTCAATATCTATCGTTGTTTTTACTAACAGATTTAAATGTTTGTACAGAAATTACTAATTCAGTATTATCATATAATAATATTATAAAATTGGATCCATACAGAATAGATAATTTTGATTTACTATCAAATCTAATGTACGTCTGTGAAAATCGTGAAGAAATGGTAATTTTATCTAAATATGTTGAATCTATCGACCGTTACCGTCAAGAAACATTATGTATTATTGGTATGATATTAGTAAATAATATTCAGAATTTTAAGCAAATTGTTTATATATATATATATATATATTATTTATTTATATACATACACACATAGAACATAATATATTTTTACTTCATTCTAAATCAAATTAATTTTTTTGTTATTTTATCTTTTTTTTTTTTGTTAGACCTATATAAATGCATTTAAAACTACATTTTACATTTTAGATTGCTTTGTAATCTGTATCTTTATAACAAATATTTTTTATCAACATAAAATTAAAAATATAATTATATTATTGATATTTAGGAAATATGTATAGCTTAAAGTCTAATCACTCCAAAGCAATTTTATATTTCAAAAATGCTGTGAGAATGAATCCATTTAATGTAACTGCTTGGACTTTACTTGGACATGAATACATGGAATTAAAAAACCATCCTGCTGCCATCATATCATACCGACAAGCTTTAAGTAAGTAAAACTATATACATTCATTTTGAAAGAGAGGAGTGAAGAAGATTTCGGTTTTACAATATATTGGTCTTATGTCAATAAAAATAATTTTGGTTATAATTATAATATGTAGTTCAAAACTTTTTTCAGCTTGTTTTTTTGTTGGTAATTGAACAAGATAGTGGCATAGTGCTTTTAATAAAAAAAATTTTTTTTTAATTTTCCATTTATTTTCAATAATAAAACAGTTCTAACTAAATATGTTTCAGTTACTTTAAAATACTAAAATGTATAATATTTCAACTATAATTTTAGAAATCTACAAAATTGTCATACTTGTATTTATTTAAATTTAAAAAATTTATAACACTGTAAATCATAAAAATTATAATAAATTGCACTATACTTAAAATACATTTTTGAATGCAGTGATTTATTTGTGATTACTTTATTATTTGTAATAGTTATAACGTTTTACATTAGGATCTAATAATTACAGGCTCCCTAGCTTTGTACTGGTTTCGATTGGTATCTCCTTAAATTTTCAAACAATTTTTATTTACAGAAATAAACACGAGAGACTACAGAGCTTGGTATGGACTAGGCCAAATTTATGAAACTGTGAAGTTGCCAAATTTTGCATTGTATTATATAGCGCATGCACGTGAATTAAAGCCTAAAGATTTTCGTCTGTTACTTACATTAGGAGAAATGTTTGAACGTTACGATCACACTTTTGAAGGATTGATTTGCTGTTATATAGCTTTACACTATGATACCGATGGATCATCATTAACAAAACTTGCAAAGTATGTTGAACAATATTTGTTCACAATAATTAACACGTGAATAATTTCTATATAGGTACATTGTATAGATTTAAAAAAAATAAGTTGTTTAATTTGATATTATATTTCTTTATTTAATTTTGTGATTTTGGTAATTAGAATAAAATATCCATCAAATGTAATTTTAATATTGTAGAAATTTTTAAAGGCGTAAAACAATACTTTTACGAAAACAAAAAGCTTAAATTTATTTTAAATTTAGATAACTAGATGTAACCTCAAGTTTACTTCGTCTGTATTGCATATTTAATGAAATGTTAATAAGTTACAAAATTTCTTTTATAAATATTTCACAAATTCTTAATATACTAATATGTATAATATTTTAGGTTTTATGAAAAATATGGTGATCCAGCAACTCGTGATAATTTCAATAAACTAAATAAAAATGCTATGGAAATTGCATTTAAAATTAAAAGTGATGATGAATTAAATTTAATACTAAGCAAAATATATTTATATTTGGCTTATCATTATATGGATTTACATTATTATGAACGAGCTATTGATTTTGCTGAACGGTGTCGCTATTTGTTCATTGAAATGGAGGAGTCGTCGACTACTTGTTTAGAAGTAAATGAAAAGATAAATAAATATTTATTGTGTTATAAACATAACATATTTATTTTCCGTTACTAGATACTGGACCATACTCATACCCTAATGAAAGAGATTGAAACCAGAGAAGGATCTGATAACTATCCAGTCTCAACACAAGGGCCAATTAAAGCACGAAGATTTTTGTTTGCCCTATAACTTTACAACTAAAATAATTAAACAACTCAATTAAATATTTGTGTTTACTTAAATGTGATATTTCGTTCTAAGATATTTAATAAATTCTTGAATTTTTTATATTTTAATACATATACATTCTTGTAAATTAACTTTATATTGTGACAAATTTAGCATTAAACTTTTTCTACACAGGTTACTAAAGCCCATTCATTATTATTATTATCTTTTATCAGCAGCTTCTGATATGTTACACCTACATTTCCAACCAGCCATAAACCTGTCACAAGAGAGATTTCTCCTAAGTTTTTGTCAATGTCGTTTGAAGTCAATATGATAGATAAAAACTTGTTTATTTCTACAAACATATTTTAAAGAGAAAAAAAACTGAAAACCTATTAATAATTCGTATGGCTGGTACACAGTTTATTATAATCGAGTATAAATATGTAATGGTAACATAATATGGTTATAAAATTTAGTTAGCAATATTATTATGATTAGTTAACTGTTACAACATATAGGCATTTATAAGTCAAAATATAACGTTAAACGCATAAACATAAAAGTATAAAACATAAAATACATAGTAATAATTCATTAAGTTTCAAAGTCTAATGTCCTATTATTGGATCCATCCCAATGCAAAAATATTCACTACGTGTATTTCTTCAAACCCTAAGCTGAGAATCCTCTTTAGGCAATCTATCACAATGTGGTGCATGTTTGGTTGTTATGGCCACAGTCATACACAACCACACAGGGCTCTCATTCAGGCCTCATTTAAACATCAACCATGTCCAGTTCAAAGTCTGTTAAGTACAGACCATATATTCCGTGGAAGATTCATCTCTTATACACCCTGTTTCGGATTAGGCACAACTGCACAAGTCTGCTATTCTAAATTTCTGTTGCTGCCCAATTTTTACGCCATTCCCTTTTGCCATCAAAATTAAGTGGTTTCAGCTCCTTTGCTGTATTCCAAGAAGGTTTGCTCGATTTTAGCCTGAGGTTATGTGTATTGAATAACATTACAACTAAACATTTCATCCTTTCTGCTTTGTTAATGGTTCTAAGCAGTACGTCTGCATTCTTCTGTACCTACTATAATATACACTAGGACTAGAGCCATCACTACCGTCTTTAGAGTTCTGGCGTCCGCTCCCCAGCTCGTACCAGCAAACTTCGGCATAAGGTTAACGTGCAGACGTAGCTTCTTATAGTAGTTTTCTCAGTATGTTCCTTGAAGGTAAGTGAACGGCCTAGAGTTATTCCCAAGTATTTATACTTGAAAGGTTGAAGCTATGGCGGTGTATTTGCACACAAATTAAAGCCGTCAGCAAATTGAAATATATTATGTAAATAATAAATATACAATATATTAAACAGAGTCGGGGCGAGTAGATACTAAAAATCTATTAATACATAGGGATAAGTACCGAATAGTTAAGCTGATGATTTATCATTTTTTTTTTTTTAATGTAATCAAAAACTACGGAGAAATTTCAAAAATTTATTTTTAATAGGTACCTATAGAATCGATGTTATAATTTCAATTTATAAAGTTAGGTATACTGCAAGAAACACGTAAAACAAGTACAAGTATTAATTACCTACACCTATATATAGGTGAGCAAATCCAAGATGAGTGCTTAATTTATAATTTCTACACGTGAGTATATCCTCTTTGTGGTACTTTTAAATTTCTTTTTTCGTATAAAATATAATGATTTTCGAGTTCTGATAGGAATTATTTATATTTTTTACAAAAAATATTCAGCGTACATTTTTTTTATTCCTTGTATAATTATACGTCATATTTATTCGATTATTAGGTATAACTGCCTGTATAGCTTAAAACGTTTTACGTAAATTACGAAATTTTCCCGAATAGATATTAAAAACATATGAATCTCACAAATAACAATACAATGTAGTAAATAAACAATTCAGTTTTAATTGAAGTTCCGCATAACAGAAAGATCGAACAATGAGTAGGTACGTCGTTTTATAATGTATTCCACAAATCCAAAAAATCTTGGCTATTTATTTATTTTTTTCTCGCATGAACTTTCAACAAAGCGTGTAGTTTATTGTATTGTAGTTTGTATTACATTATATAGGTTCTATATAGATTAACATAAATACTTTTAAAACACTATAGTCACTAGTTAATAGTATACAAAGTTGTACAATAATTTTGTCCTTGTTCAGAAATTATATATATATACGAGTATTATAACTGATACCTAATTCAAAAGGCTGCACGACTCAAAAGTAGGTAACGGTTAGGTATAACAATATACGTCTTATCTGTATGACTGTATCTAGTTCCTTTCTATATATATTATTATGCTGTACGTATAGTCAAACGAGCCGTATACGCGAGAAACGAAAGTATTCGAAGTTAATTTTTTTACGTAGGTATTTATCACTGTACCTACATTTTACCGTGTATATCGGATTATTAAATGGTTTTAACGTATTATACAAATTTAAACACATACTCCGAAATGATCAAAATATAAAAAAAAATTATTTTATCCCGAATACATCTTGAATAGGACGTATGTTTCACGATGAGGATTTTCAAATTCAATACCTGCACACTACCACAAGTATCAAAAATTCGTCCTCTGGACATAGAACATGTTCTACGTCCTAGACATTCATGGGTCACCCCACATATACGAGTACCTATATCCCCATATATCCTGCAAACGTTCCACTTTTATGCGGGACAACAAATTGTGTCGTTTAAATTCAAGAGCGTTGTTTGAGGGATTTAAGTGGTATATACAATAAACATACAAATAATTTTTACAATAAGTCGAATGAAGATTACGTTCGATAATACGTTTTGAAAATAATAATTAACAATGAAAAATAAATATGTAATAGTTTTTTTATTGTCTAATATAAAAAATAATAGACAATGGCCAAGCATGGATTCAACGCACAACCGTTGTAAATAAATTCCAAAAAATAAAAAAATAATAATCATTTACTAATAATAATTATTAAAGAAATTATATAAGTATACTAAATAAAGCTAGCGCGAACAAAAATCAAAAAAATATAGAGTAGTAGTTGTATAAAATTTGTTTATTCGTAAATAGTACTACGCGGTTTCCATTAAAAGTCATCGTCATTATAGTAATTTATACGCATATATATATGTTTATTAATTACGAGTTTCAATTTATAGTTTTTTTCTTGTTTTTCATTATTTTACTAATAATATTATTTTAATCGACAATGGCAAACAAATAACTAGGTATAAAATGTTATAATAATCGTTATTGTAGTCACATTTTTTTTTTTAAATACGTAAAATCGTTTCAGGTAAATATACTTATAGCCTGTAGGTATAATAATAATGCATATTATATAATATAGTAGAGTATATAAACAAATAAAAAAAAATCGACAGCGGCGGTGAAGTTTGCAACTGCAGGAAACTTGGAAATATTTTATTATTTTTTAAATATATTATATATATATATATATAAATACTGCGGTGAAATGACCAATATGCGTGTTATTGTTTTCCTTTGTACAAGGTCATATATATATATATATATATATCTCCTATTTACGTTAAGAATACCTAAGATAAGTTTAAAGTAAATGCGTAGGTATACCTTGAACATTTGCAGAGAATCGTGACTTCATATACCTGTATACTGTAGACTGAAGTAATACAGTATGTATAGTTATTTAGTGTCAATAATTATAGCAAAGGGATCGTGACCCAGTATATCATCTTGTATTTATATATATTATTTATCTACATATTGTGTAGTACTCGCGTACACTTACATAATAAACATAATAAGATTAAGATTTTTTTTTTTTAAGAATGACCTTTATTTAAAAATTAAAACGCTACCACATAAATCGTGTCGATATGTCTAGTTGATTAAAGAAAAAAATAGCGTTCGGAATAAAATAATATTTAAATACATATATTGTCGTACACGCGTGTATTATATGTCTATGTAGTCTTCCTACAGCCTTCCGCTATATTAGTCTTCCTTTATACGAATTTTAGGCGTTTTAAATAAAATTAATTTGGTCTATAATATATTATATATTATGCATAATATTGAACATTCAATGTTTTGCATGACTAAATATTGTTATTTATCAAACTCGTTTCGATTGAGTGTATATAAACATATTTTTTTTTTTTGGCGCGGCCATATACGCTTCAAACGTGCCACATTAATTTTCTATATTTCATCCATACCATTTTCTATATTATAATTGCGCGGTAAAAATATAACACTTTAGATATCAACATTTTCAACTTTTTTTTTTTTAACGTCAGCAGTCATACGTGCGTTAATGTCTAATATTTGTAGGCTGGGAAACAAAAAAAAAAAAACGTTTAAAAATTGCAGAATGATATAACTACCTATTATTCTATAATAACCTATACATATATAGGTACATACAATAATATATTAGTCAGCCTTTCTTTTGGATTTTTTTTCATCATTATCTGCAAGAAATAAAACTTCTTATATTACATATGAATACACACACACACATATATATATATTAAGGTAAAAATATATTTAAATATAATATATATTTTTTGAAAATAAAATTTCAAATATTAAAATATTCCGCCATCAATTACATAACAATTAGGCGGAAATTTAATTATAATGACCAAAGGTATCCTGTGTATGGTTATTTATAGGAATCCAAAGCAGGAGACCTTAATCACGAAGAAGTATTATCCTGCAGCTATCCCTATAATAATAATGCGACCCAAGATCCCCCCACCCCAACCAGCTTTGACTACGCCCCATATGGAGTGAATAGTCGCGAGCTGAAATGCCGTCTCACCTACTATACATATTTGACTGATATTTACCATGATTGGCTCTATAATATATGGAAGACATTAAATAAATTAAGGGTCGGAGTAAATATGGCGGAACGAGCCGGACACGTTATGGCCTATAGCGCACTAGGCAGCCAGGCTGCGGCAGTGAATCCGATAGATGACGGCTTATTGGAGCCCACGCACTAGGCAACCAAAAATTCCAGGCTGCGACAGCCATTAGAACGTGCACGACTGTACGGCAACCAGCCGGCTGCGCGCAGCCAAAGCGAGACAAGGTATGTGGCTGCCGTCAGTCTCCGCACATTAGTCGAAGCAGCCACACATACACTGGCGGTTATAAGGGAGGGGGTGATAGGCGGATCGCCCCCCATGAGATTTGATATTTTTAATATTTGTATATATCTCTGACCTAACAGCACCGACTTGTGCCATGTAAGTTCGTCCAATTACGTTACAGTTATGCTCTATTTTCGCCCCACCCCCTTTGAACATCATGTATAAGGCTGGAATTAGTGCTCGACCGACGATCAGCGCGTACCTACGGTACGCGCTGACAGTGTGTGCTGATGATCGATCGTGATCGAGCTTTTAGTGCTTAGCTGACGACAAAATCGGTCGGTCGTGTACAGTGTAAATGTGAGTAAACGTTAAATAAATAGTGCACATGTAAAATAAACGAGTAAATGTGTAAACATTTAATAATTTAATAATAATACAAAATATAAATAATAAAGATTGCATACGCACGTACGATCGACCGCTCGGTCAGCGTCAAACTAAACACCCGCGTGTACCGACATGGCGCGTTAGCCGACCGCGCAATAAAACGGGAAAAGAATGTAGTCACCAGATAGCGTTACGACACAACACAGAGGGCGTGGCAGAAACGCGCTTATAAATAGCGGTCCGAAACCATCGGACCGCTCAGTGTAGTCACGGCGGTCAGGCGTGAACAACGTAGTTTGCGTCTGACTGCGGTGTGTGTGCGCCACGCCCTCTATATTGACTCCATTTTCGCCCCTTCTTCCTTGAACATCGTGTATAACCGCCATTGCACACATATTTTATGTTCTTCACATCTCGTTCACATCCTCATATAAATTTTTGTCAATTAATATTTTGTTTTATCAGAGTTTTAATTAATATAATTAAAATAGGCGCTTACATGCAAATAAAACGCAATTACTTTTATTTCAGTTACGTAATAGTGCTTATAATTATTATTTTTACACAAAGATTTATATTTAAATCAAATAACGTGGTACAAGTTGGTTTTCGCAGTATGCGAAATGTATTCAACGATTGAAAAATAAAATAAAATATTACATATTTCACAAGTATGATTTATAATTAATATCTAAATTTTATTATATTTACACAATAAAAAAAACGTAATGGACATGTAGGATAAAAAGTGTGTATATAGAAAAGTATAATTTTCAAAATCTTACACTGCCGTACGAAATGTCAAAAAAAAATCGGTGGAGGGGCTACTAGAGTTTTCTATAGCTCCCCTCATTTACGCCTATACGCCTGATTCCAAAGTATTTAAAAATAAAAACAAGAACCGACTTTTAACATCGTATAGACAATTTGTCCGTGATAAACGTAAAAAAAAAAAAAAACAGAAATAATTTTATAACAGTCCTCCGTCGACCGTCCTAAGGCAAAAAAGAAAAAAACTTATCCCGCGATTTTTGAAATGATTTTGTTATAAATTTCAACAGGGTCGCTGAAACGTTTTCAGGGTCCTTCTCATCCTCTCTATAGTTACTCTATAGTATACTTTTGCAGAAGGTGGGCCAGGCTGAGGCCAACAAATTTTAGTGGGGGGGGGCCAATATTTTTACTCGTCTATTTGTGACGCTTGAACACTTTTCGATACGTTTAAACTTCTGTTAACATTTATTACAATTGAAATACCTATATATATATACGCATTATGTTACAAATTTTTAATATTTCTATAAGATAATTATTAATGACCAATTAGGATTAATTTGAATCCCATACAAATTACGTATGAGTCTTAACATAATTTACATAAATTCTAGGGTGGGCCATAGGGGTGGGGGGTGGCAAGTATTTTCGGGCCCACCCCTTGCGCCGACGAGTCCGATAAATCCAACAGCTACACAGCACACTACCTATATACTGCGGACATCCATATATAATATTCATAATAACGAATTATTCGGCGGCGCGAGTGTAAAAAAAAAAAAAACGATAATTATACAATGCGCGCTCTCGACCGCCGCGACGCGTGCTTGCAGGTATAGGCGCGGTACCTAACAGCTGCCTATTAACGCGAGTACCTATACATATTACCATTTCGCAATACATATTCACAATACATAAAAACGCTTATAAATAATATATTATTCTCATTCGTCATCCGCGCATTCCGGTCGTCAAAATAGCGTATGTGTATTAACGCGCAGCGGACGACGACGTTCGTTAATTATTTAAATCGTATTTCTAGAATATTAAGATTGCGACGACGCGCAATATTATAATATCCTTCGTCGTCGCCGCCGCCGCCGCCGCCACACGCAAACGTATATACGCGTACCTGTACAGTATTTTTATTGTAGGTAGGTAGGTAGGTACCTGCGCGTATATTGTCGTGCAGCGTATAATACGAAAATAATATTTGCAGCGCGTAACAATAATACGGTATTATATTACTGTTAAACAACGGGCGTTGTGATATTTTTTTTTTTTTGGCGGAACAAGCGAAGGAAATTATTTTGAATTCTAATAACACTACGCGCTTATTCCCCGGCCACACATACTACACATCGTTCGGCGACGACACGTTGTTATTATTATTACTGCGTTAACGTGACGCGCCGCGCGCGAGCGCGACTCGTGCAAAACGCGTCGCGTTTTTCCGCGGACGCGTATACCGCGCGCTTCGTAACACGCACGCGCCGCGACACGTACACAACTATATACGTCGAACGGCGGAAAATCGTGGCACGCCGCGTGCCAACCATAGACGATTTTTCGAGAAATTTTCTTCGTCCCCTGCCCCGTCGTCCCCTGCCCGTTTGGAAATCGCCACTGACGCGCACTGCACCACGAACGCGCCACGTCGTCGTATCGTTTGCGCGCAGCGATGATGTATCGGTTAGGTATAGCGTGACCGGCGGCGCCTGCACGACGCGATGAGCACCGGATACGTCAACCGCCGCGGCGATGCCTCCGCTGGTCGTCTCTCGGCCGCCGCTCTGACGACACTTACAGTGTTGTTGTTCATAACGCACGCGGCGTTTTTCGTACGCACCGTCCAACCGTAAGTCCTGCACACGTCAATTAGACATTATTTTTTTTTATACGCCCGGTCGTTCTCGTCTGGACCGCGTTTAACGGCCGCGCGCATACGCAGGAACCTGCGGGGCCCGGCGTAAGATGGTACGGCGCCGTATAGGCCTGCAGTATTTCTTTTTTGGCGCCCTTCCGGGTAATCATAAAAGAAAAAGGCCGTCGAATAGGATAACGTATGTATATGATGAATCACGGTTCAAAGTCAGTATTATAGACGGTCACCAAAAGAATAACCAGTCTCGTTATCGCGTTGCTGTGCAGACGGTTCGTCAAGACGAAAACGTTCTCGAAATAATAATAATAATTGTTCTGTGGCATGGGGATGAGTGGAAATGTTTGATACATACAGACTACTATAATGATCGTTTACGGCTCACACAAGCACACGGCCTTTCTGTAAAAGAATAATAAGTTTCCTATTCAATACTTTTTAAAACACGAGGCCCCTTAATATAAATGAACTTTGTTTTGTCTTCAAAATATTGTTTTTAATACAATGTTATTTAAATACTGTAAGGGGCCTTATGACTTTAGTTATTTAAAAAAAAAAACTTTTATTTAATTTGTTAAATTGGCACCCCCTCTCCCTCAGAACGGCGCCTTACCCTTACGCCGGCCCAGACGGGTACTCTATATTTTAGAAAGCCAAAAAAAAAAAAAACCGCGTATGCAAACATCACATTCATATTTCGGTGTGAAACGACTGTATATTATAAAAGCTGTGTGATTTATATTAGCGCGCGATTACTGTTTCAAGAAATCGGGACTCGCGTCGATCTCGCAGAAAGAACGCGCGGTCTCTATATATAATAGTTATTTGCTGCATTTCTTCCCCCCCTCGGCAACGTTTTTTGAGCCTATCGTTTCTTCCGGTCGAACGGCGTGTAACAATTCATGGCGAACGACGTTCAAAAGTGTGACTGTAACGGACGTCACGGTCACGGTTTCAGAGCAGAGGGACGTCGGAACTATTATTATTATTTGCGCACCTAAAAGCGTTCTGTCGACGTATGTTCCGTCGATTTTTCGAAACCGAGAAAAAAAAAAATTTGAACAATTTTCGGCTGCACGAATCGGAAGTGTGCCGTTGCTGAAACGCGCGTGTATCAGACCGCAACCACCTGAACGCGTACCAATAATTCATCGAATGTGCGGCACACGGGACACAATAATAGCGGAATTCTAGGGTTCTATGAACATTGTTTTATTCAGATTCGATTCGACAAATCTCCGCAGTAATAATATGATGTATGACCGCGTGTATACAATATTTGCAGAGACGTATTTTGCAATTGGCAATATGTTCGACGACAAATAAACGTTGCTTATAATTATATTATATAATATATCCTGACCGCAGCTGATAACTCCTCAGTCATGTAGCAACAGTCGGATGGCCGGGGGTGGGCCAGAGATGTTCCACCTCGGGGTATAGTAATGTGGAAGCAGATCCTCCACTGTTGTCGGTTCAAAATGGGGAAAAAACTCTTCAGCATTTTCAATGCACTAAAAGACCTCTCCGATGAACAGTTACTGCAGATACTCGCAGAAACATTCTTAAAGCTATACGCTATTATACGTATACGCGGATACAAATCTTCGAATTCTTCTTTTATCTTTGTCCAATTTCAATTCGTGGTTCGAACAGTCACCGTATATATAACTGTGATAAAGGTGTTGACAAAATAAATGAAAAAAAGATATTGTATTATAACCTGCACAGTCGTGAGTACCACCTATCATTCATCTTATACTATATGTCCATATAGTGTAGTTGTGTAATAAGGTGAGTCCAGAATACATCAATTACAATTCACATTTTTCATACAACACATTATAAACCCTGGCTACTATTAAAAAAAAAAAATGCCACCTGGGGCTATCACTGCCCCTCAAAATACGTCTCTCAGTATTTATATAATATTTTTTGGAGTTGAAAGACTTCCGCCGAGACATTTACCATCGTTCGTACGCCTATATATACTTAAAGTTTTTCTGTATTTTTCAATCTGTTTATTATTAATACGGTCTCCCAGCGACCACTTTCCGTGGAAAGCCGAAATAAGGGTCGTATTCACGTTACTTCTTTCGACACGATTCATTAATATATATACGAGTATATCACATTACTGTATATTTGCATAATGTACCATATAGACAGGTGTTATAGGTGGACGTATTATGTATAGTGCTGTTAATTTATTATGTACAATGTGTAGGTGTTTGTAAAATACTTTTAAATTACTTTTTTCAGTGAATTTCATCAATTTGTTAAACGAGTAAAGGAAGCAAAAAAAATATATGTAGGTATTATATTAAATACTAAAGTTAACCCCTGTAATTATATGCCTAATACGATTTGTTTACCGGGTCGTTACATTTTACTTTGTTGTAAAATGCTAGTTGCTGGTTGTATTGTCAAATGTGTAACCATTTTACAACAAAATATTAATATAACAAATTATCACTAGTAAAATCTAATATAGGAATACAATTTTGTATTAATAAGGTACAGATACCTAATTCGAGTTATCTATGAATAAGACTTGAATTTTTTTAATCAAGTCTTAATTGCAGATTATGATTTTATGAACATTTCAATAAGTAATAGTCATATAGTAATGTTAATAATAATAATGTTAATACACGATTATAGGTCAATTCATGATCTGAAGAGTCAGCGTTTTGCTAAAACAGCTCAAGCCACTGAAGATTTGAGTATTTGTGGTAATAATTTACTCGAATTAAAGGCGTTGTATTACAAGAATGTAGTAAATATTGCTTTAAGACATGTGGTGGCCAAAGAATCAATTGCATCGTCTTTAAAACAGCTACTTTCTAGTCGATCTGTATTATACATTAAGTGTTATTTATACTTTTTACTGTAATATACTTACGATTGTTCAGTTAAATATATTTTTACTTATTTCTGTATTGTACATAACATATATATATAGGTGTATATAAAAATGTAATTGTATATACTTATGGTTAAACAAGTTAAAGCATTAACTAAAGTAAATGCGTATAATGTTTTGTTGTATCCTATGACTGGCTGCTAAAGTGTCATCAGCTCTCATAATACCATTTTCATTCCATTCATTATCATAAATGTTCTTTGATTTTCATTGACCGTATCAACAATATTATATATTTAATGTCTACGATTTTAAAGTAAGATTTATAACAGTAACCGTCGATACTAAAATATCTCCACTGAAGTAGGAAATATATACAGTCGCGAATAACTACATTTTTTATTTATTTTTTCTATGTTTAAAAAATGTGCGTATCTATGACTATTGACTTTAGTTGATATTTTCAATAATCACAGACATACTGCAGTTGACAGTTTAATATTTTCCGATCGTTGTTCGTATGATATATAAATTATTATTATTTAGATTGAAGAAAAATGATACACAACATTAATTTTAAATAAATTTCTATATGATCAATCATATATATGTACCTATAAATTATAGGCTATAATGCGGTATTTCTATTCAGAAATACACATTTTGCGTTTTCACGCTAAAAGCCAGTCTAAAGTGTGATTTTTAGTATATTTATCATATTGATATTTATTTATTTATTTATTTATTTATTTATTTATTTATTTATTTATTTATTTACAAATATTAACGGACTAATGTCCTATTACATAATATGTTGTTGTGACACAAATATATAGATTACAATAATATAAAATTTTTTTGTTGAAGTTTTAACTTAAATATAACAAAAGTATTAACTTAAACATATGCGTAAATATAAAGTTATAGTAAAACAATATTAAATATAATCAAACGTGTAAATGTTACCGGCATTCATTAAAAGATTAGCGGGGGAATTTAAAATATAATTTTTGTTAGAGGAAATAGGATATAATGGCAAGGGGTATCGAGTATTACGGTTATTTATTTTAAAACGAATTAAGGACAACATTTCTGGACAGTCAATAGTACCAGATAGTAATTTGTGCAAAAATTTTGAGAACAGAAGTAAGCGGTGGTCATTGAGTGGAGTAAGACTGAGGAAGTTTAAAACGTTATCGTATGAACTATGGGGGGGGTCTATGAATATTAAATTTGAATGAAATAAATAGTAAAAAGTTTTTCTGAATTGATTCTAACATATTATTTTGTTTTAGTGTATTATTTAACCAGACTAAAGTGCAGTATTCTAAGTTAGAACGGACTAGAGACCTGTAGGCCAGACGGACAGCTTAATAAAATATCCAAAAATCGTATAGTTTTTCTTAATACTCGCGATGACTCTTGCTTGATATGTGTTTCTCGTGCGGTGTGCCTGAATATAACTGGTTTTCTCGCTGCAATAAAATGTATTACGTAGTAGGTATATACAGAATTTATATATATATATATTAGTATCTATTTAATGACATCATATAAATTTCAACAGTACTAGTCACGTAGTACATGAAAATATTGCAAAGTGCCAAGGTATATACAGTATACACATTGCAGTTTGTTGTTACGAACGACCTAATTAAATTTTCTTTTGCATACGATTTTACGTGGCTTTTATTATTTTTTTTTACGTGCAGAAAACTTCTAAAAAAAAAACAACTGTTTAAACATAATGTAAATTTGCATCATTATTATACACTAACGCAAGAAAAACAATGTAAATGTCTGCAGCTGCAAAAACGTACAAATACTCTTATTTATTGGTTCGACTCAACCAAATTATACAAGTTCAAATACAAACACTGTCTATTTTACGTTTCGAGTAATTCGACATATCTTAGAGATAATAAATTATTAATACAACACTATACGAAATACATATACATATTATTGATATATATATATAATAAAAATTATATTATACACACACATATATTTTGCGGTATTACGTATTGCAGTTGAATATATCGAATGTACATTTGTTGACAAATAAATGATAAACCCGACTTTATACAATAACTACCTCTATATAATGAAAAATTATGAAAACGATTAAGGCGCGTCCTAGCTAAAAGAAATATTGTTCGTTTACGAACGACTTCGACCGTAATAATAATATTTTTTGTACAGGGCGTGCAACGACGATGCGACCGCAGATGGCGGTAACCGTGTGGAAATGCTCATGTGGCTAACAGACCCGTGCCGGTACGATCGATGGACAAGACCATTGCCGTCGGATAGCAATGGTAAAACCGGAGGACCGACACGAGTGTCCGCTCGAGTGTACATATACTTCTTGGGATCAGTGGAAGCTCAACAGTTGGTTAGTATTTGTCAGTATGAAACATTGACACGAACAATAATGCGTGTACGCTGCAGTAATATCAATGTATTATTATGTAATATTAACCATATACAGTATATATTATATAAAACACTATCTAATACGGTTATCCTTAACACTTTTTTTTAATATACCTATATATACTATAGTACGATTTTTATACGTTTTGCTGCATAAAAATGTAAATTATTGACATATATACAATATACCTATATACGAGTATATATATTATTATATATATACGTATATATATACTATAATACTATATTTACTATTATATTGAAAATATAATAGTGAATATAATATTGTGTTGAATATTTAACAAATATTATATCTTACTTACTAACATAAGCGAAACTAGACAATTTTATTAGGGCAGGCCAAATGATAAATATGAATAAAAAATTATTCTAACTATGCGTACAACTCTACGCGGTAATTTACTTTTTTTAATTTATATATAATGCGAATTTTTTTTGCATGTTAAATATTTAATATTAAATAAAAAAATAAATAACAACAATTAGTAAGTCTATAATAATAGGCGACGATTAAATGGTACCAATTTTCGGTACGAGTGGTCCATGCATTACGCATATATGTATATATATATATATATATATATTTCAACAGAGCATTGTACGCATTTTAGACGCGGAAATTAAGTTTTTAATTTTAATTTTAAATTCTATTAAGTCAGTATACGTTATCCAATCAGCGCATTAGGTCAGACAATGGCCTGACGCTCAGTTTCGCCTATGATTATTTATCTAATATAAATATACTTATATACATTTGAAATTTTAAGCATTTTACGGCTCACATACTGATACGGTATCGGTGGCGGGATGACCGGCTTGTCCATTCTTCCTCCAAGTCTTCTATACAAGGAGAGAACAAACTTAAGGAACGCGTATGGATCCCGCACGTGTACATCGTTAACGAACACGATTCAAACATTATGGGTTCCGGCCGCCAAGACATACTAGTGACGGTTCAACCGGACGGAACGGTTTTGTACTCAGCTAGGTTATGAAACATATCTGCTTTAATAATTATCACAACCGCGCACACACATAATATCTTATATATACCTACAATAATAGTAAACATTTGTCGTTTTGTATATAGGTTAAAAGTGTCGTTATTATGCATGATGAATTTACAAAAATTCCCGTTTGACGAACAAACGTGTCCTTTGATACTGGAAAGCTGTTTGTATAGATTATTTGATTTTGATTTTACACATACGATTCTTTTTTTCCATCCGCGTATTCATCGGCCGCATATAATATATTGTCATAATTTTTCAGGGACTTATAATAATACTCATTTGGAATTGGTATGGGAACACGATTCACCTGCTGTGCTGAATAGTAATTTGCGAATGACCGAGTATAACCTGGTGTCCATCTGGACGAACGCAACGGTCAGTGAATACACGTTGATGCCATCGTCTGCAGAGGATGAACGCGATAACAAAAAATCCTTAGCCATCGAGCACGTACATTATTACGGGAAATTCGGTAGAGTTACCTACCTATTAATTCGTTTCCTATGTTATTCGTATAAATTCGATTTACTTCAGATAGTTTTTTTTCTTATAAATTTTACGTATAAAATTATAAAAAAAATTAGTTATCTATTCAATTTCAATCACAATTTGTTTAGTAAAAACATTAAACGATTAACAGTCAAGATAGAAAAAAAAAACAATATGTTTTGTCTAGATCGTAATTATATAATAACATATTTAAATGTTTTGTTTGTCAATATAGCCGGAAACTATAGTCAGTTGATAGTAAACTTTGAATTAGAACGCGAAGTCGGTCACTACATAATGGATTATTATGTACCGAGCATTATGCTCGTGGTCGTATCATGGGTATCGTTTTGGTTAGATCCAAATGCAGTACCTGGTCGCACAACATTAGGTAAATTTGATTGTTTAATGGATATAATTTTTTTTTATATATATATACAAAAGCAAATTATTTCTGTTATTCATCAATTTTAATCCTATACCGGTATTGTTTATTTGAAGCATCGCGACATAAACGATTAATTAAAATATTACTCGTATACATAGCGAGTAGGTATTTATTAACGTATTTTTATGTAATAATTAATGTACACATATAAAACTATTTGTTAATAAAAAAAGAAAAATTACGAATATACTCTGGTTTATATTTTATATAGGTACTAGTACGATGTTGACATTTATCACATTATCCAGAAACACTGGTAGTTCGTTACCAAAAGTTTCTTACATCAAAGCGACCGAGATATGGTTCATTGTATGCACGGCATTCATATTCGGCTCTTTGGTCGAGTTTGCTTTTGTCAACACCATATGGAGACGGAAGTAAAGTATATAACCGAACAGTGAATATTATCAGCTCTATATTGTAAATAAATGCGTACCTATAAACATTAACGCTGTTTGAATAGGAAAAACGTGGAACTGAAAAAAGTCAATAGTAAACATATTTTAAAATCCACGTTGACGCCTCAGATGCAACGCAAGTCGACATCTGTGGATAGTGGCATTAATAAAGATTTCGATCCGAAAACGTCAAGTGGAAAATTGAACAGAAGAGATAATGTGAGTACCAATATGTGTAGTAATCATAATATAATTGATCAATATATTCAATCGCCGTCATCGCTATTGTACAACAGTATTTTCGATTTTATTCATTAAAAATATTGTTTTTTTTTTTTTGTCAAAGAGATCCAGGAGTCTACTCACCGTTGGAGATTTGGGACATGTTGTTTGTCCCGACCCAGAGCCTACTGAAAATTTTAGTATCCGTGTACCGACACTGAATGACAATAAGACTGGCGGGAGCGGAGGTCTCTTTACAATGACTCCACAAGAAATCGCGCAATGGATTGACCGACGCAGTCGCGTCGCGTTCCCAGCAGCGTTTCTTGTCTTCAACTGTTTCTACTGGCTTTACGTGTATTTTTGAACAGATATTTATATATATATATATACTTATACAGGCAATTAAAAAAAAAAACAATATTAATTGTCGATTGTTATTTTATTTTATAAATATGTTATTTATTTAAAGAAAATCTAGTCGATAAGAAAAAAAAAATACGATTTAGAATATTATATTATATTTTACGGTAAAACATATATTGTTTCAACGAAAACCTTCTTATTAATGATTTTGATTATAAATTGTATTTGAAAAATAAAATAAAACTTTTGAAAGATAGATAGATTTTTTTTTCACGAATTTTAATTTTTTTAGGTCTATTGTTATACTTATTTACGCGCATTCTTATAGCAGTGCAGCTGCAAGTATCATCGAAATACCTATTCAAGTCATGTATAAATGTTTAACGCGCGCGTTAATCAAACAATTGTTGCCAGCGTAACTTAATGTCCAATACACTAAACATTACCCAATATTATACTCGCATAAAAGTTAAAATGTTATTGTTTAAAAGTCCAAAACATAGTAACTATTCCAGTATATTGACTAATTATTGCTATTCATCGATTATTTAGATTAGCTAAATTAGTATTCTGCATTTGTTTGAAATTGTTTTGACATTGGCGATAATAGTATTGAATATTTATGTCAACGGATTTTTCCGTCAGTTCATAAAATGCGCACAAAACCACGAAAATCATAATTTCGAACGTTTCAATTCTCATTGTTGTACGGGGATTTTTTGGATTACATAATTCTATGCTGGGTTATTTAAAAAAATATTAAATAAAATTAAATCGAGTCAAACACGGCATGAACGACAATGCTTAAATCAGATATCTATAAACATAATATTATTATGTTAATGGTCAGTTTATATGAGACAAGTATAACGCTGATACAGATAAATAGGATACAAACCTTATGGAAACTTTATAAGATTCTGAGCGGAGCGATGAATCTATTGTTTTTACAATGATGTTTATTTGTATTTTTTTCTATCCTGTGTACAGATTTTCGACCAGAAGGAGTGCCTCCGATCTCTTCGGTCACAGTTTGTTTCCGGCACCAATTCGCATCTAGTTGGTACATTTAGAGAGGTCATTTTTCGATTTTCTCAAAAGCACCTAAAAACATAACTAAAAAACGCTAAAAATGCAATTTTGTCTTAATCTATTGTTGTTTATTTCTTCGTAATTTTGAAACTAATAGTCATAGAAACCTGAAATTTTCACCAAATATGTAACTTTAGACTATATTTACGAGAAAAGTAAGCTCCGTTCATAATCGTTTTATCGAATGCAATGACTTATCAATGCTTTCAAATTTAAAATAAAAACAAAACTCTAAAATCTTTATCCAAGTAATTCACTTAAGCGATATCCACAACACCCCGCGGCTCGTTACCTTTTTTTAAATTTTTATATATTGCGTAAACGTAGAAAAAAAATTACGTGAAATACGGTGTATAGGTAGTAGTTACTCTTTTTTCTATAATTATTGACGAATATATATATACCTACATAAAAGTTAGATTAGTCCAAAATGCACGTTGAATAATTAGGTAACTAAATTAAAAAGCGAGTTACCAAAGAAATGTGTCAACTACAAATCTATATTGTAAAAGATATATATAATAATATAAGAATTGTAAATTGTAATAAACAAATATTTTTATTTTTATTACCCATCAATAATAAAATGTTACTAAAGATTTATGTCCTTAGATCATCATAAACTATGGAGCCACCATCCGTCTCGGTAACGTAGTAGTAAGGATTGTGAGTCTGTTTTTGTTGAATAAGCGATTCATCGCATACGTTGGACATATAATGGGCTCCATAAATAGTGTATGATCTAAGATAAAGTATTAAGAATTTTCGTATTCTAGATTTTAAAATTTTATACGTGTATACGAGACACTTGGTACTTGGTAGTATGCAATAGGTAGTATCAATGGCGTGCAGAACATTTTTCAAACCTGAGACAAACTAGATAATTTGACCACCTACCCACATATATAATATAAATTATGTATAATATACATAATATATGTTTTTAACCACTGAACCTACCTACCCACCCACCCACGCAAAAAATTACCGTGAGGCAACTGCCTCAGAAAATGTCTCTTCGGCACGCCACTGGGTAGTATAATATATTAAAACTATGTGTTCAAATTTTCAATCAAATGAATAGTGATTTAAAAAAGTTAAAAAATAAAATTTCAAAAACAAATATTACTCATATAATATAGACGTGAAATACGGTTGATACAAGTCTTTATAACAAAAAAATGTAATAGAAGAAAGTTTGAAACACAGGTTGAATGATTTTCAAGCAGAGAGAACATTTTTTGGCACCTAAATTTTTTTTTCAAATGGTGTGTACTCACAAATTTGTTTACCAATACACCACTGACTAAATGTAGTGTGTGTGGTAGAAAAAGATTTTTGTCGAATATATATGATCAAATTACTGTGTAAATGAAGTGTCTTCAAAGAAAGGAAGTGGTGCAGTGTTCAATGCATCCCACATTCGTACATGCCCCATCAAAAATGACATCAATGTAATTAAAATCAAAATATAAATAATTAAATTTAATTAATTGAACATTACCGTTGTACATGTAACCTCAGATAATGTTGGTGTTTTCGTAATAATAATGATAACAATAAAATATTTAAATCGATTGTTTTCATTACACGTACAATTTATTTTTTTATCAAAATGGTAACTAATACTCGATAGTATTTCTTTAAATAATACAAATGTATTAATAATATAAATAAATACATTTTGTTAACAAAATATAGTTCAAACATGTTACATTAAATACGAGTCAACAACGCAATATTCACAATCTACAAACAATAACAACATTATTTATTTTTTTATGATCTGACCACCATATTCTTTTGCAATGTTTTTTTCAAAAATTTGTACAAGTTCATCGTTGGTCTTATCAATTTTCATTAATTTTTGTTCTTCTAAAAATGACCAATGACCGTCAGACTTCTCTGTTAATACATTTCGTAAAAGGGTAGATTTTCTGAAAAAAAAATATACAATATACATATTATATAAAGTTTTATAAACTATATTTAAATGTATATAAAAATATTAATTCACTACATTTATTTATAAAAAGGAACCAAATACTCGAAATCATTTCATTTATTGCTTACTTTACTCCATAAAACTGTATTGTTGATCCAATCAGTAACATTGAAATGCAGACATAAGCAATTGCTATATTTGATGACAGCCAGTGATTACTCGGATTGTTGTAGATATCTTTCCAACTCTCACTATATAAATGTCATAAATTTGTAGATATTTATTATAAATTTAACATTCTTTTAATTAGTCTTAGTACAAGATAAACTATAAAGATTTACTTATATTAAATTAGTAAATCTTCATAAGGAAAACTGTTTTTTTTTTCGTTAACTTTTGCGTTTTGAGAATATCTACACAGTAGAGCATTTTTTTCCCTCACTTATTTTTTCGACGCTGTGGATAATGATAATAATAAACCGGGTTTAATTTATTAGTGTTTATCAACGTTTCGTCATATAATCTTTTCTTGTTGTCATCAATTAGCACATTATACGCTTCATTGATGCGTACAAATCTATCATTAGAAGAAGGACCACAGACATCTGGATGGTTCTATAATGCACAAACAAATTTTATACTAGCAAACAGATTTTTTTTTTTTTAATTATTCAAACCAGGATAAATACCAATTTAGAAAGTTTGATGAACGAATTGCGGATTTCTTTTTTCGTACATCCTGGTTTTAGGTCTAAGACATCGTAGAATGTGGGCAACATTTGCTTCGTTGATCTATTTGATAATAATATATAATGTATATTTATTATGATTTAAGTTTAAAATTAAAAATTTAAAAAAATCGGATAAAGTCGTGGCGTTTAAAACCTATCGTTTCAACATAATCAATATTATCTGAACAGATACGATACAAACTAATAGACAGTTGCGCTGCCCTTATACGATCTTCTAAAAATAGGTACAATAAACTTTTGTTTATTACCAAATTTGTACAGAGAAAAGAATACTGGTCGGCTGTTCTATTAATCGACATTTAGTATAAAAAAAGAAAACTATATTGCGCTGTAACTTACTGGCAACGAACTGATATATCCTTGAAACCAAGTCTAACTGCTCTGAGAGCGACAGGCACGATAAAAACATTGTTCATAATAATTGTTTTAATTAAATAATAATAATAACAATAATGACTACATTGAATGTAGACAAATATTTTTATTGTGATTTTTGAAAAGCTAACAGTAAAAAAAAAAATGTAAAGTAAACACAATTTTGTTGTTAATCAGCACTTTCCATTACTATCAGTTACTTTTAAAATTAATTTTGATAAAAATAACATCTGATAGGTACATAGATAAAATGGTGGCTATATTCAGTGGTTTATTACCCTGTAATCGTATAGGTATATCGGAATTAAATTTTTGGGTATTTCACTGTTTCGTCGACCGTATGCCTTATAATAATTATTAAAATATTAAATTTAATTAATTAAATTATTAAATACTAACATAAATACGTAGGTTATTTAGTAATAATAATAGTATAACGATTTATAAATACAAATTTTTTTTTTTGTGTAAGAATGACGAAAACTCTATCAAGGTTTTGCAGTTGGTAGATTTTCTTTTCTTTAGGTACTCATCATGCAGTTTTTTTTTCAAAATTTTTTTTCCCTCCTATAGTGGTATACATACCAAATTCGACTCTGTACAAATTGAATGGTACCTATATATGGACATTTTTACGGTGACGGCCTTTCCCCGTTATCCACCTCGGAGGTTTAAGCGGTCTCCTTTTTATACACTCGAGAAAACCACACGAAATCTATCGTCTAAAATCGTATTAAATTTAAAGTCACAAGTACCTACTAACGATGATTTTTGAAGTCAGCCCCACTCCTCTTACTCCCCATCTAAAATAATCGATTACATTATGTATATATAGGTAGGCGCGCGTTTGTCGACAATACACGAAGCAAAATCGAAGCTTAAGTAATTCACGAACAATACAGAAATACATAAGTAGGTATTGCAGTGTTTTTATATTGATTTTTTATTTTATTTTTTTTCAACGAACATTGCTGTGGTCCTTTTGTGTATATGTACTATTGTCGAACGAGCTGAGTGGTATAAGATGTGCGAACACAAATTAAATATATTAAATGATAAAGCGCACGTGGAGGTGTGCCGAGGAGAAGTGCAGGAGAATTTAAATGAATATAATTTTCGATTGTTCGTGTACAGATTTAATTTAAATATAATACCGTTAGGTAATTTAATTAATTTATTATCGTAAATTTTTGTATTCGTTAAGATAGTAGTAAATAATAAAATAAAAAATACGGATATATATATATACGACGTATAAGAATACATTTTCGAAATCCAAAGTCACATACGTGAATAACAGAAATCTATATTAGGTATAAAATGATCGAAATCATGATTTCGATTATTTTTCTATTAATATTAGGTAGTGTATACCGCGATTTTCGAGTAGGTTTTTGGTATAAATTCTCAAATGGGTACATAATAATATATATAAAAAACTATATATTATGTTTAAAGATAATAAAGAAAACACTTTTTTAAAAAAAATGTCTTATTTATGGAGAAAAATACTATAGGTAGTGTAAATAATACATTTTTTCATCATACCTATTCGCAATGGTGGCAATCATTACCTAAAGCACTCTGTGGAGATATTATATAATTCGACAGGGATTGCACGTTGACGCGTGTAGTTTAAAAAATATATATATATATATATATATATATATATATATAGAGAGAGAGAGAGAGAGTCCAAAAACATAGGTCCACATGAGCACATCTATATTCCCAAGAACAAAAATCAGTTGACTTCAACATTTGAGACGATGGAATAAAATATTCAGTTTTTACTTTTTCAAATAACATATCGTATATATATATAATATACATTAAATAAAATATAGTATTCAGTAGTTTTGCAAATACATTTCACACACACTCCACGTTTCACAACATTTTTTACGGCACAGTAATAGTAGTGTTAGGAAGTATATAAATTCATACGATAATAATTTATAGATGCGAATATTGACTGTTTTCAATATGGCAAAAAAGGCAAATCAAAATTATAAAAAAATATGTTAGTATTTTTTACGTGAAAATTGATATTTTATTATAGCGGTGACGTATAATAAAAAAAACGATTATTTACTTTAATGAACGCATATAATTAATGAACTCAATACATATATTCGTATAACTGTATAAGTGACGAATATCTCCGCTCGACAATACCATAAGAATGGTGAAAAACTGTATACGAGAAGCGCATTTTTTTTTTTTTTATAGATATTTCTGAAGGATATTCTACTGCTGCAGAAATGCGTGTCCAACAAACTATTGTTAAAGGCCGTCTGTTTGAATTTTAACTGTTTAATGACCGATCATCATTTTTTAAGCGTTCTGCAGGTTGTTCAACGCGAGTATGTATAGATATACGATAGGGTCTCGTGACCTGAAGTCGGTGTTTATTTCAGACCTAATGTTCCGGGGGAAGGGGGGGTTGTCAAACAATTTCGGGGGGGGGGGAGACTTAGAAAAAGCATTTGAAAATTATTTACTATTTCAGGGGGGTATACATTTTTCTCCGAGGGGAAGGTATTACTCCGTTCGATCACCCCCCTGAAATAAACGCTGCCTGCAGTCGTATATAGTACACATTCTTTCAACACTGCTCCTGCACGCCGGTTGAAAACCACCGGAATGGTCGGTGCTGCAGGACGTGCAGTAGTAGTACACGTATACGTATACGGAGGCGTGTCGTCGAACAAACCGTTTCGGCGTCGCTTCGTGCGTAGGTCGGTGCAATAGTGCCGCGCGTTAATCACAACGCGTCGTATATTATATATAATATCATTACATGGGGGGCGGGGGGCGCGGTGCTGCGGACGGGCGTTAAAATAGTCATGCCGCGCGCCTGTACACGGCAACCGGAACGTAGTAAAAGTTGAGGGTCGGCACGTTTTTTGGACGGATTGGGCGGCTGCAGCTGGGTAGGTGCTGCAGGGCGCGTGCACGCACGTGATTGATTGCGCGCGTAAAACGCGTCGTTACACGCACGCTACGGGAAAACGCACACCGGACGCGGCCGCCGAGTTTTCTCCTCGCCTGTCCTGCACCCTGCGTGGCGGGCGTCGTCGTACGATAATTTTATGGAGGAAAAATAATATAACGATATACCGCGGGGCCGAACGGAACGGTGTCCGCCGGCGCGGCGGAGACAAATGTGGGATCTCGTCGACACGACGGCCCGGAATCTCGGCGGCGGCGGCGGCGGCGGCGGAGCGGTTTGAGGAGCCGCCGAATCCGCGCAATCAATCCCGGCCAAGGTCGTATCGGGCCGCCGATTCCGGGACAGACGGCCCCGGCGGCCGTCGTTATGACGACCGCGCGGACAGCATCCATCCGGACGTCGTCGTCAGACCCGCCGCGCTCGCGCGTATAGTACTACTACAGCTACTACGCGACTACGACGCCGCCGACGCACGCCGTGGCTTATCACGAACCGCACCACCTGCACCCCGTCCTGCACGAGGCGGTGGCGGCGGCGATCGTACTATGTGTGTGTGTGTGTTTATACGTTCGTTGTACACGCGTCGTCCCTGCGCCGTCCTGCACTCGGCGGCCCCGGCCCCGGCGTCGCCGCCGCCACCGCCGCCGCCGATGGTGCCACAACAATATACGACATACACCGCCGCCGTCGTAAGCGACTCATTCCGCGACGCGGTCGTGTCTCTCGCGGGCTCCGTCACTCCGCACTCACTGCACTCTGCGTCCATCTCACTCATCGCTCTCTCACTATCACTGCTATACAACTATTCCGAAACTCTCCGACTCTCTTATTCTGCACGCGTCCTCCGTGTACGCGCGTATTATCATATCACATCGTCGTCGGATCAACAGATTATATAAAAAAAAAAACCGATCGCGCGTTTCGAGGTAAAAAAAAAATCCGTTAAATTTTTTTTATACGACTTTTATGCAACCTGCACTTTTTTCTTATTATTATTTTGTTTTCCGTTTTCAATTACGTTATCGTGGCGATATGTAATGCGTTTTACGATATTATTATTTTTTTGTATATTTTTTATTATTATTTTTTTTTTACATATTTTGTTATTAAAGTTTACGTTATTATTATTATTTTTTATATATTTTTTGTACTCACATACGTATTATATTGGACAAGGCATTGTATAATATATAGTTATTTTTTTTTTTTTTTGTACGGTAAAAAATTACAGTTCGAGTCACTGGCATGTATTAGTAAATGGTGACATCGACTGTGATTTTTTTTTTTTGGTTTCCGATATAATTAATATTTTTAATATAAATATTCGCGATACACTATCGATATTCTACAAATAATATTTTTACTTTATTGAATTTACGCCATACATCATTTTTGGAGGAGATACATTATAAATGGATAACTATACATAAATATACACAGATACCTAGATACAATAGTGGAAGTGGCCTAAGAACTAATAATGGGAATTGTAATATTACGTGCATTTGATCCGCGACTGTTCGTTAAATTCCCACTCGAAATATCCGCGTAGGGACTAACAATAATAATAATAATAATATATTTATAAAATACACAATATATTCAGCGTATTGTTTATTATATAACGCGTAATTCTGTAATTATTGATTATATTTAAAAAATAAATACGTTTTTTTTAAAATATATATTGTAGTACAATATAATTTATTTAATTTGAAACGTTTGATCATTTGATACGATTTGTTTGATACACCTAGAACGTTACATTTTTGTTTGAAAATGTCGAATATGAAAATCGCACACTATTTTAATTTTATAAAAAAAAAATACATAACGGGCGATGTTCTTATTAAGGATTACACTTTTTTTTTTTTGCATACAAACACTATTAAAACATAATATCATTGATTAATGATACTATTATAAACGATAATACGAGCAAAATGTAAATTTCGTATATACCTATATGGCATGATAGACACGCAATGTGTACCATATATATTGCACGTTTAAGATTATTTTAGTTATATTAAAGTGCTCGTTATAATAGCAACGTACAAGTATTAAATGTACAGCATTTTGAATTCCCCCGCGTACAATAAGTAAACGCCTAATCGATATTTATAATAATACTAAATTCTCGAAAGTATATTAAATGAAGTTAAATAAATATAATAATTTTATCTTTTGTCGTCTATCAGAACACATTTTTTTATTATTATTATTATACGTTATATATTATATTATAGTAAAGCATTATTAAAGCGGTTAACGAATTCGAAAAAGTAACTGTCAGAAACGATTTATATATATATATATATATACTTTCAGGAAGTGCGTGTAAACTGTTAAGGCCGTAACTAGGACAAACACCGCTGTATCGAACAGAGTGTAGACTCTTTAAAGGGAAAACTAAAGTCAAGTCCCAAACGTATACATCGAATGTGTAAGTTTCTACTTTGGCGTTTTCTTAACAACGCTGAACACAATAAACGTATTATTTATTATATATATTATTATTATTTCATCGTATACGTAACTCAATAATAGTGAGCTGCGTTATTTATTTATAATTGTTATTCGTAGTAATAATAGGTACGAGGCACCTATTTATCGAAATTTATGCCAAAATATTAAGTTATAAATTGTTTAATTTTACAATCGGTTTGCAATAACGATTGTTTGTTTTACACGTGCTTTTATACGCTTATATTAAAATTCAGATACGACATTCGATCTGCCGCAGGCCGATATGTATACGCATTATTTACACAGGTGAATAAATATATATATATATTATAATTTTGTACACTACGCGAAGCAATGGGTATTTATTATTATTATTTTTTAATTCTCTATAGAGTATATTGCGTATTAAAAACGTTTATGGAAGAAAAAAAAAGAAATAATGGATATTATCCGTTGAATATATAATCAATAAAGAAAAGTGATTTTAAATTTATTATAGCAATAAATATATATATATATCAGTTGTGTTTTTTGCTAACGGTCGTAATAAATCGTAATAATTTGTTAAATAAAAAAAAAAAAAAAATTACTTTAACGTAAGTACCTGTAAGTATTTTCGTTTTAAAGTATGTCTATTTGATGCGTATATTGTATATTATGTATATATATATTAATTGAAAACTTAATACGTTGAGTAGTTGTTTATTAGTTCGATTGAGTTGTTTTAAATTAATGTAATATTATATAAAATCGATTCGATACAAATATAGCGTATAATAATAATATTGACAAATCCACAAAACAACGTAAATTATATTTCGCCGGTTAAAATAGTGTAATAATTACTCAACATAAAATCGAGTTACACGTGATTTTTATAATAATGAAAACGATTTATCAATCCGAATTCTAAATAAGATGAACACAGGAATCCATATTATTTTTTTGGTCATTTCCATTATTACTTTGCCAAATTTTTGTGTCGTTACTCATTTGTGAATTTGTCCATCGTCGGTTGACGTTTGTTCTGAAATTAGAATTTGAATTTGAACATAAAAAAAAAAATCAATAATTTTTAATTTTTTGTGTGTACTATAAAATTTAAAAAAAAAAATTAGTAATGGTACTTTAAATATTTTTTAAAAACTAGTATAGGTGGTGGAAAATTGCATACATGCCTATACCAACAAATTTTGTTTTGCGCCGGTCCTGTAGATTTTGAATAAAAATAACGAGTAGTTATAATATTATGTGATCGAAATATACAGTAAAATCGACATATTTTCATTAAATTATATAGGTACGTATTACATGATTTTGTTTGTTAAATATTTTTAAATTGGTCTCAATTGGTGTGATTTTTCGTACAAGCGTTTGAAGGTTATTTTATTTCGAATAATGCCTCATTTAAAACACGTACTTTATTTGCTTATAGTTCGGAGTTATTGCATATAGATCTCAACTCTCAACTCATATATAGACTACACATTAATATATTGATAGTTAATTATGTACTTTATACGAGTATTTATTTTTAAAGTTCCTATATTGTAAAGCAACTGCAAGTATACGTGGTTCATTTTTGTTATTGATTTTAATGGCAAACAATTTTAGATACTCGGATCTTAGGTATCTAGGCTCGGACTCAGGATTATGTTTCAGTTTTTTTTCCTTCAAATTTTGGTATAAAAATTGGAACCTATATTGACATCGGGTAAATGCATTTGCACGATTACATTATTTTCATAATTATATGTCCTAACTTTACACGCACTTCAAATTTTAAGTTATTTAAATTAAATTATGCTTTTATAAAAATTCAACACGACGCAGAATCGTTTTTCGAATATGATTATGTGTTGATTCCAAATTAAAAATACAGTATATAATACAGTATAATAGCAGGTCGTCTACACACAGATGAGTGTAGACGTGTGTGTGCACTGTGCAGTTATTTTACTCGTTATACAGGGGTTTTTTTTGTGGAAATATTAATCAATTCGTTATTTTATTTTTGATTAATCCGTTTAAAAATGTTACAAATTTAGATAATGATTTAATAAAATAATTTTTAATTTCGTTTAAGTATTAAACTGAATATTTTCTTTAGACAAATGTATAGGTACAAATATAAGTTATGTATTATAAAGAGTTAAGAATAAAACATATTATCAGCTTTTGTCCGGAAATAATGAATATACGAGTTCAGTATAATTGTTGCAAAATCCGTGTAAATAAAACTGAAAGTCGTGATGTGAAATACAAATGATTTTCGTATACAGTACAAAATATTATCGTGTCCTATTTATATATAGTTTCCCAGTCATAGTTCCTCTGCGGTAGGTTTCAGGATATACGCCCTGTATAGTTATCTGTTTGTTATCCTTTAATGTAATCATTATTTTTATGAAAGTTTTCAAGGTCAAAGTTAACAATTATATTAGTGTATCCGGTTCGGGTGTATTTTATTATTATTATAATAGACGAAATAAATTTTATAGATGAACTTTAAAGGGAGAATTAGCCAAGGACTATTATATTATATGAAATGTTACATTTACGAGCATTAGCAAAATACTCGTATAACAGTGAAAACGCGTATAGGCGCAATATAAAATATTTCTATTTAATATTATTTACGAGCTCGGATACGACAGACGACAGTGGTATAAGAAATATGAAAAAATAATATTAACGAATAGATGCAATAAGGCATAATGTATTATTGCATATTACAATGCATAGCTGATATATTTTATAAATGTAGAATAATAAACAATTCGAAAGTAAATCACGATCTATTTTATTTTTATTTTAGCGAAATACACGAGTGGAATTATATATATATATATATATATAAATACATATGGTTTTGAATTTTGTAATGAGAATAATCAATATATTTGATTATTTAAATAAAATATACAATTTCAAGACAATCAAAGTCAAATAATTTGATATATATATATATATTTTATCGTTTTTTCAACTTGAATATTTATAGCAAAAATAAAAATAAAAAATTCTATACATTTTATATAATACCTAATATATATAAATTATTTGACTTTGATTGTCTTGAAATTCGTATATTTTATTTAAATAATCAAATATATTGATTATTCTCATTTATAAAATTCAAAACCATATGTACTTTTAAAACCATCATTGGATGTTTATAAATAATCATTATAATCTATAGAGAAATGAGATTAACAACATCCACGTGCAACCAATAAAAATATACAAGAACTTTTTATTTTTATTTAGTTTTTAAAATTATTAAAAGGTTTTTAAATCGTTTTAATTATGAACATTATGAAACTATTAGAACGTTAAATGACTAATGATCATGCGAGTTTAGCTTTGAACAAATATTAACTTACCTACGTAAGAAAGTATACAATATAATAATACCAAATTGATTCTAAATTTGTCAATAATTTCTCTTAAAATCGGGTAAAAACCCCGTAAAAATTAAACAAAAAAAGGGAAATACAAAACGAAATGTGTTTTATTGAAAATTAGAATGCAGACTTTTGGAGGCTTTACATTTCGAGCGTATTGATTTAAAAAAAAAATATCATTTTATATATGTATATTTTTAATTATGCATTTAACAGTGAAAAAAGTGCGATCTGTAGAAGAAAAGTGGAATACAAAATGTTATGGGTAGTTTTTGACCCGACGATAATAGTTGGGGGTCAATTTCAGATATTCCTAAAAATTAGAGAGACAAAGGAGTAGTTATATATTATTACTTTATATTTGAAATAATATTATTTATTATTTATTGATTTTCTTTTTTTATGTAATCAAAAATATAAAACTCCGTAAAAGTATACTTGAGCGTATTTAGAAATTATCTAAACACACTTATTACTTAATTAAATAATAATCTCTGCGCTGACAATTAATAAATTCAGTATAGCTTGTTACTTTTGTTGATTTTATTACATACGTATATTATTACAAGTGGTATTTATTCGATGAAACTATTTAGATGTAATACAATTATGGTTAAAATTAATATAATGATAACTTATATAATTATATAAATAAAAGTATTAAAATGTATAATTATTATTTATTGTCTATATATAAATATTGTCGTTAAATTGTCAGCACACAATTTTACGTTAAAAATATTTTAGTAATTAATGAAATTACTTTGAAGGACTAATAAGTCTTGTCATCACTAATTATATCGACATAATATAATATGTTTAAAGAAAATAATTTTTTTCCCTTTAAATATCACTAATTTTACGATAAAGCAATTTCTTTTTTTTATTAGTTAATATTATCTACTTGGGTATCAAGGGCGTATTTATGGGGTGGCTGATGGGGTTCCAGCCCCCCGAAATGTCAGGAACTTTCTTTACTAATTCCTATGCGGCTATGCCCTATGGTTATAGGATGTAATGTTTTTAATAAATTCCTTATATTTAGTTGTTTTTAAAATGTTGAGAATTTGGTAATTTGTCTTGGATTAGAATTTAGAAATAATTCAACAATGATATTCACTCAATGCCTCAGCCCCCCAAAAAAAAATTTCTAAATACACCCCTGTTGGGTATAAAAAGGTAATCAACTGATATTGAATTAAAGGTATGATTAAAAATATTAATACTGAATTGTAAATTATTATATACAACGTATATTAATTTATTAGTGTTATATTAATTATTACGAATAATATATACGTATGTTTTAAAAATACAATTTTACACATCTAAATAAAGTTAAGTTTTCAACTTGAAGTATTATAATATCGAAATAAAAATAGCTTTGAAATTTAAAATCCATTAAAATATTATACAGTATTATATTATATAATGTACCACCAGACCTACCACTGGGCGTGTTCTGCAGTGTATATATATATATATATTGTGACTTGGCGTCTTGGCCGAGTATATAAAGAAAGTCGAATGTAAAATAAAATTCATAGTTGTTGCTAGAATTCTTATTGTTCTCCATAATTTTTCATCTACCGCGTAGTGTCGTGCACGATTAATCGATATTTTTCGCAAAAAAATTAAAATGGAATCTTTTACGAAAGTAGAAAATGGCTTTGCGGCTATCCAACTGTCTCATCAATCGGTATATAATTATTTATTTATGAATTTTATTACAAATATTTTTAATTTTCTAATTATAAAATATACTTTAAATTTAATAGTTATAAATTATAATAATTACAGATTTATATTATATATAGGTAGCTTTTATTTTTACCCAAATCGTTCGTTCTCTCAGTAATATTCATGATTTTTATGATTTTTGAAGTAATCTATATACTTCTTACCTACCGTAAAATCTATTTTTCATTATTTTTCATCTGGATGTTTTTAATATTTTTTTTTTTTTACGACAACCTACAATATTGTTTTTCGTGATACTGTAAAACGTTAAAACCACAATGAATTAAATAATATATTTAATTGTTTTCTTTTTCAAAATAATAATTGCACAACCTTTTTTTTTTTAAATAATGCTACAAAAATTAATAATATTAATATAATTTGTCCTAACTTCGCATGTGACACCATTATTTTGTGTTACGCTACTTACAAGATTTATTTTTGAAATGAATAGATTTCGTTGGGTATTGACTTATAAAATAATATTTTATTTCCAGAAAAAATTTTATCCCGAAAATATGGATGAAACTAATAAAGCACAATGTTCATATAGCATAGTGCCCATCACTGCCGACGATAAAGAGACTGTGGCCGTTTTTCTAAGGAAATTCTTTTTCCGCGACGAGCCTTTAAATGTAGCTATAGAGTTACTGGAAGAAACCGACTCGGCGACAAAACTGGAGAATTATTGCATTGGCTATTTACAATACGGTGAGTTGCGTGGACTGATTATTTGCGTAAATCTGTGTAGAATGGCGCAGACATACAATACAAAGATAATACAATAATAAAAAACAATTAAATTTGGTCAGAATTTGTTAGAAAGAGAGGTATTAAACTCCCGAATCTATATTCGTTCGTCTTCATCAAGACTTGACTTTATAACGTGCTATAAGAGTTTTTTTTAAACGCAACGTTGTCTAGTGTCTACTATAATTCCAATAGAAAATATTAATACATTTTTCTAAAAATATCTATAGGAATGACGTTCATGGCGATATCTCAAACTGGTGACGTAATGGGTGTGATTTTAAATAACATAATGC
The DNA here is from genome assembly GCA_032441835.1 of Slavum lentiscoides. NCBI lineage: Eukaryota > Metazoa > Arthropoda > Insecta > Hemiptera > Aphididae > Slavum > Slavum lentiscoides. The sequence continues at coordinate 7,675,386 of CM063717.1, read as the reverse complement.
ACAGGGATGATGTGGAAGAGGAAGAAGATGACGACGACGACGACGAGGCGTGTAATGAGAATTCAAAGTTTAAGAACATCATGGTTTTGCTGGACAAAATTAAACGAGAAGCAGACGTGTTTGCACAATATCCGAACGTAAACCGTATAATGGATATAAAAATCGTTACGGTGAACGAAGAATATAGAGGCCAAGGGGTGTGCAAGGCTCTCGTCGATAAAACTAAGTATATAAACATTAAACACAATAAGAAAAACCAATCATGACGAATTATTACAGCGTTCATAATTTATCGAAAACTCGAAGTATCAACTATATATATATATATATACATACACAATATAATATGTTGACGTACGTGAGAGTTATTATTTTTATAATATAAAAAATAAGATCGCGTTCCAATTATATTTCTTGAATCATACATTTAACTTTTATACTTTACCTAACTGCGATTCATTAAATTGACGTTTCATTATTATAGGACACGTATAAATAAACCAACTATATCACGTTGCATATTTGTACCGAATTCCTACCGAGTTAAATTAAATGTCGGGAAATTAAATAATATTTCGATTTTTATACTGAACACTGTCGTCAGCAACGTTTGTTTCTTGTTTCAAAGTATACACAATCTACAAATAATATTGTTTTTACACGACAACGGTTAAATATTAATTTAATTTGTTTTTTTTTTTTAGAGTTGGCGTTGGAAATGGACTGTCAAATGATTTACGTGGAGTGTACCAGTCATTTCTCCGCCAAAGCAGTAGAAAGACTTGGATTTCAATGCATATATTCCTTGGCTTATACCGATCACGTAAACGAACAAGGTGAAATTGTGTTCAAAACACATTCTCCGCACAGACGCGCCAAAGTTTACGTGTTGCCGTTGTAATAAGCTGGATAAACAAATTAAATTTGAACCGAACGATCCCGTTTCCCAGAGAATAAAAACAATAATTTAATATAATTACCAATACCGCGTATTTCTTGTATATAATTTTCGAATGTTTACGATAATATACAAGATTTATGTTAAAACGAAAATCAAAATTATTTACCTATAATTATTTATATTTTACTTATAAGTTATAATTGTTTGTTATTATAAAACGTTTTATTGATTATAAGCATATTGTTTAACGTATAACGTTATATTTATATCTTATTCAAAATATACGAGTATAATACACGTCATTAAAATTGTACATTTTGTGTTTCGTCAAAATGTGAATTAACGAATTATATACATACGAGTACATATATATATATATATATATATTGTTTTTGTTTTTGTTACATGTATTATGTATTTTATAAAACAAATATACGCAAGTACGATATTTAATTATTATTAAACATCTTGTTATTAATTTACCATAAGTATATATATATATATATATATATAATTTGTAATTACCGTTGTTAATATTTTTAGTTATTTGCGTACTATATAAAAATATGGATATATTATTCACATTAAAGCTGATAGTTGCGAAAACTAATTGTATGTTCAACATTTTAAGTTAAGAATTAAACGGGCTATGTTCGTTATAATATTTTTTTTTTAGGCATTAATAATTGCTAGTGAAAAATTTTAAATCGTTGATAATAATTATTGATAAATCACGGAATTAGGTACTTTTTGTACATTCGAAAGCCACAATTAAAGAATAATGAAAAAAAGTATGGTCACGCGTGTTTCGATATCCTGTACCAAAGTCAACAAATATGTATTTGTTTTTAAACGTCGAGTTTGACTTTTTAATTTCTAAGATTTCTTTTATTAATATTTACTATTTGGTAATCTTATTGCTAAACAAAATATATAACAATTATGCAAAAAAAATTATTATATTTAGGGTTCGCATGTTGCTGTAATAAAATATTATTAAAATTCATTGAAGTATTGCAATAAAATAAAATCTTAAAAAATTGTCTGGATTACTGTCTTCTTATTGTATTAGTTATTGCTTATTGCTTATTGAAAGTCTAAAAAGTACTTGAATGTATTAGGTACCTACACTAATTTTCATAGAACCGTTTAATGAGTATGAAAAAACGTAAAAACATTAAAAATAGCAAATATTGTGTTATAAAAGTGAAAAATCAATAAAATTACAATACGATTGAAAAAATACCAACATTTTTTTAGATTTTAACTCCTATTCACATGAAATAACTTTAGAAAATTACTCAGCAATAAATTCAAACAATAGAAAAAAAATTACAAATACATTCCAGCCCTAAATTTATACATATTCGTATTTATTATTTACTTCACAGTCTAAAACAAAATTTTCATTTACGAATTTATTTATTTATTTCCAATAAGCGTTTTTGGAATAATTAAACTCGTAGGAATTGTTAAGCGTGCAGTCAACTACTGCACACAGTTTTCGTTAGATAAACTAATATACTCGTATGTCGAATGTATTGCATATGCATTGTATATAAGTCCATGTCCCAATTCACGTAAAAATGCAAATATCTGTGTAAGCCGTTAGAAATTGTAATACATTTATGCATACCATTTTTTTTTCTTTTTTTTTTTAATCTGCAATACACCCATTGCCCGGAAAGCCGTTAAGCAGTACTATTCGGGCAGTGGGTCGCCATCGTTTATTTTCAAGAAAAATATACGACTTCCAAAGATACTTATACATCAGACTTTATTCAAAATACTACATAATAATTAAAATCAATAATTTTTCAATGATAATAATAATAATAATAAATAATATAAAGTTTTTAGAATACACCGTATAAGTTGTAATTATTTTATATTGAACGGATTTTAAACGACGACATATGTCAAGATGTACAGTATATAGTAACGGTAAATGTTTATGAATATCGCACTTAGTTACATTTATTATTTATATGTTTTATACTTACCCACTCAACAGATAACAATAACCTTGAATAATAATATAAAACACATTTTTATATAACCAAAACGTTTACGTCATAATGTTGTAGTAACGCAAAATGGATTAAATTTCAATTTTAATTTTTATTAATTTAAATCCATTTCGCTGACTGTAGACGATATCTATATTTTTGTTACGAATTATATATTTTTATGCGTCATAAATATTCATGACACAATCACTATCGTTTTAGTATTTATACGCCATTGGTTACGTAAGATCTACAGATAAATCAATTACTTTTTTGTGATGATACAATTTTCCTTATCCGTTTTGCAACCAAATCATACTATCTACGAATTTCATAAAAAAAAAGACAGGTGTTTAAATACACAAAATAAATTTAAACAGTTCGTAAGTTTAAAAGTGTATCAGTGTATTAGTGCTATCCGTTGAATACGTCATATTCGTCTATAATAATGTCAACAGTACTAAGTCCTTCAACGGTAAAGTAATTATATTTTCGTGTACAATTTATTCATTTTGGTCTATTATTAATTTGGTGTTTAAAAATTGAGTGCCAGTTATTGATTTTTTTTTTCGATTTTTGTCAATTTCATTAATATTATTTCTTTTTTCTCAAACTATATTTTCTAAAACAATAATATATTTAATTGAAATTATATTATTATTAGATCATTAATTGATCGTGCTGTAATCTGTATTTCCAAATCGCACTAAACAAACGCAATTACCGTGTGATTATGAAAATTATAATAATGTAAGTATATATATGAATATAAACCTGTTATTAAACACGCCTTGAAATAAAATCCTCATCGCAATTAAACTTTAATAAAAATTTAATATAATTTTTAAATACACTTTAAAAATATATATAGGCAATGTGAACGTATATATGTTAAAAGATAAATTGTTTATTTGTATGATTGGCATTTGTTATTAATTGATAAATTGTTTTCATGACTGACTATTAAAGGAAGTAACAGCACATTAATAATATTTGAGAAAATATGGAGATTTAATGTAAGGTTATATATTCATAACAGTATCGTGTTATGGGAATTATTCTTGGGATTATATTATTAATAGTGATATGAATCAAGAAAACCGGAATATAAGACACATAAATAAGATATAAAACACATTCTTTATTTACGATAATGGCGTACACATATTTTTTTTCACTCATCAATGATGTAAGAAGGAGGGAAGACTATATTATTGTTATTATATTCCATTAAAGTATTTATATTTTATGTATAGACGATGGAATGTTATTTAAGCGTGACACCCAACAGACAACAAGTATTATATTTGATCGTTTTTATCAGAAAATTCGAATAATTATTTTAATTTATAAAAAAATAATAATAATAATATTAATTACAATAATTTTACTTATTTAACGTGTGAATAATTAAGATGTATTAATCTACGCAACGCCGGTCGCCGTTCAGAATATTACGACGTAGTACAAAACACAAGTGACTTGTGTATTGTTAATTGTTATAAGTACGTATAAATAATTTATATACATAATTTATTAAAATATATATAAAATTAAGTATGACATAATTTATCTCTACTTTACTTTTGTCTTTTCTAATATAGTAATTTTAATATATTTATTAAACATTTATGATGTTATGTATTAAATATTTTGTATAGATTTACCATATGTATTGCACGTACTACTTCCATCATTTAATGTAGGTAACGTACTAATAAAATTTTTATAAAAATAACAACCTAAACAAATACCTCTCGCCTTCATTAAATTTATTAAATTTTTATAGATAATATAATAATATAATAATATTAATTTAAAAAATATAAACATTATATTACTAACGAATTATATTATATAAATATCTACACCCATAATACTTTTGTATGTAAACATTTTACAAACAACAATACTTATTTAAATATTAGGCACGTATACGACATAAAGAAAGTAGGTAGGTACAAAAGTAAAAACAAAACGTAGAAATCGTTTGTATTGGTTTTATTGTGGGTTTAATATAGATAGTTGATACTATATATTAATATATTATGATGGATTAAATGCATTTTATGATATATGCTTAAGGCGATGAAAAGAGTAGGAGAGCGAGCAGCTGATATACACAATATACGAACGATGTATGAACTCACGAAAGTCAAAGAAAGAAACATAAATAAATACACTTTCATTAACAGTTGTGAACCATGTGCTCCCATCATAATGTCTGATAAAAGCATTTGTTAATTATCCGAGTGTTATTTAAACTCACGTGTGCTATTATACTCGAACACATTTCGTTAAACGTAAAACAATTATATTTTTATTTTAAATTGTATAATAATATAGTTTTTTTAAATTCGAGAGTTTATACATATATTAAATAAAAATTTTCGTAAACATTTAAGAGTGAATTGTGGTATTTTTTGTGTATATATATAAACTGTAAGTACTTATCAATTATTATAATGTAAAATAAATGTGATTTGTATACATTAGAGCAGGGGTGGCGGATATATGACACGTTAGCCAAATTTCAATAGCACGTAAAAGAATTAGAATTTATTAAAATATTTTTTTAATTTTTTTATTTAAAACAAATTCTGTGAATTAAAATATTTATATATATATATATATATAAAAAATAAGAATTATATTTTTAAATGTTATTATAAGACATTTGAAGAAACAATCGTAGTAGATTTTTATTGATGATAAAATTCCTATAGAAATGTAATAGATATTTATTTTATTTTATTAATATATTTGTAATAATTGTTAAAAATGTCTATCCTTAGTAATTGTATATATATTTTTTTTTCTGGCACGTGAGCATATTTATAAAACTTCATTGCAAATTATTGGCACTTGATCTGAAAAAAGATTCGCCACCCATTAGAGAAAACCAAAATATTGTAACACATTTTATATTTGTATAACTGAAATATGGTAAAAATATACGTATATTTAAAGAACCTAATTTAATGTATCAAAATAAATTTCGAAATTGTAGCAACTAAAAATATAATTATCTATTATATCTATACGAAATGAAATAAAACAATACATATGAAGTTCGTAATATAATATAACGTCTTACTGTTGGTTTTATTTTAATACATATTAAATATGTTCTACATTTGCTATATGAAGTATATTATAATATCGTTTTAATCTATATTATGTGTACTTTAAACTATTGTGAAATTAAATAAAATATTATCTAGAAATGATAACTATTGTATATAGCGGGTAAAATATTGCAATTATAATAATGAGAAAAACAATGCAATGGGCGAATTAAAATTATATACATAAAATGTTTAATATAATTTTATTATAAGCAAAAATAATAAAAGCTATACATTAAATTAGTTATCGGTTAAAAATCTAAATTTCGTTATTATTTATTACCCGATTTTATTTTTTAGACAGCATATAAACTTGCGAAATGAGTGAAAATATGAAATCCAAAAATGCTTACAATATTATCCCTATAACTATAAACGATAGAAATACTGTGATGGAGTTTTTGCACAAACGGTTTTTCCGGGATGAACCGTTAAACGCATCTGTGGATTTAATGAAAGAAAAAAACGTAATTGAAAGTCTCAAAAGTTATTCTAATAAATTATTGGATAATGGTGAGTTACAAAAATATAGATTATAATATAATTATTATTAAATAATATTTTTAATTTGAAAATATAATTTTACTAAACGTTTAATAACATCTAGAATATATTCTACTATAAATTTTCATAAATATACTGTCGTTCGAATTTCGAATGCGATACTCGAATTGCTTTCAATTTTAATATGATGACAAAATAATCGTCTCTGTGGACTACCAAAAAAAAACAGTGACCTACCCAAATCGTTAAGGATATCTAATCCATTATTATTACTTTTATCAACATTTAAAGTTATTTTTTCATAAATAAAAATTAATCAGTTTAAATACAAAGTAATCATAATTCGTTTACAGTGGAGTCTCTATATTCTTTATTCGATACAGGTATATTTTAAGTACCTAGTTTATAGTGAATTTATACGTAAACTTTTAGTCGAAAGAAGTGTGTAGTATTCTCTTTAAATGCATGCTTTTTTGTTTTAATTAAAATTATGACAACCGAGGATACAAAAGAAATTATGAGGATATTGAACAGAGATATAATCAATTGTGAACAAGGTCGCGTTGGAACGATGATAGAGACGCCCTAACTTGTCGCTATGGTGACCCAGAAAATAAAAGATCCCCCAGTCTCCAGGACGTCGCGTATAATTTGGTTGTAGTCTCACGGTACAGGTCAATGAATTATATCTATACAAATAGTGTATACGTCTAATCGGTTTAAGATAACGACACGGAATAGATTAACACGTATTAAGGTAATGTTTGAATTAAACGTAATTCACGACTTATTGTTTTTCAGTTTTTTTTTCTCATACGCCTATTAAATTAAAATTAATATAATATTAATATAATATATTAATTAATTATTCTTATTATTTCGTTATAAATAAAATACGTTTTTAAAAACTATTTATTTATTTACACGTTTTTATTATCCATTAAAATATAATTAAAATTACTCTAATTATTATTTTTTTAACCAATATATATATATATATATATATATATTGCTAAAAAATAAAAATGCATCATTACTACAATATAGGCGTAAATGTGGTTGAGATTAATGAATTACATTGTAAACAAGTAATAACAAATAATTTATAATATTAAATTTTCAGAAATAAATTACTCAAAAGAAAATGAGCGAGGTCAACAAATTTATTTACAGCATAGTTCCAACTACTGCTGAAGATAAACGAGTTATCATTGCGTTTTTAAGGAAATTTTTCTTCAGGGATGAACCTCTCATTTTGGGTATAGATATGCTGGAAGATGTTGACTCGTTATCGAAACTTGAAAACTACTGTTTTAATTTTGTGGATAATGGTGAGATCCGCGGCCAGTATATACAATTTTAAAATGTAAAATTCATTTTTCGTTTTCTCAAAAATGTTGACTTTATAGTTCAATATATTTGGTTTATAAGCGATAACATCTAAAATGCTACGCGTTTAATTTTATGCATTGGCTTAAATAATGATTTTTTAATTTTTCAAACACTTCATAAAAATAATAAATATTCATATAGTAGGTATATATATATATATACACTGAAAAAAGAGTTTTACTGTATTATTTACTTAAAAATTTGACAAAATGTTTTATTTTTATTTATTGTATTGTAATAATATAATTTTTTAAAGATTTATGCAATTATAATTTCAGGTAATTTCATTATCTGAAATTTATTACCAATAAATGATGCGAGCCATTTACAAATTCATTTTGCTATAAAAGAAATTGACATTTTCATAAACATAAAAAAATTGTAGAAAATCAACGATTAATATTCAATAAGATTTGTAACACCGACATTTTTTTTCTTCATGAAATGGCTATTTTGGATTTTGCAAACAATTTAATTCAACTTTTTTTTTTAATTTTGATTAGAATCAAACGAACATCTAAAATATAATATATATAGTTATAGCGCAGGGGCTCAATTATTTATAATTAATTGTCCATTAAATAAAAAAATATATATTGAATAGAACAAAAGTTATTGTAATCATCACATGCTCGTGGGACAACCTGAACATATCAATATTAAAGTAACTATAATAATTTACGATTTTTTTTCTAATGTATAGGTACATGAGATAGATGCATAATTTTTTATTTTGAAAGCAATTATTATTATGATCGCATTCGAATGACGATTCTGACCCACGCTAAAGCTAGATTTACCAGTGTATTCAAGATAAACAAAAATGTTAGTTTAAATAATACCCAGATAATTAATAAAATTGTGGCAATTTTTTTCGCGCCGAAAATCGATGATGAAAATAGATGTAAAAAAAATGCGTGAAAACGTGGAATATGTTATTTGTTTGTCGTTCCCCGAAGGGAATACTGCATATTCTACGACTTGCCATTATTGCCAGAGACCTGTATAACACATAATATATTTTTATTTAGGATTGGGGTTCAAAGCAGTAACTCCGAATGGAGACTTAATGGGCGTTATTCTAAGTAGTCTTACGTGCAAAGAAGAACGCGAAAAAACTAACGAAAGCGAAAATGATCCGGAAGATAACACCAAGTTTAATGATATTACGACGCTTTTAGACAAAGTCGAGCGAGAAGCAGACGTGTTCGGAAAATATCCTAATGTTGACCGCGTAATGGATATTAAAATAATTTCAGTGGATGAATCATTCAGAGGCCAAGGAGTATGCAAAGCTCTAATTGACAAAACAATGTAAGCCTATTGGACACGTGCACTATATATAATTATGTGTATATGGCTAAAACGCTGTATATCATTCCAAAAATATATTTGAATTTCGTTATTACTTTAATTCTTCTCTATTTATGTAGTCTATTGTAATTAACTTATTTTATCGTAAAATTTCACACCTATATATACATACAAATTATGACTTTTTTTTCAAAGCTATCAATAAAAATTAAAATTCCAAAATAAATGGTAAATACTATTTTTTTATTTCCAGAGAATTAGCATTGGAAAAAGGATGCCCAATGGTTTACGTGGAGTGCAGCAGTTATTTTTCAGCTAAAGCGGCGGAGAGACTTGGATTCGAGTGCATATATACTTTATATTTTCGAGACTATGTCGACGAAAACGGTGAAATCATTTTTAAAACTCCTCCCCCTCACGATTCTTCAAAAGTATACGTATTAAGCTTATAAAATTATAAAACATACTAATTTTTACATCACAATAATCAAACACAAATAACAGTAATAACGTTTATGTTATATATATGTTTATTTATAACGTTATAACACACATGTATACTCTATTGTTACTGTTACTGTTTATGCAAATGTATACTCTACTTATACATATTTGTATTACATACACATATACATATATACCTTATAAAATATACACAGTTATCTGCGCTTAAAATAAAAATATTAATCTAAATTATACAATCAATTATTTAAAATATTATATCGAATATTTTCATAAAATGGAAAATTGTAATGTTATATTTTAATTCTTCCAGTGTTATTGTAAACCAAAATATAATTTATTATACAATCATATATATAGTCATATATAAATCATAACAAACAAGTTATATACGTATTATTATAATATGCTTGGCAGTCGGAACTAATTTATCGACAAATGTGTATTTATCTAAAACATATTTTATGTAGTTTTAATATTTTCGAAATGTATTCCTACAGCATACACGTAACCAGTGGCGTGCCCAGGAATTTTCAATGGGGGGATGTTATAAGTAAATAGTAATAATACGTTTTAATGAATTTTCATGGTAATACCAAAAACTCAAATGTTTATGTTTCAAGTTCTCCAAAATCGTTTCTGGCTTATAATTGTGTACATTTGTAAATTGTTCTATAATTTAAATGAATTTAAATTATAACACACTAATACCAAGTTGTTCAATTAACATAACACCATTAAACTGAAAAAATTTATTGCATTTTTAAAAATAAACAAAAAAAATAAAATACTTAGAAACTAGATTACTTATTCCAAACGGAAATTCAACCGCCTAGCTTTTGTACTAATTTCATCTATGACGTCATCTAAAACACGTAATGACTCTAAAACAGCTCTTATAACTAAAAAGTTGTTTTCTGTAGGTCGGCAAAAAAGACAATGGGGGGGGGGATATAACCTCTAACCTCCCCTCCCCTGAGCACGCCACTGCACGTAACAAATTAATGTCATAACCTGGTTGCAATCAAATCATTTTCGTTAATTATGATTTATTCCCATGGAAAATAATGGTTTTTACTGCGACAATACACGCTGTTTAAGTAAACACACAATAATTTATAAGTATTCTATATTATCATATCATAATATATATTATATATATAATATAATGTTTTGTTATTCATTTATTATATTTAATAATTGTCCTATTTTATAAAATATTTTAAATAATGCGTCATTCACGGAGGAAAATTACGTTTGAATATGCGTTTCCCAAAAAAATATTGTGCGGTATTAATGAGAAATTAAAAAAAAAAAAAAAAAACTGGCCGATAAAACTGAAAGCGGCAAACGTTTTTAGTTTCCACCACAAGGTAAACATCTACGTGCAATAAATTCAGTAATTTTATTTTCATCGGCGATTCAAAAATCTACAGTTGTAATGTAGTTCGACATTTTCAAAACAGTAATCTACGCGTTATCGATCTGTCATTTGATGTACGTATTCATTTTAAAGTACCAAGAGTTATGCCAAATAGGTCGCTCAAGTCTTTATTTATAATATAATTATATGTTAGCAATCTATTTTTGTATTTATATATATTTTTTTTTTTGGTAGCGCTCTCTAAAGTTTAATTTCGATTGTTAACTGCAGTGTACAGAAAATGCCGTTTTTACACTAGATGGCGTTACGCAGCTCCCTTTGGCTCTTATAAGTTTACGTTTCAATTAAAATACGTCATTTGCCAATTAAATGTTAATTAAAAATAACGAGAAACGATGACAGTTTCAAATATATCCATTATTACATTGGTATCATCTTAATAGTAAGTTATTTGAAATCACTTAGCTGAACAATTGAAAAAAAAATGTACTGTTATATAATTCATATTAATAATAACAATAACCGATATTATCAAATAAACGTTGTATATTCAATATAATATATTAATAGTTTGATAGGTAATCAAAAATCTAATTAAACTAAATCATGCAGGCGTAGCCATACTGTACCCTATATACGAGTATCTATACCTATCTATAATTTTTATTTCACTTTTATTCGCGTATTTTTTAGCAATAACAATTTACACATGTTCGTGATTTTTGATAAACTGCTGCGAATTCAAATTTGTGTGTGTGTGTATATATGTATTTATAGGTACTATAAAAATGTATGATAAAATATTTACAAAACAAAATACGAAATAATTAACAATATTAGAGTTTTGCACATATTATATTATACGTTCATATCACGTAATTCAACAGCTATGAAATAAAAAATAATTGTACTTTGAAACCACTTACAAACTGTATACAATATTACAATTATACTGATATTTAGTACAGTGGCAATTGCGTTCTTGCAATTCATAACGAAATGGGAAGAATCGATCAAAAATAACAATCAATAATTTGTTAAAACTTAAAACGTTCGGTATCCTGTACAATAATTGTTTAGTTTATTTGTGTACATTTTGAAATGATTACAAATTAAAATATCGTATTATCTGACATCCGTAACCTTATTAAAATTGACGAATTAGCAACGCCGAAACCGCGCTGTATTCAAAAATTTTTAAATGTGTTCTTTGCCAAACAATTTAGCAAAATCGTCGGATTTTGCTTGAAGTACATAAAACCTACATTTCGCTTTAATTCGTAATCGCTGTAATTCTTTTAAAAAATAATAATAACTATACGATTTATAATAAACAAAATATAGTTTACTTAAATTTTGAAATTTTATTGCGATTCAAAAATCGTTTTAGTTATTTTGCAATTTTCAATTTTTTTCAATATAAAATATAATAATTATTAATCCTCTTTTACTTCCCCCCGACACTCACATAAAGACCAGACACGTAGTGTTTAAATGATCATTTAAAGCATACTTATATTCTATATTATTTCTTAATCCTTTTAATAGACGTAGTTTATTATTAGAAACAAGATGCTTCTCGCTTCTGTAAATAAACCATTCACCCTTTTTTTAAATATAATATTAATCTCCCTCTTCCTGGAAGTACAAGATCAACATTAGTATTAATTCTATATATGTCAGAACTTAATGTAATGCAATCATAAGAACGCCCTTAAAATGTTTTTAAATAGATATGTTATATACTCTTTGTTGATATACATTCTAATTATTATAATAATATGTGAGTTTGAAATATTAATTTAATGCGAGATAGTTAAGGTGTAATAAATAATTATATATTATGTTCATTATTGCGTTAATAAAACGGTAAAATCCGTGGTAAATTGCAATTTATCTTAATTAATAATATTATTATATATATTGGCATAATACAATAATAAAATAAATTATAAATTCACATTTTATTTATTTTATACTTGTAGATTTATCGTGAACTTTAATACTACATCAATACTATATTATACAGTGCTACATACTATACTATTGATTTTGTAGTTTATGTATGTATCATGTATGTATATACTCGTACATATAATACATACATACGTATAAACTATAATGTATAAATAACACATAAAACTTAATTAAAACTTCACAACTCATTAACAAATTTCATTTTTGTACTTTTTTGCATTATTTTATAGTTTTTGTAACAGTGTCATTATTGTGTAGGTAATGGAATGGAAAGTTGAGGATTATTATTTGATAATATTATTCGCTGGCAAATTTTTATTTATTTATTTTTTACTGTATTCATGAACATACTCCTATAATAGCATAAAATAACTATCACGCATTATTAAAACACAACATATTATAGGGATTCGGTTTTGTTTATTCCTATATAGTGTAGAATGTTATCAGTATATAAACGCATATTGCGAAATATAATATAATTGACAAACAAAAAATAATATATTCAGGCACGTAGCCAGAGAATATTATCTGGATGGGCCAATAATTTTGGGCCCCTAAGTATAATTTTAAGGAACCTTAAGGCTGAATTTAAGGAAAATTTTTAGTTCACTAAATCGCAAGTTACTTTACTACAAGTCTTAATAGAATAAGGAATTAGGTTCACGCTCCAAATTAGCCGTCCGTATGTAATGACAGGGAAAAGTGAAGACCATTCGCTTACAACGTCAACTGTTCATCGGCACACAATTCTACACCAGACAGGCATTTAAATGTGATCCTTACTCGGGAGGTACCGAGGTAGGTTAGTCGCTTTATAAGTCCCATTGATCGCCTCGCCCTCCTCTTCCACGAAGTAGATTGAAATTATATTCAAACGTTCATATGACAATTTCTTTTAAAAGAATCCCGATCTCTGTAACCCGAAGGTTAATTACGGTTCGACCATTTTTTTAGTATCGTCTTCCGATTTAACCTTCCCATCATCCCACATTTTGTAATACACTGACAGTTTGTGAAAATAAGTCGATGTGATAAACCGTCACACTTCTAAACTTTGATGATCACTTTTATTCATGATTACCATTAGATGTGTATTTGTGTCACGGTATAGAAAATAACCTAATAATAAGTTATCTTCTATACCGTGGTACTACCAGAGAACATTATAATAATATTGACAATAAGGGTTGTTAGTTGTCAACAGTCATCAGTTGTAATTTTATTTTTAACTTTCAAAAAAACCTGGCGTCTGGTCCAAATGCCATAATGACAGGGGCGAACGCAGGAAAAAATTTCGGGGTGGGTTTTTGGCAAAATGTAAGATTGTATTATTATGTACTATATATTATCTTACATATATGTTGCAGCATACATTTCAAATTTTCTCAGACATTTCGGAGGGCTTCAAACCCCCAAAACCCCTACCTGCGTTCGCCTCTGGTCGTTGCTATACCTAATTTTTTAATCATGATCGATGTAATATACTTTATGGCACAATTAAAGTAAAGAGCGGGAAAAATATTTTTGTAAAACTG